>JACCIA010000019.1:1246666-1870000 GCA_018906985.1 Apocrypta bakeri | reverse complement strand
ACAATCACGGTTTCATTGTGTTCGTTACTGTGACATTTATTTCTTATTTTTTGCACTTTCTTGTATAATTGCAACTCGCAAACTCCCCCCCCCCTCCTTCCCAATTCGTTATGCAGTTTTAGTCATGAAAACTATATTCTTCAGCAAAAATTTCTAGCGAAATTATTTCGAGTAATCGGTGAATTGAATGGAGTATTTGAGACTCTCATCTCTGCTTGCACCCTAGTAATTACCGGTACTGGAGCAGGGGGCCAGAATTGGTTCGGAATCGGGATGATAAGATCGGGCCAGAGTTGTAAAACTGTACTGGCCCGATGCTACTGGCACAAAACTGGCGCAATCCTGGCGTAATATTGGTACAGTACTGGTACAATACTGGGTTTCAAGTATGGCCCGATCTTATGACTCGAGTGAGTACTGGTTCGTTAATGGGCCCGTACTGGCTTACAGTACTGTTGGCCGGATATCAGTACTGGACCAATACTGGGCCAATGATGATCAATTCCCACTAGGGCATATATTAGAAAATGATGAAAGTACATTTGATGTTTAGTAGAATAATATTTGACTCATTACTTGTCTCATACTTGTCTCGTACATAGGAGACAATTAAAAGAGGAACTGGCCGAGTCTTGATTGAATGAACAAGAGTTACCGTTGAAAGCGGTTCAGGGCTTACGAAACCTCTTGGGGATATCTGAACAGCGTGTAAATAGGGAATAGTCATTATATAGTCAGGAGTACTAAAGTCCCTTCAAAGGGGAAATTGGCATAGTCTTGCATCTCGACGACCGCTTGGGACTTTGTGTACAGGTCAGAAACTATTATATGCGCGCTTTCGTTGCTGTCGATGTCAGAAAGAAACGAATGGAACTTCGAAGACTTCAGCAGTTTGAACGACAATTATTTAATTTGTAACTTGCCATTGCCGAATCCGTAGAGAAGAGCTCTAGAACTGCGAGATAAATCGAAGAGGTAGAATCGTCGATGTCGTAATAGCATTTTATAGAAATAGAGAGCATTTAAAATTCAATATCTCGGAAACACGACGCCGATATTATGATATTTCTAAACTCTGCAATAACCGAAGAGATCTTACGTTCTCGTTCTTTCGACGACACCGACATAGGAGAGAGGAGGAGAGGAAGAGGAGAGGGAGAGGAGAGGGAGAGGAGAGGGAGAGGAGAGGAGGAGGACGAATGAAGAATACGTTTTTCCATATTGGAAGATCTCTAATGTCAAGCCCTTTCGCAGCTGGAGTAGTAGCGCTGCGACTCGAGTGATCGGAATACTTTTAATATCCAAGGCGAGCTTGCCAGCAGCGCGCACGCAGTGAGTCGTCGTCGACACGTGAAAAGTTCAAGGCTTTTTCTGTTTTTCACGCTATCGCGGCGTCAACTTTGCCCGTTTTTCTTGGCTCTATATACGCCGCAATAAAATCCTAATGTAATCGTAAAGTAATCGTAAAGTAATCGTAATGTAATCGTAATGTAATCGTAATGTAATCGTAATGTGCGCAATAAAGGGACGACGATCGGCTGCCATAGCCTTCAAAAGATTAAACTCGATCTCGAAGGCGGCTTTTCTTTTTTGCGACATCTTAAGGAAAATGACTTTAATAAGAAGCAAAAGTTCCGAGAGCCATAACCACCAAGCGGCTTTATCGTTATGAATAATCTACAGATATCGTCGATTTCGCGGATCGCCGCGGCCAGGGCAGGGCGCGAGGCGATTCGCTGTTCATCCATTTCCACGAAGAAGGGAGAATGGGAAATGGCAGAGTGGCAGAGTGGCGGAATGCAAAAAGTTCATCGCAAATATACGCAGAGTCTTATACTCTGTAAATAATATCTCTCTATATAATATCGATAACTTCGTTTAATAGACATAGTGGCAGGTCGCATGAATTCCTTCGGCACTGCCAAATCCCAGGACGGTCGCGGCGGGCACTTATCTCCAGCTAGCGATCGCGGAGGTCCGATGAATTCTTAACAGCGCGCACAGAGCAGGTGCTCGCATACTATACTCGCATCGCAATTACTAATTAGTAGTCGATGGGGACATCGTCCACTTACGACTCCATTGCCTATTCTCCGCTTGCCGCTCTTGCGGCGATGATTATATTCGCTGCAACAGATATTAAGCGCTCCGCATTAATCCGACCCGCTTGTCGCGCGCGAAATCCTATGGACTATAATTGAAGAGAGAGAGAGAGAGAGAGAGAGAGAGAGGGAGGGGTGGGGGGGGGAGGCAAGTTTCGCGCTTGACGGCTCGAGAACAACCAGATGCGCGATGTCGTCCTCCTCCTCCTCCTCGTAATTCATATCCTCTACTGAAATGTGGCAATTAGGCCGCCCATTTCTATAAGCGGATATTAAGATCCTCGTCGAAGGTGCTATATATGTGTACTCGAGAAAGCTACACACGACGTGCGGTTGTTTTCGAACATCGACTGCGTTACACGCTGCACGTAATACCGCTTATAGAAGACCTTCATAATCTTGGCATTCACCTTAGCTTAATAAGTCCTTGGAAACTTGTTTAGGGTGATTTTCGAGTTTCCTTATTTAAACTTGCTTTTTCATGCGTAGGAGAATCTGCAAAATTTCATCACTGCTCTTCGAGGCTCTAACTTATGCACTCTATATAGCTCCTCCCCCTTTCACGGAGTTAATATCTTTTACCCTATATCATATTACATATTCATAATATCAAACCCTGTGGTCATGCCATAAATTCATTATAATCATATCGCTGGTTCATCGAGTACATGTACAGTATCTTTATTAGACTACAAATCAAGGGATTTGTAAAGACTCTTCGAGCCTTTGCTTTCCGTATTTAACAATTTTCCGAATTTTCCGAATTTTCCGAATTCCGAAGAGGCAAAAGGATCAACATTTACAGTAGTAGTTAGCGTTTTTAAGTATAAGTGTATGCAGGTATAAAAAGTAAAAATTTTCCGCTGATCCTGTATCGATATGCACGGAGCTTTTCGGTTGTCAAATCATCGTCAAATCATTTTTACGAGCTTTCATAAAGGCGGCTATCTGTGGGTATTTAAAATTTCCAACTAACTGGAGGACCGCAAATCTTCTTACAAAGGGAGAGAGAAATTGTCGGTCGCTTCGGGGTACAAGAACGCCGTGAAGCAGACCTGTATGCATTTGCGGTACATTATCAACGTTTGCAAGTAAATTCTGAAGGAGGAGCATGGCCCGTCGATGATCGAGAGAGTCTCAACTCTAATTGTAGCCCGTAGCTCCGAACCGACAAGCGCATTGTTGTCGCCGGACACGGACGCAGAGACGCGTAGACGCATACGTAGGGAAGAGAAACGTCGACCGCGCGACGGCGCGAGCGCGCACGAGGACGACTTTGTAATGCGCGCGCTCTCGAGCTGCGGCTTAAAATTTCGGTGTACGAGAGGAGAGGGCCGTAATCCCGAAGTCACAACTGCAGCCGAGAGCAGCTAACTTGTGAAGTGGTTGGTAATCGCTTTTGGAGCTAGCTTCTTGGAGCTTTGGAAAGAGTGTGTGTTCGCGCGTGTATGTGAGTGCGTAGCGATCGAAATATCTATAGCAGCAACACTTGCAACACTAGCTCCAGCCTCGTTTTCCTTAATGCCGCGTAATTGCGCGTCGGGAGTGACTTGAAATCGTGCTGCATGCACAGCTGGCCTACTGCTACTGCTACTGCTGCACCGTTGTACCTGCTTCGCTGACTCTTCCCGACAAGCTCTAATCGCTTCGCTCGCTTTCGTTTACTTATTCTTCAAAGAAATTCCAAAAAAACTCGATTTAACAACTCTCCTGCACATATTTATTAAGGAATATTGAACGAATATCGAATAACTCATAACAGTTTTATCGATTTCGATGATTTTTTATGGCTATTCATCATTAGTATAGCTGAACATTGCAATAATAAGAGAGTAAGGGGAGAGTAAGAGTATGCTTATATATTGCAGTATAGTTTCATTCGGGAGCAATAAAAACATATACATATTGGATGCTTTTTCGAGAACCTGCGTTCATATATACACTTTAGTTTGATCGGAAGTCCACGGAATACGTCGTTAAAGTCTACGAGGTAACTCTGATAACTTCTGGCGAAGCTTACGCGTACGTTACGGCACCTATGGAAAGTCGGACAGTCGGACAGTCGGACAGTCGGATCTTGGCGGACATAATTCCTTCGTCTAACCAACCGATCTTGAGAATGATTTTGGTCGTGCGATATATACATTGCAACTGCATTGCACAGCTCTTTTGTGCAGCTGCAGCTGCTGAGTATTTCCATTCGATAGAAAAGTTACAAACTTTACGAGCACCTTTCATTCACTTTTATTCTTTATATATACTTTCCACGATCTTTCGCTTCGCCTCAGGCTCTTACACTTTTGACCACGGCTTTATGTAATCGGCGTTATGTAATCGGCGTTATGTAATCGGCGTTATGTAATCGGCGTTATTTAATTATTTTGTAGATTTTCTAATCTTAAATTTCTAATGAGAGAAAATTTATCGCGCCAAATGAAAGTGTAGTTGTACATTTACCGTATATAGGCGTGTGTAAAGAATAAATTGTAGAACGACAATATGAAAGCATAATAATGTTATGACGCTTATGCACGTTGGGTCAAAGAGTATAATTGTTTAATTCTTGAATAATGAAGGAGTGCTAACGCGGCGCATGCATCAAACAATTAAAAGTCGGTTAATCTACATTAGCCGAGCACGACGAGCGTTGGTAAATTTTGTAAAAAAGCTGCTCGATCGGAAGGGCCAGATGAATAATACGCATTCTCACTTGTGTATGCAAGATAATAATTGCATAAAAGGTCGGGAACGAATGAGCGAGTATGAAATAGCTCCGGTCGTTCGCCCGCAGCCGTGTAGCCAAGTCCTCCTATCCCTTTGACTCTTCCTTGAATTACGATATCACGGAGTTTATCTCTCGTTATGCGACCACGATCCATTATGCAAAAGGTCTAATTACTCGCTACTCGCGCGGCGGCTAACCGAGTAGCGGTGAACGAGAGACAGAATACTTAGTCAGCTCCGCTGTATACGTGCAGGTTGCTGTGGGTTGCTGCAGGTTGCCGCGGGTGGCCGAAGATCCGCGCCGGCGTAGGGGCACCGACTTCCGTTCGGAAGAGATTTACATTAGATAAGACGCGAGAGTGGCTATCGCTCGTCTATGCACTTATGTATTCCTTTCGGCGGACCGTTTAAATTTTCTCTTCGCCGTGCATACCTATATACTCACCAGCTCTACTGTCTCTCTGGCTGCGAGTCCACGAGAAAACACTCTATGCTAATCCTGACTCGAAACATAGCCGCACTGCCTCGACCAGCTATACCCGTAGATTTCAAGGGCTATTTCGACAGGAGGCTCTTCTTATCTGCATAAGCTTGGAATATTCTAACTAACTAACCCTCCTAATAATGCTACTTTCAACGCGAAGTACAAATCACGAAGTACACAGCTCTTAACTGCAGATCGGAAGTCGACCCGGCCTTTGGACGAGCGTTCTTTTTACCAAACGTTACAACGTTCGGTATGCACTTGCTTATACGTGCATTACAATCATAGAGTCCATCGTTTATTTTCTACAAGTTTCAAACTTTTTAACCTAGAGCCATTTTTATTACAATACTGATAAATTTTGAAGACAATAGGAAACAGACAAATAAATGAACCAGAACGAAAGTGCTTATTCTGTAATCTGCAGAGCTAGTTTCGAGATCCTGCACAAGATAGATTTGAAGTAGCATCCTCTCCAGAAGTAGGTTAAAAAGGCAAAATCTACACGGGCCGATAACAATTACAAATCTAAGCCATATATTCTACTGGAGATGGTCTGTCGCTGACTTCTGCGTTCTACAGCGAGGAACGACTATTTGCCACTTTATCCGTTCACACTCTTGGAAAAATAATTAATCCAATTTATCGCTTTTCCCAAATCTATCGAAACTTGGCAGTTCAATTCTGGCGAATGGAGTAACGCATAGAGATTACACCTCAGTACTTGTTTATCATATAATTGACAATAAAATAAAGAAATAAGAAAGCAAAGGAGCGTTACTTTTACAAAATTACTCTTTCGCATTCATATGTATTTACGTTCGATAAGATAAGAAATGGATAGATTTACTACTTTAAAAGTACAGTAGTAAATGAGAGAATAAAAAGGATTAGTAATCTCAGCGTCACACGCAAACAGTTAAGAATCATCAGCTTTGATCAGCTCAATGATCTCAAAGCTAGAAAAAATATATCCATTTCCCGCTTGTAAACTTTAGTACTTACAAATGTTAAGTAACTTGAGTTCATAAAAGAATGACGGAATGTAAATGTATTGACCGACTGGAAAAATTGTAATAATAAAAGAGGTTTTGGGCAGGGATTATCAGGTCTATACCTGATATTATATACCGAGCGGATAACGAATAGTCCGTAAAGTTTACGACCCTCCAATACCGACTATTCGTCTTGAATTATATTGTAGGATCGGTTAAACTAGATTTTGCGCGTCCCCGCGCATCGAACACAGTGGAAAAAGCGTCGGATAGAGTTTCTGCGAAGGATTGACGTAATTACAGTTTTACAACGCTGGAGCAAACAGAGATGCGCGGTTAAAACTCAAATCGATGAGAAGTCAAACTCCCTAATGCCGCATCCAGCCAGCCTACGAGCTATGTAGGTGTATGTTGAGGCCCTTTTAAGTTTGCAGAATCAATTAAGAGTTGGTCGATGTAATAAAACGCCGAGTGCGGCGGCTCGAAAGTAAAGAACGTAGGAAGGAAGGACGGAAGGTTCGCGATTCTCTCTTATTCTCTGGAATAATCGTGGCCTGCGAGAACGAGTTTCTCTCCGAGTGTGCAGAGCGCGTACGAGCTTGACTAGGGCGACGACGACGAGGACGACGACGAGGATGAGGACGAAGAAGAAGAAGAAGAAGAAGAAGAAGAAGAAGAAGCGTATATCGGATAAGAGCCGCCGGCTACAATGAGTAATAGTCCTGCTTATTTTCGAAGTTAGCCCCTCGCGCGATCGGCTGTACGAGCTGCCAGAGGTGCGGCCAGATAATACTATTAATTTACTTCCAAGAATCGTAAAATTACGATGAAACTTTAAATTGGATATTTTATCGAGTCGGCGATCTCGAGCGGCACCCGCTTTCCGCTTCACCTGCGCTCCCGCTTTTTCTGCTACCTTGCGCGATAGCTTCCTCTCTTTCTCGCACTCCCTTAAGCTTTGATTTCGCGCTCCGTTCTTCTTTGCTGCGGAAGAACGGAGGTCTGCGCCGAATCCATGCTGCTGCCACGATCGCATTTTCACGACTACGTTCAAGCTACCGACGTTCAAGCAGTATTTTCGATAATTTTCGTCGCGTCCTCCTGAAACTGCAATGAGCAAATAGCATAATCAGCCGTAAGAGATCCCTCTTCTCCGCGTATCTACGGATCTACGTTGCTGAGGAATGTCTATCTGGGACGCGCGCGTCGGAAGAAGAAATCCTTCCGACGAGCGCAAAGCGAGCACTGCGCTTCTCTATGAATAGAGATACGCATTAGGGGCTGGCAGGCAGGCGGAAGGGAGGGGAGGGAGGGGAGGGAGCTATCGCGCTTGAAAAGCGCAGCTACGCTCTTTTTTCCAGTAGCGCATAGATCCGCGCTAACGACGTAATTTTTTCAAGGCCCGCCCAGAGACAAGAACTCCCCGAGCTGACAATGAATAGGAAGCTCTCTGGCTTTATGAAAGCGAAACGGCGTCGAAATTTACATGCTGCCTCGACGCGCGTCATGAGCTGGGGCGCATAAAAAGCGTTTAGCCGGGAACGCTCCGGTAGGTTAACCGCGAGCCACTCGGTGCGGCGCGGCGCAAGAAGCAGCTTCTACAGAAAGAGAGCAAGAGAGCAAGAGAGCAAGAGAGCAAGAGCGAGATACGCGGAAGAAGTCGACATTAAGAGATGCCGAGTTCGCTGTAATCTCGGCAACTGGCCGCCGGAAAAAGCTCGGCTCGCTAAAAGCTCGTTAAGGGCTGATGCGCCGCCTCGACGACAGCTACCCCCCGCACTCTAGTACATCCAGTATAGTATGTATAGCTTCCTGCCTCCTATACGCTTATTTGCCTCCTATACGCGCGTGTGTCATAGAACGACGTTAGGTCGCGCTGGTTTATCGCCAGAGTTGCCCAATTTTTTCCGACGGCAGCTCTATAGGCACTTAGCCGCTCTGTGTTACGCTGTCTTGACGTCTCTGACGTTTACGAGACGAGAACGAAAATGCCGACGCTTTATGCAAATGATGTATGAAGAGCTGAAAGCCGTCCCCGGGTCCCCGTTAACGTCGACCCCGCACGCCACCCTCTAGAAGCAGAAAAGGAAACGGGAATAAAAGACAAATGAAAAAATAAACCAACCGACGGGGCGCCTACTCTCCCGGAGCAGCTCGGGTTAACATCTTAAAGTTATTTATCTTTGAAAAAACAAATCAACTCGGGATCATACGTTTCATTAATATTTATTTCCAGATCTCTTAAAAAGTCCATATTACAAATCTTCTAGGGACTGCTACAAGGAGTTTTGATTTTTAACATTCATTTTATGCTATCGCATTCTCTCCAAGACTATGTTAATGCGCTAGATTCGTGCGTTTCGAGCGCAACGCGTACTATTTACAGGGGATATTTATTGTCTAGTGAACGATTCATTGCGCGTTTCTACCAGGTCCAATCCCTAGCTCTTCCTGCACCATGTATACTGCTAGATTTGGCAAATCTTGCTGTTCCAAGTGCTTTATGATTTCTCGAACAACAGGTGGCGGCAACGAGTAGTCAAACGATGAATTCACGTACTTCTCCATGGCGAACAGGACGTTCTTCGCTTTCTCGGCTTTTTCAAATTTGCTGATAATCTGTTTCCCGTAATTTGGAAGCGTTCGGTAAACATCTATAGATTTGAAAGCTTCGACAAAGGACCGATTCCGCGCGAGAACAGCCAATTTTTCGTCGCTCTCGTCTAGCAAGTTACGCAGGGTGTAATTGTTGTAAAAGTGCGCATTCATCATGAAGACGTTTTGTTTGTAACAATGTTCAAAGTGTATTCGCAGTGTCTCGTAATTCCAAATTATTTGCAATAAGCAGTTCTCGATAAAGGCACCGCTCGCTTTCATTTCTGCAAGATGCTTAGCTATGGTCTTTGCGGCTTCGCTATTTTTGTTTCGCATCCAGGCCAAAGCGGTTCTCTCGTTGTTATCCTTGATGTTGATGTCAGCGCCTTGTTCCAATAAAAGGCTAATCTTGTCAACTGACTCGAATCGTGCAGCTCGATGAAGCGTCGTCTCACCCGCGTCGGTTCTCTCGTTCACGTCCGCGCCTTTACTTATGAGATATTTCAAGATGTCGGGCTTGCAGCGAATGACGGCAAGGCAGAGCGAATTGATGCCGCCGCTTATTCTTGCATTTACGTTGGAGCCTTGCTCGAGGAAAAATTTCACCTGCAACAATAGGGGGATTTACAACTGTTTCGATATCGGCGACTGGATATTTTGAAAAATAACGTAATGCTGACGTATTTGCCAACAAGAACCTACCAACTCGTTCTTCCCCATGAGCAGGGCAACGTGCATCGGTATCAAGCCGCAGGAGTTCTCGGTGTGATTGACCGATATACCCATGCCGATGAGTTTCTCAGCTACTGGGAGATTCTCTAGCCTCGACTCCGCGATGAAGTGCAGGGCAGTTTTGCCGCTGCTGTCGATGGCCTTGACGTTCGAGCCAACGTCTATCATCAGCTGTATGACCTTGCTGTTTCCAGTTAAAAGCGCCATGTGAAAAGGGGTTAAGCCTTCTTCGCTGGTGGCTTCTAGATCGGCACCTCTGTGGATGAGGAGGCGCGCGATCGTGATGTACTCGTGACTCAAGGCGAGCTAGATGAAACGACGAAGAGTTATAGAACGCGCACAGAATGCGAATCGTCGAAATCCGTTCGAAGGGAGAATGTTAGAATATCAAACTTACGTGCAATGCAGTCTCTTTTTCCCTGTCCACCTTGTTGATCTCGGCGCCGTAGTCAAGGAGCAGTTTGACTTTGGACTCGTGCTTTCGAATGACGGCCATGTGTAGCAGCAAGGTTTTGCCCCCGTAATTCAAAAACTCGCCGCACGTGCATTGTGAGTTGAGAGTTTCGTTGACGTTAGCTCCGGATCGCACGAGGAGTTCGAATATGTCGTCGTACGAGCAAAGCATAGCCAGCCAAAGTGGCGAGTAGACATTCGAAGCCGTGAGAACCGGATTCAGGTTAGGTTTGAATTTCAATAACAACTTCACCATGGACAAGTCGTTTCGAGCGATGGCAATGTGTAAATAGGTCTCCTGGCCATTTGAAGTAAAATTAACGTCGAGTTTATCGACGCTCAGGAACTTTTCGACGAGCTTGTAATCTCCCTGGGTCACTGCTTGTTTCAGCTGAATGTTTTTGTCTTGGAAAAAGATGTTCACGTAGGGACTAACTTCGGCAAGATCGCTCATGTTGCTTCGCCCTCGTTAACTGCAAATGAATCCTATTCTATTCTATTCTTTAAGGCAACGTAACATAATAATGAAGACTTGTTGATGCGCAACTGTTTTACACCGTTGCCACAAGCTCAGCTCGAAGTCACCTTCAATGACGAGCGATAACTCATCAATGTTTATGTTGCTGTGTTTCGAATCACGCGCAAAGATAAACTGTGACCGGTGGCAGAATAACTTATGTATACATATACACTTAGGTTCTTCCAATGTCCAATCCATTTCGTCACCGCAAGCGACATCTATAGTAGGTTTGGGACCTTTTCGCCTGTTCGTTATCCATTTACTAATAATATATACTTCTTTTCTCTCTTCTCCTCCTCCTCCTCCTCCCCACCCGACCCTTTCTCCCACCTCCGTCGCCTGTACCTTTTGTTAGGGAGTCGTCTTAGAGGACGTATGTCGTTACAATACTACGACTTTTATATGGGCCTTCTTCCGAGAAAGGAACGTCATTAACCCAAGCCAAAACCAATGCGACACAACAGCACGCAGATATTGACGTGCACAGTAATATCGTGCAATATATTTTGGAATTACCTTAAAGAGAGGTCTCATATACAAAAGTGACAAGATTTTTACGTTCATCTTAACGGTGAGATAATGAGATCTTAATTTCGATAAAATCTATTAAACTCTGTGGGAAGCCAAACTTGCGCTATCGCAGTCAATTTTCGTAAAACTCTTCTTATTTTACACTTACAAACACATACTACTGTATCATTGTATAAATTGTCATGCACAGGTATGCTATTCACAAGACCGAGACTGGTTCTGATAACTAAATATTTAACCTACATTTTTAAATACATTTTCAACATCCAAACTCTCAATTTCCTTTTTATTCATTATAACTTTCAAACTTAATAGTCCTTAAAAGAACTCATCGCAATACAAAAACTTTGAACAGTCCGCATAGCACTGGATAAGATAAATTCATACTTCATACAGAGCTATTGGAATAAATTTTGCTTTACATTTTGTGTATTATTTGTATCCACATCAACATTACAACTATTTATATACAATACACTATAATGATGTAGTTATTTTATATTGTTTATAAGATCACTACTGGTTAACATAAAGTGTTTATAGGAACATAATAATGTTTACAGGATTGTACAGACAGACCTCTGGCAAGACATTTTTTTCTTTTTATTAATCATGAAGATCTGTTATAACTACTAACGTGTTTAAGTGTTTGCAATCTTACATTCGTCTGAGGCTTCTGTACCTTTGATCGGCCATTGCAAAGATTTGATCTGGGTTTGATTAGTCCATGTGAAAAAGTTGATGATATAATATGACTTATGTTCTTTATTCATTTTTCTTTACTGACACTTGGTATGGCACTGTATGAAATATGATACTGCATAGCAATATGCAATGTCGTTTTCCCTGAATAGCATTCTATAGAGTTGATAGGATTTTGGTAAAATGCTTAGAATTCTGAAAACAGAAAAGTGACAGTAAATTTGTTCGTAGAGGTGTGGATGAACTTATTTTGTTTTCTTCAGTGCTTAGATGCAAAGATTAAGATGCAAAGATAGTTCTGGACTTGCTGCCTTGCTTTTATCTACGGACTTAACCATTTTTGCATTAACGAGCATTCTGACAATCTACACTATGTGTAGATACATGCTGTTACAAATGGTAACCGGAATAGGTGAGTTATACTTGCAGATTGATTGGATTTTTACACAAGGGAAAATAGAAGATGCTGCTCAGGACTTTATCAACTCTATTTAAAAGCAGTACATAACGTTTTGTTTTTCACGTGAGTTTCAAGCCGTAGGTAATGTCTATTGGTGCTTATTTGTGGAACAACTATTAAAAAACTAGCGCCCTCATTAATTGCTAACCAGTAAAAAATCAAGCTCTCTGGTTGAACTTTAGTTTTTTCGGGTTTGAAGGGATATTTGTTGGGGGATTCGCACTAGCAGCGTTGCGCTGCTCTTGTCTAAGTTCAGAAGGCGGCAGACTCTTTCACCAGTCTGCTAGTCAATCATTAAAAAAGCAGATGGCTCTCTGATCGGAATAACACAGTTTGCATATCATATGAAAGAGTTTTTCGTATTTATGAACGTACGGGTGTAAATCGATTTAATTAGAGCTACACATGACGTGTTACATTTGACGTGTTACATTTGACGTGTTACATTTGACGTGTTACATTTGACGTGTAACAATATGACGTGTTACATTTGACATATTGCATTTGAATTGGAATTTAACCGAGAACGAGAAGGTAAAATATAAAAAGATAAATAAAAGAAAAAGAAAAAGATGAAAAATTTGCGGCGTCAGCCAGTGTAACTTTGAGCAAAGAGGGCAAAATGCATAAGTGGTGTGAATGAGTATAGAAAGAGGAAGAGGAAGAGGAAGAGGAAAAGGAAGAAAATATCCGGCGTAAATGCACATAGATCGAGCGTAGTCCGCTACAAAGAGAAGATAGAGCAAAGGGATCAAAGTGCATTCTTCCGTGATTCACGGATACCCACGTTGCGCAAAGATAATAGCAGAGCTATAGCAGTGCTATAGCAGTGCTATAGCAGCAACAGTAGCGGCAACGAAGCGATCAGACAGACCTCTGCAGTTGGTGCTCAATGATTAATTTCCACGAAGCGCGAGCGTCCGCGGTATGATAATTAAAATTTGTTGTCGAATCACAATTATATCCCGTTGGCAAGCGAGGACTTCCGTTTCGTTAAGCAATTTTGGTCGCTTGGCTCGCTCGACTCGCAAATGAATTCATTAGCGTCTACTGCGCGCGCGGGAGCTGCTTTCGCCCTATCTACTTCCTCTCCGCGCTATTATCGTTTATAACGCTCCTACCTCGGAGCCCGGAGACTCGTCACATTTTATAAATAAAATTTACGTGCGCCAAGACGGACGATTTACCCTGCGTGCTCGTGTATATACATATATACATTCACACGCACACGCACACACACACACACACACACACAGTCGTTTTTAGACGTTTTTGCACGTTTTTTAGTCGTTCCGACGAGCACTGCTTGCGCTCGACTTTTTAAGAGCCTCGCTCTCGCGCCGATAAGCGGAAAAAATGTGGGTAAATGTGTTCGGTCAGACGGCATCATTGCCATCTGCACAGTGTGTGTGTGTAGTTTGCAAGTCTACTCGTTTCGAGTTTCGAGGCCGGGTGTCATTGCCGAGCCGGCAACAGATTGGATCTTTATCGTCGGTGATACTTTCATAGGGCGCGCGCTTAAAAGGATTGCGTTGATCCACCAGCCGGAGGCTCATTCTAAATGATAATGATCAACGCA
Source organism: Apocrypta bakeri (assembly GCA_018906985.1). Lineage (NCBI taxonomy): Eukaryota > Metazoa > Arthropoda > Insecta > Hymenoptera > Pteromalidae > Apocrypta > Apocrypta bakeri. The sequence goes on along the minus strand of JACCIA010000019.1, from coordinate 1,856,123 downwards.
TGTTTTTTTCTCTTTTTCAACAATTATTTCTAAAACTGATTACTATGTCATTACATACAGCACATACAGCAGTGGCTCCGTTCGAATAGCCCAGCAGTAAACAATAGCACGAATTACTGAATCAACTTTGCTTCGATATCGGCTACTGGCCCAATGCTAGTGTCATATGCGACCTATATTTTAACTTCCAACTATTTAAACTCTATCTTACGAAAATTCTCATCTTTATACATATATTTGTAACCATCCCAGTATCAGTTTACAATGAAACCCATATCTTCATCTTATATATATGTAGATGCTTGCTTGTCAAACGAGAGCCAATGTTAAGACTGTAGAGGTTGACTAATACCCGCCAATACTGGCACAGTACTCATCCAATCATACTTCCAATATACTTCATCTATGCGTGTATATGATTCCTTTACCATTTACAAATGGTCCTCGTTTTGTACAATCTCTTTATTTTTATTGCGAGTAATTTGGCTGAACTCAGTGTTCTTAGGCTTTTTCCATTTTGGCGATGAGAATAATCCGATATTTATGATTAAACCGTGTTATATGGATGCACCAGTATTCTTTTATTTTTCGACCTAAAGGTTTTTATAGTAATATAAATAAGAAAGTATTAAAGCAAGTTATCAACAATTCATACCTGCTATTAATATCGAAGATGTTTCATATTATTTTTTTTCCATTTAGCGTAATGAATTCGAGGTGAAAATGTACGAAATAGATAAGCACGAAGTCATCTCGCAGTGTGGAAAAATACAAATAGACGAGAAATCAGTTTAAGAAAGTAGATTTGCGAGATTTTGACAAAACCCGCGGGAGGCTCGTCTCTTCAATCTCTTCTTCTGCGCAGAACAGTCTCAGCAGGAGGCGAAAGCGCAAAATGTCGATGAGTCGAAACTCCCGGGAGCTTTTCCCTCTCTCTCTCTCTCTCTCTCTCTCTCTCGCTCTCTTCTGTACATGGCCTCTCAGGCGTATAACGCAACACACTGCAGCACTTTATTCGATGCAATCAGCCGCTGGCTCTTGAGGCCAGGAAGGTTTATAAGGTGCAGCGCGCGGCCGAAGCCATCAGCAGCGCAGTCGAAGGTATAAGTATAACCGCAGCTCGTTCGTTGCCAGTATTATTATTCATGACGGCGTATCGTATTACCGGGAAGAACGCATGATGCGACGACGGCCGCCCACCGAGGCTTCCCCTGCGAGATACCTATTATATACATAGCTAGAGGATTCTATGCAGTTCTGGCTCTTCTTACTTTCAGATTCGTGTGGTTATAATTATATCCATATTATATCATGGGAATAAACAAGTTTTATTTACTTGTGGAAAATCAAAGCGACGTTAAAGCTCGTACTTTTTCAGTTTCGTGAGAGTGGACTCACTTGATTTGGACGAGCTTTTACACACATAGGTATATATAATACATATATTCGAATTGAGCGTATCAATCGAGTTTTCATTTTCCGTCGAGCGTCGAGCAAGCGGATTTCGATGGTTTTTCAGAGCTATAATCGAATCCCCGCTTGTTCTACGAATCCTCTCGCATTACTATGTTGTGGATTGTGATGAAGAATTTCTGAACTTTAACGAATGTAAAAACTGATATTATTTCCATTATCTTATATAAAATTGGATTGAATCTTCATCCATGAAATCAATTCATTTCTGAAAATGCATTCATTAGAGTGAATATCTTCTCAATCAGAGTATTGCTCAAATATATTGAATAACAAGGTCTTTACATAAATAAAAATGTCAACGCCCTGACAGTTGAGAATAGAGAATAGTTCAGTGTGTCATTAAAAATCATCGATGCAAAGTTTAGAAAGACAAGTTCAGTCAGGATTGTCTTCCAATAAGTAATAACTTGATTAAAATATATTCCTCTTTATTCGTTTTTACTTCGCAGGTGTATTTTTTAAAATATTCTTTGTTTCCTTTAAGTTGTACTTATAGGTTGTATATCCTTTGTATACATTGCACTTATAATGTTTACACTCACATTTACATACTATACTGTTTCATATGGTATAATATGAAACGAGCATCAAACGCGCATTATTTAAATACATTAAAATCATTTTAAATAAAAAATATTTTTTTAATATTTTTTAATGTTTATCATAAATTAACATAAATTATAAAATATAATGTTTTGCACGAAAACTTTTTAAAATTCGATTTAACAGTGCCATCTAATGTTTATTATTTCTAACGGTTTCTGTTTATTAAAAACCTACAATCTACTTTACAAAACCTATAATCTCTAACAGATCGACCTATTACAAAACTTTTAAACTGTTCTTCGGCGTTGTATCTACCTTCATGAATTTTTTATTTAAAACTGCACTAAATAGATTCATACTTACATATTGTCTTTGACAATTGAACAAAAAATATACAATAATTGTATAGTTATTGTTGTTGTCGTTTCTCTTAATTTTTGATAAGACAAAAAAGAAATGTTATTTACAATTATTACTACTAATGGAATAATTGTATTAAACGATAAAGTTTTTATTTACAGAAATACCAAAATATTTTAAAGAGCCGAAATACTTGAAATATTTATTTTTTTTATTACTTATTTATACTTTATCTGTGCATTTGTTGTTATCTGTCTTAATATTTTTTAAAATATTGATAAACTTGTGCAACGCGAGCTAGCTTTACGTCGACGGTCGCGCTTTAAATGCAAAATGCGAAGCGATGCAAGACGCTAAGCTACTGTGGCCCCTGAGCTGCGTGCGGCGCGCTAGTTAAAAGTTTGAAATTATCTGTATTTTTTGGAGACTAATCTTCTAAACGCATTCGTTCTGACATACAAGGGCTTGTACGGTGTATTAGTCCTTTTGATGTTTATAACTATTTTTCATCATCTAATGTTACGTGCGTTTATAGAGGGGTCGGTTCTTAAGTGATACTTTTTAAACCTTATGATAATTGAGTGCACCTAATATTAATACTTGGATCTTTGACATTCGGGCACACGTCTTCTTCTATGAATTTTTGGAACAGATTTAGATTTAGATCCTTCTGAGTATTGAATTTTCATTTCATTTCGAATTTTTGATCAAACATTGAAATTGTATAAAGTTCAGTAGCGCTTCACCTTGTTCGAGATAGTTACTTATGCCGTTTAATCTTGTATCCGTCTCAACTATATAATTTCAACACTTGCTTCAGCATCGAGCTATATAGAATATCGATTCTCGTGACTCCTTTATTTTATATTTTGTGACAACTGTATAATGTTTTCTTTGATATTAATGTTGGGATCGAGTTGAAGTCGCTAAAGTAGGGTAGTGGAAGAAATGCTCTCTTAGTTTCGTTCATTCGATCGGCATTGCTGATTTCTAAATTTGTATCTTCATTTGGTGTTTCTACTATGTCTATTTCAGAGGTTGGAATTTCGCTGTTTCTTCGATTGCATATCTTGATTGCGTTATTAATAATGTTATTAGTGTACCATCGATAATAGATTGTAGTAAATTATGTATATTATAGATAACGTTAATACATTTCTTGGTTAGATGCCCTTCAATTTACAGAGGAAGCATTTTAAAACTACGGTATTCGCATATCCAAAGTGGTTGATATTATTATCTATTGTATTGAAAATTTCAGAAATTTTCTAAAAATACCTAATCTTAGAACAGTAACGGTAACAGGAGCGTTGCGTTCAATATTTACCTCATCTAGGATGTCGTTGAGTATATAATTCAGTATATATGGTGAAAGTATATACTTTTTGTACGAGAGATACATGTAGATCCTCTTTATTTAAAATTCATGAAACAGAAATTACAATTTTTGGTTCAACTATGTCGTCTATAACACATGTATAGTTAGGTTGAGTCCGTTGACATAGTCCACTATGAGAGTCTGATCTCTTTTCGTAACTGATTTTTTTGTATGTTTCTGGAAGGTCTTATGGTGATAGAAGTCAATATGATAGATTAATTGAGTTACTCTCGCGATAATCGCGAAGCTACGGACAGCTGCTCTGATCTGAATATTACACTATTATATTCGAATGTTTATGGAGCGATTGTAAACACTCAATGACGGTACAGTACAGTAACAGCTAGTTGGAAAATCGATGCGATTTTCAGACATACTGTTATGATAACTGTATTATAAAAGATGTATGAAGTTATTTAGAGCTAATTGCATGGCATTATACATGAATCTTATTAATAAAATGAAGAAATGAATTTCGGAAGTCTTCTCTTTACACAGGCAATTTTCGTCGAAATAAAAAAAACTTTGAAATATGTCAACTCGTCGTTAAGTCAAGTTGAGGCGGAAGCATTTGCTTTCTATTATTATCGCTTATAATTGATAATTCGCATAAAGTATTTATCAAATAGATAGAGAAAGAATAGTTGAAGGGAAAGAAAAAGGCAAGAATATATGTAGTCGTTACGAAAGGAAAGTATGCGTCCCTTGAATATCATTCTTTTGTTATCTTAGCCTATTATTTTTAATGAATATAGCTAAACGTCACATTACCATTTCGGTCGGCTGTAGATTAATCAATTGACAAAGTATTGAAAAAGAAAAAAGCACGTGTTCAAAAAAAGTATAGAAAATAATTCGAAAACTTCTGATGGTCTTCTACACGAAAACACTCATTTTACAAAGTATGCCTTGAAAAGTTTAATTTCAATATTCGCACGACGTTTGAATAGAGGAAATAATGATAAACTTCAGATCCAGAAAAGTTTACGATTTTTCATGATACTATACTAGATTTGCACGTAAGTAAACATATGGACGTGGACGTAGAAGGGATAAAACACGGTGTCGTCTTTCGAAAGAGAAAAAGAAGGAGAAGCAAGAGCGGAACGGTGGCTTGAGAGGAGAATCGCGACACGTGGTTCGACAGAGAGAAACTTTAATGACATTTCTTATTTCCAAGAGCAGCATCAACCTCTGCGCGACTTGCCGACTCACCTCGACATTGCGCGCGTCTTATTCCCTGTGCACCAGCCAGCTTTCTCGTCTCCGCACCTCTCTCCCTCTCTCTCTCTCTCTCTTCATATATTTTCCACTTCTTCTTCTGCTTCTTTTTCTTCTGCTTCTTCTTCTTCTTCTTCTTCCTCCTCTTCCTCTTCCTCTTCCTCTCCTTCTCATCGCTTCGCTACTAGGCTTTTCCTCAAGAGTCGGTTTTCACACTCGTCTTTTTGCTTCTCAAAGTTATCCCGCGTTAAATAATGTAATATCCGAGAGCTTTCCCCCGATGACTCTGAGATACGAATCGTGGCTTCGTTTGAATTATGTTGCTGATTTTTTCTCTCTACCATTGCAGCCGTGGTGGGATGGAACGCACTTGTTTTTTATTCACATATATACTGCTGTACGCATCTGTATGCGTATAGCGAGAAATCGGAGCTCGTCGGGTTGGTTTGCTCTTCCACTGCTCTATCTTGCCCCTCTCCCCTTCACGAGCAGCGTTAGCTAAAAAATATAGTCAGAGTATTTTCAGGCGAAAGCCTCGTGTAAGATGAAAACAGACACGTCTAGCTATTTTAATATTCATGGATTCTTTTGCAAATGCTACCTTCATACACTGTATCCACATTTTACACATAACATTATTACGCAAACAAAATTTAACAGTCATATACAACGTGAACTTAATGTTTATTGCACTTAGTAATTAACAAACGATATTCTAAAACAACTTTTACGCCGATCTTAGCTAGAAATGAAATTACAAATTAAATTATCCGGAGAGTAAAATGAGTAATATGATACCTCTGAATTCTCCCGCTTCTGCAAGAGATTTTCTAATACGCACTTATCATATTTGCTCATTAATAATTATAACGGATGGATGGATGGATCAAGATTATAAATAAAAAAAATCACTACAGAGTTTCGGAAGGTTTGACGATATAACGTCGACCGAATGAAACGTTCTTTTTTTCCTTCGTATCGAGGAACGTTGAGCAAAAGAAGAAAAAAGAGAAAAAGTCTCGCGGAGTCAAGTGGACCGAACTTCGTAAAAAGCGGTTTTACGGTAAAACTGTAAAAGATAACCGAAAGTCATGAAATAAGTAAGTATAGAAGGGATAAAAGAAGCGAACGACAGTAAGATGTAGTATCGAATCAACTTCCTCCGGCGCTTTCAGATTATTTCGCCGTGTTTAAGTCGTGGCCTGCTGCTGCAGCCGCCCTTCGATTCTTCTTTGCTGCCGCTGCAGGAGCCAGCGAAAAGCAAAGATTAAAAGGAATGATGGCGATGAACCGATTTAAAGGAAAAAAGCTCGATGGCTACATAAAGAAGCCGCCGATGAGCAAACTATACAGGCGTATAATCGTCAATGGCTGCGACGGTAAATAACGCTCATATAACTGTTGCGTATTACCTGTAGGCATATACAGGTAAAGGAGAACATAATTGTCGGTATCAGGATTTTGCTTTTTATGTTATTGCTGCGGGCTAGAGGCTTTGTGCTTGTCTTTGTGCTCGACAATAATTTGAATGAACCGTTTAGCAGCACAGCTGTGGAAGCAAGGATGCCTTTTCGAGTGGTTGCGACTACTTGGATTTCCAAGAGGTTCCTCGCCTCCTCTTGACTAAAGTCAATATTTTCCTTTGTACGGACTTCGCCTCCTTCTGGGGGCTTCTTCTTTCGGAAAGAGCTTCGATTACATGGTCGCCAACACTGCCAGTGCTGCTGATGCTACTGCTTCGTGTTTTATCTTCATTTACCTTATAATTGTGCATACTATGCGCAGCAGTTAAGCGAGATCGAGATAAAGAAGGCCACTTTTACAACCGCTAAACGTTTCAACGCGGAAGATTCGTCATTCTGGACGGACGGAATGCAATTATAAATGAAGTCAACATTTTTCTCGAAAAAATACGCATGTCTATAAATGTCTCAATGCTGAATACTTATTTCGATGTATTGTGTTAATATGTCATTGATTTCACTATTATCTACATTTAAATGAAGATAGGTGGGATCCTTTTCGAGTTTACAGCGTGCAATTTATGTGCTCGTTACGAGGAAAAAGTCGGAATAAATGATAGAAAATTTGTTCGAGTCATTTTATCCGTGGAACTTATCTTATCTTGGGCATTTATGTTAATAATTATTTGTTCTCATTCTAATCTCAAATACCGTTATGCAATAGTTCGTTTTTAATTTATCCACTTTCGCATAACTGTAATAGTCCTGGTAAAAAATAAATAAAATATAAACGTAAACTGTGTTTTTCATTTATTTGATTATTTAAATAAATACAGATAAAGAAATAGTCAATATTATTATATTAGTTTGTTTTATTAAGTATTACTTATGAGCGATATAACAATGTCGATGGGTTTTGTAGCAACTACACCGTGAGACTCTTTTTTACAAATTGGTAAATATTCACGAACCGAGGTATTAAATTAATCAAATGTATAGATTTCAAATTTATTTGTAATATCATGCTTTATGTAATAATATTATAAACGTTTACCAAAGTTATCTTTTAGGTTCTATTAATTTTAAAAAGCTTCATATTATTAAAGAAATTGAAAAAATACATAACAGCATGTTTGCCCTTGCACTTTCTCTTTCTTACACTTTCGAAACATCCGTATAGAGTATGTTATCGGAGACGTTCAATTGGCATCTAGATTCGTATGTCAGACTCTAATACGGAACAATATAGGGAACAAAACTATAATGGGAATTAGCTACATACATTTAGAGTTTAATACGCCAGATAGATAAATAGAGAGAGAGAGAGGGGGGGGGGGGGGGGGTCCTTTCTTCGGATTTAAGGCTATTCCTCTATGCCAAAATCCGAAGAGTCAACCGGACAGACGCCTAGTTGGCTCTGCCAATCAGTAGATAAGATGGATACAGAGCTATAAAGCTCTAGTCTGAACGGCATGACCTCCTTTCTCCTGTATGCTATACTTGTATGTGATTGTCGCGCAGCAGCACGAAATAATTTGGCGATGTTATCGAGCACACGGCGCAGGATCCGGAAGAGAGATGCCGCTGATAAGAAGGGTGAGATTGGCAAGTTGTACGTGCGAGAAAAAATCGAAAAAATGTCGAAAAGAAATCCGAGAAAACAGTCAAAGCTTCTTTGCTGCCGGAGCGGGAAAGGTAAAATCTGCAGCGCGGTAAATGAATCGAATTCGTAAGCTTTGCTCGTGAGTTAGAAAGCTCACGCGTTGGCACTTGAGTAGAACAGGGTGGATGGGTAGGTTAAACGTATAGTGTATACTGTGTATACTGCTTCTCTCTCTCTCTCTCTCTCTCTCTCTCTCTCTCTCTTCTCTCTCTCTCTCTTCTTGCGACGGATAAGAATGAAAGCTCCTTGAATTATCGGCCATTAGATGACTGCGGAATTGTCAAGATTGGGACTGCTCTGTACTCTCAATCTTCTTGGCACTGTTGCCACCGGTACAGCAGGGCTAAGAGGTTCGCCAATCTCGGAGCAATTGCTGCTTCCCGACGAGGCCCTAGAAAATAGAAATGGATTAGTGGCTGGAGGGTGACGCATTCAGCTGAAATGCTTGCGGAGAAGCACTTGAACCTTGTGGTGACGTTGCAGCAGCGTTATAGACAAGCGTATAGCCTGGAGTATAAGCGCGAGCGAGACAAGTGGCAATTTTCGCGCAGCGCTCGAGCTTCATGAGTATTATGTGCGCCTACGACTACATATTGTAAGCCAGTGTATCAGAGGAGAAAGTGCCGTTTCTGACGTGGCACACTATGTTGCTATTGCATGAACATTATTTCCCTCGGATTGAAGACCAATTCGCTATTGCGCAAGTTCTAAGGCTCCTATTTCTACACCTTGGAATAAACATAAACAGAATTTCAATCACGAATATATTCCTCATGAATATTTTATTATTATTTGTAAACGATCGACAAACATTTGGTTTTCATAAAAATACAAAAAAGGTTTCACACGATTTTTAAGCATTTATAGTCGGTATATTTTGTCAAATTTTATTAAGTGAAGCGTTCATCCGCCAATGGAACATACTAGAAAGAACATATATCAGAAAGAACATTACAATAACTTCAATTTGAAATATAATTTGATTAGTAGATAACAAGTTATCGTTAAAGAAGTGCAAAAAGTACAAAAAGATCCAATTTTTTAAAATCAAGTTATGCTTGCAATTTTCTTAACTTTTTAATTAAGTTATATACCTGTTTCCATTTTATATGTTGTAGGTCGCATTGCATTTCTGCGTTAACTGGCCAATACACATGCGTATGAAGAAAAACAATTTTTACTTTTCGAAAGCAAATCTATGCATGCTTTCAAAGACAAAGACTAAACTAAATAGCAAGAGGCAATATACTGTTATATGAAAATGACCATATTATCTTGAAATCAGGAGTCCGCAGAAGAAGTTCGGCAGCTGTTACAGAAGCGCACGAAGGGCCACCCGGGAAGACAGAACAATGCGATTTTTTTAAATTGTTTTGATCTAAGCGCTCCATCGCGTATATGTTCCAGGTCATAAAAAGTCAGGAAAATAAGGCTTGCAACGTAGACTTTTGGGACAGATCGACGGAAGCACATAGAGGGTCGAGCGGAGAAGGAAGATCATAGATTCATATGATTGCGTACAGTTAAGTAACCGTTGCAGTTGAAGCAAAATTTGAGTACTCAAGGAAATATTTGAAAAACATTGAACAAAATTTGTTTACATTTTTCGCTGTAAAAATCGACTGGCAAGCTAGAACATTTGAGTAAAGCAGTTTTTTTCGCAGAAAACATTCCGGAACTATGAAAATGGGGTCTGATCTGTGTTCTCATTCGAATCAACTTAAACTACACTGGAATATATAGGATTTTCATAGTACCTAGGCAACAACACTTTTATATAGACTTGGAACTTTTTGAAAAACATTTGTAAGGCAAGCTGAATGTTTATTAAGCCGAATTCAGTTCTGATTTTTTCAATGCACTGCGTAAATCTATTTGTTATAAGTGGCGTTGTACGTTTCAAAGTCAGTGAGATTAAAAAGTGGGCCAGAGCTAGGGATGTCGCTGTACATTACCGGATTGAATATCGATTATGTGTCGAATTTTTGATCGAGGTACTTCTCGGACGAAACCATATTTGATCTTCCGTAAGAGGATCCCATGCATGCCCTAATGAAAAATGCTACAATAAGTCATAACATGTTTATCACTTATAATTTTACAATATATGCGTCGAATTATTTCAACGAAAAATATCATATACGTTAACATTTTATTTTTAGTAAACGACGTACAAAATGAAACAGTATATTACCAACCTACTCATCCGCAGCGTGGTCAAGACACGTCGCGTCTACTTTTTCTTCGCGCAGATTGTCTCTTCTTTAATTATCCGCAACAAGTAATTTAATTTAAAAAAATTAAATTAAAAAGGCGCTACCAATTAAAAACTTCGATTTGATCGGCAATTTATTTTAAATTTTTGTCAGTATTAACATCGATCTCGTCAATATGATCGCTTGAAAACTAGCATTTTATAAAAAGACAAAAGAAAATAATATAATTTTGTTGAAAAACTGAACTTTTTCATAACAAATTCTAAATTTCTCATTATCCGATCGTATACAAGCTATTCTTTGACATCATCCGTATTGGTTTAGAAGATTTTTAGACAAAAAATTTTCAACAAAAAATTGATAAAATCCGTTTTTACGTGATCGGTCGCTGTAGTGGTAAAAAAATAAATAGAAAAAGCGTTAGTTCATATTGTTCGTATTGCCTTTATATAGATTACATGACAAAATCTTATGCGGCTTATAGAATTATCCTTGAGTTTCTTTTCAGTGATTTCGGTAACACTTTTACCAGGTTTGCAGTAATCAATTTAATGATTTTGGCGCAAATTTTCGGTTCTATTGCACTTGAATGTTAACAGTAGTATAATGAATTACGAAATACGAAATTGTATTTGTAATTTCTTGCATTTCATAATTCATTATACTGTAAAATAAATTATTTGGTGTTTTGTGAATTTATTTGATTTTCAGCAATGTTTAGTAAGTATTATTTTCAGGAAAATCTCGATGTTTTTTGCCAAAAAAGCTTTGAAGTGATTAAAATAAAAAGCCGATCGATTGCTTAAGAAGCTTCTAATTGATAAAAAAAGATTTGAAAAAAGTTAAAACGTGTTAATATAAGTTTTAACATAATTTAATAAAGAACCTCGATAGCGAAATAAGTGAAAATATGCAATAAAATGTCCATTGTGTTCATGGTCTAAATGTGACTTATTTCTATTTTCTACACCTTTTCTAAAAAGCTCTGTGCTATCTTCTGTAACACTTTAAAATACGTTTCTACATAGTTTAAGGGACAAAAGATATAACTATTGAAAGAAACAAGCTTCCCCTTTGGAGCAGTATAGAATAATGTTAAGAGAGCAGTTGGATGTTTATTAAACACCGATCTGTTTGTTTTCACATTTCGTAAATAATTGGAAAGCGGAGAAATCCGATTTCATAGCTTGTGGTAATCAGAAATTAAAATTTCATTATGAAAATGTTCTTTGCTAATGCATTTTCATAATTACTGTACATGCATACATAGTGCACGTATGTGAGAAGACGCAGTAGTAGTAGTAGAAGTCGTCGTCGTCGTCCTTGTGTAATTGAAATTAAAAATAATGACAAAATCGGAATGTAGGTTACGTTTGGACTAGAAAAAGAAAAATGAAAGCGATGCAGGCTGCCGTGAAAATCGATCGAATTTAACGAACAAGGGGTTGGACTGGAGCGTAGACTGTAGAGCGAACTCCAGGAGGACTGTAGACGCATTGGGCTGCCACGTTCAATATAGAATCACGAATGCGAACGAAGTATACTTGCGAGATCTCAAACATTTCTCAAACGAACGCGATATCTTTCGCTACTGGCAAATAAATGCAAATGAATTTCTCGAGCTTGGAGCCTCTCTCGCATAGAGATGCGGCAGTCTTTTTCGCGCTTTTATTATTCTGCTAACTTTTTCCGAGAAAGCTTTCGCCTTCCTAGTCCCAATATGTTATGTTCAATCAAGCAATCGGATAAAGTGCAGCAAGATATGAGAGTTGAGTTTAGACTTTACTCTATACAGCGGAAGCTGTAGTATAGCGGAAGCTGTAGTATAGCGCAGCGGGCCCGCGAAATAACGTAAGAGCTAGGGGTAATTTGCTAAGCTGCAGCAGTGTTAGAGCAGTTTTCGACCGACAAATCGAAAGTCTACGTAAATGGAGGAATCTTCGCGTACCTACGCGAATGAGCGACAACGAGCTCTTTGTCGAGAAACCGTCGATTGTTCATGGCGGCATGTTGGAGATACGAGTTTGTCGCGATATCTGCGCATTACCCTAAAGCTAAGGGTTCATAAAACAAACGGTTGACGCGGGTAAATTAGCTATGATTATTACCATGAGCCCGATCCGGGCTGCCGGATCTGGGAGTCGGGAGTCGGGAGTCGGGAGTCGGGAGTCGGGAGTAGGTAGATCGAGAGCAAGGAGTAGCAGCGCGCATTACTTGCGCGCCACGTGCAACCCCTATCGCGAGCGGCACTTCAATAGACAGATTACAAAGGATTATCCTGCGTGTGCATGTAGTTCGTGAACGAGCGCTCAGCTAGGGTCTTAATTAATTTTGCTTAAAGCGTCGTCTCCGGGGCCCCGTCATATGTTTCCGCGTCGCGCACACACGTGTTTGCGCAATGCCTCGAGACTGCTCTGGCTCTAAGTCTCTGCGCTCTGCGATAGCCATCTATGATGTATGCGAATATAGTACTGCTTCCCTTTTCACGAAGCATGAATGAGTATACTACACAACGACGACGAATGCCTGACTCAGTTTGGAACACGTATGCACCGCACTTGTAAACTGCGCGTTCGCGTTCATCCTCCTCTCCTGCCCCTCTCGCCCCCCTCTCGCCCCCCTCTCGTGAATGACGCGTGCGTCGTATCTAGTTCTATAGCTGTGCAGAAGCCCGGCTGTGAGCCGCGTGCTTCGTGTTAATTACAGCTCTGGATTCGAATAGCTGAGCCCGAGTGCTAGCGCTAGCTAATTGTGGTTTTAATACTAAAATGTCGACGAGCCAGCCTGATCTCGTGCGCAGAAACTGTTTGCGCTAGTTGAGCTTTGCTACACACTCGCTGCGCACCAACATGACGATGTATTGTGTCGGTACCTGCGGCTCGACCTCCACCTCCGCCTCTGCGAAACCGTAATTGCTCCTTCATTTGAGAGTCGGCGACACTGTAAGTAGTAGCTACTTACCATTTTCTTGTATTTTATTATTCCTCTGTGAGCTCCTCTGCGAGCTCCTCTGTGAGCTCCTACGATCAACGATCGATAACAAACATTTTCGAGTCGCGCATTCATTTAGCGCCGTTTGCTGTCCCGGAGCTGCGAGCTTCGACCCGCGAGTTATGAAATTAGAGCAGAAATTTCTCTTGGGCAAAAGAGAAATAAGAGTGTCCTATATATCCGGCATAAGAGCAAGCCCGAGAAACAAGCCACGTGTATATCTATACGCTCGTTATCCCCGCTGGCGCTCCATCTTAACTAACTGTCAACTTCATTTAACTCAAAGGCGGATGGAGCGAGTCATTCTTCTCCCTCTCTCGCTCTTGCTACGTACTAAATAGCTATATGCACTTATGTACGTACAAACCTATAGATTGTGCAGAGGAAACGAGTGAACTTTAGAAGCGTCGTGCCTGCACGTCCCGAAAACTTCTCGTAGCCGTCAATCAGTATACGTCAACCGAAGAAACTGTTTTCCTCGATTGGCCGAAGTCGGCCGCAACCAGTACAAGAGAGACACACTGCCGACGCAATGGAATAGAACTGTCTCATCCGCGCGAACGGCTCTTTCTTTTCTCTCCCCACAGCGAGTCTCTCTACCTATATGCTTTTCCTCCACCAATACAATACATCTGTTTCTCGCTCTGTTTATTTATTATCTGTTCCTCCTCCGCTCTCACTTTCTTCTCTGTCGGTGGCATTTTTTATCTCTCTTTGTCTATCCGGCCGACCCTTGCGCGCTGTCAGTCTCTCTCGCACTCGTTCATCTTCTCTCTTTTCCGCTTTCGGAATCCTCCTCTCGATGAGTCCGCGAGTATACGCGCGCGCACTGGACAAATCACGCCGGATAAATCTCCGAGGAAATGGAGAAGATTAAAACGACGCCAAAGGATCCGGAGAGGGTCGAGAGGAATGAGAAGTACTCTGCTTCTGCGATGGGCTATCCTAAAGGAAAATACACTTTACTTAACCTTCGCGCGTGCAGAGAGAATAAAAAAGCTCTCCGCGTAAATACTGTATTTATGTCAGTTGATGGCTTAAATACAACTTATTATCTTCTTTTTTACCTTTTCAACCTCTCCTTGGGTTCTCCTTATTTCCCACCCTTGCTATAATCAAAACGAAACGTCTAGTGTAAGTAATATAAGCGTCGTAAAACTAAAGCATTTCATTCTCAATCAATGAATACAATGTCCAATTCAATTGGTTCAATTGGTTCAATTGGTTCAATTGGTATTGACATTCTATCCTCTACCCGATGAAATCAGCTAAGATCCTTATTCCGCGACCTTGCGGAATGTCAAAAGTTGCGCAGCTCTTGCGAAAAAATTGCCATCACAGCGAGAAGCTAGAAATGCTCGTAAACCGAAAGCCCGTGAAGAAGTTAAATACATGCTCTCGCGGCACATTATGCAGAGCCTAAATACAGGAAGAAACAGCGGAGAACTGGGTAAAAAAAGCGTGCATAAATCAAGGCGTTAAATCAGGTCATAAATTCTGGCGTAGTTCATCAGCGTAAAAGGCCAAGAGCAGCCGTCCAGTTACCATAAGTTAATCTCCCATCCGGATGATCTTTGGCCGCACGCGTTGGTGTACCGGCTTGTCGCGCTATCTCGCCGAAACAATTTGACGCACGAGCGAGCCCCAGTGGCGATAAGAAGTCACCGCGAGAAAGTACAGAGCGATAGAGAGAGAGAGAGAGAGAGAGAGAGAGAGAGAGAGAGAGAGTGAGTGTGTGTGTGTGTGTGTGTTTGCCGAGCGACTGGCTGGTTTACGAGCACTAGGGAAAACGGAAACGCGTAAAACTCGGCCTTCTACGGTTTATTCTTGTATATACATTACACTTATGTATACAATAATATATGGGAACACAATAAATTAGTCTAGATTAGACAGTCATTTTTATTACGTACAACGAACAAGTTAGCCAATCGAATTTGATTTACCGCAAGAGAGGGAGAGACTGATCGATTGGTACATCATCGTCCGTGATTCTATGCGAGTAATCCTCGATGAGAGCTCTGCACTACTATTCACAATTATCACTCGAAGTGCCCTTGTGCCATTCTTCGTTTCTTAATTTCGTCATTTATAAGCGGCTATTCAACGAGTTTGAAATTTCCAACGTTATCACCCGTACAGCATCCTTCGTAATACACACTATGGCAGCACTATCGGATGAATATTTGTTTGCGATTCTCTATCACGGATGCAGTCACTATTATAATGACCTTACTAATAATATATACTACCGTTATATTATTGAAAAATTACATTTATAACTGCTAATATTTACCCAATAGTTCACGTTTGTTAAGCTTTTTATCAGTTTATGTCTGTCGACAATAGCCTAGAATTTACTGAATTGGAGATCGGAAGTTTTGAAAATTAAAAAAATGACTGAATATACATTTGCTACTATCGAATTGTAACTTTGACTTGAAAATATAATTTCAAAAGCATTGGATTATTAATTACTATCAACTAAATTAAATAGAAATTTTAAATCTAGTTTGTTTATTTGAACATTAAAGTTATTCATATGAGGTATTAGAATCACAATGCTGTGAAATATTCTCACCCGGATAAATCTAAATGTCGAAATTGCATTTTTAATTGCTTTTGCACGACTGCAAATTGCCATTCCAATAGCTTTATTGTATTATTCAGTGTCCATTTGGTTTCAACATTTTTGAGAAAAGCAGCTTCAACAAAATTGAATTAAGCAGGGCTGTGCCAGCGTGTGTATCCCGAATTAGTAGGTATCGTATCTCTTTACGATTTTATGGCGGTCGATACACGCTAAACTAAAACTTTGTTGAAGAAAAAAATCCTTGAGGTAAAAGCAATAGAATGCTGGTAGCTTCATCTTCCCGCATGGGGAATTGTCGCAATGATAGAGACGGAGGATATAGGAAAGGAGCTAAAACCTTATAAAATTCGAATTGGCTCTTTTGCCAGATAGAAGGTTCACTTACTAAGAAGCTCTATTATCATACTGAATAGGCATATGCGGTATCGGGGTTATTCGATACCTCTAAACGCAGTAGAGTAATAGTAGTTGCTCGTCTGTAAGGAAATACTGTCATTTTAATGTTTCTTAAGAGCAGTTGTACACAGCGGCTAAATAAACACGAGAAAATAGACCAATCAAAAGAAGGTAAATAGCACTTGTAGAAGACAGACGAGACTCTTGAAATGGATGTGGCGGTCGAGTAAAATTGAGCGCATTGCTGTGGGACGATCGGTCAGACTATTGCACGCTTTTAGTCAGAGATCTGTCGGAGACGATTTACGAAAGCTGTGATCATTTACGTAGTGTTATGCTCGTGGAACTCATGAATATCAATGGTAGCTGATCGGTTCGCAAACTATACTTTTAATGTCGTCGACTTTGGGTTTCGGAATGTCGAGAACGACTGGCCAGTAAGAGAAAGAAAAAGACGCGGATGAGAAGAATACCCCCGAGATTCGGAGCGATTCATCGTTTAAAGCGAAAGTTTCGCGCTTGCAGAGATTGGAAATCTCTCTTTCTCTCTCTTTCTCTCTCTTTCTCTCTCTTGCTTAGGAGCTCGAAAGTAGAGTAGAACTTTTTGCGAACGAGCAATAGTATACAGTATATAGTTTATCTTTCACATTGAGAGAGCGAATAGTCCGTTTGACGAGAAGTTGTTTGCCGCAAACACAATGTGTTAGGTATTGTGGAAAAAGATTGATTACTTATTATTCGAAAAAAGAATCGGTTTTTTCGATAATTAGGGTATCGCTGGGTAAACCCAGTTTGCGAGACGTTCGGCGCGTACTGCGTAGGTAGGCGCACAGTAGTAGCTCTTGGGATCCCTTGACACGGGAAAATGCGTTTGAATATAAATGATGCGTAGCTTCATTGAAGCATGAATCGGTGGCGAGATCATGTATCGCTTTGTGTACGGAGCGCGCGTTATTAGCTCTGCGATACTATAACCGTAATGTTTAATTACGAATACGTCAATACCAATTACGCGCACTGGCATCTGGCGGGATCTTGTTGCTATAAGCCATAAACACACAGACAGTTGCGCGTGCTCGTGCTAATCGTGGTTACATTGTTAATAGACATGCAGCGAAAACAATCATCGGTTATTAAAGCACACATGCATCTACTTCGCGTTCGTGCACCCTCTTTCATCACGTACGACAAACATGCTACTTGCTAGGACGTCTATCTATGGCTCTTTTCCCGAATAATCCGGGGAAATAATCTGTTTCCGCCATTCGGCGGGCAGTAGGGACACGCGCGTCGCGATAGCTGCAACAAAATAAGCATTGAATGTGAAAATCAGCACGGTTAATAGTAGTCTGAATCTGGGCCGATTCTTCGCGAGAGATATGCAAGCTCAGAAACGGACTCGAGACGATAGAGAAGCATAGCGGTAAGAAGTCTAGGAAAGCAAGATCTGTCGGTGCTATTAGCTCTTAAGTTAAGCCGGAAATTCCAGGTCGGAAGCCCAGCGCCCGAACTGCAGAGAGAACGAGAGCTGGCAAAGGAAAGAGCGAGCAGGGTCGAAACGGCCAGCATCGAGGGAGCTAGAGAGACAAAACAGAGCAGAAGCTCGGCTAAGAGAAGAGGATTTATAGAGATCCACTTTAGAATAGGGCGCGCGCGCGCGCGCGGGCGGCCGGGCGGACATCGGTCCCGGGGGTTTACTTAACGCCTTTCATCAGTGCTTCTCCTCTACAGTAGTAGCACCGACAGCCTGCAGTGGGAATTTAATTAAAATTCTAGCTAATTACTGCCGGTCCCGCAAAGCTGCGCGATTAAGACGATGACCCTGCGATGCCTGCACACAGCTGGAACAGATTTTTATGATGGACCATGCAGCCTATTTCCGCTAATCGCGATTTCCCATAAAGATTAACTAATGCCATTCTTTGTTGCTATTTCATCAGATATACACGAAGATCGTATCGCACTGCGATCAAGCACCATTCTCATAAATCTCCAGTCAACTTTCTTGATTAATCGACTTGAAATTATTCTCCACGTTAAACATTGCAAATTTTTTAATTTCGCGCACGCGTGTTTATCGTGCCGTAGCTCTACTGCACCGGCTGCATAAATAATTCAATTTACGCGAGCTCCATTACCCTGTAAACATTAGTTTATAATCTCTGGAGTGTGCAAACAGTTGTGCGGCGCGAGAGAAAGTCACCTGTCTATCGACTGCATACATACACCGCATACACACGCACGCCGCATCGTTGGATTATTCTGACCTCGTGTATCATCCGAAGTCAAAACTATGCAGATACGCGATAGATACATGTACGCGAGAATGCAGCGATGTATATTCGTCGTCTTCGTCGTCTTCGTCGTCTTCGTCGTCTTCGTCGAGACTGTGGAGCCGATGAAACTTTTGGCATTCGTGTACATACGCAGTTTAGTTATCTAAGCTAGTCGGAATGCCATAACAGTTGCCATAATACTTTACGATAGCTATCGTGCATAACAAACTCCTCGAAGACGGATGTAAAGGAGTAAAGGAGTAGCCGATATCTGCTTGAGCTACGCACACAGTACATACACAGGCATGCCTGAGCGTGGGATTAGCTAAGGCCCAAAGCTATCGAATATTAGTTCATTGACTTTGCAACTGTTTTTTCTACCCACTATTCTAGTTTCGGACAGAGTTCAATTGCATCGTAGCTTGACTAAATTATCAATCTACTCGTTCGTTTATATCTGTGCCATTGCCTCGTGTATCCCGTTTTCTACTCCTTTCTTGCTATTCCGCACTTCTCCCATGTCTATCGAAAATTTATAACCAAACACGTCTATCGCTGAATTTATTTCCTCGCAATCCGTGCCGCGTTTACTTACATAAATACACGTTTTTCGAGAGTATAGCGAGTCTGAGAGTCAAGAGTTACAGACTTCAAGCGCGAATAATGAATATTAAGTCAGTTCGGCGCATAGATATTTTACACGGCACCCCCATTCTTTGCTTTTTTCTCCACGATGCACGAGTATTTGGTCGGCCAATATCTATATTTTATGCGAAGTGCAATCATTTTTCATAATTCATCAATGATTAGTTCAATTAATTGATAAAGAAAATCGTCATGCGATTCACAATAACATTCTCAACTAAATTCTAATACTGCAAAATGACTGAATGAATTCTGATTATTATAGTAAAGAATTGAAAAATTTTGGAGTACAAAATTTTACAATATGTAATAATCCTGTATAATACAGGATCTACAATTATTGGGAGAGTCAATTGCCTTTAATATTATTTTTAATTTTGATCGAAGGAATTTTTTTCTTAATCTCGAATGCAGTGTATTTGTTCCCAGAGTGAGGGAGTTCCGACATCGATCATCATCGTTTCATGTGAAATATAAAATATTGATTTTGTATATTTATAATAATTCACAAGAGTCATACTGACAACCTATATTTTTCGCAAGTTTTAATTACGCAAATCATATTTTCCAGGTACTGGATAAATCTGGAATTTTCAGTAGCTGCGAAAATGTTGATTTTTTCAGAAACGATCGCAAAAAGACAAAAAGAATCAAAGAGTTTATTGAATATTTAGCGTTTTGCTTAATTACCTCATACCCACAGTATAGAGTGTACAGTATTTTTCTAAAATAATTCATTCCGAAGCACATGGATCTTGATAATGATATTATGTGGGAGGATTGTTACCTCGCAACTTTGTTCGGTTCGGCGTAGCGAGGCATTTATCGAGAATAGTCGGAGAATTAAAGAATATGGTTTACAAACGGCTATAAACGCGAGCTCAATGTAACAAGGATGATTTCACAATTACTAAGAACTGTGAATTACGAAACACAGGGGGCAATTAAATGCAGAATGCGCGTGCCGATGTCCAGTAGAAAAACTGGAACGTCGTTATGCCTGAGCGGATTTCTCGGATCATATTGCGTTTTGTTCTTTTTTCCTCGCTTTTTACCTCGCTTTTTACCTCGCTTTTTACCTCGCTTTTTACCTCGCTTTTTACCTCGCTTTTTACCTCGCTCTCTGCTCATTCGCTCATTAATTGACCTTTTAGTTAGTTTCAACAAAGTGCTATATCGCCTTTAGTAATTGGATAAAATTCTCAATTATCAAATGCACCTTGATGATTTTTGAAAGTTCCTCGGTAGTTATGATATTGTTATACGTTATCATATTGTACCGGTGAGTCGATTAGTCTCTGATTCATTAATTCTTAGAGGATCTTCGAAATGCTTCGCATCCCTGCTCAAAGAAGCACGGAGTGTTTCGAGAGAAAAAGTATATTCGGAGAACCGTGCATGTTGATCTCATCATGAACCCGCATCGCTTTTCAGCCGTCTTGCGCGCAATAAAACTCTATTGATTTTCACTTAGTGGATAGGGGCAACCTCAAGTTTTCTTTTATATACGCTTTCGTTATCTTCCTTTGATATTTCAAAGCCTCTCGCGAGTATATGTGTACTTGCAGTGTTGGAACTTTTCTTTTTTCAATATTGGCACATCGTCAGTTTCCTTCCTTTCTCTTTATCGCTTTGATTACTTCGTTTTTAATACGGGCGTGAAAGCTCGAAAGCGCGTTGAATGGAAATCGAAAAGCTAGGCGGGATGTGTTTCGTAACATTTTTCTTCTTTATACTTTCGAGAAGATTGTCTGCTCTTCTGAGGCAGGGTTTCGCGTAATTATCATAAATTTATACAGCGCGTTACTGTGAATTTGGGGGGGGGGGGGAATATTTTATTTCATCCGCGAAACGAGAAAAAGAGAGAGCGTATTCGGTAGACGAGGCGTACGAAAGGATGCGAGAGATTCCGTTGTACATGCGCTTTGGAATAAGTGTAAGATCGCGTAAGTGGGGTAAATTCCGATTCGTCGACAAGTCAAAGAAAGAATCAATTTCAATGATCGCCAGTTGCCTAACCCAATCGAATCGCGTACGTCGGAACGCAGCCGCGAGCTACTGCATTACTCGGCGAGAGAAGCCAGCCGAAGCCCGGACGACGAAAGAGCGAACGAACCAACGCGCCGCTAGAGAAAGGAGGAAGAGAAGAAAAAGACGAATAATAAGTAAAGTCTCCCGCAGTAGCTGCGGCTTCTGAATGCGGACGCGAAAGGGTAAACACGAGTCGACCATGTGCAAGCTCTCGGCTGTATATAGGTATATCCCGCACGTACCCGGTACGTATATGCGTATACCAGTAAACCTATAGCCTGACTCGATAACTCTGCAAAATTTAGCCAGTTATTTAGATGACGGAGCGCTATTGCCGTGGGAAAATATTGGGGAAAGAGCGCATCGCCCAACGAAGTGTATTGAGCATATAAAACTACATGATCTCGCTCGAGGCAGTAGCTCGAATGCAGTAGCTCGAATGCAGTAGCTCGAATGCTGCGCGTTGTATACGTCGACTTAACGCGGTTATGCAGAAAGCTCACCGATGACGATGACAAGGACGCGAAGTCACACTCGCAAAAATAAAGAGAGTACAGGCGCGCCGAGTCAGAATGTGGGAATATCTAATAAAAATGCTAAGTGACACGCTACTGGAATGGCGGGAGGCTTTTGCTTGCTGTTTGCGCACATAATCAATATCTCGTAGTACGCTTATTATTGCTCGAAGGAGCTTTTCTTTGCGCAGTGCGGCTTCGCGCGAACGAGAAAAACCAGTATTCCACGCCGGTAGAACTACAGCGAATGGAGAGAGAGAGAGAGAGAGAGAGAGAGATGTAGTGCGGCCGATTGAAATTTCATTCCAGGCGCCGATGCGATATTTCTACCGGGATGGAATAATTCAACGCGCGATTCCGAAGAGGCTTGTTTTTTCTTATTTTCTCTTCTTTTTTCTTCTTTTTTCTTCTTTTTTTTCCAACGACTATGTGCAATACGCATATCTCGTATTGGCAACTAACTACTAACTACTTCTGGTACATTATATTATTAGATTTGTTTGCCAGGTAGGCATTCCACTATGCTCGGATGCCGAGTAAATCAGTTGGCGCTTCTCGATCAATTCAGAAATAAGTGCACAAGAACAAAGCGAGCAAATAAACAAATCCACAAGAGATAGAGTTCTTGACAAGAGCTTAAGTACTAAAGTGAATAGAAAACTTTCCTTCGAGACTGTTCTTTTCTTTTATTTTCCCATACTTATATTATATACGCCCGTCGTTATCTCGTATCTATGGGACAGCTTCCATCGTTGACAGCTTTATGCCGGAATGGAAAAATAAATCTGTCCTTGAAGAACCTTCGGATCCTCAACTTATTATAGGCATACAGAGAAGAAGGTTTACAAATATAATTACTTGAGTAACAAGATTTATCCTCGCTTCAAATTGAATTTAAGATTACGGATTTTTCTCCTCGCGGTGGAGAAGGACTTATAATACAAGTATGCGTTGCATAACAGCCGAGGAGGATTGAAAATTTGTCGGGGCATGTCTATTGTCGAGAATTAAAGCCGATTCGGTGGCATTGCAAAAAGCGGAGTGCCCGAAGAAGGCAATTTAACGTCTTAACGCATTTGCCAATCGCGAATGTGAATTCTTGCTCTCTATTCGAAAGCTCTTAAATAATAAATCTTTACGGGCCTTTGTGTATTATTGCTCTATTATACAGTGTGGCCGGCTTTTAGAAAGTTTTCAGAAAAAAACTTTGAAAATTTTCCTCCTCGCGACGGCTTTTCGCAGAAAGTATTTTTATCAATAAAAAATGTGATAATAAAACACGAAGTTTAGTTTGTAATCGCTATAAAAAGGCAGTTTCTTGACACTCGGGTAAAGCCTTGCGGACGATATTAAATCCTGAAGGTAAATTTCCCTATAACTTTTTACAACTTTCAATTCGCTCTTCTATAAAATAACACATTATCATTCTTCGCGGCTAAAACAATTTCAGATTGTTCCACGAATCGAGCCCACTCGTCCAGTGCAACGTCAGTACGCAAGAGAGTAATATGCATAAATTAGGAAGGGAAGCTCCCACGAGAGCCATCTCAAATCATTTACGAGGAATAATCGATCGTCCGATCTCGACAGTTAGTAGTGCTCGAAGGGCGAGATTACTTTTGCAAAAGAAAAAGCTCAAAACTAGAACGTACGGAGTAGCGGTGTAGCGCAGAGAGTTGGCAAAAAAGGAAGAGGAGGGAATCGCATAAGGGAGAAAATTAATAGCTGCGCGCCGACAGTTGTTAGTTTCGCACGCAGCGGGAGATATTGCGCGCAAAAGCAGCCCGGCGGTACAAGGGCTTGGCTGATATCCTGCCATGTAGTATAGTATTATGCCGAGAGCCAAGAGGAAAAAGAGAGGAACGCAATAGACTGCTAACTGCTTTTTCTGGATGAAGATCGCTTAATCTTCTTCCACGGTTTGTATCCGCCGTGTCTTCTTACCTCGTGTGCATCCTTCTCCTCGTGTTTTTATCTTTTTCTAAGTCCCACGCCAGGAAGAAGAAGAAGAAGAAGAACAACAACAACAAGATGATCGCACGCGTTACTCTCCGTTTTCACAAACTTCGGCGTCGTCAATCGAGCCACGCTTTTAGCTTATTTCTCCAGCTCGCAATCCTCTTTTCTCCTTCGCGCAGTCGTGCTAACGCCTCTCCGGCGACCTCGGCGGACAATCATTGTGTTTTTACGGCTAGCAGGCTATACATATACATGTACAATTGTACATATTGTACATATAGTACCGCGAACGAAATTGGATTTTTGTCTATTAAGCGACTCGCGAATAGCGCCAGTGCTCGCCTCGACCTATGAATTTACTGCCGGGAGGAAAGCGCCGCTGCAAGCGCAGCTAGTAATATATATATTCGTATATATATATATATATATATATATATATATATATATAAATGTCCCGAGCGTCGAGAGCAGCTCGCTCTCACTCCCTCGAGCGACGATGAGGAAAGGAAATAAGGAAAGGAAAAAAGACAAAAGCGATGAAAGGCGAAAAGGCGAAGCCAAGGGTGGTCGAGGTTCGTTGCGCTGCTAGTCGCAGATGTAATGTAAGTGCGAAAGGCCGGGGGTAGATAATAAAAATATTACGAGGAGCTCTAATCTTTCTCAGTGGTTGGTATAATGGCGGTATCCATAATTCCCGAGCGCGTCGTCAAGTCATGATCGGCCCTCGCTTCTATACCGCTTTTATACCGCAGTTTTTCGTTCCTCCCTCTATCGACTATTGGCCTCGCCAGCAACGTATAAAGCGGCGCCCTGTCTGCGATAACTTACATACATATCGGCTCAACGGAGATAGTGCCTTACACTGTTCAGTTTCAGCTCGGATTCGATGGCGTAGTTACGGATGAGAATTCGGTCTACTTCATTCGAATCCGCTTCACTCCCATCATTGCACTGACGCGCAGCGGTCTAACGTTCTGCGTTACTGCCTTTTTCGTGCAGTTTATAGGCTCGTAGTTCGACCCTACCAGTCATTAACTCATTATGAGTCGCAAACTTTAGCAACGAGCTAAAAGACCTTCACTGCCGACGGTCTATTTTCGGTCTACACAATGTATGCGGCTCGCTACGGATAACGACACTCTAGATAAAGTACATTTTCTCGTTAAAAGCTTCCTATACGAACTGATTAGATCCTATTGATCCGAGCAATAAGTATTTTTCCGCAATAGCAATAATAAGAAGATTACGTGGGTAGAGGTAATTTACGAAAGATTTTTCCTAGAAAGTACGAGCTCGAGAAAAATTCAAAGTTCCTACTGCAATAAACGTAGAGCAAACTATAGCCCAGATAGCCGTTTAGATAGAGTCAACTAGAGCAACAAACAAAGATTCAAAAAGACATTTGCTCGGCGTATCTGCGTCCTTTTATCCGCATCCCCTCGCGTACCATCCATTTCCCTTTCTCAGGAAGGAAAGCAGGAGGCGGCTGCGCTGGTAGCTGGGCTCTGTTGGCTGGAGTTGGCCGGATCGATGAGCATCGAGATCGAGCGATCTCGATTATTCCGCAAAAAATTTCGACGAAGCGGCTCTATCGAGGGCGTTCAAGTGCCCACTGACGAGCATCGTTAACGAACTTCCGCTGGCGAAGTGCGCGCGCCCTTAATAAAAAAATCCTCACTTCTACACTCGCTATAACCAGCTAAGCTCAGCTAAAAACGCCGGGTTAAACTGCGCGCGTGAGAGATGAAGAGCAAGATATGCCAAAATCACATGCTTCATTTACATAAAGCAGTGCAAGACGGGCATCCTCGAGAGACTGGCGTCAGTCTTTTGTCCCTCGGCTTCTCTTACACTTGAGCGAAACTCCAGTGGTCCACGATGTTTGCCCGCTATCTCGTCTCCCCTTTTCTACTTTCTATCTCTGTGCGTGTGTCTATGTTTCCTGTGTTTCCTGTGTTTCCTGTGTTTCCTGTGTTTCCTGTGTCTCCTGAGTCTTCTGTGTCTCCTGTGTCTCTTGTGTCTCTTCTGTCTATGACTTCGCTTCATCTCATTTTTACCCTTTTATTTTCCTTTCTTTACTTTCGCTTTTACTTTCACGCATTGATCGCGCACTCTCACGCGTCCTCTTACTTCTATTTCTTCTCAACCGCAGCTATAAGCTCTTTGTCCGTTTAATCATTTCTTTTTCTTCCTTTCGCACCTAACCTGTATCCAAACTAAATGTTTCACTCCATTTCTTTTTTCCTACAGCCACTGTAGACTCGAGGATCTTTAGCAAGGATCAGAATCTCTATTTGCTGTGCGTGAAGATGAAATGACAGCGAATCAAATTCTCACCTCGCCTCACTCTCGTCTCGTACCGCGATAAAATTTTTTCATTATTTCCGCCATGCTCGCAAATTTTGTGTAAGAGAAAAATCTTGCCCTTTGAAAGCTCTTTCCTTCCGTAAATTCTAAGCCTACCGGTTACGAGTCTTTGAATTTTCACCCAACTCTTAAATCGCATCTTATTATTTTTTCATCAGTTTATTTTTAAAATATTATAAAGGATTATATTCTTATATATCAATTTTTAGTCTTCGAATCAATCCTTTGAATAGAACCATGGGGTTTTCAATAGCACAATCCTCATATGTCATATCGAGTCCTTGGATTGATTTTTATTTTAACATATTGTTGTATTTCTTTAAAAAATAATGTGACTTTTATGGCTACTAGAAATTCACCAAGCGCACGTAGGATCTTTAGATGTGCTTTACATATGTATTACGTTGAAAATCTTCGATAACGTCTTTAAGTTGCTTTTAAAGCTTCAATTCGAGACATCGTTCGAGATTAAATCACAATCTCCTTTTTATAGATAGAAACTGCTAGCATGTAGCCCGTCCGTTCTCTACTGCGTGATACGTGCGATATAGACCATTTTAAATTTGTAGCTATATAACACTCTATGCATTAGCCATATCAACGTTTATGCAGAGGAATCTGGCTTTCGATTTGTCCAACAAATACTATTCACCATATTTATATAGTCTGCTATCGAGATAGAACACCGAATTAGAGATTTTTTAGAAAATTTCAGTATTTCTGCACATGTGGTACAGGTTACTCGTATAAAAAGGTATAGCGCAACTCGTAAAAAAGATACAAAAAAGAATAAGGTAAATTGGAATTCGAGTTATAGTTTCCGAGATAGAGTATACAAAGGTTTTCCAAAAATGCTCCGATCGTAAATACCTTAAAATGTTATTACTATTGCAGAGCTTTCTCTCTTGCAAATATACGACTATTTGCGTAAAGCATTTAGCAATTTATGCTATTTATACTACTTAATTCATACATTTCTAGTGAATATTCTAAAAGGAAATCATTACTTTATCTGAACTGCTATTTCCTAAAAAATAATGTTTCAATTATGAGTCAACTATTCTAGACAATGTATATACATTTATTCAACCAGCAAATATTCACTACTTCCATAGTTAAAACATTGGGATTTTTACTACAAATAAAAAGAAAAAGACTACGGAATAGCGAATTCTCACTGTTTTAATTCTAGATAATAGGTTAACTCTAGATAGTAATCATAATGAGCTTCATAATCAAGACAAAGGTTAGAAGGTATAAGCGAATATCGTATGGAATACGCACATATAACCGTTTTTAAGGAGCTCAATATTACAAAATTATACTACATCGAACATTAATGATAAAATAAAAAAAATTAATACCAAGACTTTGATATTAAATATAATAATGATTTTAAGGTGTACGGCTTTACAATATTTTTAAACAGATGAGTTTTCTAAGATATTCATGAAAATTTATGAAACTAGATTATTAATATCTAGTAAGTACAATAGCCACTAATAATATATCCAAGTAACTCTACTTGAATATGTCTATCAAATTTTAAGTATTCATTAATAAGATTCTCTAATAAAAAACTACATCCAATCTAATTAGACTAGCCTAGCGTAACATCCTTTAAACTATAATCTACATTCAACACATTTAATATATTATTAAAGATATTTTCCAATGTATACTTGAATATGAAATTAAAAAAGTAATCGCAACACAAGTTGTATTTAGCTGATAAGAAAGGCTCGCCGGTGCTAATGCATACAGTATCCTTGGTAGAATAGCGTAAAAATCAAATTTTTCTCATCCAAGTCTTATTTTTACCATTCATTTGCTAAACTTTTTATTTGTGGAAAATTTTGGGAAGAGCTAGTTTCTATGTATCAGCAGTTTCCTGTAATAAATATAAACATAGATGTAAATGTAATTGGAGAACATACTCATTTATTCATAATGTAGGATCCATCATCTTAAAGCTAGTACGAATCAGAATCTAACAAACAAAATCGCAAACGTTTGTTTAATTATTTGTAATATTAATTGTGCATTTTTGCATAAAACTATGCAGTACAAAAGTCTCGACCATTAATTAAAAGACATTGATTAGACTCATCGCTACAATAAAATCTTTCGATATATTGTTAAAGTTTAAATTTTAATATTTTTACGTCTGCTTCATGAAACTATAGAAATGAATTCATTCAAAATGTACAAAAGATTGATATTTTCCGAATATTGTAAAGATTCAAAGACTCTTTATCTGTGTAATCAAATTGGTAATCATTGGTTACGATATTTAACTCAATAGTTAATAGCTATAATGAGTTCAAAATTTAAAAACATCATACATTGATTATTTATGTCATAATAATTTTTTTCAGGCATTTCGGCGCAGTCGGATTTCAAGTGCGACAAACTTTTTAGCACATAATCCGAATTCATTAAAGACAGAAGAACCATTATTGCTTGACGCGGAATGGATTTTCGAAAAATGTATCGATAATGTTTTTGATAAAATAAAAATTTATCGATGAAAAAAGCACAATTGAAATAAAATACCTTTTTTTCCCAAGCTCGATAAAGCAGAAAGCATATGGCAGACACATTAGGCACAACTTAGGCACATATATTTTTTTCAAAAATACCTAATTCGTTTTTCTACTATTTTAAAACGTTTTAATGAATCTCTTCGAGTGTGAGGGATGTGAGGGCTCAGCGGAACTGAACTCATGCACTGACTTCTCGTATTTTCCTTTTTCGTAAAGACAAAAGCATGCTCTACCTGTAATACACAAAAATTCTTTGCTGTTTTCGATTAGAGATTAATGTACTTATAAGAAAGTAATTAAAAGGCTGAATAATTTGTCGATTCTGTGACACACAATAAGTCGAGTATAAAAATAAAAAAATTTGTTTAGCGCGTAGTAAGAGAAAAAAATGATTGCCCATTGGTGTAAGACAGTAAGTACCCGAGTAAGTCAGCGGAAAGTGGACCGGTTGAAGTCTGTGCAGAGTCGGTGTATCCATAAAAGTGTTAAAGTTATGGGAGCGTGTGCTTCGCGGCTTCTGATTAAATGCAACTGAGTATCTAGCATCTAATCTCCACCGGGGAATTAACTCCAAATTAATACCGAATGGTCCAACTTAGCCAGCTGTTTCGCTGGCTGTCACCACTCGCGCGAGCTAAAGTTCTCATCCACTGGCAGGTTCCTAGCCCTCCTCTGCCACCCCAGCCCGCTCATCCCTTAAATCTGCTCTCAAGCCGTTAGCATAATTTGTATGGAGAACATCAAACTCCGCGGCAAATAATTTGCAAAATGCCAAGGTCCTCGGATATTTGAATATTTTAGTCGTGGAACTTTTTGATTGTGTTTGCACCAGGGCGCCTGAAAGTGTTATGAAATATTTTGTCGAGACTCGTGACGGTTCCCGCGGAGAAAATATACCAGGCACGTTCGCGCGTATTTGTTTTTAATCGAATTCATAAGTTCGAGCGAATTCTCTCTTCATTTCATGGCGCGTTCTACACTGAAGAAACTAAATAGATCATAGCCTTGTTCGCAGATCTGTTGAATGCACGTGCATGTTGAGTAATGTGCAAATTAAGTGGAATATTTTTGTTTTTACTTACCTACTTGTTGCTGCGATTGTGAGAGGAAATGTGACATATGGATACTTGAGACGGATGTATTTACAATATAACGTTATGTTTATTATTATCATTATTCGTAAACCACAATCGTTATCGCTTGTTTTCCTTTAAATCATTTTGCATCGTACAGTTTAATTTTTTTTCTATACATTTTTCCTAGAGTTATGCCTATAGATACGGTATATACAAAAGCGCAGGGTTATTCGTCCATCAACTACGCTATGATCCCAACAACGTTTCATCCGATTGATCTAGTTAGTTTACATTAAACTCTTGATTCTCTATCTCGTCATTCTTCCTCTCTTCTTCACCATTCTCTTGCTTCAAATTGTCGGAAAATCAAAGTATGTTGTATTGGAACGTCAATTATATCTCTCGTACGTATTATTTTGATCAATTTTTCAGGCAGACTACGCTCATTTTTTATGTCAATAACAAGTTCGATAATGTGCGTTGCTTGCGCACTATAGAGAATAATTGACGTAAAGTCCATCATTCAGATCGAAAGATCGTCGACAGGATTGAGCAGTAATATATGAATTACGTACAAATTTCGTAGATCAATCATTCGTCGTCGTCGTCGTCATCGTCGTCACAATTGTCGTCGTTGTCGTCCAGATCAAAAGGTACGATAAATTTGATTTGATTTTTAACCAGCAACACACGCAACAAA
Organism: Apocrypta bakeri; assembly: GCA_018906985.1. NCBI lineage: Eukaryota > Metazoa > Arthropoda > Insecta > Hymenoptera > Pteromalidae > Apocrypta > Apocrypta bakeri. The sequence continues at coordinate 1,825,705 of JACCIA010000019.1, read as the reverse complement.
ATAAGTTACACAATATCTCCATGCTCTTTGTACATAATCGTGTATAGCACAAGATTATAATATATTATCGTCGTTAAACTCTTATTTCCCTTCTATTTAATTATAGTACTCCGAAGCTTCCCTTGTACAATAGGGATACGAGCATCGAGCTTAGCCGTTCTCTCTCAGTCCTCAAAGCCAGGTTCTATTCGTTATGTATATGTAAATATTTGTCAAACAAACATATCTCTGACAGTCTCACACACACGCATACAGAGTTGTCGCGCTTGAAAGTACGTATACTCGGTAAGAAAAGTATACGTATCGTCTGCCCCGCTTCAAGTCTGTGAACCAAGTTGAACGCTAGTACGGGAGTGACGCGGGGCAGTGTATCCATCGCACGAGCGTGAATTTCCCAGGGCTGCGTCCTAGCCCAGCGAGCCTAGCAGTGATTTTTCAAAGGAACTTACTTGTCATTTATTTCGAAGATGCAAAGCGCGCCATGGCGATATAATCCGTTGCTGATTCGTTTCGATCCCTTAGATATTTTCTTTTCTTTTATCATCTCGTAACTGCGATAGAAAATATAACTTTCTTGCATTATTTGTGTAGAATTATTCCCAGCCCCGAGAAGACTTGAAAATGAAAGTTCGCCGAGGCGACACCGTCTGCGGATTTTGCCGCCGCCGCCGCCGCCGCCGCCGCCGCGAGGAAGCGGAGGAAGAGTCCCGTCGGTGTCTGGGCCGGTGATGCTCGAAGTAGGTCGCGGGAAGCTGCGAGAGCTCAAACGACGTTATCCCGCCACGTGTTGGCTGGAAAGAAAAAGTCATCTATTTAAATTCTCATCGAAAGCCTTAGTCACAACGCGGTAGCGAGGGGGTTTGGGATTTGCCGCAAGGAAAAGCATTCGGGTTACCTTTGTATCGCATGTCCGTTGCCATTGTCGGGCATTTTGCATCCGGCCGCTGAACAGGGACAGAGAAACACAGAGTATTAAATAAAACTAAAAATAAAACTAATTGTGAGAATAATCGTTGCGTATAAACCTTGCGGAAATCGATGTTCGTTCGTATAGTCCTATGGTGAAGTTCCTGCAGAGGTCTCGAATTATTTCCGAGCGGTGCCTTTGGCGTGCTGTCAGGACCTTGCATCAGCCTTCGCAGAGCGTAGAGCTGAAAATAGAAGTGAAATTTCGAATTTCTATGAATATCGGTTCATTATGAATGTAAGAGTAAAGCGAATACAGGAGTAAGCGCAAGTGAATTACCTCCTGAGGAGTGATGTAGATAGGTTTGTTGAGAATTATCCATACCGCCGTTTCCCAACAGCCTGGATGCGTCGTACTACCCTCATAAGTCATGTACCCGTTTGTGTCGGGCAGAAGAGCTTTTAATGAGAGGTGCCGCACCTGAGCCGTATTACCTTAATAAAAACAATGTCATTATAACTCAAATAACGCTGTACGAAAAACATAATTATAATGCATAAATATATATATTTTTAACAAGCTGACGGAGCAGTTTCATTCGTTTTACTTGTGTAACAGTGGCGCTGAGCTATGAGGGAACGAGAGGCTGAGGGAAGAAAAAATGCCGGTCTTTTAGTTCCCGGAATTTTCGCGCACACAACTTTATGAAATTATTACTTTACTTTAGCGAATGATTAAATTTTTTCTCGCAAAGATCTACAAAGCAAAGACACTAGCCGTATTCCATTGGCCCCTATTTTCCTTTCTCATCACATTCCTTCATTAACTGTATTAAAAAATATCTACTTGATGTATAACTCTTCGTATTTTTTCGCCTTTTCAGATTTCGTAGATTAATTTATGAAAATTTCAAAAGCAATGTGTGCGCGGTGGAAATTTTTTCCGTCGTCCTTTGTATGCGAAACTCGAAAAATCTCGCGAACTGCAAGGTAAAAATGAAATACGGAAGCAGAGAGGAAAGTAAGTGTTCTGTCATCATATTCTATTATGCTGTTTCGACACGCTCTCGTCCACGTTCCTCGCAGGCTCGTCTGTGTTAGCTCCATGATTTATTTATCGATCGACGATTTTTCTCTCGCCACGCTATTTCTTGCATCCTTTGAGAGAAGCTACGACGAAGCTGGACACGCATAATTGACTCTTTGGTCTGTGTGTAGAACTATATATACATATATATTTATTATATACGCTCTGCAATGCCTTTGAGCTTGTGTGGACTTGCTATTATACATCGTCTCGATAGAGAAGCGCAAGGCGGAACGACGCGTGGAAAAAGTCGCAGTGTACACAGCGGAAGTAAAGACGCAGTACAAGCTCTGGTTTTCTTTTTACTCGCGCTTGCAGAATTACAGATAGATAGAAGACGATTGGCTCTGTACAAATACACACCGGTGACGGAAAGGCGCAAGAAGACGGCGACGATCAAGCAGAGAGCTATAGACAGCCTTACTCGTTCCGTTAGTCTGCGTATATAGGTAGCTGCGTAGCAAAGGCGCGTACAGATAGAGGGAAAAATTGACGCTCTCAGCGCTAGGCACCGCCTGCGTCGTCAATTTAGAAAGGTAAACCTGAGAACTGCCGAGCAACCTTCGGTGTAGCGCACCAAGGGAGATTGCCGGTATATATCTGCGGGTAATGTTCCGCGCCGATTTTTCCTTCGAATTGCGCCAGCTGCGAGTCTTACCTATCGTGCCTGTGAGCTCATCGTTTTGCTTTTCTTATATTGCTACATCTATCAAAATATATGCTATATCTGACATGTGTTTTGGGATATCTTTCGTATAGACTGTATACACATAAGAAGAAACGGTAGTACATACAGTAGGTCTAAGTCTGCTGTCTACGAAAGACGCTGGCTACTCGCGTCTACTAAAGTAGCGGAGCTGTTATTTCCCTAGTCGAGAGAAAGATATGGAGATATGCGAGTGGTAGTTGAGTTTACACGCGCGGAACGAACATACGAAAATGACAAATAATAAGGAGATGCGCGCCTCGGGAACTATATGGGCACTGCTACTCCCGCAGAATGTAATGCGTTATGGCGCGCAGGCGCGAATGTCCTTTTGATTAATGAAAGCCATTAATTCTTTCGCGCATTTGCCGGAAAGCTGCTCTCGGGGCGTCACCCGGACAGAGAGAGAGAGAGAGAGAGAGAGAGAGAGAGAGAGAGAGGAGGAGGCAGAGACAAGGAAAGTAGTCTGGACAAAGCGTTTGTAGAAGGAATTGCCCGAGAGAAAGAGAGATTGAGCGGATGAGAAGGTTGAAAAAACTTGCCGGCCCGGCAAGTCTTTTCGGCAGTCTGTACATTTTCTTGAAAAAGTTTCCTACCCTTATGCTGTTATTGCTTGCACTTGTGTCGGTATTATTTATTATTATTGTGTTAATTATTCGAATGCGTAAAGTGCAACATTTTCGAATCCACGTAATCAATCTTGCCCATAATTTCGATTCTTTATTTTTTCATTTCATATGAAACTTCAAATGAATGTACATTGGCAATTAATGTGTTGTACCACGTTATCGCACTGTATCGACTGTAAGGCTCGGAATTCTCAATACTGATATAACATACGTGTCAGGCGAGAACAAATGCTAGCGCTATGAATGAATAGAAATGTGAGTTTCGGCTTCGCTTTCAGCCCTGGATGATGTTAAATTAGTAGCTTTTGTGATCAATCGTTTACGTTTAATGCTAAAGCAGAGGTTTTCGCGCGAGAGCAAATGATCCACGTGCGTCGTGCACTAATGCATTAGTTAACATTTTGGGCTGATGTACGCCGCGGGTGATGCGCGTGATGCGCGTGCTGTGCGAGTTACTCGTGCTTGCGAAGGTCACGGCAAACTCGTTAGCGCGTCAACTTGGTTTCGCGTGAGCGGACTCGCAAGCACGTACACAGCACGGAATGTGTCATGGGAATGATTACGACGGCTGACATTCTCGCGCGCGATAAGAGCTTAGCTAGAGGCGACCGCTCGCGCAGCCTCGACCTAGCTCTCAGGAAAATTGACCGAGCCTATAATGGTGGGCGGCCGACGTGAGCACCGCTGGCGTGCAACACATGTAACAATGTTGATAGTGTCGATAATGCAATATAATAGCGGACGAGTTTACGTCTCGGCTAATGAGCTGGCCTGCTCGTGCAAATTCGCGCCCGAATCAAGGCAAATTATTGTTTGCACTCTCGATAAATAGCTTTTTTCGCCAGATCTTTCCTGTGCCCAATTCTCTTACCGTAGAACAATACGTTAGAACAATTCATGCGTATAATATAAGCTATTAAAACGAAAATAAATGTCTCAATTGAAAAGTGAAAAATGGATCCTTTTCTATTCGTATTCGCAATATTCACGAGAATCGCATCAAATAATCGATGTGGCTCCTCCTTCCGTGCTATTATTCATCTTTGCTAGGCCCGAACAACGGCTTTTTATAAAACAATTCATCAATTTCTAAAAAAGCCAAACAATCGCAATAGGCCCTATATATTGCGCACTGAAAATAGAACTAAAGCGGAGATCGAAATCAAAACCTCACCTCAATGAAGTATAATTACACTTTTGAAAGATCGCTCGCACGTTTCTCACGCTGACACGACTGGGCTGCAAAGAATGCCGCAGCCTTTCCGGCTAAATTCAATTAAACTTCACTCCGGCAAGTACTCGAGAGTTGGCTGTATATAATCCTGAAGCTCTAGAGTGGGCTTTTTCGCAACAGGGCTCCACTGTACACTTTCGCGTACACAGGCTACGGTCACACAGTACTTTTTTGCGCAAACTCGATGAAAGGCTTGGGCTCTTCTCCTATCGTGGACATACGTGTTCGCTTAGGCGTGGAGAATACACACACACACACACACACACACACACACACATACGCACACACGAATACACATACGAGAGAAAGCCTATAGATTATGTTCGCCTCGGGTTTGTATATATATGTATATATATATATATATATATCAGCACGTATTTTAATCAATAGGTCCGTTGACACCTTGGCACCGAGGGAGAGAGAGCCAGGCTCGTAAATCATAAGACAATGGGAAATGGTGTGAGACCTGCTAACGACACCGGAAATCTAAGTACTTCTCCGTATAGACGCGCGCGGGAGGCCAACTCCTATATGCATTATGGAGCTGCTCTGTATACGCGTGTGTATATGCGTAAACTCTAGCCGAGCAATTACCAGGATCGAGGATTATAGTAAGCACGCGAACGCACCTTGCTTTTCTATTGCCTGTATATGGACAAGCAACTCTCCCCGCCTTCTCTCATACGTTAAGGCTTAGAGAAACGGGATGCATTTTGCGAAATTATCCTTGACGCGACTCTCTCGTTACGGCATTAGAGCTAACTTTTTGTGTCATTTTCTTCCCAACTGCACTATCTTTTTTCGAAACTGTATATACACTCGCCGACGATGATGCCGACGACAGAGAAAGTTTCTTTCGCGAGGAACTATACGCGACAAAATTGTCGCGAGAGCTTCTCCATTGACCCGTTTAGTTCTCTCTCACTCTCCTCGACAACTTCACCTTCGGAGAAACTTATTCTTACGGCCATCTACAGTTTGCTCCATTTCGACTCCACTATATGTGTTTCTGTGTTTTTCACAACCAGATACAGTACTATAGATAGTGTACTACAACGATGCTTTCCAAAGTTTCACAGATATTCATTGACGCGAGTATTACAGCGAATTATGAACAAATCAAAATTTTATTCCAATAAAAAGACTAAACGAGATAATTGCGGCTGGTGAATGGATCTTCCTTCTTTTTACGTTTCCTACCCGTGCAATAACTCTGAGAAACAGAAATGTACTATGTTGGAGCTGGTGAAATAACCAAAATGATTTTCGAAGAATTTCTTAACGTTTCTTCGCGGCAAAAAGTCGTTCAGCCAGTCTCAAATTGAAAGTTTCCGATTGTTGAAGATTGCGTGTAATGAGAATGAATTTTTACAAGGCTTTCGCCTTTACTGAGAATTCGATACTTGTGCGCTGCTCGAAAGATGCTTTTTCATGTATTTAACAATTAAGTAATCTCTCTATTATTCAAGCGCAGAACTCTATCGCATTTAATGGGCTACCAATAATTAATCCTTCTTGCTAAACTATTGTAGGTTTACAATTTGAGAACAATTTTTCGACTCCGATGTTTTTTTTCTCGAAACTTGAGTACAGGTGAATTGAAATTTATTTTTTCGATAAATGTGCCTCCTTTGTCTCGAATCCATCTATCTATATCTGAGGTTGACTCACGTATAATGGGTCATCCGTAGCTCACTTCTATAATGGTAACCGGCAAGTCGATTCCCGTTGTGCCGAAAATGAAATTAAATGCAAACTGCTCCGTCGAGATAAAGAATAGATCGCTAGCAGTAATTGTAGAGGCGAGCTCGGAAAAAAGCTCTCGGCCGAGGTGCGCGACACGTTAATTCAAGAGAATTATTATGTGCTTTTTTCCTTGCAGAAATTTGAATTATTTCCTCGAGTTATTTCCTCGAGTTATTTCCTCGAGTTATTTCCTCGAGTTATTTCTCGCATCTCGCATCTTACATTTATTATTATATATGCCCCAATCCCCCGAGGAGCATCTCCTACATCTTCGCTGAGTGATCTGGTGCGTGCGAAGTCTTCTTTTGCGCGAGATACATGTTCGGCAACTTGCGGCCGCGCTAATTGCTCCGCAGGCTGCAGGTGGGCTCCTTTAATTTTCGGAGATTATACTCGAATTAGTGTCAGTCCTCGCGCTCTTTTGACGCGCGGGTAAAGGCGCCGGTGGAAGGCGCCGGTGGAAGGCGCCGGTGGAAGACGCCGGTGGAAGACGCTGGGAGAAGGCATCGCGAGAAGGCGCCTGGAGGCTTTCGCGCACTTACGCTTCTCGAGGATAATAAGCCCGGTCGATGTGCGCATGTCCTAATTTGGAACGGCACTTTTCTGTTCAACGAACACGTGGAATGGGGAGGCTCTTCATCATCGGCTCGATGAGGTCCTCCGAAGCATCCATTCTTTCTAGCAGCTTACCTACGCGTGCAGTAGCTATTTCTTTTTCAAACGTTCTTTCCTATTCTATATCGTAGTTCGAAATGAAATTCAAAATATGCCACATGTCAAGGAAATCTCACCTGTATCTTATCTACCTAATGTACGCAATTCGAGTGAATTTCCTGTTCATTTACTCACCTCGAAACTGCACCCTGTTGAACACACTCGTTATTATCCGGAGTTCCGGGTTCGGGGTGTCGCCAAGCTGTAACACAAGAGCAAACAATCCATTGTTATTATCGAACTTTTTTACACGACAATCTTCGGCTTTCCTCTGTATATACACATACATCGCTTACTATTCTCCCGTCTCTCACAACGCATATAAACGACTTTTATCCTCTCTCATTTTTTCTCCCTTCTCTCTTCCTCTTCCTCTTCCTCTTCCTCTCTCCCTCTTTCTCACTCCCTCTGCTTCGTCCTCGTCAGCCCTAATTCGCTTTCTATCGATTTTCCATGAAAGAGGTTGTTCGGCGCCGCTAAGTGCACCGCATAAAGAGGAAAAGGCAAAGAGTCGTTTCGAAGTTATACACTGGGCGTCATTAAAGCTGCCTATAAAAGATATCCAAGCCTCGCCACTCTCTCTCTCTCTCTCTTGCAGCGCTTCCTTCTAGCCCTCCCCCGTCCGCAAAGATAGCAATAAACGCTGTAGCGAGTGTGCGAGTGAGAGAGAGAGAGAGAGAGAGAGAGACAGAGAGCGATGGAATGGAATAAAATGAAGCTCGCACAGCCGCGGCAATTCGGAAGTTTTGCCTCGTTCGGACAATGAAAAACTTTAATTCTCTTATATGTTACACGGACTGCTTCTCTTCCGCGGCGCATTTTTCTTTGCTCCTGTTCGTGGCGTCTCGATTGCGTCTTTTTCCCTACCCCAAGAAACAATAAAGACTCCGAGCCTCTTTTGGTTTTTAGAATTGTCGGCGCGACTCAGGGAATCTACTTTCCTTATCTCGGACTGCTGTCTCGGTTCTTGCTTCTGAGCTACTTTTTTACTTTTATGATCCATCGAGTATGATCAACTGTACGGCTGCATGCAGCAGAAGAGGAAAGAAAGGCCGTGGAACTTTGCTTTAAGCAACTTCTCTTTTCCGCACCGCGAACTAGAGTTTCGTTACGACCCTTGTTTAATAGTTTCGTTAAATTTTCATTTTTAATTAAGGAATTAACGAGAATGATAGCGTGCGCGTGTGTGAGTGCGAGAGAGAGAGAGAGAGAGAGAGAGAGAGAGAGAGAGCAAGGGGCTCGCAATAACTCCCCTTACGAGTGTACGTATTGAAAATTTGAACAATACCCCGAGTGTCCTACAACATATAGATTGTAGATTTTGAAGTCGGCGTAAAATTTCGCTGAATATTACAATTCGTGCGCAGAAAAGAAAGGATAGAAATAATGAAATAATGTGCTAATAGCTGATATCGTTCGTTATTCGTTTATGTCTGCGAGTCCTTCGGCTTGTCGTTCGCAATTATGAAGTGGAGACGGATCGAGGAAGAAAGCGTGATGTAAAGGACTACTGCTCGACTAATAGAATCCGCAATTCACAGGCACGGTCGAGCGATTATCCGGCATTAATATGTATTTACCATAGAGTACGCATTAAAATGCCGGCGACGTAGTAGAATCGAGCTAAAGAATCTAAAAGAAGAAAAGAGAGAGAAGTCGCTTGTCGGAAGTATCTCGTTATGCGATCCGTAAAATTTAGCGAGCTAGTCGAATGCATATAGAATCGTCGGAGCCGAGTCGGGTATTATTGGCAAGCCAGAACGAGGATTGAGCTCCGTTCAAGTCGTTTATATTCATTACATGCAACTCGCGGCGAGTCAAGCTTATATTTAAATGCCAATTCGGTTTCGAATATTCCCAAACCTATCATTTCCGCATTTTCGAGTCTTGTGCGGACAATCGTCGAAGAACTTTTTCCATCAGAAGCCTATCTTTGCTTACACGCGAGCCAACTGATTTTACCTTCGTATTTAAGAACACGACGCCCTGGGACTACTGCATCTCTCGTGCTCGCTCATTTAGGGCTCGTTTGCGGCCATTGCTCCGACTCTAGCCAAAGCTCGCTCGCGACCACTCTCCGAGGTGTAATCCATTTAAATTACTCGATCCCTTCGGTACGGTGTAGAGTCCGGAGCTCAAGAAGCTCAGGGCTCCACTAGTTCGGTTCGTGGTATACGATTGGAGTGAGACTTGTATCATTACTATACTTCTTGCTGAGAGTTTGCATGCGGGAGGTGATAGAGTGGGAACATTTTTAATTAATACAAGTGCGATCGTGGATTTTTACAGGTTTGCCGTATTTTTTAAAGTAAGTATATACGTTGCGCGAATATTGATGAAATTTTCAGAGAAATCATAAAATCCGCCTTTCTTGCCTTGTCTTTCGCACCATGTACGGATTGAGGCAAAAGACTTTGACTTCAGCCAATAAAATTTCGATCGGCCGCGCAAGCTCTTTGTATCTGGACAATATTAAAATCCGCGGCAGCATCTCAATGCTCATCTTTGCTGAGAGCTCGACGAGTAGCAGTGAGCTCGACGAGCGACTTTGCAGTGATCCCATGGCACTATAGAGCCCGCAGCTCTGCTTGGCGTCTCGCGAAACGAGAGGAGTCAGCCGCGATTGCAAAACGGAAACGAGTTGTGAAGTCGCCCAGTAAAACTAGCAAAGTTTTTGGCTGCGGCAGAAGGAGAGTTGCCCAAGCAATTTCGAGCGTGCCGATTGCACGGCTCGCCTATTTTCGAGAGATCTCGCCGCGTCTACGTGCTGGGAAAACAGGCTGCTGCTGCTGCTGAGCTGCAGTGCGCGCGAGCTCACGCACGAGCTTTTCAAATGAGCCTCTTCGGCTGCGTCTCGAGCACTATATCACAGCAATATATCACAGAACACTGAACAAGCTTAATCAAACGATTAATTCTGGCTCTCCAACTCTTCTGGTCTTCATTGTTGACGGAACGGCACGAAGGTTGTAGTCCTACGCTCAATACGTCGATCACAAGTGTGAAATAATGTTTCGAGCGTTTTCGAACAGGTAGCCCCTCGCATATTGAAAGTAATGTAACTCGAGGTGAAAATTATTGTCATTTTTAGCGACGATGCAACGGGAGAGTTTTCGCATTCTCGGCATATTCGCGAGCATTTCTGTAACAAGCTTCTCAACAAAATTCTAACCAGTTTTAGAAATTTCGCAACCGCGCGGTGCTTAAAAAGAAGCACGGGAGAAACTCGAGGATCTAAGCGACGCAAGGGATGCGTATAGCCGCGCGTGCGAGTAAAAAAGCAAACTTTACTCGGATAGAACAAGAGGGAAAGAGAACAAGCGAGAGTACACAAAGAGGATAATTCTTTTAACGAAGACTCGCGTTCCCTTCGCGACCCGACGGTGCGCACAGTCGTTATCGTTATTGCCACCGTTGCTTCGTCGGGTTCGAGCCGCAAACATCGCTCATAAACAGCCTGGAAAATATTCACAAGTTTACCGAGCCCGTTTGTCGGAAGCAGCTGGCGTCAAAGTACATCTAGTAGTCACCCACGCTGCCATTTCTATCTTTTCTTGCTCTCTATCTCTTTCTCTCTAGTGGCGGTAGTGGCGGCGCTTACACAACGACTCAAGTTGGCGGCTTTGGCGGTTAGGAGAGCGCGCCGGCCACCGCACGCGGAAGTTTCCTTCGAAACTTGGGAATTTATTCCTCGGGTTTCTCTTACCCTCTCTCTCTCTCTCTCTCTCTCTCTCTCTCTCCCTCTCGCTCTCCCCTGGAACCTTTATCCGAAGCTGCAGCGTGCGCGCAGCTTCTACTGCTGCTGCTCCTGCTACTGCTACTGCTGAGAAAGCTACCGTGTGTTTGTCTGCGGCCACGTCCCTTCTTTTTACTTCAGCTTACTACGCTCTCCTTTCTCCAAGCAATACCTATTGTTTCCGTAGAGTGTGTCCCCCTTCAGCTCCTTCCCACCGACAGCTCCTTCGCGCCCTCTTACCTCTTTTCTTCGACATCTCTTTTACTTCCTCTTTAGTTCCCACAGTACCGCTATGCGTTCTATTTTTCCCTTTTTTGTCGAACGCAAGCGCAAGAAAGAATGTAATTCAATTTTCCCTCAATGATTCTTTATTTAATTACTCGGAGAGCTTTTTTCGTCTCTCGAATTTCTGCTCAGAATTAGTTAATCGATATTTACACAGATTCGCAGTAATTGCAAACTGCGTTTATTATTTTTTCATTTTTATTCGAATGCTCGTACAAGAAAGCGACTCTGCAGAATAAAAAGTTAGCCGCGAAACTACGTGTATTTGACTACGTGTAAAACTGAATTCCGATAGGACAGTTCGCCGAGCGCCCCACACGACGGATGAATTTGAATAATTCTCCAAAGTTCTCCTTGTGTCTCCCTTATTCTCTCTCTTGGAGTCCCTGCTTACGAGAAGCGAAAGAGAGGCTCTGCTCTGAGAATCCTCTTAAACTTTCGTGATTTGAATTCATCAAGCGAATTTGTACGCAAGGCATCTCGACTATTTGGCTAGGAGTGTGAAGACCAGTGTAAAGAAATAAGTTACACCTATCGCATACGTTTAATAATTTGTACCCGCACTGGCCTTCAAGTTTCCAACTCGTCAGTAAAGCGTCGCCAAAGCTTGTTCCATCGGGACAAAAGAAACTTCCCCTTATCCTTTGCCTACTGCCAGCCTTTTGGCATGCATCTCTCGATCTTTTTCGCTGCTGCGAAACGCGGGCGGACGGGCAGGTCGGCAGGCGGGCGCGACCCAGATGTGTCAGCGAGCGGGCGACGGGCCTTTATTATTATTTCGAGGTGCCTTTAAGCCCGTGTGCTGAAAAAGCCGGAAAAAGTCGGGATTATGAATTTTTAAGAGCTGGACTGATTCTATTAATTTTCACGGAATGAAAAGAGAATTTTCCCTCTCTTCGAGTGCCAAAGTAGACTTTTTTCTCTGGAGAAAGAGAGAGAGAGAGAGAGCAGTGTGTATTCGGCGCCCCGCAAACGTTACAAGTGTCGCAACTCACTCGAGCTAAACTTGTGATGTGTGTGCCGGCGTCCGGGAGTCCGGGAGTCCGGGAGTCCGGGAGTCCGCCAAGGAGAGAAACATTACCCGACGTAATTCCAGCCATTAAGCTGAAGAGTCTGTGTGAGTGGGTGGCCGACTAGAGCCGTTTATATTTCCCTGAAGCGCGCCGCGCTCGCGCAGATTTTCCACGGGAAACTCGCCTGGGATTTCGGTCGGCGCGGTCTAATTGATTAAAATACTAGCCACGGCCGTGGGGCCGGCCACTACTGTTTACTTCGTAGTTGGAGAATGGGAAGCTTTCTGCTTGCTTCGTTTGTTATATACCCTAGCCAGAAACTCATTTCGCCAGTCGTTTCTTGCGCTCGAGCGCGTACACATTTTAATTTATCAAGCGCGCACAGTCGTATACTGCCTTTTTTAGCGCGTTATTTTTACCATGCGATCATTGCTTACCTGGACCATCACGGATATCGCGACGAGTCCCTGACTCTTGTGCTGCGCCTCGCTCATGTTATGATAGAGTTCCGCGTTGAAACCATAAAGTTGGATCTGCAACAAAAAGCTCCTGTTAGTATTATAATTATTTGAAAACGCCCTCGGAAAAACCGCAATCGCATGGGGGACCACAAACACTACATACACTACGCACATAGTGGCGGGCAGTGATTCATTTGCCTCGAGAAATTAGAATCCGTCTCTAAATTCTAACTCAGCAAAGCTCGCACTGGGAATCGTTCATTTCACCCGCATTTTCATTATTTCAGTCAAACTTCCATGTTTCTCGCCTATTCGACTCCTATTAATCCTTCACGACTATGCACATACTCTAGACCAGCGAAATATTTCTCATTTTTTTCAATTAATGTAAAACTAAAAACGAAAATCCTGTAATCAAAGTATAAAATAGTTACAATTCGGTAATTCAATCACGGCCTACAATCGTTCAATTTCAATTTCTTTCTATTTGCCTCACGAGTATCATTAGCAAATTTCAATAAAATATCTATTGCTGGTCTATTGTTCTACTATAGAATGTCCATTCATATTAAATAGTTCCATTTCTCAAATGCACTCAATGAAAATGTGTTTCTTCATATTATGAAAATGAGATTTGTACACGAGTATTAATATGCGGCTCAGCGTATCGAAAAGTTTTGGTTTATTTTTATTAATTCTGTATAAACTACTTAAATGCATGTAGATATATATGCAGAGTTGGAAAGAGGTCGAGAAGGGGGAAAATCGAGGAAAAGCTCGACGAAAAAGAAGAATGATTTTAGTAGTAAGCGAAGCGTCTCTACCGACGACTGAAGGGAGAAGAAAAACAAATTGTTCGCTCTTTGTCGGTAATCGCATTCCTCAGCGCACTTCCGCATTTACGGGAGAGCGAGCGAGAGTGGAGGGGGGGGGGGCTGAAATGCCTACGATGCGTCAGGGTGTGCTTCAAAGAAGCGATGAGGGAGCGAGAGACAGAGCGAGTGTAAATCTACTATGTCTGATCAAAGTATGACGAGTTCTACTGGGACAAGGAAATTCTCTTTCTTCCGTTAGCGGCTCCCCTTTCCCCAAGCGCCTACTCGTTTATCCACGCCGGTTTTACTACTTCAACGGTTTTCTCTTTCCCTCAGTATCATTCTCCTCTTCTCTATCTTCTTCTGTATTTTTCTTATTTTACTGTACCGCTACAACAGCCTTCGTTCTTTGCCCGTGACTCATTTTGCTTTATTGACTACCTAGACACTACTACGGGTAGTATACGACTATTGCGATATTTTTTCAATACGGTATTATTGGACAATGTTGACCTTTAGTTAGGATTTTTTCATTCACATTTTTGCTATATGCTTCCCATACCCATTGCTCCTTCATTTGCAGTGCTATTCGCTATTCATTATTTGGCATTCTTCGCAAAATCTTGCCTGGCTCGAATAGACGCTTTTCCTGTTGCGATTCCTAATTATTCACTCAATATTTTTGGTCAGCTGTCATTTGGATACAAATAGGAACAAATGTATGTACAGTTCGTGGTAGGCGAGAGAACGAAGTAAGTCAAGTACGCGACTCGGTGTAACAGAATCGCATTTCCGCAACTTTGGGCTCGAAAATTCTTCCGAGCACTTTCTTATTAAAGGCTAGAGCTATAGTGGATCGAACTTGTGACGGACCCGACTGTACTCAGAGGCGAGTTATCGGTTCCCCCAATCCGAAAGTAGTTCAATTTGTCGAATAAATCTGTGAATGTCCATAGAGTCTGGGCAATTTATCGTTCGAGTAGGATAGCTAGCGAGTAGGGGGTGCTAGAATGGAAGCGACCTCCGACCGGTGCCTCGCGACGAAAATAAGGCCCGCAGCAACTCTTGGAAGTTATGCAGAAGCTCTCTCTCTCTCTCTCTCTCTATATATATATATAAGTATATGTATTTTTTTCGCAAAGCCATATGCTTTGCGATCGGATATGGTGCACTGCACGTATAATAAAATTTAAATCAGGCATTTATATGAGAGATGAGTACAGTTAGTAAGTTCGTCGCGTTATGTACATAGTGGACATTAGCGGACCAAGTTCTGATTCACTGATTCTGAGTCATTGATAATTATAAGATAAAGCTCGTTCGGTATATAACACGTAGATAATTATTGTGGGTCGTGTTAAATTCTAATGTGAAAATTGATTTTCAAAATGTTGATCGAGTAACTTTTATGAGAGATATCGGAGATTTGTTGTTAACGCCCGAAAGAAAAGTTGACTGCGATTCAATCATGAACGTTTCGTAATGTTTAAAGAATTAAATTCGAATTTAACTCTCTTACTTTTCGAATAGAAGGTACTAACTATAATTGTAAGTATATTAGAATACTGCAGTTATTTAGATTCATGATTTAAGTAATGAAGTATACTACAGAATCTGCAGGAAAAGTTCACAGCGTGAACTCTTCTTGTGAAAGTATAGAGTACAAATTTAATCTTCGACCAGGCTGTTTATATTGTTCTTTTTTTAGAGAAAGTGAGAGAGGGCGAGAGAGATGGGCTGAGCAAGACGATGCGACAAAGATATAGAAAGCGAGGGTAGTTTGGTTCGTGTGCAGTTGGCATCGATCCGATCGTTATCCTGTCAGCGGCAGGATTTATCGTTGCGGAAGGATCCCCGATCGGAAAGGAGACGTCCTTCTCCCGGATGACCTGGTTCCCGGGGTAGCGCGCGTCTCTATTGTCCTCTGTTGCCGGCGCTCCTCATGTCTCTCTCTCTCTCTCTCTCTCTCTGGTGATCTCTTGTTCCAGTGATGCCTCTGCGTCTGTTCAGAGCGAGAAGTCGCCGCGGCTTATACTTGCCCTTGTGCCTGGGGATTCCTCACTAGATCCGACGCGCCGATCTCCCGGAAGATCGACAAGGATATGCATCAGCGAATGGGTTCTACTATCCCTTTAAATATCGATGTAGTTGCACCTGATGCACGCGAGGAACGAATACTTTTGTTGAAATTTCCGGAACCTTAGCTATAATAGATTCATCGATTGGGTAGGCACTAATACATATATAAACGCACCTCTTATTAGCCGTACGTACTGAAAATAATTTTCACCTTCGATTCGTTTCACTGAAAGCGATTATTGAATTGTCAAAGTTAATAATTATATTTGTATGCTTAACTTTTCAATGGTTCCTTATATTATAAAAATAAAGACCGCTGGCATAATCGAAATGTTTTGAAATTACAGGTAATTCTTTAGCAACATAGCAATCTAGTTGTATCATGCCTAGATGAATTTCCTAAAATGATTATACAAAATAGCTTTTATACAATTGGTATGTATCTATGCTTTTCCCGTACTGTCTGGTGCAATATAGTCAACGGACTTTACGTCGAGAATAAATTAATTGAAAAGTTTGCAGACAGTTCCAGAAGATAATATGTATGTAGAAGGAATTATTATTTTCTCGATCGATCACAATGACATTATGCTTGACTTCTAATTTGCTGTTTCGTTAATGCCTCCGACGCCTTTGTTTACGTAAGACTCTTCTCGTTTGCAGGTGGTAGAGACTCGCTTCAGTTGGAGCTTTGTGCAAGCATGTGCGCGAATAGCTTTGTCTGATGGTTGTATAGTTCAAGCTACACTTTACTTCAGTAAAGCATAATCACCGCGGCAGTCTGCTATCGGAACGAGATCGGCAAACACTCGATAAACGTCGCTCCAAATGCTATCCTCACTACGGCTATAAGAGCTCATTACCTCGATCTAACCGATAAAGCAAATAAATTATTGCTTTGGCTTTCTATAACGAAGTGTAAATTCAGTTCTGGTTAAGCTCTTTACAGTGAGTTTCAGGTACGCAATTCAATAACTTTTGAGAATTTGATTGAATATTCCGAATATAGATAGGAAATGCAGACTGGCAAGAATTGACCGCCTTATTATTATAGTCGACGATTTCGCAATTTTCCGTGCCGGAGTCTAAGGAGTAGGTTTTCAAGTGAGATGCACACGAAGAGCTGCCAAGAAATGGCGACATCTGTTAGGCAAATAAATTCAAAACCAGACAGCAAAATAAATAGCCAACGCTATTTATTGCGGATGTACGGAAAAAATCTCCGAAAATATTTGCCAAGAACCAGATGTGGGATATTATGTTATTGCTATTATTATCATTCATTATATTTTATTATTACTAAGCTATATAGCTGAGTATATACTCAGTATACAGTCAGAGAGGCAAATCGTTTCTTTCATACTTTTTTGTTTTATGTAGCGTTTAGATAAATCTAATCCTAAAATAAATCTTCAAAACTGCGGGGTTAGATCGGATTCCGAAGCGAAAAAATGCAATGGAATTTTCTAATCCCATTAATACTCGCGCACTTACGGGGTTGTCTGCATATAGCCGATGAAATCCAGCGAGTAGTCGAAATCCAAGCGCAAGAGTAGCCAACTCACACATGTACACAATGGAGAGCAGGGGAGAATTGGGAATCCTCGTCCGCAAAGGATCCAACTCTATTTGTCCCTCTCTCTTTCGAAAAATCCATTCGCTCGCAAGGCCGACTGAGCGCAAAGCTCTGTGGATCAGAAACGTCTCCATCTCCATCTCCATCGATTTTCTGCTCTCGACTACCGAGACTATCCGTAACGCTTGATAATTCCTTAATTCTCTGCGCATACAAAATAGTGTTTCTCGATTCGGTTCTGCCTTCCCTGTATGCGTAGAATGCACATGTGTGCGCGAAACTACAGACGATACGTATACGTATAAAGGTATAGCTGACAGAGCACCGTGAGCGTGGGCATCATTCATCAAGGTAAACCGCATAATCTCGCGACGCTGCTGCGCTATATACCCATATATAGCCATAGCGTCATATAGTCGCGTGCGAATGAATGAACGAACGCCACTGCGAGAAAGGCAAGACGAGAGGATGCTCCAAAGCAACGAGCTCGATCGTGCAGGGCTGCGAGGCCTTACGGGCACGATTCGACTGCTGCTTGTACGTATATATACGTGCATAGGTAGGTATTGGGAGAGCGATTGCACGTACGAGCAGTGTCGAGGTCTAAGGCAGTAACGTCGCAGCGTCATGCCAGGGTTAATATAGTTGGCGCTTAACAGGAGGAGAGCATGAGAGCGAGTGGGATTACAGCTATATATCTATCATGGGAGAATGGTGCATTGTGCCTGAAATCGCGATGGCATGCCCGCGTGCACTGTCGCTTGCTGCTGCTGCTGCTGTTGCTGCTGCTGCTGCTGCTGTTGGCGCCACTAGACAGGAGAGAGTGAGAGAACAGCAGCAGCAGTAGCAATACACTCGGAGGGAGAATGCAGCGGCGCTGATGTGCCAATTCCGCATGACGCTAAGAAAATACACGTGTCTCGATAATTAATTACTGCGGGGATATCCTGCTCGAGTATCATTGATTTTTATACGACCGTTTTTTACGAAAACTTATGCTTACGATTATGCGTGGAGATGTCCAACTGAAGCGAGATGCCGATGTACGCAGACTTGCAAGTGCGTAAGGAAAAGGAGGCAGGCGTTCGTTTGTCCGTTAAATTTTCACAGCGGGAAATGAAATGTGCTACGTTAAAAATGAAAGCTTCGATGCGTTTCCATCGCCATGTGTATCTAAGCACTCGAGCCTATGCTCACATGGCTATACGGGCAACGCAAACCCAGTTCGTGCACGAGGAATTTTATGAACCTCTAAAATATCTCGCTGGGTTATACTACGCGAAAAAACCTTCTCATCCGTACTTACTCGGAAAACTTCCTCCGAGATTTTTCCACTTACATAGCAAGACTGTTGCGAAAGAATAATACGCGCGCGGTTTACACACTATTGCGTGTACGATTATTTTCTTATGGCTGCAATGCTTTTTTCTAACAGCTTTTTTCCTTGAGATTCCAAGAGAATGCGGCAGAGAACGTGAAAAAATAAAGGCGAACGACAAATATTTGTAGCAATATTGCAGCATCATAGAATTGGACATCTCCATGAGGAAGCAATTAACAAGTTTCTCATCTCTGATAAAGTTTATTCCGGATAAAAGTCTCCGAGACCCTACTTCGCTCCCCATCTTTTTTCTCTCTCTCGCGAATGTCTGAAATAGCAACCGTGGATGCAAAAGCATTTCAAATAAGCCGGCTACTATTACGCGAGCGCGCGCTACTCGCGATCTTTGATTAAATACGCTTTTTGATTAAAAGTAAATTAGCGAGCCCACCGCACGCCAAGTAGAAAAGTTCATGGAAGGGAAATATGATTGCGGATTGCAAAAACTTTGGTCGCCTACGCGTAGTATTTGACGATGCAACGCTTTCTGGATAAATGTGTAAGAGCAAAATTCTGGAGTTAAGTTAAAAAGTCGTTGATTTCGAAGAATTCAGCGGAGACTTGATTTTTAATGCCAACGTTAAATATTCGCTACGTAAATAAATCTCACACACTTGATTCACGCGCTCGGGCAGTAAAGCTGAAAATATATTCAATCGTTGTAGACAATGGAAAAGGAGAGATGAAAATAAAAAAAAATGTTTGTGCTTCTCATGGGTAATGCAGTGCATAAAGCAGAGCATAGCTGCAGCCCCGTTGCATCCTTGAATTTTTACTCGAGTCGCTTTACACGAGTCGCTTTACACGAGTCGGTTAAAGTCAGTTTTCATAACGGGGTGGCGTGCGAAGTGCAAGGGAGGCTGCCGGGAGTCCCACAGAAGCATACTAGAGCCGTGCTTCGACTGATGCTTTAATCTCAATCGGAAGTAAGAGGCACTCGTGACGGCAGACAATCACAGCGCGACGAGAGTCATTCAACTACAAACGACCATTACAATTACCGCGTCAACGCTGCCGCTGTTACTCCCTCTTCCTCTCGTGTATAACGCGTCCGCTCTATGCGCTACTTTCCTGCTCTTCAAGCGTTCGCGCAAGCGCTAACGTTGCTTTCAATAAATTAAACGAATTATTCCCGGTTGAACTCGCGCAGAGAGTTACACAGACTCTTCCCGACTGATGCTGCTGCTGCTGTTGCCGCGCTGCCGGTATTGCCCTGAAAATCGTTAGGAAAATTAACGGCCCCGCCGCGTTCTTTAGCGACCGATGACTCAGTCTTTGTTCAGCCTCGTTATCGTGCTTTCCGTGCGGGAATTCTGGTAAATGCTTTTTTTCCTATTTTTTTCGCATACCAAAAGGAACGCTTTTTTCTGCAACAATTAGAGTATTTCAAGTCGAACGAGGTGTACTGTCCACTGATGGATTTTTGTTTACCGTCAATAGTGTTGCGAAACAAAATTCTGGAATTCTCGATGTGGTTATGCGTATCTTTTATTTCAAGTTCTTTTTTTCGCGTAAAACACCGGTCGGTTCAACTACCGCGAGCTTTTTCAGGTTGAACAAGAAACGCATCAAAATTCTTTATTATTGAGAAATTTGGAGACTACAACTCGGGTACTCGGGTACTCGGCTAGTATTAATATTTTTTGTTTACTTTATCACACATCCATGATTATTCACCGAACATTGATTAGTACTGACTACTTTTTTGCATTCGGCAGGTAAAAACGCATAAGAAACGTTGTATTGACTGTACAAGTGTACATGCAAGCGAGAGGAATCCCAGCAGTATCCACTTGGATAATAAAATGAAAACCTTGCGTTACGCTGATCGTGTTCTAGTAAAAATTTACCGTTTCGTATTCACCATACCATGTTCTTAAAAGCGCAAATTAATCCACCCAATAAGATCCGTAGATAATTCATGTTTATATGATCTTTATAAAATTGTAAGACTTACATACTTGTACTTAGGAATAATTATAAATTTGAACGATTTATTTACAATCTGAAAGTACACTGACCGGAGTTGATTTTCCTGCTTCCTAAGTGTTTCCCGAGAAAAAAACGTGGACTTACATTCTTTAGCTTGCAACCCAGTTTTGCATAAAAAAAGCTATAAAAGTTTCAGACTATTTTTTCAGAGTGCGAATTATGACGAATACATTATAATGTCAGCGTTTACTCGATACGTATATACTTAATAACAATATTAATAAATATTAATAAAAATGATTATTATTAAACTCAATAGAGGGCATTAAAAGCTGGGCAATAAAATAATGTGAGTCAGTAAATTCGTTTATTTCATAATATACGATGGAAAAGATTAATCCAATTCAAGTTAATTTTCATTTATAAAAGATGTAGACTGGTCACTGAGAATAATTTAAATGGAGTAAATTAAAAAAAAAATGCAAAAACTTGTCTGCCTAGGTAAAAAGTGTGAGACTCACATTCCACGTGTTTCTTACTCGGGAAAGATTCAGAAACTAGGAGAATAGGGCTCGTTGAAACGTTCGATTTTCAGATACCGAGTTGGTTCTAGTATATCGTGGATTTGCTCATATCTGCACGCACTCAGTGCTTCTATCGCGATTCGTTGAATTCGGCCGGATTCGGCCGGATTCGGCCGGATTCGGCGGTTCACCGATCGAACTATTCGTAAAATAATTTAATATTAGCGGACTAGCGCAAGCAGCTTATGTACCGGCCGTACAGTAGGCCAAGTTATGCATTAATAACGAAATACTGCGCGATGTATTAGGGTTGGCGGTAAGTTGTCACCGCAGATTTGCGAGCATTATTGTTCACCGTCCCGGCATCTGCGCGATCCGACTTTGTCGGTCTGCTACTAGAACAGCAGCAGCGGCAGCAGTACCTGGCTATTTCCCTTAAGCGAAGTATCCTCGGAGCGTTGCTATCCTGAGATTCTCTCGCGCAAACTATCCGACGAAACTATTCGCACCGCTAGACTCTCAGACGGCTAATGGCGACGGCCCGACAGTGGAATCGCAAAAGAAGCACGAAATAATCTAATGACGCTCGACCAACTTTTTAATGGCTTCAACTTTTTCGCGCGTGCAAGAGGGACAGAGAGAGAGAGAAAGCTCTTATACGTTCGTATATATGCCATAGATGGTATGCTTAAGCTCTTTGGAATTCTTATCTACTCTATTCGTTTCTATCACCTTCGCGGTTGCTTTACTCGTATATTTTTTTCTATATTCTTCAAAATTTTCGGTAGAGCTATTTTAAAAGTTGAGAAACATATTTGAATTTTAGTCATTGTATTAATTTCACAACATTCAAATTAATTCTTTCTAACATTCTAGCAGTTTTTAGCGCTGATTGCATATTCATTGCAATGATGCACAGCTCGAGCATACGATACGAGTCGTACTACGATACATTGATATCGTAGTACGCCTCGTAATACGATAATTTATTCTCGTCTACTGCTCGCGTATCGATACTAAGCTAATACTCTACAAACTATTGCCAACTAATTGCAGAAATATTAATTGTTCTATGAAGTATTTGAAGGAAAATAAGAATTTAAATGGCGAGTAATGCTATTGAACTTGAATATCTATTTTCAAATAACGGCCTCATAATCAAGATTTATTTTTGCCGAGAAATAAATTTTTTATAGAATATTGTTATTCTAACGCTTTGTGTTTTATGATCTTGTGTTTTCATATCTACTCGAATATATAACCGCATCCATTTTAACTATTAGATATTAACTATGCAGTTATTGAAATATACAAGCGGATTGCAATGACGCCAAAAATGTTCGAGTTATTTTGAACAAGTGCCTTTTAAATATGATATTTCGCTGACATTTACTGAAAATTTAATTATTGCGATTTTTATTAGTCAACTTGAGATAGCATTTGATTTCGGTTATGTGTTCAGAATCCGTAGAACAGAATTGTCCAGCTTGCAATGTTGAGGTTTCAGGAAAGATTATGTTGCTAAGAAAGATCAGCAGAAGTTCATCTGCTCGAAATCTTTTCTCGGAATTTCAAAAAGTTCTATAGCGTTCTTGATGACTTCGAGGGAACGTTACGGAAGACGAAGGAGCAGCCCTCGAGACTGATCGCAGCCTCGTCAGATTTCGAAGTGCTGGCTAATGCAGATGTACACGAGCATGCACAGCACATAGCTGTGTATGCTCGCAGCGAAATATGTTTATATAGTGGAAAGGGAAGTTCTCTCGGGCCAGCCGTCGCTGCGACGGAGGGAACGATGATTAAGACGAGCTCATAGTGAGCGGTGGCTATGTGTGCAGGAGGTCGGTTTATTCCCACGCGAGTACGAGGGAAACGTGTGTTTCGCACTCGCAACTAGGAGCGAGCAAATTGGCCCAATTATGCCTGTCGATTCGACGAGCAGGCTGCGGCCCGCCACACGTCGTGATTGCGCGCGATAGCCGCGCGCGCAGCACGACAGTTGTTTGGCCATTAGCGGCTACCCTCTGTCATAACCGATGATGCGCGAGAGCAGCCGCGCCGCTCTCTCCTGTGTAACTTGGAGTACCGTGTTCTAGTTGGACCATCAAATGAACGTAAATTCTTCTTCTCATCGCCCAAGCTTCCGTCCCTCCTCTCTCTCTCTCTCTCTCTATTAAATGTTTGCGCGCTATGTCTTTTCGTTTTTTTCGACCTGGAGCTTTCTTTTATTAAAACATTTCTGAACTTTATTTTCGGATTGTTAGAGTAAAAGCTAAGGCGAAGAGTGGAATAAAACAATGAACATGATCATTGTTATTCGTATTACTGAATTGTTTGCGATATACGAGGTCTAG
The DNA here is from genome assembly GCA_018906985.1 of Apocrypta bakeri. NCBI lineage: Eukaryota > Metazoa > Arthropoda > Insecta > Hymenoptera > Pteromalidae > Apocrypta > Apocrypta bakeri. The sequence continues at coordinate 1,802,527 of JACCIA010000019.1, read as the reverse complement.
GAAAGATACTAATTATGGTGAGTAGTGCAAGTTGCATTCGGAATTCGCGTGATTTTTCAACGTTGCTCTCCTGGCAACCATTCATTTTACATATCCCATTGAATCTAAGAGAAATTAGCCGAAGCCAACCGGCCATGTGCTAATCCCTTGAATTATCGTAACAATTGCCTGAGCTCGGTCTTAGTCGGAATATCGGTGTGGCTGTCCGAGGAAAATTAAATCGCCGCCTAATATAATTAGGAATCGCACATTATATAGATTAACAAGGCTTAAGGACGCAGGCGGAATTCCTTGACCCGAAAGTCCTTCTCCGGAACAAGTTAATCCGTACTCGTGCGCTAGCGTGGCTAGCCGTTAATCAGTGGCTGTCAGAACATCCCTTATGCGGTGTGTGCGCTGGCTTGTTGGCCTCTACCTCATCCTCTCTCTCACTTCTGTCTCTCGCTTCTCTCTCGCTTCTCTCTCGCTTCTCTCTTGCTTCTGTCGCTCGTTCTCTATACTGCGCGGTAGCTATTATATTCTATGAGCAGTAGGTCCTTCACGCGCCGCTTTGTGCGACGACGCTGGTTTCAAGACGAGACGAGCCGAGTATAGGACTCGTACGTCTTCCATTGAAGGCCACTTATGGGCTACTCCATCATCCGAAACCTCGAGTGCGCTTCGCCGGATCAAAGGGGCTGCACCAGTACAGTGTGTAGACTAGTAGTGCTGCCGCTTGTTTCAAACGGCAAGCCCTACTACTGGCTTTTGGGTAATGGGTCCGTTTCACGTCGAGGGTCTGCACTCTCCCGCCTCTAGCTCATCCGCTGCACACTCGATGAGCTTCTGCTTTCTACTCGAGGTTTCGCCCTCGTTCGCCGTCAACGAGCTCTCACGACTCTCTCGGGTGTCTTCTAACAAATATTACAGTCTGCGTTTTCAATGAGTACATGCGCCCAGTAGTACTAGATCGGTCTCGCCTTACTCATAGTCAGTGCTTTAACCTGCTCGTAAGTCTATCGTCGTACACCTTTTGCCGCTAGTTCTTATTCTAGTAGCCAATAGTTCGCCAATTCGCAATTTCACCATCTGCTCGTTCAATCAATTTTTTTCATTTCTAGATTTCAACACACAGGTCGATCGAGAGAGAATATTAGCATATGTATAGCGACATATCCGTCTGGGCAAGCAACGGCATTTGGACTATCGCTGGTTGTAATATAGATTTTGATTACGCTCTGCAAACGTTGGACGATCGGACGAGCCACGGCTGACGATACCAAAATCAAAGTTTAAGTTTACTCTGGGCCCTGTCCATAGCCGCTGCCGCTGCCGCAATAGCTCCCCTTTGCCCATCCTCACTGTTCTATACTGCTGTGTGCAGCTCTACGGATTAAATACACTTTTCTCATTCTGATAATTCCGTATCTGCTCTTTATTACTAGCAACGCGATCGTGAGTTCACTTTCTCATTCACGGCTCTTTATTCATCTGTAAATCCATGACCATACATGCCAGTTATAATTTCATTCGTCTGAAAAAATAAACGCGTTTCTCTCGAGATTTCGGCAATTAAAGTCAATGGAGATGTGAATTTATCTACATCGTTGTATTTATTACTGATTTCACAGTAAAGGACGAAAGAAGGTTCAACGAACTATGAATTTCGTAAACTGTGAGTCAAGGTTTTTCATCTCCAGCCGCCTCTCTTTCTTTCTCTTTTTCTACTTCTCACACAGAAGCCTGCAGGCTATCCATGTATAGAGCTACAGGTACACACGGAGGCCAATCGGTTCTTAAGCTTGGCCGCTGCAGCCAAGTCGCGATAAAATCACAATAAACCGACGCGGACAAATCCTTGCGGCCGATAAAAGAAGCCTTTACCGGAGCAACGGAAGAAAACCGAAGCGGTGGCGGCTTTGTATACCACCGACGTAAAACGTCCTCTGAATAGCAGCAGTAGCAACTGGACGCGTATGTAGCTGTATGCCTGTATACGTAGAATCGAAGCTGTAGATGTGTGCGAGCGCGCATGTTTGTGCGTTTGAGTTTACGAGAACCGCATGGACACGAATAGACACACACATCTACAGGTTCATAGAATCAGTTGGTGGTCTCGGGACGCGGTGCATACGAATCGTGCGCGAGCACCGCTTGATTTTCGCTGTGCTCTGTGAAATGTGGCGATCGAAGTTATCGCAACCGTGTAGACCAAAGACCACCGAGTCCTACGTGAGCCGCCTTGCCGATTCGAACGGCCCATTCATCCTACCGCTGCTCTCTCTCTCTCTCTCTCTCTCTCTCTCTCTCTCTCTTCCCTCGATCGCGTCGAGGTTATATGCGACACATCGCGATTCTCATTCATCTTTGTCCCTACTCTCCTCTCTTTCGTATTAGTAGGACTAGAACCGGGACAAAAAGTACGGGACGCGCGCGCGCGCGCTGCGGTCCGTACGTGCAATTTTCGATAGCTGCGCGTATGTAGATGTACGCGAAGCGATTATGCATTGAAATAGGAGGAGCAGAGAAGGAGAGCGAGAGAGAGAGAGAGAGAATCGCGTGCTGTAGCAGAATCGACGATGCAAATGGATTAGATACTTACCCCCGGGCTATAACTGCACCCCTATTCGTGGACTGTGTACTTTGAACTACCTTAGACTTGCTTGTACTCTCTGCTGCTGTTGTTGAGGGGGCGACAAGGAGGAAAAGATTAAGGATTGGATCAGTAGAGTGAGAGGTATAGCAGGAAAATAAGCAAGGATAAAGGCAATGTGAGCGGGTAAAAAGATAATGCGCTGCTGGCAAAGATGCGGTAGCAGCTGTCGATTCTTTCATTCTTTTCTATTTTTCGAGGGAGATGGTATGATGGATGGGAAGTAACGAATAATCTCGATAATGCGAATCTCGTCTGGTTCAACATGAGCTTCGAGGGGGTTTTAGTTTACGTACACTAGATGTAAATAAAATATATAACACGATGACGCAGATATAAGAATATAACTAAATCAACTATTTTGAATCAATCAATAACTATTTATTAATTGATTCAAAATAGTTGCAACCCGCGCTAGATTTAAGTATCAGAGAACTTTGATTACACGCATGCGGATGAAAGCTGGGCAAATTTAACGTAACTGTGTTTGTAAACTATACGCTTAATAAATCAATGATTCTGTCGCAATCCACGCGTACGATTTGAACGATCGCAATGAAAAGTACAAAATATCACTCTGACGCGATATCTTTGATCTGAACTCCATAAAATTTTAGTAATGTAACAAACCTACTTTTTCTCTTTTTATGTTTCATCTTTTGATTGACTTATATGCGGAAATAACGGCATTGGCTAGGACAATAGTGTATGAAAACACTCCGTCGAAAAAGCAAATATAGACCAGGGCAACACAGATGGAAATCCAGAGTCCAGCGACGGTTAGAAAGTTAAAGAACACAAACATTTACAAGAGATAGGTAAACGAGCTAGGAGGATGAAGTGCGCTTACCGTGGAAGGTTTAAGTCGAACTTGGTGCTTTCTTCGTTGCGCGAACCAAGTGGATCGGCTGCGCTGTACCAGCCTGAATTATGTGCACGATTAACCGCGAATCGATTCAGGCTTTATCGACTACTGCGGGAGAACTATACGCGTTCCTAGCTATTCGGAGTTACTCGAAATAACGAATTTACCCATATCTAGCTGTACAATGTACAATGTACAATGTACAATGTACATGTCTATTCGCGGTACGTAGAAGATACAGAGACAAAGAGGCAGCGAGTTGAACGCAAGCGCCAGGAAGACTACATTATGCGATAAATGCGTTTCATTATATCCGTCTATAGCTCATCTTTCTTCTCTTGCGACATATGTGCACGGCAGGGAAGTACGTGGATACAGGACTGCTTTGTTTGCGAGCTGCCACGTAGATTTCATACCGGAATAACTACTTTGTTTGGCGAACCTTATTTCGCCCTAATTCTTCAGAATTTAGTCAATTAACGCGCGGGAGGTACTCCCAAGTTTTTTTCTCGCGTAAATAAAAACGGAGTGACGCGATTTAACAAAAAAAGTGAAAAAGATGAGAAAAAAATAATAGAGTAGTTTGCAACACTATTGAGTTTAAGTCAATCACAGTCCTGCAAAGTGCTGGCTGTCGTGTGGGATTTTGTTTCTATCGTTATACGTGGGGGTGCCTCTGTGTCTGTGTGTGTAAGGTTTCGGATTTTTCGTGGAAGCTTTTCATTTACCTTTTATCGAGCAAGCATACGTGCGAAAATGTATTAATGTAGCGATTGGTTTCCAGTGTGGCGCACCACAGTTGTCGATACAAAAAATCTTTGAAGCAATAATTTTCGGTTCTACGTGATCCCAATCAAAAATTCATTCTTTCACTCTCATCTTGTTAATGCGTAGTATATTTTCCAACATTGAGCAAAGTGATTGGTGGACTAGAGTAGTAATATCCTGAATAAAAAATTATCGTTTATTGTTGCACAAATAGATTATATGAAAAAAAACGACTGGGTCCATCATTTCTACAAGAGGTGTGCAAAGACTGATATTTTCCACTTTCTCGTTCTATCATAATCTGAAATGCAATGGTTATTCGATTAACGTTGGTATTCTAACATTTTTTTAATGTATTTTATAAAAGGTGGGAATAACAGAAGGACGGAAGGTCATGAAAGCAACGAAAAATGCAGAGAACAACTGCGTAATTATTGAGGCGTTAACTCAATAAGCATACTGCCTGTTTCTACGATAAGCCGCGCACATCCATTGCATTGCGGCCCAGCTCGCGCTAATGTACACACGTAATGGATTTTCGTGATTCTTCCCTCGAGTGGGAGACATTATCCGCGCCAAAATCCGGTCAAAGGCTCATGTGCATCAACGTACACACGGACTCGTAGACGTGCACTGCATATACATATGTATGTATATCCTCATAGGGCAAAGAAAGAAAGATAGAGAGAGAGAGAGAGAGAGAGAGAGAGAGAGAGAGCCCGCGCGCGAAAGGGAATGAGACGCGACGAGTTAATTGGGTCATCGCGAATTAACGAATGTTTAATTTGTCAAAGTATCGTCGAACGCCGCACGAGCGATAATTAATTCCAATTAATTAGCGTCGACGCCCGGTTAATGACCGTTGTGGATCAGACGCTTTGCCAACTCTCCAATGATCCCTGCGTGTCCTTTGACGGTATTACGTGTTATAGCGTACGGATGCTTTTGCGCGACTCTCGCATACGTGGCGTACTCAACTCACACGCACACATCTAATGCGTGCTTGTTTGCACTTTATAAGCGATAAGAAGACAAGCAAGAAAGAAAGTAAAATACACTTGGTACTTCCTATAAGGACTTGCGGCAAGAAGCATTTTAGTTTGTTAAATCAATTTTCTCAAGTAGAGCTTTGTGATTGAATGACAATATATCAAGGCTCGAGAAAAGTAAGTGCGATTACCAACGTCTTTTATTAAACATAAACAAAGCTTTGATACTATACGAATAAAGTGCCCTTTTTTCTAAAGAGACCAATCGAAGACTCGTTATCATTTGACCTATACGCTCACGCTCGAAACCTGAAATTATTCAAATAACTCGCGATTGGTTTATATTAATATTAATGAAGAGTAATCATCGCCACACGCATACGTGTAGCCACTTGAATTACTAAATCGGTATGTTCAGGTATCCCAAATACGAGAAATGACTCAGTAGAGCTTTCAGCATTAGCTTTTTCGTCCGCTCAGGACGTCCGCGGCTTAAAGTCCCGCATAATTCTTGTGGCGACTGGATAGCCACGTAAAAAATTTAGGCGCACTTTTAACTGAGCCGAAATAGAGCCTCTGCGGTCGTATTCCGATGACGCGGTGGCGGTGCTGGTGTTACTGGTATAGCATTAGGGAAAAAAGTGTTGAATGGCCAGTTTGGTAGGCCTGACTGAAAGAGTTCTCCAGCCAAATCGACCGCCAGTAAATAGCAAAGCTTTGTGCAATGCTGGGAACTATCGGTTATTAGTACATCCGGTGCAGTAACGCACGACTTTACCAGCAGTTTTTCAAGTTGAAAAATACCAAAAGTTGTACTTTTGTTTTTATCTTTTTGCATGCAGTTGTTAGACTAACCTCGGCAGGGAAAGCATAGTTGTTAACTCGATGCTCGGAGCCGTGGTTGTCGTCCTGGCCATAGTGTATGTATATCTCCTCGAACTGATAGTGGTATGCCAGGGGTCCACCAGTTATGTTCACTCTGACTTTGGACTCCTTATCAGCTCGAAAGACTAAAAACTGTCCGGTATTGTGCAGGTTTCCAAAAATCTGAAAAACAGTACTCTTTTTATAACGTATATTATATAAGGACATGCACTGCTATTGTAAAATAACACTACACATTTTATGTTATAGAGGTACGTGCGTGATTTTCAATAGAAATAGTAGCGACGACGAGAAAGTAACCTGAAATTCTGGAATATCGGAATACCGGAAATTGTCTAGAGGCTCTCTGGTCCGCGTTCGTTTTCAAATTCGAATCATATCCGATGTGTCGATATCTTGAGCGTATTAATGAATTTTGCATTGAGCCACTAATGTTTCAGATATACATCCACACGTATACAGATAGTTTCACGTTAAATAGGTGGTGGAGGATTATACGAACGTCCTTGCGATACTCTAGCTCTGTTGAGCATTTCGCCGGCATTTTATTCAGTAATCTACGAGGCGTCGGCCCGGTAATCTATATTGATTATCGGTTATCCGTTTTTATCCTAAACCGATTAAGCTCTGCGTGTATATGTATATGCGTATGTGTACGCGAAGCCATCGAAAACGTGTACCGGATTAAAAAGAATACTATACTAATAAAGTAGGGTATATAACTATTTTGCCCATTATCTTCGGATAGAACAAGCTAGAGATTGGTAGGAAGAATTTGGCGCACACAGCAGTCAGATTTGGATAAAAAGATGTCTTGTCCCCAGACACGGCACAGTTAATTGAACGACCGTAACGAAGCAACGGAGGCAATGAGTGAAGATATCGGGGAGTTCTCTCGCGACGTATGGTCCCCCGTTTTTTCTCCTCGTAGTCTCGACACACTCGCGGAGTGATCGATCGCTCTGTGCCGTAACGTCGCGCCTATGCTCATCGGTCGCTCGCACGTCTTCCGAGTGCCAAATAAGAAGAGCCGCGTGCCGAGAGGTAATTGATTAGACGCATTTAATTGGACGAACGAACTCGAGCTAGAATTGTGATCGCCAACTCCGTGCAGCGAGTAGTAGAGGTAGGCAGCAGTAGTATAGTGCTTGTCTATGCTCAGCTTCATGGCGAGGGCGCTCTAGCGGAAGTGCATTTTCTTGCACGTCGTGCGAACCTGAATTATAGCGTCATCAGTTCGAAATAATGAACTAGAGGCCCCCTCGCAAGCGGTCGGGAAGGAGACACGTCGGCAAAAAGTCTCGGTCGTCGGTCAGATAAGTTATTATTTCGCGATATAGATTTTAGCAAGGAGCTAGCGCAGCTTCGCCCGATATTCTCTCACGTATTTTCGCGATTTTTCGCGATTTTTCGCCCTCGGCGCAGTTTCAATTTCCATTAATTTTTCAGCGTTCAGCATTATTATACGACTGCGAGTTCGGGCGTGCACAGACACACATGCACACACAGTGTTTTCATCAGCATGTATAAATAAGATATGTTCCGAGGAAGCGTTGAGATGCTCGTAAATATCTCATAGACAGGCCGACTCCCTGTGCTCTATCTCGCCAAGGGGGATGAGTTTTTATGTGTACCCAGAGAGAGGCGTCGGGTAATTTATGAGGCCGAGATTTCCCTTTATCGCAGTTGTTTGCCTTTTTAAGAGTCGAGTCGCGCGCAAGCTTCTTTTTCCGCGATTTCTATGCAAAGTGAAAATGAAACGAGTCCGTCTCTTTACGAGCCGCATAGCGCGATTTTTTCCACCTCTCGTTGCGAACCACCTTAAGAGAAGACTTCCGGTGTACTTTCTTTGCGCAAAAGCGATCTATCTATATCGATGTTTCCCTTTTCTCAGAACTCTTACTTTTTTCTTTGCCATTTCTCTTTCTATTTAATCAAGTTAGTTAATAATTATTCTATTGATTTAGCAGACTTTGATTTTCACTTTGAAACTCGGTAGCAAAGTTAATGCATTCGACGATCATCTCGTACACATGAATGTTCGTCTATACAAATTCAATGATATCAATGAAACGATAAATTACCGACGAGAAAACGTTTAATTATTCAACTGTTACTCTTATTTACCCGAGATATGAATGTCACCCAATGAAATATGAACTCAATATAATTAAATAAAATAGAATATTAAATAAAAATCTTTAATACTTATATCATCAATATTATAATAATACATCCTTTATCATTAAGAATAATAGACATTTTGTTAAAGATATAAGCGCGTAGTTGTATATTAAAATGTTCACTTGAGTTTTTCGAAAAGAAAAGAGAGTGCTGGATCAATAAGTAAATCAATAAGTAAATCAATAAGTAAATCAAAAGTAATCAGATTCGCCCCCAAGAAAGCAAAACTAATTCCATAAATGCTATAAATCGTAAGCCGAGAGGCGCTCCCTTTTATTTGGTCAATCGATGCCGTAAAATCGTCACTCCCCCGATATACATACCGCTTACGACTACACTTTATTTCAACGTCGACTACGACTAGTCTCCTACTTGCATACATACACACGTACAGAGCGGAACAAGAAAACGCTCAGAGATAGGAGTGGGCATTTCGGTAGATTGTGCGCGACGAATTATTATTTTCGTAGACCGATAAATCCTGCGCAACGCGAAGAAGGCGGCGGCGGCGGCGGCGGCGACGACGGCGACGACTTTTTCAAACTTCGTGAATCTTTGTGAAAACTCCGATGAATGGCTTTTGCACCTTAGAGATATATGTAGACGTCTCGATGGAAAGAACAAAGGCACAAAAGGCGGATTTCATAGGAGTATGTTCTTCGTTGTTTAAATTGCATTTCCCATTTATGCAATTACGATTTATGTACAAATCTTACACAATCTAAATCTACCTATGGTAAGTAATGTGAGTAAATTTTGACGATAAGCTAGAAAAAAGTAACCTTAACGGAGTAATCTGGAGGTGACCGTGAGTCATCTGAGGTAGTTCGTTTAAAGTTTCTACTTGGATTTCCAACTTGTCATTTAGACGGATTCTATTAAAAATTATAAATCCTAATTATTTTCTAAGAGTACATTTGGAAATTGTACTATTTTGGCGGGAATTTGTGACTGAGACCCGAAGAAAAGAAACGACGATATATAGTCAAAGCAAGAAAAGGTTTTCTCTCCGTCTCTCTAGCTGTAAATATAAATATATGTATCTAACCAATATATATATATATATATATATAGAGAGAGAGAGAGAGAGAGAGAGAAGAAACTCGATGTGGTAGTCTTCTATTCCGCACGAGCTCGCACGGCTGCTTCTTGTGAAAGCGAACGTCCGGGCTTCATCCCGAAGAAAAGAAGTTTTGCGGGAACGTGTTCCTTTGGTGCGGCGCGCAGAGCCGAGTTGCGTATAAGTTTGCGCCTTTCATATTTTTCTACAAAGAGTACTAGCTGGTACAGTACAGACTGTATGGCCTCTCGGACATTTTCTCCTTCTCGTTTTAGTGATTTTTTCGCTGTTACGCGTATACGCATCGACTGGATCGTTGGTAGTTTAATCACGCGAGCACCGCCCGACTATACTCCGATACAATCTACTGGAAAACGCGGGAGCCTACAGTGCGCAGATATCAGACATCCGCGAAAAAGCCTCTTCAGACCGACTTTTAATCGAGTTCCTTTTTATTCTCGCGAACTTGCGCGCTTGTCGACGCAATGAATACATTATTTCTACCGTTGCGAGTAAACTCAATTTGAAGTTATGGCTCGCGGTTTTCTACGAGGTGGCTACTTGTGCGCGTTTCCTACAGCTCACTCGACGACAGGAAAGTAGAGGACATCTAGTGCACATCTGATATTTTAAATCAAAAGAAATTCCACTTAACAAATGAGAAAAGTCTGTTTGGTTTCACACTGATTCACGTACGTGCCTATTTAAAAAGAATGCCTGGAATGTCAAGTGCTACTGGCTGGTTTATGCTCAGTATTTTAGAATGCTTTATATTTAACTGAGAAAAACTAAAATTCCACATCGACGCATCGTATACCATGAACATTCTTTTCGTTCGCCGAATCAAACTGCAGTGGAATATCGTTTGATAATTTTCAATCAACATCCCGATCGAGGCTTCACCGATTCCGCAAAAATGTAATTGAATTTTCACCGCACCCGCTTGCCCGCCCGCCCAACAGCGCGTTCCTGTAATTCAGAAAATTTCTCTAACCAATCGCTATATCGTTGCTGCTACTGCTCGTTCGATAAATTTCCAATGCAGGCTCGGCCGCGGCCCGCGCAAGTACCCACTATATATAAAGGAAAGTGGGGCCAAAAGCAAAAAAGCCAGCATCTCGTATAAAAGCTTAACGAGAAATAAACTCGAAAAGCTACGGGAACGAGCGAGTGAGCGAGAAAGAGAGAGAGTATCGTGGGCAGCCACAAAGAAAAGCAGCATCCGAATGTAAAAAGCCATGGGTGTTGAGTGGAAATAACTTTAAAAGCTTGCATGTACATTGTACATGGTGGTGTATATGTAACCGATCGCTGCTCTTGTATATGTATACATATATATATATACTTGTACGTACACACGTAGGGTGATATAAAAGGCGGGAGTGAAAGGAAGGTGTGGCAATGTTGGCCATGATGGAGATAGGGAAGGGGCAAATCCTCTTAACCGAAGCGATTTTGGCTGCAACATTGTTTGATAATTAATACGAATTCAGCGTGTCGATAGCGGCATCGGCACGCGGATCACGTTCTCCGCAACCAGCAGCCAGAACAATGGGGACCGCTCGGTTAACGAGGCCCTCGCACTTCCAGCTCCGTATTTATGTCTCGTTTGCAGCGATAGTGTGCCGCTTATTGCCGACGCCCGACCTTTTCACCCGAACAGAGATGCTGTGCAAATAGCCTTCTTCATTTTTACTAAATATGATCGTTATTTACAACATTTTTTCCCTACGCCATCATGGAGTCTCGTTTTAGCAAGGTGAACCGTTGCAACAGCGACTGTACAGCGTACACGGTATTATTAGTAACTGCCTACTATTGCTGGCTGCGACTAGCAAGCTAATTTCGCACGGGTCAATCATATGGAATCCCATACCGAAGCTCCAAATCAATAAACACGAGCCACTACGCGTGACAGTATAATTAAAAAACTTTGCAACGGCATCAGAATCCAATTACGCAAGTTGAATCGGCCACCGCAGCAAGCCCGAGATCCAAAATTGCGCAGAGAGAGTCAGCAGCGGGGGCGGCAGCGGGGGCGGCAGCGGGGGCGGCAGCGAATTCGAAAAGTCGATTCTCGCAAGACACAATTGCCTGGGACCGAAAGTCAAACCGGCGGGCGGAACTGTATCCCCTTCGGTGTATAGCTATAGTCGTATACCGGCAAGAGGAAAGCGCCGAGAAAATCCGACAAGGAGCTAGCTCTGGGGAGAAAAAAGTCGGTGACGAAGGTGGAAACGACCGAGAGAAAGACAGTTTTGAAAACTCGACGATCAAGAAAAGGAGGATGAAGGAGTCTGAGAGCTGGTGTGTGAGGAAAAGGGAGAGTAAAAAAAAGAGCTGCGAGAGCTGAGTGAGAAGTAGCCGAGCAAACGCAAGCTGTTCCGAGAACAGAGTAGTAGAAAGGACGGAGAAGGAGTAGGAGGAAGAAGTAGGAGAAGAGGCAGGAGAAAGGAGAAGCTCGGGAGGACTTGGACTTGGGGCTGAGAATAGGGGGATGAAGGCGAAGACGTACGTTCGACTCGGCGCGAGGCGAACGTTCCTTCTATTGTTTAATTTAAGTGCCAAAGTTTTAACCGGGTTAAACGGCGTATAAATTCGCCGTGGATGGCAAGGAGGAACAGTCTCCTTTCCTGCTGCACGAGGCGCCAACTACACCGAGAGAAAGAGACTCTCGCCGTGCCGCCTGTGCGGCTGTAGGTGCGACTGTAGGTGCAACTGTTTAAGACTTTGCGAATGTAAGCAAGCTGGAGAATGTTATTAATCGGCGAGCTTGGATGGCCGAGACGAAGAAAGACAAAGATGAGGCGTTCAAACGAGTCGAATTGCCAAGATTGCCGGTTAACTATTCTCATATTTACGATTAGGCCCGTGATTTTTTCTTTATTATTGCTCCGATTTACGCACAAGTCCAAACGCATGCAACATGTAGAGCGGACAATCCTAGCCTCGAGATCCGAGAATGAATTTCGGTGCGTCGTAAATACGCTCAATTTATATTCACTCGACGCTTAGTACGCCACGTCGAAACTATTTGTCCTCCGCCTCACTCCGTGACGAAGTCCTACGTCGTATGTCCTGCCGCTGGTAAACTACTTCGGTTCAAGCAATTAGAGCCCTTATCTCGACAAATGTTAGGCATTCGAATCAATCTAGAATTCCTTAACGCCTCGCCGTCTTATTTTCTTAGCTGGTAAGTTCGCGCATAAGCTTAAATTAGTATTAAATTTTAAAAGTCAAATAGCCTAGACTCTGAGAATGACTTTTGCAGGAAGTCCATTGTTGCGAAAGCAAGGGAGTTTATGAACGCTACTACGCTCTGTATAACATAGCTTCTGGATTGATTGATGAGACAGGCTACATCACCTTTTTCTTGATTATTGTTTTCGTTTAATGCGATGCTCTAGCACCTCAACTCGACTCACTTCCCTCGACAGCTTTGTAGACCTTCTACGCGAATGTGTATATTGTATATTGTATATTGTATACATGAATAGCCTTATATATTATATAAATACACTTGCATCGCCCAACTTGGTTAGAGATCTCATTATAAATAAAATCTTGCCCATTAATTTTTTAAAGTAAAACTTCTTTGATAGACTCCTTATCCTGTGGGTATTCACGTTTTTGAATTTCATTTCACAAATGTGCGTCATTTAAAATTTATGAACGATATATACTGCGCGCTGCTACTGTAAAGGATTTCTTCTCGCCGCAGAGTCTGAATTGTACTTGGTATATTTGAGGAGTGCTTCATTCTTATACATATTTAATATGATATTGTGTAAGAGAAACGCGATCCTCGCGACTGAGAGTTCATTGATCTTTCCGAGAGGGAAATTGGCTCGAGAGGTGAGAAAAGTTAATAATTATAAACACGTAAAGTTGATTAATCCGAAATACGCGAACGCATTGACAACGTTACTTTGTTAGGAATATTTGCAAATCCATTGTTCCATTGCTAAAACCGTTTGGTATCGGTCGATATCTATTGAAAGTATGCGAAGAGCGGAGGCGAATCAACACGTCTGCAAAACATTCGATTCGTGCTCGCAAAGTTCAATCATGGTCTAGGTCGCGGAGGCTCTTTCATGCGGAGTCTACGTAATTCGAGGAAGCAAAACGGGCGGGCGAAAAACGTGGCGTAAAAAGAGCAGAGCTCGCGTGCGCTGAAGAACAAAGCCCGGCACTTTAGCGAGTGGATGCGGTTTTTTCTCTCACCTCCCCTTCGAGTCGCCCTAGTGAAAGGGTCTCGCGAGAATACACATCCGATGAGCTTTCCGCAGCGACGAGGGTGGCAAAAGAAGGCGCCGGACACCGAGGGATGCTTGAAAAATGAGAGTGCACTGCGAGAGAGAAAAGTGCTGACGATTTGTCTCTGTAAAGGACCTTGCGCGCGAGCGTGCCAAGCGCTAGTGTCGGCGCGCTGCACAGGTATTGAATTCTTTCCCGCTACTTATGCTCTCATATTGCATGAAATATTTCTAGCCCGCAACACAGTCTTGTCAGCTAAAGTTCGATGAAACGTCGCGCTCGGGAGGCTTTATTAACGAGTGCAAATATTTTTTCGCGGCTGAAAATAAAGCGCGCGATACGGCAATGCTTTATCCGAGATTCGACGATGTACTTCATTACGCGAAAAAAGCGACGCTCGTGCAAAAGCCTGCCGCCGCTGCAATGGCTCTATCTTCCTCTCTCTCTCTCTCTCTCTCTATCTCTCTCTCACCCAAGCCCGCGCTCGCAATACCACGTCCGATAGTATATATGCGCGAAATCCCCGCCGCTCTGCTGAAATATCGCCGAGAGGGCGGACGCGCCGGAAAAAGAGAAGCCAAGTGCCGAGCGCAAAAAAAACGAACAACACGTACATGCGCGCGCGCGCGCGCGAAGGCTTGCAGCAGTATAGCGCGTCGGAGTGCGGGGGAATTTTATGATCATGGCAGACGCCTCTTTTGTGGTTCTGCGTAGGAATGTGAGTCGTGCGAACTGTATTCTGTATATACAGGCTGTGTATACAGGCATCTAAACCTATATACACGCGGAAGCTAACGTCGTTTTCGGGCGTCCTCGCTCACGCGCTACATTTTAACTCCTCAACCACGTCCTCTTGTGTCTTAAAGCTGGTCTCTCGAGGTACGCGGTTTGCCGATGCACCAATGCATCGCGTGCGGAGCTTTATTTTAAATTCGCATATCATACCTTGTTACAGCTAACTCTTCTTGTAGTTTACCAACTGTATCGATATCGTATTATAACAAGCAAATTTATAATCGGACACTCGTGTTCAGTGTACCGTATGCGCGGATGCACTCGTGACCATTAACGGAAATTCATTGTGTACAAGCGGTATTGCAGTTTTTAGAAAAGAGAAGCTTAATGCGTGACACAGACTGTTGAAACGGTGATGCGCGCATGTATGCGTACTAACCCAGTGCAGGAGGCTCCCTTTACTGCACCAGGTCGCCTTTACATCTTTGCCCCTCCAGCTCCACACCCTCTTGCCTTTACAACATCAGCTCGCGCGAAACTTGCTTCCACATCGAAAGCCAACAGTGGTAGCAACAGCCGCGGTGGTCGCCTTCTCCGCCAACAAACGCTAAAGTTATTTCAGCACCGGTACAAGTTCAAGCCTCGCGGTCCGCAGCTCCGGTGAAGCCAACACTTGAATGCGAGATTATATTGCTTTGTCGCGGTTTTTACAACACCGCGGAGCTTCTCCCTCTTCCTTCCACCACCCCCCCCTCCCCCCTCCCCACCTTCCCTCCCTTCCCTCCCTTCCCCCGCCCCTCTCTCACTCTTCCAGGTAGCGGAACATTTTATTTCCTTTGTAAACTGCATTTATGCATGCGATTTTGATTAAATTAATCAGAGAATACACGCATCCGATAAGTTCATGGCTCCGTATGCAGATTTCGTTAGAGCGAGTGAACTGCAAGTTTTAGTGTGAAGCAAACGGCGACGCATATGCTATTCCAACCAAGAGCTTACGCTATTCTCTGCGAAATCATACAATCCGTTTTATTAACAAAATTGCAAGTAATCTATATTTATAGTTCTTTTGCATTAAAAAGCCGGTTTACGAGCGACGTAAATATAAAAACAAACCGAATTTACGATATACCGTTGACGAAAACTGGAATATATCGACGTTACGAAAGTGCAGTTCCAAATTGCGCTTCGTTCGAAATTCGCATTTATACCGATTCTGCGACATATCAACTTTATTCATGCGTCTTCGGTGCTTTTTCTAGCATCGGAGTGAAATCAATTAATTACCTTTGTAAACGGATCGTTGAGTCGCGGCTGTTTTCGATTATATCAGGAAAAAAAATAAGTTGGCTAAATCTAATTATCCAGTTATTAAACTCTCTCTCTCTCTCTCTCTGTCCGACGACAACGACGACGAGGCTATCAATCACTGCTTATCCGATGTATAATTTGAAACTTTTTTAATTGTAGCCGATGAATCAGTGCGCGGGCGGCCTCGTCGCAGTGGCCTCGAGTTCATCTAATGAAATCGACTGTAAAAGAAAGTGTGCTGGACTGTCCCTCGCAAGCAAGAAAGAGTGTCACTAACGAGCATTTATCAGAAAAGTCTTTCATCTTCATTTAACGAAAGGCGTGGGAGGAGGATGGAAAGTTGCGAAATCGGAAAGTTTTTCAAAGTCTCAACCGTGCCGCTCGCGGCCGGATATGAGAGTGGAGGAGAAAGCGAGAGAGGGCGAGTTTTCCACTGGGACTACGAGAGCGAGTGAGATGGGACGAGAGGATAGCGAGTTTCGCGCGCGCAGTAGTAGTCGCGCACATGCTGCTCTAGACAAAAGGCTTTTGACAAATTACCTTGTGCTTGTCCACGTGCACTGGCCTCAGGTGGGGGTCAAACAGCAACTTGTCAGGCTCGATGTTGATGGGACTTTGCCGCCTCCCTTTGCTGCAAAGAGACCACTGAGGATTGATTAGGCCCCAAAACGACGGACCTGAGAACATAAAACATAGCAGATTATTGGAGTTTTCTATTTGGCGCATAAGTCACTCGTCATCACTCTCGTACTGAATTACGCTTCACTGAGCATTTTACCCTCCAAATTATTCGTTCTTACCTTTTCGAGGTGAACTTCTGCAGTTGTAAATTCCTACTTTTTATCGCAAATATTGTTATGTGCTACGTGCGCACATTAGTATATTTTTCAGCTTACGGTTCGTTACTGGAGGTGCGCGCCAAAAACAAAACTTTCCCAATAACTTCGAGCACTTTCCAGTAATAACCTTTTTAAATAGGATGCGCAACTTTTAATCTTTATAAGGGTCTGAAAAAAGAATCACAATACAGAGGTAGAGAGCTTTTAACGGGCATTTTGGTTTGCCGCGTATTTGTATATAAATACAAAGGAATGAAAAGAGCGCAGATTGTATTTATTTTAGTTCGAAAGCAACGGGAGTTTCAAGCACCGTGAGCGAATGTTTTTCAAAAAGTATCCAAAAGAAATATATGTGTGAAAGGCACGCACGCAAACGGTAGTCCCGATCATTCGTTTTCTAAAAGCATAACAATTTAAATAGCTAGCTCTAGTATTTTTCAACTAGCAAAAGTTAAAGGAGGAATGTGTATAAATTTGCGTGGAGGAGAAAAAAAAATGATTTTCATCCCTTTTTGTGCCTGATTGCAGATATATCTCGTAGACAAAGCAGAGCTAACATCGCTGCAGTTGATATAATAAATTCATTCGTATTAGTGTAACCGAGAGTCAAAGGCTCGGAAGAAGAAGTTGCGGGAACGCGACGAATCTCCTCGACTCTGAGCGAGAGAGTAATATGTACAGTAGCTCTTCTCAAGGCAAATAACGAGGCCAGAATTGCCGTAATACACACTGCTGTGAAAAGAGAGAGAGAGAGAACCACATCTCCAGTAGCAGAAGCAGCAGCACTTTCCTAATTACGCTCAAGTCTACACGCTACTGCAAAAAATTTTATAGCGCCGGCAGCAGCAGCGGCGGCGGCGGCGGCGGCGGCGGCGCCCAGTTCGCGAAATTCCATATTTCAGACAGGCCATGCCGGCAATAACTCAGCCTCAACTTTCGCGTGGATGATTAAAAGCATCGGAATTCCAACCGGCGGCTGCTGCTTCTGCAAGTTTATCAGTGAAAGAAAGGCGGCTCGCGCACGCCGGCCAAATTACTCAGCGCACGTTATAATCGCGTTTCGTTCATATGTATAGCTGTATATATGT
The DNA here is from genome assembly GCA_018906985.1 of Apocrypta bakeri. Lineage (NCBI taxonomy): Eukaryota > Metazoa > Arthropoda > Insecta > Hymenoptera > Pteromalidae > Apocrypta > Apocrypta bakeri. The sequence goes on along the minus strand of JACCIA010000019.1, from coordinate 1,784,914 downwards.
TTATATATACATGTATCTTTGTACGCAGGAGCCACTATAGTGCAGTCCTTTCGTCGAGAATTCCAAGCTTCTACCTTATGAGTTGTTTATGCGCGAGCGCTAATTCATTGCCAGACATCTTACCTGCTGCTATGTTCTGCTCCTACCACTACTGTTACCTAAAACGTGCTCGCGTTAGCTAGCTGATCCGTGCATTATATACGAGATATAATATTCTAGTGCATAAATGCTTGAAGTATGCTTATACCACTTTAAGGAATATTAACTGGGATAATTAATCTACTTTTCACCTGCCAGGTTTCATCGTTAATTTCTCGGTTTATGCACTATCCTCTCGAAATGCCATTTTTAAAGATGACTGTAATACCGTGAAATTTGCATACTCTATGCCTATGCCCATGTTGACATATTTACTGTAAACTGATTTAAGTAGAACAAGGTGACATTGAAAATTCGAAATGTCAAAATAATTTTTAAATAAACCGTTTAATATGTGGCATTAGGTATATGTACATATATATGTACAGTGGATTAGCGAGAGAAAAAAAACGAATCTGATGTCGTTTGATTATATCGTGAAATATTGATAATTGTATCATTGATAAATATGAGGTATATGAAAAAAATGTCGAGTCTAAATTTGATTTTATTTGCGATTCGCGTATCGCAGCGTGGTGGCCGTACGGTTGGAAATGCAGATAAAATTTGGAAAATATACGAAAGAGAGAGAACGGAAGAGAGTACAGGCAAGAGAGTGGTTTGAGAAAAGTGAGAGGAAGGTGCTAGGCAGCAACTTGCACTTCGTCGCTTTCGCAAGCTATTGTCGTAGAAAGCTCTGCACAGCCAAGGTAGTAGTAGCAACCGCGTAGGTCGACGGAGACTCCAGTGCTGCTTAAGGGGACACCCGGCGCTGGTGCCATTCACGTTGCGGTTTATTTCTTGGCTTTTGGATTTACGATGCTAATTTCTTTCGCGCTCTCGCGACCGACTGCCGGTTGCCGGCTGCCGGCTCCCGGCTCCCGGCTCCCGGCTCCCGGCTCCTCTCTCGTGCTGCAGGTAATGAGCTTTCTTTTATAGAGCGTGACGGGAGCTTTTCACCGAGAGCTGCTGGGAAAAAAAGACAAGTGCGAATTACAACTCGCCCGCGCGTCCTTCTTTTGCTTTTTCTCATTATCCCTCGTCCTTTCTTTTTTCCTCGGATATACCTTCTTCTTTTATTTCTTTCTTTCTTTCGATGCCTCAGCGCTTCTAGTCACATCCGGTTGCTAAATCCGCTAAATTAATTTATACGAGATCGTTTGGAGGACGGGCTGCTATAAAAAAAGAAAAAAAGAAATATTTTTTTTCTTCTATGTATATTACGTTGAATGGGAAGCTATTGATATTTGAGCTACCGCGAGCTTTTTTGCGCGAGCTTTTTTGCGCGAGTCACGCTCTAGGTATTGCTTTCGTTCTCAACGGTGCGATGATAATTATTGTATGGCAGATACATTGGGTGTGACTAACGATAACGAGCCTCAAGACAAGGCTCCATTGTATTGCGTTATAACTGCGCAAACGACGAACAAGCTCGTTGCTATGGAAGCTACACAATAATGTTTTCTTTTCTTCGACCGCCGATGTTAACAACTATCACAGTATCGTGCGAGACAAATTAATAACCGGACGTAAGAAAACGCGGAAAGTAAAAAAAATGTAAGACACACAAGTGGCGTGTCGAGTATCGTAAATTCTTATCGCAATAGATTCATTATACAACTCCGAGAGGTAGTATATAGCAACAGTATATGCAAAGAGATGGCACAGAATATAATGTACCTATGATTAATAATTTATCGTGGATAATTCAGAAAAAAAGAATTATTTATTGAGTATAATTAAGAAAAAAGGAGCATTAACAATGCCATTATAGTGCTACGAATTGGTATACATATAATGGAAATTCAGAATATTAAAAGCGAGCTCTCTAAGCCACAGCTTACACTAATTATGAAGGTGCGTATTAAATTAATCAGCTCCTTACATGAATACCGTGTCAAGCGTCCATAATTTATTGCGAATTCTCTTTCTCGCCCTCTAATAGCTCTACTTCATTTTAATTAAACGCACTTGCTAAATAACCGAAAATAGGCTATCCACATTATGTATACTCTGGAATCCCCCTACGATGTACATTATAGCACGCAAGTGCATGCAGCAACGTCCTAGACGATGCGATTAAAAATTACCTTTGCAAGCATATGCGACATCGGCTAATAAAGCGTAATTACATCCATGTGCAAAATACAATTATAGTTAGTTTCGAATACCGTCTTCTATACATGAACCAAATTCTACTGTCAAAAGCTCGGCTCTATTTTATTCGTTGCTCTATTTGTTTTTAGTAAACATCGTCATTTCCACTTGTTTGGGCTTCTCGGTTTTTTCCACAATTTTTCTAGCGGAAAAATTATAGAGTTTTAGGAGGACGCACAACGAACAAGTCATAAACATGTTGTCGCGCTCGGTAACTGATATTTATTCGTCGGGGCAAGCTGCGCTCGCTCGGACATACATATATCGTGGAGCACGCGCGGCTGAAAGTAATTATCGTGTTATTGGAATTATTGACATACCAGCCGTTTAAATACTTGCGTTTAAATTATAAACTTAATTGACACATGGGAATTTAATATTAGCGACCGACTGAGAGGCTTCTGCACTTGCCGCTTAGGGCTTAGCGTTCTGATGCGGCATATGGCCGCTTTTATTTGTATTCTGCAAGCTATTCACTGCACCAGACTGATTTCCCTGTCATAGCAATCAATTCATTTCTTACATATCCAGAATGCACATCAACAATGTAGCATCAATCTCTATTAGTTCAACTGTGTCCTGTTGGTCTTGTGCCTACGGTACGGTAGAAAAACATTACTTAGTCCCGATTCACAAGATTTGAAAAAGAAAAAGCTCTTGCGCTTTGACTTCGTAAATTGATCGCCTATACGTGCTTCTATCATACAATAATCAATACAAACTTTTAAATGTAGGTAAAGGTATCTTTTTTCTATGGATTTACGATTTGCACGGATTGAACTGCAAAGTTTAATATTTTTATCTTTTATACATGCGATTATAATGCGATTATAATGCGATTATTACGCTTGAAATGTAATAATTAGTTATGAAAAAATTTCCAAAGAGAGTACGGCCTCAAAAGAAGGCGTAGTTGCAAAAATTCAGTGCAGCTCCGTAGTACATATAATTTACCGGTCTCGTAATTCTGTCCAGAAAAGGTTAATCGTAGAAAAGATACGAGAAAGAGAGATAGAACCTGAAGACTAATTCCCTTCGCGACAATAAAGGGAATGCATGCTCGAAAAGCTTGAGGAACGAAAAGGATCTTTTTAGTAGTAGTGTACTCCTTACAGATAGACTACGAGTTTTTGGCATTACAGAGCCAACAGTGTCCATTAATTATTTGAGAGAAAAAGAAGAATTGCATTAAGATTTGTCAAGACTAGTCTTGAATAGAACCGAGCGATGGTAGTATAGTGTGGAGAACTGTGTAGTATAGGTAATCGAATAATTTTGCCAGATGAAGCGATTACTTTCTTATCAGCGCGTGTTCTCAGCCGTTTCTGCACAATGGGCTACGACTATTATAGCATTCATTACTAGCTCTACCTGCGTGCTGAGATCTATATAGACGCTCAGGTTGATTATATACATATCTGGACTCGGACAAGCTTGGAGCAAGGTGTAACAACCCTATTATTGAAACTTGAAGCGTAGAGCAATCATTGTGCAATTAGCAAAAGTGATTAAGTGCGCCAGCTAGCTGTTCTCTCCTTCTCTCTCTCTCTCTCTCTCTCTCTCTCTCTCTCTCTCACTTCCTCCTTCAGCTTACGACCCTACACCTTGGTGTGGAGGCGATAATTCTCGGCGTTTTGAGTGGGACGTAGCACATACTATAGCACAACTCTATGTGCGGCTTAAGCCATCCGCGAATAAGCGGAGGAGCCAAAGTTCAACACCTGCAACCGGATCTCGCGTGCTTGCAGTTATGGCACGTAAAGCGATGTTTCGCTATGACGGCTGAGAGCGGCATCAAATTATACGATGACGCGTGCTTGAGTCTCTATATACTTGACCACAAACTCGTCCATTTTCAAAACTCGAATATTTACATCACATGAATCGAATGGAGAAAACTTCATTCGAATAGCTGCCGATAGTGCGGAATGTCACCTCAGCACTTGAAAATTTATTAGACATGTATTTGAAAATGAAACTCATTGATTGTAATTACCAGATGAGTACACGATCGATTTTCAAAAGAATATTCTTTAGTTATTAATTCAGTCATTCAATTATTTGGAATCTAATAAAATATAACAAATAATTATGATTTTTCGTTTTCGATACAACCGATTATTGAAATAGTTTGCCTTTGTGTTCTCAGGCAATGCACATGTTAGTAGATTATTCATCGCTACTTAATAAATAACGTCGTGATGATACTTATCCTCGTCGATTCTCCGATTGAAAGGGTATTTTAGGAATCGTATCCCCTTTCCAATGCTTATCCTCTTCAAAGACTCATCGTATATTATTTTTGCAGATAATTAAATTGAGTCATTTACGTAAATGTTCTAATTATATATATATGGTATACTCAAAAGACAACAATATTGTATATACAGGCTTTGTTACGAAGCTACGTCTAGAAATAATTTAGTAGGGCATTATAGAATACCTACTAAATTATATAGTTTATTTGATACAATCTCAGCCGCAGTCCACAATAGGACTCATTTCTTTCCGTAGACAGCATTGTCGCGCAATTGTATACTTGTCTCGGTCATTGAGATCAGAGGATTTTCCATTTCCAACTACCGTCTCCACCGTCTTCTTCACTTAATGTATCGAAGTCAGAGGCAAGGCACTGGTATTAAAGCGAGCTTCCGCGACACCTGTTTTAATTATCAAGCTGTCAGGGGCACTGCGCGGACATCGGCGCAAGCCAAGTAATTACTTAATGAGAAAAATTCATTTCCTCGTCGTCTTAGCGCGTCGTCTTACAGCATAGACGTTGCCCAGAAAGCATAAGGAAGAAAGAGAGAGAAATAAATAGAGGTATTAAATGAGAAACGAGAAGACGGTCCCGCTCTCTCTCTCGCTCTCTCTTTCGTTATTCTTTTTATAGGAAGGAAGGAGAGAAAAGCAAAGGAGGACGCGAGAATTGCGATGTCGCGCGTCGAGCTTTCGCAACGTCATTTTTGCGGACGAGGGCGTGAGAAACTGCGCACTCATGCACACGTTTTTGCTGGATTAAGGATAGTTCGTGTATAGAAGTATATGCACATACGATCGAAACTACGAGTGAATTAATATCGCATTCGTGCTCGTGTATTCGTGCTCGTGTATTCGTGCTCGTCTATTCGTGCTCGTGTGTTTGTATGTGTTGGTGACCTTATTGAGAAAACGTGTTTTATACAGTATTTGATGACAAGTTGCGAATCTCTATAGCTTTACATATATGGCTCCTGAGTTATTGATCAAATTTCTATTTAATTATGTACATTCGCCTCTTTTATTTAAGCTGCAATCAACACCATATTTTGAATATTCTATAAGAGCTTGAGACGCTTCGAATTTTCAGAGAATTAGATCGATGACGGGGCACTGTTAAAAAATCGATATTTTAATAAATACGCGTTGAAAGATTTCTTACACACGTGTATTGATTACATATATTATAAGTGCATTATCGTAGATTCCATCATAAAATTAAAGTTCATAGAATATAATATGAATTTTTGACGACCCCTATAGTTATATTAGGTTTATACTTTTACCCAGCGTTTGTCCAAACTTCAGCTTATGCGTATATTAATATTAAGTTCTACTATGTATGCATGATAATTATTTCGCGCGTGCCTTTTAACGTGTATGAACACGCGCATGTTATTTTTAGTTGAAATAAAAAAATAGTAATTCTTTGTAGAAACACAATTAGGGTAAAATAAAGCAAGATAGCGATTGTGAACGTTTAGATGTATCTAATATGAAAGTTCAGTGTAGCAATGTCGGAAGAATATTCTATGCGACACTTGTCAGTGTATCCAATGAAATTTATGTCTGGCAAAGTTATCCCGCACATATCTCAAGCGCATCAGGTATAGTCCGACAGGTTAGCTTTCCAGCGTAGTAGACTTTCGAGACTTCTTCCAGAGCTCTTTCACTTGTCAAGCGTACTTCCAACTTTCGAACATGCAGACTTTTCCGCGGTATGTATAGTGCTCGACTGCATATGTTTTACAGCGCAAAGCTCAAGGCCGTGATAACTAAAGTGAATAGAAGAGCAGCGTTTCGATCTAAGTACTGATCGACGCTTTCTTTCCCCCTTTTTCCTTTTTCCCAATTCTGCATGAAAAAAGTAAAGATAAATCAAGCCAAGGAAAATAAAAGAAAGAAATCAGATATTGTTGGATCAGAGAGGCTGCTTAATTAAGATATTTCCCGAAGAGACAAAGCTCGCGGGCATCCGGTCTCTCTGCAGAATCCATATGCATACATGAATATATTGCTAGAGCTCTTCTCCAATCAAGAGTCGAGGTGTCTCTCGTGCCGCTCGTTGCAATCGGTTGTTCTTCTCCATTCTCCATTCTCCATTCTCCGTTCTCCGTTCCATAGAACCTCTTCCTGTTTAGTCCGTGGCACCTATATACAATATAATCTGTGCTAGTTGTCCCGGTCGTCGTCGTCGTCGTCGTCGTCGTCGTCGTCGTCGTCGTCGTCGTCATCAAGGCAAGACGCCTACCGTGCCTCTTCTTAGATTCTGATAAGATATCGACCGGCTATCCGGTACCCTCCTTCTTTCGCACTGTTCAAGCCCCGGGCAGAGAAACAGAAGATAGCCTTGATTAAATGACTAAGGTATCGTGATCGCATACTACGCTCGCAATTAGAGACATATGTTTGTTACAAGTAACCCTCTCACATTCTTAAATCCGTTTACGATATGTACGATTCAGTAATCAGTCAGTACGCAAGGGATAGCGGATAACATGTCTACCGGACATTCATACTGTTGGCTGATTCGGAAAAGAATTTCCATTTTAAAAATGATCGAAAATAAACCGTCATTGTTAAATTTTTAAGTAGTAAGAAAAATTAAAGTATACAAGTAATATAGTGAAGTAAAACATGAAGTTGTTCAATAAATGGAAATAGCGAGATTTCCCAAGATCTCCTGCAAGAATGTTCATCGGGTTGGTAAAAACAGTTCGTAAGGAAAGTGCTCGATACTATTAAGGTCACATTAACTTATACTTTACGAAGGTAAATATCTCGACTTTTCGTAAATCAAGAACGACTACGAAGACACGTGAACCATAAAGTCATATACGTATAATACATTCTCTCATAAACCGGAATGATGCAGTTAAATTTAGGACACCCCGAAAGAAAATGAGCTTCGTACAATCGTTCTTGTTCAACAAGTAGGAAAAAAGGGGAAAAGAAGACAGCGTCGAAGACTATACCATATCCCAGTAGAATTCTCCTTGTCGATATTCGGAGAGTGTTGCAGTAATTTGAGTTAATCTTAAGGAAACGTTAACTGCTAGCATTCGGCAGGAGAGAGAAATAAAGACAAAAGAAATAAAGAAACAATGATTGTAGTTAGCTGCCGCTCGATGCATAGGCAACTATAGTATATGTGCCGCCGAATGCGAGATTAACGCTCTTCCACGTGGACTGTGAGCCAGCTACGTTTTATATCAATTCAGTTGTGAATTTATGATTTAGATGCACTCAATTTTTTCATTGAAATCAATCTCATTAGCGAAAAACAATGGTAAATGTTATTCGGATAGAATGCGGTGCAATACGAGGTTCAAAGACAAGCAAGCTTTGAGAAAAGCACTCGGTGTCCTCGGTGTATGCTAATGAAAAAGACGTTGAGGACCGCTTGCTGGTTGGGGCGTCATTAGCGCGTTCTACTTCACGATAAATCCTCGACGAACCTCGTGTATCGCGCTGGTTCTTCTGATTGCCTCACTTCGTACCTACAGCTTTCGGGAGTTTGATTTTTTGCACCTTAGGTATATAGAGCTCCTTTCGCTATGCTGTTTTCTACGCTCTTTCATTTCGGCTGAGCTTTTTCCTCGCCAAGCCCTTATGACATATCGCATGGTATCAATCTTTCTGCCTTCTTAAGTCGTTTCTTATTCCTCGTTAAGTATGCGTCATACGTACAAAAACAAAGTACAATTTTATAAACAATATCACAATAGCAAGTGGACGTATTCATCAGCTATTAGTCAGTATAGGTCTTTTTTTTCTTCTTAATTTTCTTTAGATCTTCGTCCGCTCGAAGCTCAAGAAAACGCAAGGATGACCAAACGCTGCGCCGTTAATGTCCCACGGGGACACTTGATCCTGTCGCGTCCAGGGAATCGCCGCGTAATAAATTATCTAATTCAATCTTATCTATATCTTATCTTCCTTTTTACGTTTTCTTCTCTACGTGACGATATTTTCACTTTCCACTAGATAGCCATGTATATATGTATACAGATTGTTGCAGATTAATGAATAGACATAGAGTAAGCGAAAAAAGGCAGACTGCGAGTCTTGAACCCGCGATAGTGAGATCGAAGACAAGTTCTAATCAGGGATTACATGCATCGTATACTCTAACGTATACGATGCATGTTCGGTGCAATGCATCGTAGTCCGACTTCGCAGTCTTTTATTTCTGACTCTTCTCATATGCTCGAATGCACACGTCCGGGACGGTGTAGCTGTATAGGTTAAGATAAATACATTAAAAATGGATCTTCATTTAATTTCCTAAATAGCGCGGTGTAAGCTATTCATTAGTCGAAATGGAGAACCGTTACAGGGCGAGTGATTTTTATTAATGAAATTCGCGGTCTCGATGCAATCCACTCTTTCTCACTTTCTCTCTCTCTCTCTCTCTCTCTCTCCCCCCCTCAGTGGAAAATTGCCAATCAAACGGTCCGCGCGACAGTGTGTACAATCTCCAGATTTCCTTTGCATTTATGCTGTGCCAGTTTAATGGTATACATTGAGCTTGGCGCGCCGCGTCCAGGTGGTCGAATTTCTATCTCGTTTGGAAGGGGCAACACGTGTGCGATGTCGTGTGCAATTGTAAATTCGTTAATTAACTAAGGTAATTACATCAGCGCCACTCCCCTGTATATAGGAATGCGAATACGGGTATTTGTACGTACGTGAGTGCGTGCGTATGAGTGTGCGCGTATGAGTGTGTGCCGTTGGAGAGGAAGAGGGAAGGGATGAAATGGAGAGGGGCAGTCGTGCCCGAGCACAATAGCAATTTTCCGCGTCCTTCGCCTGATTAGAATACATTTGAATATAGCGATTAACGCGCGGCTGCCACTGCCATCGCGGGATAGGATGCGCTCTAGCAAATCGGCTTTTATTTAGTAAGCATTGGAAATTATTGCACGGCATACCTGACCGCATGCGTAAGTATCCTGACCGAAGCTCTTGCTTGCGATCAGCTTAAGTGAGCAATTTGTTGTCAAAGTCTCAACCCGCGCGAGCTTGAGAGCGCTTCGGTATTAGGCTAATTAAGATTTCATTGTCCAAGCAATTGTGTCGATTAGATTAATTTTTTTTACATTTTTCTTCGGGAACTGCGCTCGCCTATGCTGTGTCTTACGTAAAAAAAAACAATTAAAATGGTCGGTAAAACGAGTGTATTTGTATTTGCAAATATGTAGGCACGCGGCATAGCATTATCAAATAAAATACTGTTACATATTAATTTGATGAGTAAGATTACCCAAGAAGCATCAGCTAAAATCTTAAAAAACGTTAGCTCTCTCGGATAACACGTCTCCAAAGGCCAAAGGTTCAACGAATGTGGAATATTTTTTAAAAGTTTCTTATCACCAAAACCCATGTTGTTATCGATCGTATTATGACTGGGGTGAGTACGCGGCTTCAAACGGTACCGGATGCGTCGCCACGATACAGTTGAAGTTCGCACTCTCAAGTGATATGCGTCAGTAACAGGAACAACGCGATCGCGTATGACTATTTCCTCTTTCAGCCTAGCTTTTGACTTTATCTAGTAATGATAATACGTACTGATATCGCAGTACTTTTCCTTTCCAGCGGTGACGGTAAATCGAGTCGGGTAAAACTGATGTAAAACCGCAGCTGGAAAACTCTCTTCAAGGTCCATTCCTCAGAGTCTATTCAGAGTCACTTCGAAAAGTCACTTGCTAAAGTTTCTCGGACAAAGATCGAGATTTGTTTGCACGGCTGCGCATATAAGAAGCGCGTTAATGAATATGCCCAGGAATGTAAGCTAAAGCTAAGTTCATCGTAGCGCAAGATGCGATAAAAATTTAGGGATCCTCTTCACTGACTAAGTATTCTATGTATTCGCTCAATTCTTTGGAGGAAAATCGACGATCAATGGGACGCGAGTGCCTTGAACGAGACGATGGACAAAAGTCGCATTCGGTACATATTTTGTGCGTATTGTATACGGAGATTCAGCACTCCTAAGTTTATTCGATGTATATCACCGTTGCTGGAAAGCAATATTTCAAAAGCTTCAGGTGATCGAGGGACTTGTACGTGTAAGTCACTGTTGTCTCAATATATATCGTCACTAATTTCGTAAAAAGTAACAAGCGGTATGCCGTACTCATATGTCCGGCGAGCACATATGTTGAACACCTTGAATACATATGTTCTCTTCGAATTCTCTCTCTATTCTGTGTATTTATACGGATATACTTATTTGAAGCTAGTGTTTCACGTTTTTATTTCATACATGGATATAATATATACACATATACACATATATGTTGGTCGCGACAATGACAACCGCGAAAACGCCACAAGCATATGTACAAGTCATGAGTCATGAGCATGTACACGTAAAAAATTTGAAAAGAAAGTAGAGATTATAATAAAATCACTTTTAGATTTATAATTTTGTAAGTATTTATTATTGATGCTTGCAACATAACATATTTAGAATAAACATTATGCCAAAATCTATTCTTTTTATGTTACGAATGTTATGATCAATAGGAAAAAAAAACGATATTTTATAATGGAAATCCGATTTAGTATCTTAAATAAATATTTAATTTGCATTTTATTATGCTGCTGATTCATCAGTGGATACTGGTAGAGGTTATATAGTCGACGCTCTAGCTTGGGAAAAAATTATGTGAATGTAGCATTGGGAATGTGGATGAAAGTGGAATATTGTACGCTGTACATAAACATATAACGTGTTTAATAGCTAAAATAAGTTTCCGCACGGTGACATGCGAATTGCAAATGCAGGAGAAAACAGCTCGACTTCGAGAAGAAGTAAACGCATGAATACAATTAAATGGTTGCAATAATACCGACAGTGCAGTAAATATTAAGTATTAAATATTAAGTTGTTTAAAGTTGACGGTAACTGGAGTCTGCGCAGAAAAGTGCGAATTCAGTAAACATTTTCACTGACGAAAAACAGTGCTTTTTGCTTACGGATCTTTCTTCGCAATTTTTACTCGACCACAATGCTGATATAAATCTAGGATTTTTTTATGATGGATAATATAATTTCTCTAACTTCGTAATGAGGGAAGATATTTAAGCGTTCATCATTATCAGTATTAATTTATTTTGGACTAATTACACACTGGCCGAGACGATTCTCGCGACACCGCGAATCTGACGAAAAAAATGTTGCGGACTTGGATAAAACAAGAGTTTCTTAATAACATTAAGGGTTTATTTAAAATTTTTCATTTCAAGTTTCAAGTTCTCACGACCGACAGCGTTTAATTAATAGGCACAAACTACGTTTTATTCAGGTTCGCGATGAGCCTCGTACACGTATTCATCCTTTGTTTCTCATGCTCGGCTTACATGCATAAATCGGAGCACGTGTCTTAGCTGTGTTTCTTGCTCTCTATTTTTTTTTTTTTTTGTTTTAATAAGCTACGCTCTGCGAAAAATTCCAAGATTCTGGCGTCGAAAATTTACTTCATCTCCTTGCGCATAAACGTTTCGCGGTAAACTAGGCCAAGGGGATGTGTCGTAGCGCAGCAATGAGATTAGCAGGAAAAAAATTTCTCCTTTGAAAAATCTTGTTTCGGCTATGCAGCTATGTATGCTAGTGACTACGCGCGAGAGGAAGAGGGTCGAGTATATATGTATAAAGTGCGCGGGAGAACTGAAGAAGTGATAAAGATGGAAAGTGGCCACGGTGGCTCCGCATTTGCATGTTTATTCCACTCCTTTAATTCCGGCCGACGAGGTGTGAACCGCCAGCAGCTTCTCGAGAGTTTGCACTGAAATTATTTCCGCCGGAGACGCGAGAGCGTGGGGCTCCCTTCCGAAGAAAGTTTCTACTTCTTCTACAACTATAGAGTCTTTTCTCTCTTTGTGCACAGACGCGCGTGTTATTTCTTTCTCTTACCGACTATCTTCTTTTTCGAGTCTCGTCTACTAAGCTCGCGCAGAAGCCAGGAATGTAGGAAGGGAGGAAGGAAGGAAGGAGAGCAGAAAAAAGCATAATGAACCGCGCTGCGATCGAGGCTTAATAAGAACGGACGAGTCGGCGGTTGAATTTCGCTGAGTCGGAGCGTCTTTGGTCTTTTCTCCTCTCTTTTAAAAAGCTACACAGGACAATGTGCATATTCTCGTCGTCGAGGAGGAGGACGGAAAATAAGCGGCGTGCGTCTACGTGAGCAGGGCCGTGTCCGATTATTGCTTGTAAAATGCTCGAAGCATCTGCCGCGCTCAGCAGTGCGGCTATATGTGAAACCCGATGGACCCTAAAAATCCACTTTTCCTCCTACGGACGAGGGGTAATAAGTTCTAGTGAGGTCGAGCGAGAGATATCTGTCGTGCTGTAAGCTCGACCTTTCCGATATGGCACGACCCTAAGGCTGCCGATGAATAAATCTCAGCCTCTTCGCTTCTTCTCATACATCGAATTTAACAATGGAAATTAGTTTTCAACGCGGATATTGCACACACACGCATACACACGCACAAGTGATATTTTTACTGTTTTACATGATTGAGACGAGGATAAATCTACCGCATTGGAATTCGATTCGGCAACAGAGCAGACGCAAAGTAGAAAAGATGCTCATCGTTCAATTGAATAAGCTCTGCAAAGCTTCAGGTGCGTAAATTCGGCGTTATTCTCGAAACGACGTCCTTGTAACGACATTCCACCGATGAGTGAGGCGCAATGAAGAAAGTTGAAAGAAAGTTGTATGTTGGTGGGCTGAGCTCACGACGCGCATGGAAATTCTGGTGTTTACGCGCGTATATCGGACAAGTGCTATACACGCGGCAGCTGCGCTCTCGTCTAAAACTCGGCCTGGCGATACTCGCGCGACTTTATCCACTTGCTGTTTTAATAAGAGGCTGCTGCTGCTGCTGCCGCTGCTGCCGCTACTGCCGCTACTGCCGCCACTGCCGCTACTGCCGCTACTGCCGCTACTGCCGCTACTGCCGCTACTGCTGCTAAGCCCGGCAGCATGAGATTAAAAAAATTCGTGGCCCCCGTGAAGATGCCTCGTAACTTTTGATGAAGAAAATTAGGTAAACGATGCTGCCTGTGCTGCTGCTGCTGCTGCTGCTGCTGCTGCCGCCGCTACTGCTGCCACTACCATAGGCGACTTTGTAAGTACGTATATATGGAAGCGGAATATCAAGGTGAAAAGCCAAAAATGCTGGATTTGAATATTCAACGCCCTACTTTCATAGTCCCACCCAGTACACCTTCTTCTTTTCCCCTTTTCTTTTCTTTTGTGTTAAATGTGTCAAGTCGGAATTGAGATTGCACCTTGGAAATTCAAATATTATGAGATCCTTTGTATTCTGCTCTCGATTGCACTGCCGCGTCAAAAGGGATTACAATAATTTTATATCTTATTTTGCATAATGAAAACCGTTATTAAACGTTTGATGAACGGACTATTGAGAAACGAATTGACCGTTCTCAGCTGGAATCTTATTCTTTGGGTCTTTCAAATTCCTATATATTTTATTGTTTTAGACTGGAAAGTACGGCCTCACCTGAAATCCCATCGTAAGTCCACCATTCATCCCAGCTGGCGTTAATTTCTGCAATAAAAATAACGATTGCATTATTTATTAGTGAAATTATATCAATTTACATTCTATAGTAATACACGTATACCGTTAATTACTGTTAATATACGCCCTAGCTATACGCCCCTAAGCTCTTTATCGAATATTTCTCGCATAGAGTTGAATTTATTTATAACGGAATTCCAGTTACTATAATTCAATCTAAGAAATCTGGCCCAATTTATAAGAATACAGAAAAGCTGCTTCGTACGCTAATCGAAACAAACAAACGAACAAGTGGATTATTTTGATCTCCCAATACCATGAAATGTTAATGTATATCAAAATTTAACAATTACGCATGTACTCGTCGCTTTGAAAAAATGAATATCACGACTGTACTAGCTACGTGCGTAAAAATAAAAATATAAAACGGCTTATAGGTAGACGCAGATGAAGTTAATAGGTCATAATGTACGAGTTTGCGAATTAAAAAATTAGCATAGAAGTAAAGATAGTGACTCCTGTTTACATCATATAAAACATAATGAAAATGTTAATAATGTTATAGTAAATCAGAAACCCGATAGCGTATTAAACTGCGACTATGATAAAATGATTATTTCTCGCATCACGCCCGTCATCGGGGTGACACTGGTTACAAAAATTAAGCACGACAGAGAAAGAGAGATATTTATTGCGATCAAGGACTCAAGGTCTTATCTGACTACTTGCCAGTACAAATTAAGTATCACGTGGTAAGATAGTACGTGCAAGACTTACTTACGTTACGTTGTATTAACAAGTAAATATAACAAATTCGTATGTAAGTTCAATTTCTTTCAATTTTCTATGATTTCGTTCATATTCATATATTATACATGCTTTAGTGACTATGCTTCATCAAAATAACGTTTGTTAATTAAGTAGTAATTTTAACTCGAAACGAATTGTTATTCATAGAATTATTTTGTATTTGTGCAACTTATTTACTGCTGTTGTTTTGATTAATAATTATAATAGCTTTTATCCGGTAGTCGTGCATTATATACAGAATTATATCATTAAAAAGAGTTTTATATTATAGTTATATTTTGTTCAAATGTATTTGAATGTAAGTTCGTATTCTCTTCAAAACAACGACGGCATTGGTTTAGTCGTATATACAGATAAATTACCTTTATGTTAATTCTACATATGTCTGAAATCCTATAGAAAAGTGTGGTAATATGACTTTACCATTTTTTGTGTTTTTCGTTTTGTTTAGTGTACGTATGATAAAGGGTGTATGTTTAGTTTATATTATTAAGTAAAAATGATATGATTATATTAACGATACTTTATTAACCTCATATATATATATATATATATATATATATATATATATATATGTGCGCATCGGTTGAGCTTGGCGCGTGCTTTTGTGTGGCGAGTTGACACAAAAGTGTTCGGTATGAACATGTGTAGTGCATCTCTGTGTCGCTACACAGCGGTTATGCTAGTGTGAAATTATTAAATATTGTTATATTAAGCGGATAGAAATAGGATATTATTACGAAACAAGAATGATTTAATCGGCTACTAAAAAGTGTCTGGTTTAGAAAAGATCGTTTTGATTGATAATAAAAAAGATTGTATGGATCGATTAAATGAATGTTTGTAATTACTTACAAATATGCTCGTGAAAGGTATTTTTTTAAATGTTGACATCCCTTTAATGCGGTATTATAACTTAAGAATAAACAAAAATCTCCGTTACCGAATTCAAAAACGCGTGTACGCACGCACTTAGAGGCTTTACACAAAATGATCTTAAATTAATTTTTCAGCGTTGCAGACATTTCTTATACTAGTTTAATATATATAATTTATCTGTTTGTCTGTAAGTGCGAACTAAATTTATTCCTTTAAGTTAAAACGAGTATCACAACCAATTTATGACGAATCATTAATAAACAAATAAGGAACGTGAGGAGTTTCGTAATAAAATACATGGATTATCGTGGAAATAACAATAATAGCGTTATCTTCCGAAGGTAAATATTTTTAAGGTTCAAAAGGGAATACTGCAGTTTACAAAAAAAGAAAGGGGTCCCGATAAGAGCATGTACAATTTAAATAAATTTTCATCGAAAATTGTATATATGAAAGCTAAACAGCGAACGACGAATAGTTCGTCGAATTTCTACGGCATACCTTACAGGAGTACCCAATTGATTGGATGCTCTATTGGTAAGTCGAAGTAGTTTCTTTACTTCAGAAAACTAAAGTTAAAGCAGTTTATAAAAGTCGATGATGATATGACAAATTTTGAAGAATACTAATATTTTATAAAAATATGTATTTATACTAATATAAATATTTTCAAACTAATGAATGAGGAGACATAAAATTGTTAGGCGTGATTTTTCCGAGAATCGCTAAACGTGTAAAAGTCGTTTGAACGCTAAAAGTAAGTATAATCTTTAGGTAAACACGACGTCTAAAGACGATAAAGAGGGGGGCGAAGGAGTGGGAAGGATTCATCAAGACATCTGGCACGTAGCGAGCGTTGCGACGGAACTCGGTACATAAAGGAGACATTCATGATTTAGCAGGGAACATGCGAGGTTGCGTTACCGCCGTCGAGTCAACGTCATCGTTTCCGCCGTCGATAGGAGGGAAGAGAAGTCGGCAACTCCCGGGTCAATGCTGGAGAGCTGTAGTAACTGCGAATGAATAGCGAAGTAGTCCACACATTCACTCGCTCGCTCAAATTTTCTGTCAATTTTCTAGATAACGCACGGACGATAGCGATGATGATTCTCCGCAAATCTACTCTCAGAAATGAATCCGTCATGCGACGAGCATTTTCTCTCAAAGAAATTTCCTACAAGTTTGGTACTTCGTTCTCGTAAGGAACAAATTAAATCCTCGTGTCTACTTTATTGTCATGTATTATACGCAAATTAATGTAAAAAACGAACTTTTCAACAATTTTTAAGCCTTTTTCATTAAAAATAGAAGAATACTTTCTTTTCTAGAATAGTCGAAATTTTTAAATAAAAATGCTTTTAAAGACTTGCTTTTAAATGTGCTTTCAAAAATTAATTGTCAAGTTGAAACTCAAAATTTTCAATAGTTAAAGCTAGAAACAGACTCGGCATTTCTTTTTATTCAGAATTGTTTTTCAATTCAATAAAATAATGAATTAAATAAAAAAACGATTACAGTACTTATTACAAAGCTGAAATAATATAGTACTCGTGTACTTGGATCATATCTAAAATGCTCATCGGAGTACTACCGTACATTGGTATATAAGAATTTTATAAAGTAAAGTTAATTAACAAAATAAGGATAATACATTATTAATTTGTATATTTAGTGGACATAATAATGGATTTGGATGATGGTGACAAGATTTATAAGAATACTTCATATCGATAGCCCACAGACATATGACATATGTCTTCATGTATTTTTTATAATCATCTCATAAGTTCACTGAATACATATGCTCATAATACATAACTTAATACATACATATTCATATACATCGCGTATTATTATTATTTGATCAACATTTATCAACTTGACCTTTAGTAAACATCTAATATACCAATGTACATTACTCGAATGAGTATTTTTCTGGTATGATTTGAGTGCTCGAGTACGCTATTATATAGCTTTGTAATTAGAATTTCAATAACTTTTAGCTTTCGTTATAATTATTTTACTAAAAGTTTTCAAAAATTTGAATGCCCGTATAATAATTTCCCTTTCGTAGACAGTTTTATCCGGCCAAAAGTATATCTGAGAATTTGTTTGTATACTGAATCTGGTTGGAAGTCACATTTTTGAAGATTTCAAAGTTCAACTTAATTTTCCTCAAAATTGATTTTTTATTAATCAAAGTGCTTTACCGAAAGGTCTGAGAGGAACCAATGGATAGATTGAGTTCAAACTTGGGAGTAATACTTTTTGATACATTCCTTTCAATATGAACGTGGGGATTTCTAATTGAATGATCTAAAAAGATTTGACATAATAAAATGTGTAAATTTGTTGGAATAATGGATTAAAAAAGCAGTTTTTTATTTTTAATATTTTCCGTGTATTCAATGCTACATTCATATTAAAATCCCTACATTGATATTGAAATGACTATGTCACCGAGTATAACTAGCAATTTTCTGCTCAATCCATCTATCGGTTGACTTTGAATCCTACGGTAAGTGAATTTTCTATTCCCTATTGTAATTAGCTATCGATGGGACATATAGAACCTCTCAAATTGTAGGGAAAACTATTTTCTATTATTAGAATAGATATACATTATAACTGCATTATTATAAACATTTAAAATTTTGAATTTAGTAATTTGTATTGTAAAGGTGTCTTGCTCCCTTGACGACTCTTCTTTAACACAAGACACCAAAGATCGATGTAATCGAAAGGTCAACATGAAAAATATTATTTATCGTATATTGAACTAACAATTGGAAGCAATGCTCTTATTCGCTGAGGCGCAGCTTAGCATCGAATTCAATAGGCAACATCGCGGGTGCATCCATTGTAGTGGTTTTGTCCGCAAACTCTTGAACAAAGCCAAAGTTTCCTGATGTCTCGAAGCCAGACTGTCGGCAGTTTAGACTCGCCGCATAGCGTGAGCCAACTTGGGCCAGTGAGTCACAACACTGTGCAGCGAGAGCAGCGAACGAGGAAAAGGTGAAAGGTCGCGAGGCGTCAAATCCCTAAAGCCGAGGAGGACGACGTTGAAGGCGACGACGGCGAACGACGGCGACGATAACGACAAGCGGGCCACCGTTACCGCCGCATCGATCAATCGGTCGCTCGCGCATATGTCGCCCGCGGTGCGGTCGAACCGCGAGTTACTGTGGCTCTCTTCAGCTGTATCGACTAGTTCCCAACGTCCTCATCGATCAATTGATTCCGGTGGAGCGTAATCTGATGCGCCCATTGTGGCTTGCATCTAAGCATCTCCTGGATTTTCTAATTTTAGCCTAAGAGTCATTCTTCTCTTTGCTCTAATATATCTGCAGACACCGAGGAAATTCATGTGCGTCGCTCAACATAGCATAGAAATGAAAAATATCAAGATTCAAATTATGCGTTATAACATAATCTGTAGATTATTTCTCTAACGTATTTTCTTATGTTTTGTTTCCAGGTTATTTTTCAGGTGAACTATTACAATGGAATTACAATAAGATGTATTGGCGTTGTGTGCTTATCCATTATTTCAACACTAAATACAATATATTCTATAATTGTTGTCGATAATAAAATAAGCGTATCGATCGAACAATAATCATTGGGAAATAATAGATGTTGCCGATGTAACCGAGTCCTTTAAGAATCAGTTCATTTTCGAAACATCAATTTGAAAGAAGTTAAAAAATGTAAATAAACTCACGCCGTTAATCTAACATCTCCGTTAATCGACATATCTGTTGCGGTGAAGCCATAATGGAGAAGGCAGTTGCAACTCGAGGTAGTATAACATACATGCTACTCGTACTTCCAGTTAGTCTACATGTACCTATAGTCTATGCAGTACGACACGTCTAGTCCAATCGACAACCGACTGCCGCAACGATGTAGTCCTCTTGTTTCGCACTGCTCCTTTCATTCCATTATACCTGCGATCCTATACAGCGAGCACCAACTTCACTTGAACTAATTGCTGGAAATTGCCGAACTTTCCAGCGAACGTTTTTCTCTCGAAGGCTCGGCTTGCCCGTATCGAGAATCTGGCTGTCGGATCGTGCTCGGTCACGCTCAGCCTCCTCTCAGACAGCCAGCCTATTTCCCTGGAGCTGGAACTGGAGCTGGAACTGGAGCTGGAACTGATGCCATCGTTGTTACTGCTGCTTTGGTCGTTCCGAGTTTGACGCCGCTAACCACCGTGTTGTGGTTTAAAAATTTATGCGACTTCGCGCGGGACATATCTATACGACCTACCGTGACTAGTCTACCGCTTCAGTTTGCCGAACACCCGATTCGATATCGTGCGACAAGATCGTAAATTTTCAGTTATACTCAATCTTGAATTCTCTTACTTGTGATGGTTATTATAACGTCCCTAAAACTTTCTAGTCCCGTTGATTTGAACATTTTCTAGATCGTTGCCAAAATATGGTTGACACTTATACGTATTCGAATGCGTAATTGCTGATCGATGATCTACGCGTAGATCTACATGTACAGTAAGTTACTTGGTAATGCCAGAAAATATAAGAATTTCACGATTACTGAATCGTAAATAATGACGAGATACTTGCATAAACATTACTAACTCTAACGATGTTTTTTCTAACCACTTATTTATTGCTATAAGATGTCTGGTGCAATCATTTTCACTCATAACAACATTTTTCTATACATAGTCTGTTGAATATTCCAGCACTTGCGTACGAATAATTCTCATCTTGCAAAATGACTTGTAAAAATGAATTGGCTCCGATAAATACATGCAAATAACCCCTAACTTTTACAATGGACTTACTTAAATAGAATAATATTATTGATCAGGCGATATTAGATTAGTGTACAGAAAATATTGGACATAATTAACACTGCCTTTTCGTTTTTTTCCTCTTATAGGAGAAAAAGTTAGCAAGGAAGGAGATAAAAAGCGCCAGTGGCAAAAACTCAGCAAACTTTGCAAACTTTGGGGAATCCTCGCATGCACGAGAGGTGAAAGAGAGGGCTCGCGTGAGACTGTCCTGTATTTTTAAAGGCTCGTTGCATGAGAGTCAGTCGTTTGATTAGAATGCTTTAATTAAACAGAGAGCGCGCACACGTAACTGGCCGTTATAACGTTATATGCATCCCCTTCCGCACGCACGCGCGCGCGCGCACACACACACACACACACACACACACACACACAGAGACAGGGAAAGGTTTTCTCGCTTACCAAGAGCGAGTCTGTGTTTTCTATGAATTTAATTGCGAAAGTACACCCATATTGAGTAATTGTTCGCCGCGGTATTTATACAAGAGAAAGAGAGAAAGAGAGATCCCTGACTTAGCTGATACATTAATTATTTGATTAGGCTGCTGTTATGCTCGCCGGGGATTTTGAGACCGCTACTATATATGTATATATAAATAGTCCAGCCGCCATATCAGAAAACCACGGAGCTTCGCTTTGAAATGTTAATGGGTTTAAAAGGGATAGCTTGTATCGCGGTCACAGCGCCGAATAAAAAAGCGCCGTTTACCACGGATGTTTTCGGTTCATTAAACGGCTTACGTAAACTATTATTAATGCATGCTTGCTAGCTTCGAAATGGGATTGACGCCCTTTGATATAGTTACCCGATAAATAAAGTATAGCAAATGTGCGATTAAGTTATTTATTCGAGATGATGATGCAAACATAATTCCGCAAGACCTTGTCAAGATTTGAGGCTGAGCGCATTCCTTTGTGTGCTGAGAGTAATTAAAATCTCGAATTCTCGGCGGCGACTTTGCTTTGTAAAATACGCTAACTTTCCTCAGGTGGGAAGTATATTAATTATAAACTTTCTTAATTTTGATAAGGTTACAGTGAAGTTTCTTCTTTTGCAATTCATTCATGCAGGATGTTTCGATGCTCTCAAAGCTTTTTAAAAATGTCAGCAAAGCTTGTTTACCAACTATATATAGACAAGAAATGCAAATATTTTCACTTTGCCGTTGCAAGCTTACGCTAAAAAAAGCCTAATTATAAAAGATAGAAGAAGATATTGCTGCTCTGTAGGTAGAAGACGTATAATTTTCGTTGTTCAGATATTTCAAGATTTGAAACTGTGTCAGAGCGATATCTCGCATGCCTGACTATAACGGTTGATATCCACTGCGCGTAAATATACATCCTATTATTTTCTGTATCGTGTGTTTCCAAACGAACCGCGACACTTTTTGGGCGTGGCCTACTTTTGGAGAATGTTTCTTAAAGCACGCAATCTTCGATACGTGTGTATATCCAAAAATAATTAATATACTCATCTATAAGCAGTTGTCACGGACGTATTCGTCCGCGTTGCTCGCGCAGTCCAAGCATACGAGCAAAGTCAGCGATAAGACGAGCTGCCGAGCCGTGGTACAAGGCATCGCAACTAAATGTATCGTAGACGTTAGCTTCGTGATTAGAGCACTTATTGCCGTTGATTCAGGATGTCCCGGGTTCGAGACGCGTCGTTTACCTTTTTCTCGCGACTCTGTCTCTTCATTTAATTTCCGTAACAGAGTATAAAGACCGACACAGGTAGCAAAAGCGTTGAGAATGCGCGGAAAAAAGAAGGAATCAGCACATTTCCGTAATTACAAACTCGCGCGCTAATGACAAACACGGCATATCGCATTATTAACAATAGTGTCACGGAAGCTCGAGCAAAGGAAGGAAGGTAGGAAGGTAGGAAGAAAGAGAAATACGTTCGAATGCACAATGGGACTCCACGCCCAGAGCTGCATGCCAACGAAACCCCGTAATTCATCGAGAATTCTTTTTCTCAGTAGTCCGTGTCCAGCACAAACACAAAGCTTTACTCCCTTCTACTCCCTTCCTGGCTTTTTCACGGGGGAATTGCAAGTCTAAGGCTGCATTATCGCGCGGCATATTACCGTTCCTTATCTCATCTTCGGTTGCACGGAGTTCAGTCGTTCTCCGACATTGATTACAGCCGAAGAGTAATGACCTGCTGGAATGAGCGTAATTGCGGCGCTCGTCGGAAATGGAAAGGATCGAAATTGCTGTGACGACTCTCTGGCCGCTCGCGCGTGAGTCTCTACCTCTAACGCACGCACACACACACACACACACACAGTATCTGCATTGTAGATATAGCAGAAGGGCGAGAGAGGGATATATATATATAGAGAGAGAGAGGGAGAGAGAGAGAGAAATGGAATACTACGACAATGATGATCCATGCGCATAAGCCTAACCACACCGCACCGAGCATGATATGCTCCGTGAGAGACTTCCTGTAATCGCATTGCAATGTTTAGGTTCTACAGCAGCGGCGGCGAAGACGACGGCTGACCTGTTTTTGAGATGTTCTACTGCGTACGCTAAGTAATTGCAGCGCAGCTGGTCTGGTGATGTCAAGAGGTAAATACTAACCTATACCGGGATCGCGTACATAGAATTCACAGATCATTGAAAAAGAATCTGTAGGATCAATGGCTGGACCAAGTTTCGAATGCTAACTCGTTAATGAAACCTGTTATATACGTTGTCCATTATTTGACCGTGATAAGCTAGCCAATCTGTAGTCGGGATACACGAGGCAATGGAACGTATGTCGAACGTATGTATTATTCTCGTTAATGCAGAATTTGACGAAATTCGATATTCAATAGGCCGTGCACGAATCGTTCGCTTCATAAGAATTCAACGAAACGAATAGTATTGTAGTTTTTAATGAATTTTTAGCTAAAAACTTAGAGATAAAAACTTATACAAGATTATTATAGATCAATGGTACAAGTAAACGGAAAATGCACGTATACTTATTTGGTGTTTACAGCACGTTGAATTTAGTAAGAACGATTAGAAAAATGTATTTGCGAAGATATGCCCAAGTCCTCTACAACGAAGAAAATTAAGTTAATTTTCTATGCTGTTTATTAGCAAATAATATTATTAAGGAAAAAATGATTTGAAAGAAAAATGAGCTTAGTAAGGAATTTTCCTCTATCTAGCAAAGCTAGTGTTTAGTCTTGCGATCCGCGTGTTCTCACATCGTATAATTCGTCTACTCCCCAGTGATCGCTTACAAACCGTCATCACATTGGGTATACACATGCATACGTTTATCCACCTGTACATATGCAAGTATTTATTCCCGTTGAGGCTGCAAGACGAATATACTCGTTCGCATGGGTCAACGCGTGTCGTTAAGCGTATTCATGTATGCACTGTTCCGCTTGCATTGAGAGTTAAAAAAGGAAGACTCCGAGCGCTTGTTAGAGGAATACAGCGGAGAATCAAAGTTTTGCCAGCTCATCTTTGCGCGTATAAAACTTTTGTTTTTGCAATCGAAAAAATAATTATACAATTACCGTATTTTTTACCGTAAACGTTTTCATTGTATTTTTAAATTTATTATAATAATATACGCACTACGTACATAATACAGATGAATGTATCATATCATTAAAAATGATATCTTATAATCTTGTATCGATATCGCTCATCCAAGAGTTTTGTTTTCGAAAAAGAATTATTTTTTAAATGGGCATGTTAACAAACGGCTCAATGAATTCGTGACTTCTCTTCAGAGGTCTCGTAGGCTCAATAATTCGAATCACGCGACGATTTTGGTCGTGATAATGTTTTCCCGCAACCGATAATTTTTCTTCAAATCCACCGCCGAGCACTAGAAAAACTTTGATTGCCCTTTAATGTCAAAAGTTAAGCGCGCAAACGCGACTGTCCATGGAATACCTTGGGATTTTCCAAGTCAATTAATTCCGAAGATAAATCATATTCATAATTATGCGCTTTTCTCGCGCAAGGCTAAAGCCATTGCACATGAATTGATGACAAAAGTTATATAAGTCTAAAAAAACATTCTAAAGAAACGAGGGTCAGTACGCGGATTACTTTCTTTTCAAGCAAACACTTTTCTATCGCGACGAATATAAAACGTTTCTAGAAATATAAACAGCTGGCCTTTGAAATAACGTATCGTATTTTCTTATACTAACCGCGAACATTTTCAATATTAAAATTCTTCTTTTTTCATCTCGTTGTGCTTACTCTCTTCTTTTGGCCTCTGCGCCGCTTTACCTTCAGAAATAGAATAGCTCACGCGAATATATATGTAGAATAATCGTCTTTCGCTCGCTACTTCGGCGCAACTCAGAATCGCCACTGTATAAGAGACTGTACAAGACTAGACTATATGAATATTTTTTTAAAACCCTTAAATAATTCATGACGCGCACTCAGGGTGTTGAATGAACGAGGGAATTATGGCAGCGGTCGAGAGTCGCCAGACTGTGCGAATGACTTCTGATTGCTCAACATCGAAGAGTCGTTAAAGCTCGGTTTGTCGGAAGCCAGATTAATTAGATTAATTATGAGTCAATCGAATAGTATACGTTATTGCATACAGCACGAAACCGCAAGGGGAAATTGAAATAGAAGCAGTGAGTTGCTCTCAGACACTCGAAAATGTGTTCACCGTTCAGGCTGGTAATTGGATGAACCCTAATGCTCGGCCCGTGGAAAGTGTCGTCGAATGCGAATAATCACTTAATGGCGGTGCAAATGGCAATTGGCCAATTTGATAATAAGCTCATTAAGATGATTTCGCTGCTCGGCGATTCCCAATTCACAACGATCAAATAAGAGAAATGTGCGGGACAATGAGAACTGCGGTGGACCAAGAAAAGACGCGCTCCAGTAGGTTCTGTCGCTATAGATGAGTGGCCAAATGTCATTTGAAAAAGGAAGAAAGTTCATTTGTTGCTGGTAGCAGCTGAACATACTACCTCCTTTAGCCCGTGTCTCGCGTTCATCGTGAAACTGCGGAAAGTTGGCACAGCCGGTTTACAATTCCGCCCTCATCGAAGCGCAACTAAGCGAGAGAGAGAGAGAGAGAATATAAGCGCTCTTACTTCCTCCCCACATTGCTGCCACATTGCCAAACTTTTTCTTCCCGATTTAGAAGCGGACTGCGTAGCAACAAAAATTATACCGATGATATAATAGAGCTGGCCAGAGAAACGCTTTTAGGGCTATCATAAGCTTTTTCTCGGCGGCGATTTTCTATACTACCTCTAGTTTCTGCAGAGGCCTTTGTCAGCGATGACGGAACTCTCTTGGCTTCGTCGACACTGACGTGCGAAGGGTCTTAAGCTGCGCCGATTTGCACTACTCAATTCTTCCATCGATCAACCTTTCATTCGGCCCCGACAGTTTATTTACACACTTTTCACTCGTCGACGGCGCTTTGGCTAGGTACACATATATCCGCTTACCGCATACCAGGAAGGAAAGCTCTCCCAACCACACCGTTTTATAGTTGAGAATCCCATTGTTCAAATCGAGCATAAACTCTAAAAAATTTCTTTTCCTCCCACTTTTTGTTACCGAACGTATGCTTAAAAGGTGTCAAGAAATACCTCATCAGCCAGTGAATTTCGCTATGCATAATCGGATACTGCTACGATACGAGAGGTGAAAAAGCCAGACGTGTGAAATTTTCAGCCTTTTTCTAAATCCACGTGACACTGCGCACTTCGACGCCTCGAGATGGATGTGGACATATTGTGCTATACCAGCTGGTTATACCGTGCAGCTGACCGTTCAGCCCTCTTCAGCTCCAGTTAGATGGACGCTATCCGCCTTCTTTCATCTTCGCACGCTCACTTTTTTATTTGCCAAGATCTCGCTTTCTTTAAGCGGTTCACTGGACCTTTGAAATATTGCCCGCGTGAGAAATATCGACATCGTGAATTTCACTCTCAAGGGAATTTTATGAAATTTTTTTCAATAATTTGCACCCCTTACAATTTATTACGTCAGGATTAAAAATACCTCCGACTGGAGATTCAACATTTTATTTACAATTTATTGCTAATGCATGCATAATGAAATGAGCTATTTCTACAATTCTTATCTTTCTGTGCATGTCTATGCAATCGAAGATGATCCGTAATTTCTTATTTTCAATACAGAGTCACCTTCTTTCTATCTTAATAGTACGGTGTAGGTGTACGGTACATTATGTGCACGATAGTAAAGTAATCTTAACGTAAGTGTTGAAATCTGATTTTGAGCATTGTGACTGTTAAGTTGCAGAACAGATCAGGGTTGAATAAGACTTCGGAAGATCGTGCAATGTACTAGACGTGCATAATAGCATGTCGCCACACTGCCTTCGACAAAGAGTCTGGCTAGCCATTAAGCAATAGTACCAGTTTGCAGCACTGTTTACGGGATTTGAGGAAAAGTTGAATTTTTTATAGAGCCAAGAAGCGCACATCTGCTCGATTCTCAAACAAGTACTCTTTGTCCCTGGTCGCCGAGTAAGAGCCGGAAAAGTTATTCCCACTTGGATGCCCTCGCGTTCTCCTGCTCTCTTGTCTCTCGATCTTCGTCGTTTCCGCAAGTTGGTGGCTCCATCACACTCGGCAGTTGTTTCTTATTTACCCCATTTCCTCTTTTGTTTACTCAAGAACCTTCGAGGCAAGCTCGGTCGATTCGCGCTTACGAAAAGAGTGAGAGACATGAGCGAGTGAAAGAAAGAATGAGACGTCGTTTCTTTCACTTTTTACAATCCTGTTCTCAATTCCGTCTTGTCCTCTTGCACTCCCTCGATTATTCGTCTCTAGCTCTATTACCTCGCCAGTATCAAATCTAAATGTAAGTCTCTGGGTAAATGCTAAACTTCGTGCTTGCTCTGATCATTTCTCCCGCTATATTACTTGTATAGTACTTGCAAGAACGGTTTGCCAATATTCCATATTAACTTACCGCTTTCTTTGATTTATACCTTCTTAGGATATTACAAAAAGAAAACTACGCGCGCGTGTACCTTTCCATCTAATTCACAATCTAGTATACTACGATAGAAGATAACCCAAGCAAAATTTATTCATAGTTTACTTTAAAAAAACTTCATTAATTTGTTCTAAGCACTCTCTCTACATTTAAATTATTGTATTATAATATTCTGACGGTTTCGCAGATTCATTAATCTATTCTTCTTTTCTTCCGATATTTAATTTCATACAAGTTACTTTGAGTTGCGTAGTCCACCTTTGAATTTTATTTGTACAAAATTGTTATTCTTGTGGTCACACGATGTATATATGGGTTTGCAGCATCATCTCTCTTCCCTTCAGCTTCTAACTATTTAACACCAAATTACACTGAGTTAAGTTTTAAGATAAGGTACATAGCATATGTGACATATCCACAAAAGAAAGACATTATTTTGAATCAAATCTCAGGTGTAAGAATAGCAGCTAGACCAAATAATAATAAGGAATTATTTACTAATCTTCCTTCATTCGCACTGTGATGAAACAAAGAGTATTCTAAACTCAGCTGTTGACATATGTTAACTAGGAAAAGAAGAATAAACGGAAATTCTCAATCCTATCTCTGTCGTAAAAGTAGAAATCTAATAAAAAGGAAAAAAGAAAAAGACTGAATTAAAAGCTGAGAAAGCGAGGTACCAATAGGTTCAATGTTGTTTACAGACGCGTTTCCTGCATTTGAAAAGTTTCAGCTCGTCGAAGCTTTTTACGAGAGGCCACGCGGGGCTGATGCCGATAGAGAGAGAGAGAGAGAGAGAGAGAGAGAGAGAGAGAGAGAGAGAGCGGCGCCGAGAACGGACAGGAATAGCCGCGAGGAGGATAATAATCGCTGGTCGGAATAAAGTCATTACAGAACTGCGAACCACGTCAATGAGTTCTCAAAGCTTTTTTCTCTTGTGCTGCTCATCCGTGAATTCGCTGCATCGATATACGATATACGATATACGATATACGATGTACGATTCTTCGACTTTTCATGTGTATGCGCAAAAAAAACCGAATGGAGTTAGCTGAACTATTTATGTGCACAACTTTTTTACACTTATAAAACGAGCTGTTTCATCTTTCATTTCAGATTCATTGAATCCGTCTATTATACAGCGCGTACACTCTAGTGCGTATTGCGCGAGTAATTAATTTGAGGAATGGATATGAGAAATAAATTATATGTTCAAAATATATGAAATTATAAGTAAACTTCTGCACAAGGGCACGAAGTGAACTGCTTCATGTCCAGAACAGATCTAAACCTGTTGTCGCAGCATGACCATTCCGCGGGTCGTGTGTAGCCTAAACAAAAAACATCGCTTTCTTTTTCATATAAATTTTTTACTGGATGTGAACATACACTTATAACTAAATATACTATAATATACTTAGAAACTCTCGAGCGCTTTTCTGCGCGCACTTATAAAAGAGGATACCGCTGGCCTGCGCGTTTACATGAATATTGACATCTGTGTACACGTACAGATCTGTAGGCAATAGCACCAAACAACGGTTACATTTAACGTAAGAAAAAGACCAATTAGCGCTTTTTCATCGCGTAATAAAATGAAATGCTTTGTTATTTCTCACATTTGCCGAATCTAATCGTTTGTGACGTATAAAAAACTCTCACTTGGGAGAAAACTTACGCCGAGAATTCTAATCTTATCTGTGATTCATAAGTTTGACAACAGCCAAACTTTCACAAGGTGGATTCAGCTAGCGTAACAGTTTTCTTTGAGGGCACATGAAACTCACGTTGTAATCGGTCTTTATTTGCTGCTACTGGATTACTAGGATAAATGGCACAGCCACGAACGGTTCCATATGTCCGCCATGCAGGAGGAGCCTAGTACCGATGTCAAAATTTACTACTTTGAGACACTTGTCTTTAGAAGGTCGTATGAGAGAGTTGAGAAGCTGATAATTTACTATTATCAGCTATATTACCTTTTTTATCGATAATTTGTAGTACGAAATATATAGATTTTATCTTTAAACAGATACTTTATAAAAAGAATATGTAAGAATAAGGTTCACAGAATATCAGTACTTTGACAAAAGTTTTAATTAAATTTACTTTCCGGGGAGTGGAAACTAGTTTTGTCAATGTACAAGTGCAACCTCGAACGTAACCAGCAAAATCGGATCCCACGCGAAATCTTGATCGAGGCTAAGAGGTAACGCGCTTAAAGGTGATAAGCCGATAAGTAATCAACGACAGATAGCAGTGAGCAGAACACAAGATCCTCGTCATTGGCTCCATCAGCTAAATGCATAGACCAATAGGTATATATGTAAAGCGATTCAGCGTAGCGTTGCGGCTCCTCTTTCGCACTCGTGAAAAGGAACTGCAGAACACGTTGAACTCGACTGGCTTGACTAAGCCGATTCGAGAACTCGCCCCAATTTCACGCATTTTCCCTTAATTCCGCGTCTCTCGACGCATTTAGCCGATCAGCTAGCTACCACCCGTATTCTCGCCGAAACCCACTTTTCTAGTAGTGGACCAACCAGCTGTAGACCCGAAAGAGAGAGAGAGAGAGAGAGAGAGAGAGAGAGAGAGAGAGTATACCAGGACTTTTAATTGGATTACAGTCTCATCTTCAGCCAGCCTTACCCATAGCATATACACAGATTTCCTTCGAACCCTTAATGCTCCCTATCTCGCTCTCCTCTTTCTTCGTACACATTAGTCTTGATTTTTTGACACTACTTACCGTATACTCGTTTTTATCGCTTCACTCGTTCAATTCGCTCAACTAGTTATAGCAGTATGCGTATGTTATGTATATACAATTGTTTTGAAATTTTCCCGCATAAGAGTTCGAGCTCGTTATTCGAGTTGTCGAGGAATATATAGCGGTAGCTAGAGCAACTTGCTTTGATGCGTGCTCATAAATAACGTGCACTCAAATTTTTATTCTTGCAGCAGCTCCAACGCCGCGCGTTACCGCACTTTTTTTATTACGCGCTTCTCGCGTTTATTGGCAATCTGCATAATCTTAATTATTCAAATTGCGTGGCCGAGTCCTCGTCGATGCACACCCTAGCCCCAAGGCTGATGACGCTTTATCATATGGATTTATGCAACTTTGCGTTCGTTTCGCTTCAGCTATACTTGATTTATTGTTTCTTCGTATTAATTTCGAAATTAGATGAATTACCCGACCCAATTGCGTTCTCCTCGCCCAACTATATATTCCGAACATTACCGTGAATATTATTCGAGGTAATACATGAAATAACTGATGTATAATAACCTTTGAGTACCCCTTCCGTAATAATATTCGAATTCAGCAAACGTATACTTGCGCAAGCGCAAGTCTCCAAAGGCTGAACACATTTACATTTCAATACTCTGCAGCCAGGACAGATTGCGGGAATTAATATCTCATAGCACCGCTGCCGATGTATAAGAAGCTTAGTCGTTATGATCGACATAAGTATCGAAACGAGTAAACAGTACAAGTTATTTAATGCTAGTGCGCAGCTAGTACTAGGGTAACGTAATAGCGGGCTTTGAAATTTTAATTCAAAGCCCGCCGAATTAACCACTCGACGATACACTTTGCAGCGCCGTGTAAACTTCCTATGCACAGACTCGTCCTCGTTCTGCGCAGGAGCAGATATTAAGAAGAGCGTAAGAAGCGTAATGGCTTTGCCGCACGACCTATTGCACTGTACTAGAGACAGAGAATGTCTTTTCGGAGGACAGACTGCGAGGAAAAGGGTACATGGCCAATAAACTGGTACACTCCAACAGGAAGTTCCTGGAGCGACGGGGATTTTCACGGAGACGCAAATTTCTCCCAGCTTATACTAAACAACAAAGGGAATAGGAATTTTTTCGTTCGGTGTACACATCGCTATGCGGTAAGCGAGGCCGTTTTTTCTGCTTTGAATTTGGCTTCGCTTCATCTTTTTTCTTTTCTTTTTTTTAATAAGCTACCAGAGTTTTCTAATATCAGTTATTTTTGCTTATTCCTGCATGAAGTGGAATCCAGCGTAAAATGCGAAGGAAATTGAGCAGCTGTGCAATCTTGCGACTATTTTGCCCGGTACACGTAGACGTATATGGCGTTTCACACGCATCGCGCATCTATTTGTGCACACGCAACCTTTTATGAAAATGAGGCATTGCGTGAGCGTAGCGCAAACAGCTTTATTATGCGCTCACTGCGGTAAAAAGCATTGTTGCATTACCGACAGCAACGCCGAACGCGCAGATTTTGTTTTTCAAATCAAAGGAAAGTGAAGAAAATCATTTTCCCCTTACAAATTGGAATAAGAGGAGTTATTGCAAAGTGCTTTTCGCACTCGGTGTGCTCAGCCGTGAGTTTTAGTGGGTTATTACGCGGTACACATCCTCCACTGTGGCATCGTCGCGTATAACGTATACCGCGTAAGACTTTCTCTTTGGTCGAAAATGAACGTTGAAATATTTACCGGTAGAGTTTACTGATTGAGACTTGGAAAGATTGAGCGAGGTGGGAAGTAAATTTGTCTATTGGTTCGGGGACGGAGGAGAAACGTGCGTGGAATGGGAAGTATAGGTTTATTACGTTAGGGGCTGGCTAAAGATTACGAAATCATTTATTTGTGCTTTCGACGCGCGTCGCTGCCTTGTCCCTTCAGCGGAAATTTCGGGAACTCGAACTCGACTCGGGAAATGAAAGCAAAGAGTCGGTAATTACCTAGGAATTCCTTTGTTAAACATAGTCGCACTCTCCCTGCCTTAAGTCTTTCGAACGATTTATGTCGGAGACTGGCTCGTACGCTCCGCTGTCGTGCACTACTCCTGCACGACTCCTTTACATCGGATCGTAGTGCAGATTAAATTTCTCACTGGCGAAGCGAATAATCCGTACGGATTCTGTGTGTGTTTATCGTCGAATCGAATGACAACATTATCTAACAATTAAGACAGACGCAAGATTAAATTATAATTACAAATGGAATTCTCGTCGCGTGCATGTTAAAAAATGAATTTTCCCGACAGCCGCAGAGATTACGGAATCAGGTCACGCAGCAGGGGACTGAGCCAGGGGAACGCAGAGCAGGCGGGATGTATCGGTAAAAAGCCCTTGGAGCATAAAATAGGTGAAGAAATTTCCAGAGCCTCCGTGTTTATACACCGTGTATACGTAGCGTAGCGGTAGTAGTAGCAGCAACGGCAACAGCAGCAACACTGCTGGTAGCATCCGAAAGCATAGCCACTCTTAATGTCATTACCGCGTCCCACGCATAACGCTATTAAAGCACGTCCCGTACCGCTAAGTAACGAGGAAGCTTTCCCTCAGCGGTCCGGTGCACCGGCCCGTGCAAATCTAGCCTGGGAAACATTCATAAAATCATATCAGTAGCAAAAGAATCAACAAGTTGATGCTTGCAGTAGAGAGTATGTACAAGGCTCGCGCGAGTCGCTCGCTATACGAGTATCAACGAAAGCGCTGCAGTGTAATACGTGGACGAGCGCCGAGCCGAAGCATTGTGTGTATAAATGTGAAAACGTGTCGGCATTGCCTCTGGCTCCGATAATTTCATAATATTCCCAGACGGTGTATAGCCGCGCGTATAGTCGCACTGCTGTGCGCTCGCGTTAAAATGCGCCCGGACACGTGAGACCGGAGCTAATGAAACTCGGCTGCTCTGCTTGCTTCGCCTATACATACATAGGGTATACCCTAGGCGACCTCGAGATTACCGCGGCTCTACGTGTACGCGACGAACAACTTCCGTAGTACACTCTTCCGTATCGCCCGGACACCTCGAAAAGCCCTCTTTTTCTCTTTCACCTCGCATTATTATTGGCTGACTCAGCGGTCGGTTCGGTTAATCTTACGACTATTTAAATTATTCCATTGAAAGAAAATACATTTGGCGCTCTTTATCGTATTGTTTTTTATGAAACTAGAAAAAGTCGTAGGTACGGTTCGATTGGAAAAATACAAATACATCGAAGAGCGAACGCGTATCACCGAGCGCAATGAGACTATCGAGTCTGCTGAATACCACTGCTGTCCCTGCATTATATTTATTTTTTTTCTACTTCAACTCATTCGAACGTGTTTCCCGTCCATTAACGCAATCGTGTCGGTAGTGAACTCAGCTGCACTTTACGATTGAAGCCATCAGAAATTTTGTGGCCAGAACGTACTTTTCATAGGCGAGATAAATGAAAGTTTGATAGGTGGTATAAAAAAATTTTTTAAAGCTAATAATGGTATATTTTAGTTACTAGCAGTACGAGAGTGATTTTTACTGGCTGAGTTTTAAGGTCTCGTGGATGGCTTACTGGCGTTGGTTTATTCGCTTATTAAATATTATGCTACGCTCTTATTTTCCGGATTTCGCTAATTTATGCAAACGTTAATGATAGATGTAGCGATATTATTTTCGCATTAGAATTCGAATCAATCGATATTCGAATTAATTTCATAATCGGTAATTGAGAAAAAGAAGATTTTCATTCAAAGTAATTTAGCAAAGTATGAATTTCGCTGGAAGCGGCATAAAGTTGCCTTGGTAGCGGGTTGAGCGTTCGAAAACAAACGCTCGCAAGTAGTCTCCCGTATAGAAATTAAACTAATACGACAATCCCCCGAATACCCGGGACTATCCAGAATGGAGAAAAGCTTTTAGGAAAGAGCTAGCGGGCATTTTTTCATTCGCCGCCAGCTAACTGGCAGCACTTTGTGGCGCTCATGCGGGCGCTGCCACTTTTTTACTCTCTCACTACCGAGAGACTCTTCTTCTTCTTCTTCTCCTCTGCTCCTCTGTCCCTCTGCTCCTCCCACCCTCAGTCAACAGCGACGGGCTTTTTTCATCCTCCGTCTCGAGTCACCCTAATGTCGTCACTCATTGTCTCCACTTTTCTCTCTCTTATACTCCGAGAGTATTTGAACTTTTTGACGACACTCTCTCTCTCTCTCTCTCTTTATCTCGGCACTTGAGGCCGTAAATCGAGCCGCGGTTTGAAAAGCACAGTGCTCAGAGTGTTAACAATGCACAGAGAATTTGCTCGCCGCAACAAAGACACTGTGACGAGGGCTTAGTTTATTGCCGAGCGGACGCGACGTGCAGGTGAAGTAGATGCACGCGTTCCCGGAGATGCGATTCTCTACACTGTTGTTGTTGTTGCTGCTGCTGCTGTT
Organism: Apocrypta bakeri; assembly: GCA_018906985.1. Lineage (NCBI taxonomy): Eukaryota > Metazoa > Arthropoda > Insecta > Hymenoptera > Pteromalidae > Apocrypta > Apocrypta bakeri. The sequence goes on along the minus strand of JACCIA010000019.1, from coordinate 1,750,109 downwards.
GCTGCTTCTGCTGCTGCTGCTGCTGCTGCTGCTGCTGCTGTTGCTACTGCTACGATTGTTCCGACTTCTGTAAAGGAGGCCGCGCAGCGAGAGAAAAAAGCGGGCGCTTGTAGCGAACAGTTTTTGCACTTGATGAAGAGGATTCGCTCGCACCGCCACTGTTGCAAAGTGCTCCTGCTCGGGATTGAATTAATGTTCTTTCGCTGTAGTAATTCACAGGGATGATGCTGAAAGCTCGAGAGAACTGCTATGTACACTTTTGCTGATTGCGTTTTAAAACTTACGAACAATCACTGCTTTCTATTTGTAGATGAATTTCACGGGATTTTTATTTTATCATTTATTTGTACGATGACTTAATTAACCGATATCGAAAAATTCTATCCTTGTCAAACCTCTCTATAATTCACGTATGCAATCTATTTAAAGATACTGATATTTTCATTCGAAAGATAAGCCAGACAATATTTCTAGCAATTAAAATCATCTATTTTAGAAAATATTCAAGAATGCAAGTATTAAAGAGCGGATATAGGAAAGAAGAGGTTGAAATGGAAATGCAGAATTTTCCAGGGAATCTTAAATTTTGAAACCTTCTACTACTGTATCAATAGCTCTTAATAGCAAGGGAATCTTTAGAACAGTACCTTAGACTGCAACTATTGAATAAAATAAATATATAACTGAACGATTGCCGATGAGACATAATAAAAAATTATCTATATATTCTATCAATGAACATTTAACGATGTTAACTCATTATTTGAATCATTATGTATTTGTTGTTTCGAAATATTTAAGTATAATTTTCAATATCACATTACTACGAGACGGTAATTTGACTGACGACTTTAAACCAAATTAACTAGCTTTTAAAGTTTATCATGCAAACTATTATGACTTGAGAACTGTCAAAAAGCAAGCTCCGATAACCAACGTAAATCGAGCAGATGAAGAACTGGCTGTAGTAGGCTGCTTGAAAAATCCCTCGTCTTCCAAGCATTCTCACTCGTCTCTTTCCTTCTCTTACTCATACTCCGGGGGATTGACGGAAAAATCCAGTCAGACGGAGAGAGCAAGTTGCGCATTACGCATTGGCGCCATATCCATCCTCTCCACTCATTAATTGTCATTCCCTATCTGTCTATCTCTATTTCTCATTGCTGTTCGGACTAGGCTAACTTCATTGGCTTTAGCGATGATTCGATTTGCCGGGAGCGAGGGAACGAGAGAGACATTCCGCCCGCGGCGTCGATGTCGGCGTAGGCGACGCAATACGTAATCTACTTTGCCGATATAGCTGCAGCAGTATGTATAAACGTCCGACCGTTAGCCAAGACATTGGCGCCGAGCAGCTGTACGCAAGCTTTATGCGCTTGTAAAGCTACGACACGACAATGTGAAGAAGGGGCTGCTGCTTCGATATCGTTGAGTGAGCTTGATTTTATGGCCGCGTGCGACGTCGGCACCGCCGAGGTTAATCGCACCTCACGATCCTGAATGCACGCGCCAGCGCCAATGTTCGCGGCTCTTGATGTTACGAGCTTATAATGCGCCCCCCCCCCCAGCCTTACTCGTTCCTTCTTTTGCCGCTTGCAAGCTCTCGGAGTGAACCACACGCTCTAGACCTATATACTGCCTGAGAATTTGAGAAAAATGTGCTCTCACAGTGCAAGAGAAAGCTTTGCCAGGATGGAGCTACTGCTGCTGCGTAAACTCTATTGCTGTTTTTTCCTTTTACGACCTTCTTATGTTATTATGAAACTGATTTATGTAAATTTATCATCTTGAGTGCATCTGTTGAATGGTATTTGGGAAATGTTTTGTCGCATCGCGATTAGAATGTTGCTTTTGTTAAATAATGTACATGTATTGGTGCTCGAGGAAAGTCCAAAGTCAGTGTGATAAAAAATTCTTAATAGAGTTTCCGGGCACTCGCAGTGGCTTTATACCGATGCACTCGAAAAAAGAGTGGAAGAAACCGTGAATAAACTAAGGGCTTTTATCTCGAGTACAATTAGGGCACGTATATTAATTCTCCTCCAGCGAGTTCCATCTGCTGTTCGCACAGTCCCCGACCACAAACAGCGACGTTAATCCAGAGCTTCTCTCGGGTGCTTATTTCTCGGAGGAATTCGCGTGCGCGGACTGTCGTAAGACGTCGGCGCCTACTCTCGCTTCTACTCGAGTGCGAGAAAACCGAGCGCGTTGCTTGTCTCGACGCTTTAATCGAATAACAAATGGCGGGTCGCGCGCACGCACGCGGAGTGCGTATATGCACTCCTTATCTCCATGAAGATATTTCAGCGGCTGCGCTCCATCTTTCTGTATTTTTCTCTCTCACTCATATATATATATACACATAAGTGAGCTAACAGAGAGCGCAAGCTGCGCGCGAACGTTATCGCTTTACGTTCCTGGCTTCGGTGTGCGCCTCGAGCTATTTCCATCATTTATCCGCGTGCATAAAATGGAAAACTTCCTGCTGGACAGATATTTTCAGCAGTTCACGCGATTGTGTGGAGTAGCAGTGTGGAATGTAGTGGCTTTGCCGTGTGCTGTGCCAGCGGCGAGAAACAGATAAAAGTTACTATTTGACACTGCAATCTGATGACCGGGTATAATCGAAATAAGTAGAGACAATGTCAAGTTCGGGTGTCAGACTTCGAAAAATAGAGCATAGAGCATCCGTTAGAATTTCACCTGCACACACAACTCTGCCGCAAGTGCACAAACTCTTGGAGCTTAGCCTATACAGTTCAGGTACTCACGCCAGCCTCGCGCCAGTCAACCGGAATTTCTGTTAAATGCCTCAGAGCATAGTCAAGACAGTAGCAGCAGTAGTATAGCCGCCGCAGTGACTGAGTTAAAGTCCTGGCTATATACGCAGTCGTCTCTCTCAGCTGCATCGAGTTCAGAGTTAAGTGGGTCGCCCTGCAGCTAGTACGAGCGCTCGACGAATTACGCGATAAGACTAATCTAAGGGCTCTCGAAGCAGGCTGGATTATTCGCGCTTCTATCCCCCTCCGCGGAACTTTCGAACCGCGAGAGCGCCCGATTGTATTGTGTGTTCCAAACACGCCCGGCGCCATTCGTATGTGTTCCCGAGAACAAGAGATCGTGTTCGGTTGACTGCGAAAGAGATGAGTATTATCGGACCGACGAGTAGGCGCTTCGTTGATTTCGTATTAGTACACGGCGGATTAATTCACCCTTATACATATCTATCTCTCCCTCTCTCTCTTCCCCCTTAGTCCGAGCATTATTATTATAATTATTATTATTATTATTGTATCTAAATACCTATTCATTTAGAGCAAGACTCGAATTCTCATCTATTACGTAAATTATGTAGCGATCTAGGAATTTCATCTGACACATGTCGTCTATTAAATAATTATTGGAGATTCATTTATCATAGTCAAAGACTAATGTTCAATTTTATTGATTCAAGAATTTCGAATGAATAGGATATTAGTATTACATTATGCTCACGATCGTATCAATATTGTCGAGCTTTTACAATACATTATGTACGATGAGCATGTACTATATGCGATACATTATTATTTCAAATGTAATTAATCATTTCGTTAATATAACATCCCATTCAGCCCGCTCTAAATGCGGTTGAAATACCAAAGTTTTGATGAGCATTTATTATACCCAAGCCGGTCAAAAGTGTTTCACCTAAATAAAAACAATAAGACAGAGTTCTTTTACATACCAAAAGATAAAACGCAAAAGATAAAACAGATTTAGAGAAGTATTTTTCTGATTTTCGCACTTCGCAAAAGAATATATATTATATGGGAGAAATATACTATTCAAATTTCTTTGCCGAAAAAGAAAGAGTGAGGCTAAACTCCCAGGCATCCTGAGATGCAAATGTGCTAGGAAAAATGCATAAAACCCCCCGCCTCCCTCTCTTCGGTATTTTTTCATTCCTCTTCGTAATTTTAGCCCAAGTATTCGAGAAGGCTGTCCAACGGGGGCAGAGGAGAGGAAGACACAGAGAGAGAGAGAGAGAGAGAGAGAGAGAGACGGAAAGTTCCTACCCGCGGTATATCTCGACCGATAAATTCTTTGCGTGGATTCTCCGATGACGGCGGCTGTTGAATTTACGGGCTTGCTACCAACACAGGAAGCGATAATAATAATAGCCGAGGCACTGTACTTTGTGGAGAAGAAGCAGCGGAAGAGATGACGAAAGTTCGGTCGCCGCTGAGTGTATGATGGCTCAGGTAATGAAGAGCCAGGTACCGGTATCCGGGAAGTATGCCAAGACTGAGATTTCCGGAAAAACGATAGCCTTGCAGCTGTTATTAATAATAAAAAAGTTTTATCTCTGTTATTACAAGCGGATTTCTAGTAGTGTATTCCAACGATCGCCTGTGTATCTAGACACAGTTGATCAAAGCGTAATGAAATGTTCCTTGCTTTGCTAATATTCTTCTCCCGATATGCATAGACTCAGTCAAAGGGCGTCATTCGTGAAGCGAATCGATGTCTCGAAAAATCCTTATAAAGAATTTAATCAGCGAAGTACAAGAACGCAATATAATCTTGACTAAAATCTGTTCGAATGAATTTAGCTTTCTAAATGAATTACGCGCCGTAGAAGTCAAAACGCCAGAGCGTCGTGATTGATTACCCGAGGGCCGCTGGTGCCGCGGTGGGCCAAATGAAAATTCTCCATCATCATTGAACGCCGCGAAAGAAGTAAGCATGCCTCCTCTCTTCTGAGCATTATCAAAAATTCGTCTTACTCGAGTAGGAAAATACGTTATTTGGTGCGCCAGTTGGCCTTTTGCTTAATCTCAAGAACGGAACTTTAGATTAGACGAGGACTGCGAAGGTACGCAGCGACAACGATGGCAGCAGCAGTACCTCTTTGTCGTGGTTCAAAATTCAAAGGACATTGTAGACGACGAAGAGAGTTCGCAGCGATTCGTAAATGGCGGGACGTACTGCATTGAGCAAAAACGCGAAGAAGACGAAGTAGAAGAAGAGGACGAAGAAGTACTACTGCTAGTAAGCGGCAAAAGGAAGGAGAGAAAAATCGAGTGGGAAGGGCCGGTACCGAGCCGACGAGTCAAAAGAGGAAGATTCGCCAAGTTATGCATAGTGCAGTCGAGAGTGAGCCACGGAACTTTGAAGGCTACCCAGTTGAATGACTCTCGCTCCATTTATAGGTATAGAGACATAAAGAGGGAACGGGACGCGAATTTTTTAAAGCCGTTTAACGAATCGCGAAGCGTTGCCTGCGCTGCTAACTACTATCCGAAACCTTTGGAAGTAGCTTCGACTGCGCTTGGAACGAAGCAGTACAGATTATACTTTAAAACAATAAATTAACTTAATTTTCCATTAGATGTAGTGAGTGACAAGTACATCGTATGCAAGAGGGCTGAAAGTTTGAAATGATATTATATTTCATCGTCGTATTCGATGCGACGTGAAAAGCGCATGTAATATCACCTGGAGAAAAATTCAAATTCTCCGAAAGTTTAAGTTAACGGCGACGTTCAGTAGAGGATCAGGACAGTGGCGTGTGCCGCCACTGAAAGCTAGGAGTCAAACTTAGCCTGAGCAGACAACGTGAAAAGTAAGGCAATCCAGAGGAAAAATCAAGTCACCTCGGGGAAATCCCATGACATAAAGAAAAACACGTATAAGCTTTGCGCAAACAGTAGCAGTCGTAGTAGCAGTAGCAGTAGCAGTAGCAATGGTAGCAGCATAGCAGCTCACAAAATCCCCTCCGCAGCGTTCAAGGACTTACCTGCTCCGGGAAATTTCCATAATATCCGTCTTGCTGTTCGCGTGTCTCGCGCGAAAGACTTCATTTCCCAAACAGTTTTGATTACGCCAGGCTGCAGTTTCGCGGCTTGTGTTTCGTTTAACTTGGCGCTCTAGACTTGCCGAAATTCCACGGGGAGACAAAAGTTGTCGGCGCACGCCACAGCCGCGCATAAAAGATAAGAATTGATCCGGGGTGTAGAAGTGCAAGGCGGCGGGCGCCGTCGTCGCGCACATTTTCCTCCAAATCGAAAAGTTCGCGGAGTGACGCCGCCGTCGCCGCTGCCACCGGAAAGTCGAGGAGGGATCCATAGGGGATACATTTTTGTCGCATTACCCCGGCGTTGCCGCTGCTCCTACTGCTGCTCAGAGGACTAGAATTTTCCTTCCGAGCAAAATCGAGTAAATAGTGTTACGTGTATTTTAGCGCAGAGTATACGGATAATGCGGGGACTCCGTCGAGGCTTCTGCTTCTGCTGTTGCTGCTGCTGCTGCTGCTGTTGCCGCCGCCTGATTTTCACTCCAGTATACGGACACTCTTTCTCTCTCCGTTGCTATAAGTGTATTATTTTCTTCAGCACAAAGTAGTTAAGACAGTATCTATACTGTCTCAAATACATACATATACTGCGTATTTTTAAATTTACACTTCGCTGCTGCGGCAAGTTGACTTTTTCAAGCTTGTTTTGCCTCTTATTCCTAAACGGTGCGGCTGTATTTTATTCAGTAACCTCAGCATGTGAGAATTTCTTTAATATATTTTAAACTGCAGGTAGAATTTTATTCAACGGTCGCGCTAAAATAATGAGAACAATTTTATGCAACGAAGCATTTGGATATTGTTATTTCTATTTGTTATTTACATGTGATAGATCCTTGTGGTAAGAAAATATAAAATGATGCGTTTTCTAACAGGAAATGGAATCCACGTTTATTAATCTAGATTTTAGTAAAATAGAGCCGGAAAAGACAGTGAAAAGTATATATTATTATAAGTATATATATAGTATATTCTTAGTATATTCTTAGGATATTCTTAGGCGGTTCTCTCAAAGACAAGTTTACTGCAAGCTCGGGGGTTGAAAGATAGAATGCCAGGTAGATGTTGCTCTGCCGAAGTACACAGTGTAGGATATGTAGGATGTAGTATATATAGAAAGGTGGAAGCTAGCTGAGCCATCGACTGATGGTATGTAGGAGGGATGGGATTAGTCGACCGCAGACTAAATTGGGTTTCCGTACAGTCGCCTGCAAATACTTCCAGCGACAGATACAATGCCTTGGGCTTAGTCGACATGGGGGAAGAGCGGGAGAGAAACGACACGATGGAAAACGACTGCAGCTCCGAACTGAAAGGAAGACACTGATCAAACTCGTCTCTACTTTGACTAGCTATGCACGCGCGAGCGCGAATCTCCGCAAGAATAGAAGAGAAAACTGACTGAGGATTCGAGAAGAAGAGAGGCAGAGAAGAGAGAGAGAGAGAGAGAGAGAGAAAGAGTAAAAAGAGGAGCGAAAGTAACGACGAGAGAGTACTACTTTGACTTTCAAAGAAAAATGTTGCTCGCCGCTAGAAGTTTTGACAGCTTTTTCTCCGACTTTCTTTTTTGCACCTTCTCTTTTTTACTTTTAATTAAAGCACGAAACAACTCCGATTCAGAAGTGGATGTACATTAAATATTCCATGTGCACAGCTTTGATAAAGAATGTTCGAGAGTCAAGTATTTTTAACAAAGTTCGCTTAAGCTTATCTTTCTGAAAAAGAGAAATTCACGCGATAAACAAAAATGTCAATTATTCCAGAGCCTTTGCCATTTACCAATAACAGAAATAAAACGAGAAATTAATGATACCGGGAAAGATTTGTATAATTACAATATAAAAATCGGAAAAACGTATATATAGCACTTATCAATTTCTTACATAAGCAGCTTATTGAAACTTTTAAATTACGAAGAAATGTTATTCTTTGCGAACGCTTTCTTGTGAAATGGGAATAAAACTATACGCATTGTAGAAAATAGAGCTACGTTTCATAAGGTATAAGGAGGTAAAAATTCTCATTTTCGGACTTATTAAATTTTCCAATTAAAATCATATAATCGTCCTTGAGCATATTGAACGGAATAAGCGCATTCAAGCGTACAATGAAATTCCGAATTCTCATTGAAATCATTAGTTTTACCAGCGTGACCGAAAACAATCTATGAACTAGTTGGCATTAAAAACTCTGCACACTGACAATCCGCAACCGATTAGGTCTTTCAAGAGACAAAAAGCCCTTAATGCACGGCGAAGAGAAGGCAAGCCTGAGATAAAGAAGTGTGGCATTATTACGCGTTAAAGCGTTGTTAGACTGATATAAAATATCAAGGTCGCGTATAGGAAGACTTAACTGCGACTCTTCTTTTTTTTTATGCAATGCAGCCAGCTATCGGAATATCTAGGCTCATCGTCTTCGCGAAGCCTGAATTCGCGAATTACACAGGTCGATGGTATGCGCTTCGCACTGTACTACGGCACGACCACGGCAAGCGTACTTTGTTAATCCGTAAATTTATATTCAAATCCGTACCAATGCTCCGTGCTAGTGCTTTCTCCCTCTCCCTTTAGATCTGCGCTCATATTTTTCTTTTCATTCGCGCGAATGCGCGTGGACTCCATGAATTGTTAACGCTGCATTCGGATAGTCAGAACTAAATAAATAAGCCCGGGGTATATGAAAACTTTTTTTAACGATCGTATATTAAAAAGTGGATTTCTCTCGAAACATTTGTTACTCTTTTTATCGTCAGAATCGGTTTTCACAGTCATGATATAGTAAAAATCACAAATTGTGTCATTTTTTTACGGTTATACATTTTCAATGGGGAACATTTTCTATCGTAGCGATTTCATTTACTTTCCAAAGCTGGCTTAGCGCGTAAAAATTAATATTTTGTAAAACACTTTTACAAAATATTAAACATATGCTTTTTGTAAAATATAAACATTTCCAATATCAAAGCTCTATTGTGAATATGCATAAATTCATTGTCTTCCCCATATATATGTGTGTGTGTTGAAATAGGGGAAGGGACAGTGGTGTCGGTAAAGGGAAGGAGAAGGGGAACGGAAATTGAAAATGAAAATATTTTAAAAATCATTTACACATTCATTGTATAGAAATGAATGAACGGCGAATGTAAAATCCAAGTAGATCCTTCATGAATGGAAATATAGAATTTTTCTGAAAACTGTGCGTGACTTAACGCTCGACACAGTGCAGGCAGTTTGTCCCCGACGATTACACACAAATCACTGCACTTGTGACTAGCATACAAGTCAGGCTGGGCAATTGAATCGAGGACGAGATTATGCAGATTTGCTTTTGCTTCGGGCGGTAGCTCCGCGTCTGTCGTCCCGTGCGGCTGTCAGAGCCGGGTCCATTAAGACGACGACGGCGGCGACGACGACGACGACGACGGGTCCCCGTCTTACAAGATTAGACTCGAAAATCGCCTCGAAAGCCATGAGGGAGAGAGGAAGTGCACATCCATATATATGTGTGTGTGTGTGTGTGTGTGTGTGTGTGTGTGTGTACGTATAGTCAGCGACCACTTTGTCGCAAAATGCGGGTCTTCAATAAAAGGCTGTCGCTATTCCCTTCGACTCCCCCCTCCCCCTCCCGCTCTCTCTCTCTCTCTCTTTCTCTCTCTATACAAGCCGATGCGAATGTACATTGAAATACGTTCCTTTGTCGCAACTGCTGCTGCTCCTGCTGCTGCGCGTTTTTCTTTGGGGCTCCTCCCTTTCTCCTTAATTCATCGAATCTAGACGGCGTTCGCGAGAGCCGGAGAGAACTTTATCGCCGAATTTCGATTCGCACAAAGAAGCCGAACTTGGCTCTCGCCTATGTGCGCAGTAGCAGCATAGTTTCTAGCGAGCACGAGGCAAAGGGGCCGCTGCAGACTCACCGGTCTTTCCCTCCTCTCGTGAGCGCCGAGCTTTTGTGAGAGCAGAGCCGGCGAGCGACGAATGCAAACTAAGCAATTTCAAGGTTGTCAGCGCGCTACCGCCACTGCCGTACCTCTGCCAGGGAAAAGAGAGCGGGGGGGGGGGGTGAGGAGGGAATAATCGATGAGCGCTCGAGCAAGCGAAGCTTTTTAGCCTCCTCTGTACTCTGCTCTGCAAGCTGTATCGTGAAACGCCTTCAAAAGAAATCAATTAACAATTTTTTAATAACGTCCTATATGCCTGTCCTATAGTGTATATATCTGGTTTGTTTATCTATAGATGCGTATATATTGGACATATAGAGTGCGGCACAAGAGTGAGAGGGAAGTTGCAGGCGACGCCTTTGTTTACCCTGAATAAAGCGATAGGTGGCGAGTAAACACTTTTTTCTGCCCTTTTTCCCGCGCACTGAACCGAGCCGGCTGCTGCTACTGCCGCGAATGAATGGACGGCCGGTGTGAAAAACGCTTTTGGATTTATTGGAGTGCTTATTCGAAGCGCCGGCTACTGGCTTGCTGGTGGACGTAATGAAAATGCATAGAGCTCTGTTAATTGCTGTAACTGCTCGCGAGATATTTTTCCGCGCTGGGATTTCCAATAATCGACGCGAATATAAATTTCGAATTGCTGTTTCTTCGAACGAGAGGGGTAGGGCTATATGTGTAGTATATGTAGTAGAGAGAGAAACTGTTGATTAAATCCTGCGATATAGACGTAGCGCTGACCCGTTAATGCGCGGATCCACAGACGGTGATCCGGAATACACGCGCCATTATACAGTGGCGGTAGCGGTATTCGGCAGCAGCTCTCGGTTGCCGAAGTGTTAATTGATTGGCGAATCACTTTGGAACGATAAATTAGCGATGGATAGCCATAGCTGATTCGCTAGAGTTACACTTGGCGAATAATTTCGTAGGCTTCTCCAACACGTCGCTTGCAAAGGAATCGATCTTACGCGTGTCTGGAATCGATAAGCCGGCTGATACTAGTGCACCTGTTATTCTAGTCGGCTGGCTCCGGGGAAACGAGCCAAAACACGAGAAGAGCCAGAGAAATGCCACTCCACTTGGAAGACTAAAGTGTGCGAATTTAAGCGTAATGCATGGTCCGCAAGTGATTGCTACTTCTTTAACGACTCGATGATAACGTTGGCGCGGAACCCCTGCTGGGTCCCTTTTGCCACAGGACCACAGTGTCCTGAAAGACTGCAGTATGGGACGGTTGGGACTCTCGTGCAGCCTTCCAACATACGTTACCATATAGTGACGCAAAAATGTGCTTGAATTTCATGTACATCATATCATGCTTATATGTTTTACATGAGTATTTTGTAACAATGAAAGAAGTCGATATTGGTTCTTGTGAAAAGTTTATGATTGTTAAATGAATAAAAAATTCTTATAAGCAATGAAATAACAATGAGTTTCCTTTGAACGATTAATATTAAACGAATGATCGCGACGTATTACTATTTTATATCGTATTTGGTCTTTGAAGTTGGAAAGTAGAAATTCATTAAGCAATGTTTTATATCATAATAAATTTGACATGATACTCGACGTAACGGGGAGGGTCCTGCATAAGAAGTGCTCGTGCAGGGAGCTTCGAAAGCTAAAACGACGGGAATAAAAATTCATCAAGGTAGAACCTCCGAAAAAAGCGTCCTCAAAAGTTTCTATTAATATTCGCCGGGCCAGAACTCAGTGTTGACATCGCACTATTCGCGCTTACCAGTGCGGAGGTCGTCTCTCGTAGGGTACTAGCCAAGCGTCTCCAGGTTCTTCCCTCTCTTTCTCCTTTCCTCTCTTTCTCCCTCGGCGCTGGCGTATTGAAAGGGTAGCTATTTAGAGGCTTAGCACTGGGGCATCCAGCGCGTGTGTGGAGTAAAAGAGAGGGAGTGAAGGCAATAGAGAGAGAGAGAGAGAGAGAGAGAGAGAGAGAGGTGCTAGCAGACCAGGCAACCGCTGTGTCACCTTTATCACCTTTATCACCTGCTGCAAATTGCCGCCATTTAGATGCTAAACCCCTGACCGCCACGGTCGCAGTCGCCGCCGCTGCTGCCGGTCGAGACTGCTCTCTCTCTCTCTCTCTCTCTCTCGCCCATACTGACGACGACTATTTGTAGCTGCGAGTATAACGCTCGAGAGAATCTCGGTTCGGCCCCTTCGTTTGCCAATATATACCTATACGCATAAATGCATGGATTCATCTAGGATACGCGATGCATAGGGATTATCCAGTAGTTTTAGGGGAGAACACTACCGCGCCCTATCGCTACCTATATTTCGCACTTACCCGTTTCAGATACATTAGACGCTGTGAACTTGTATGCAAAGTACACAACGTGACCAGAGGAAGAGCTAGCCGCCAACGCAGGGATACTCGCGGCGAACTTCATCGTTCCGCCATTCGCGATTATTTGCTTTTGTTCGATCGCGTTTGTCGATTTTTCTTTTTTTTCCTGCTCGTCGGAGCCACTATAATAGTTCTCGATAATGCGCTTTTTATAAGAAGCTTTTGGATATAGATTAATGAAGGAAGATATTGAAATTAGGCGCTTGGCTTTATTCAGCTTTGATGATTTTTAGGTCGGGCATCGCGCGATCGATATGAATTGTTTCCTCATTTGGAGAGCCGATCATTATTATGTACAGTCTTAAAAAATCTCCGGCGAGTCTATCACCGAGCCGCTACTCGATAGCTAAGTGAAAAAACACATCGGCAGTCGCTAGTTCTTGCCGTTGGCACTGAACTCGCAGCATTGCTACATGTACGTCGATATTTACCAGACACATTCAACTAACATGCTAATTATAAAATATAGTCCCCGATCACGCTTGCATCTACTTTGTCTATATATGTCAATCTATAAGCATATACGATGAAGAACTTTATTGAGAAATATATAATCCTGAAAAATTGGCAAATTAATTAGCTCCGCAAGGCGTTATCGACTATTCAGCGAACTCGAAATAATTCAATCTCGAATGTTTTATTACGACTATTCAGCGACGAAGAGCGTAAATAACTGAAAAAATATCAGGCAATGAAGAGAGGGAGAGAAAGAGAGATAAAATGCGGGCTCCATAGCCGGTTAAATTTGAAACTGGAGTGGCAGAAATGGCTAGACACTCGACTCGATCACCGGCGGTATGGTCGTATCAAACTACTGCTGCTGCTCCCGCGCGAGCGAGACCGAGCGAAGCTCTGGCCGAGGATGCGCGCTACGCGCTGGCCGTCACGGCCGTCACGGCCGCCGCGGTCGTCGCCGGCGCATTGGCTTCGGGATAGAGAAATGAGCTTTTTATCGATAGTGTATAAAAGAAGAAAAGAGGCGATTTTTTTATCGTGCGCCGCTCATATAATGCGTCGGGACAAAAAGGAGCCCCAATATACGAGGCAAACATCTGCGTTTGAGCATAAAGCTGATGGAGAGGGAATCCATCTTTTGTGTGTGTGTATATATATGCAATATGTACACGATTGCGTGTCGGTCTATGTGCATACGAAAAAATGTTCTCTTTATTACATTCATTTATTTATAATCGCACAATGCTTTACGATATAATGATGTCGCATTTTATCTTTTTTTTCCATGATGATATTTTTGATTAATTAATGCGCCGGCCACAGTAGCGCGGCCCATGAATTTTAAATTATCGTATAATATCGTGTAATTCTTCAATTAGCGGAATGACATTTTCTGTAGCATGAGATATAGCGGTTATAAGGTAAAAGATAAAAAGGTAAACGATAAAGCATAGTGCATCGAGTCGATGAATATTTCGAATTATCCCAGATGAAGTTGGTCAAGTGAGAAAGCAGTATTGAAGGGGTAGCAAGAGACGGGGCCAAGAGGTTTGGGGTGAAAAAAGGGTCAGATGCTGGGTCTAAGAACTAGCATGCAGAAGAAGAAAATCCGAAGTCGTCTCGAAGTCTTAAAGTTTTTCCTCGGAGCGATATAGACTAGCGCATTCTCAGGATAAAGCGGCGAGGTCTCAGTTCTCCTTCTGCTAAGATAGCCATTATATTATGTATACTTTGGATTCTTGCTACCTTTGCAAAAGCAGCCCTCACCTTCTCTCCTACTTCTCCTTACTATCTTAACTCCTTATCTATCTGTCTCTGCCCTTTTAAAAATATACCATCGCGTCCTCTTCTCACTTCTTTTCTTCGCCGCTCTTTTTCTTCCCACTCAATTAATTTCCTCGAGTGCTCGGATCCACCTCTTTACTCTGCCTCTCGCTTAAGCATTCCACTATAGCTCTAACTTTCTTTAACATCGACATTTTCTTTCATCTATTTATTTGGCATGCTCATAATTAATCAATACTCTTGAAGTTTTATAAACAAAAATTCAGAGTATATCCTTGATTGACAGAAAAAGAGTATCTTTGCGATCGGAGAAAGTATTTTGCCAACAGCTGCAAATAAATTTATTAATAAAAGATGATGATTTTGCATAATAGGGTGAAATGTATTCAATTGATTTGATATAAAGGCAGAAGATAAGTGAGGAAATACTAATTTAATGATCGTTAAAAATGAGTAGTATGAACAAGAGAATTAGTTATCTTCGATCGTTCTGCATGTTTTATGAAATGTAAAAAAGGAGTATGGCTTAAATATAGTAGCCAATTCACTGATTAAGCTGCAGGAAATTCTTCAAACGCATTTACAGTATTAGCTAGTATACTTTGGTGCCAGCGCAACATCGAATCCCCTCTATTCCCCGGGTGTAAAGGCAAACTCAATTAGAAAATATGGCCGTCTTAGCGCGATAAGCCCTTATCTATTTTGAAAATCCCAGCATAGCCCGCGGCTCTCTCTCTCTCTCTCTCTCTCTCTATCCCTCTCGTTTCAATGTAGCATTGGTATAGTGAACAGGGAATCCGACCGAGGGAGAGCCCTGAGAGGAAGCGAAAGGCAAGGTGACTTTGCCCCGTCACCGGGAATTCGTTTCCCCATTTTCCTGCGGCAGTAGCAGCAGCAGTAGCAGCAGCAGAAGCGACACTACGACTAAGACTAGTGCAGTTCTACTATTACCAGACTAGGAGAATAGCCTCGTATACGTTTGAACGTGCACGAAGCCGGCCGAATGTTGCGGCAACGACGTCGTTCGCGGTGCGCGACACAGAGAGGAAAAGAAAGCTCCACCGCAAGCCGCGTCACGGGACTATTTGCCCTCGGACACGTACTTCCTACTAGCGCTCGCGCACACACGCTGTTTTATTTTGCGCAAATTTTCCTTCTTCTCTCCCATTGCTATTTCTATTTCGCAGCGAACAGCCACGCGACAAGCAGTTTTCGGATCTTTTCTCTCTGCGGCGGTAAAAATAGTCGCAGTACCAGTGTAATTCGTGCTAGACTTTTTCTCACTCCTCGTGCAGATAAAGGGATAGCAGTATAGAAGGAGCGCGCAGAGCAGCGATAGTCAAGCGCGTAAAGTCCGTTATTTACTTTTAGTGCATCATTCGATGAGAACATTAAAAATGAGCAACAAACAAAATCACTTTCTACGATTTTATCCGAAGACCCCATAAAGATCGAGGAGCCTCGTAAAAGTGAAAATAAAAGTTGCGCGCGGTGACGGGGCTATCGAGCTATAGCGGGCGTAAAAAGAGACAGTCTCGACTCGTGGAGGGGTGGTGCGGCTGGTGTGGCTCGTGTTGCATCCCCTCGAAAAATCATCAAGAGGTCCCGTGAACGGGTCGATGCCACATTAAGTCGAAACTGCACACGGCGGCCGCTCCACCCACGCTCTGCTCTGCTCGTTCTTTATTTCTCCCACCGAATCCATCCTCGTATGGATCCCGGTATCACAATGACAAGCCGCAGGATCCGCCTTTGGAAATATCTGCAGTCACAGCTCTACTTTCTTTTTCTTCCTTCACTTCTCTTGCGCTCGACCGACGCGCGTCGGTCCACCAACCAATCCTCGGTTAAAGCCTTTGACTCGCCCCTCTTTCTAAATAATACATTCGGCCTTCGTCCTTTCGTTGAGCAAACTATTTATATGCAGAAAATGGGAAATGTAGTAGATAGCGAGGCTGAGGAGCTTTCGAATTTTCAACCTACTATAGGTTCTACGTGTGCGAAAACGAGGAGAGAAAGCGAGTTTTCGGTTACGCGGAATATGAATGCGCCACGGTAGAGCAGCTGCAGCAGCAGTAGGCGACGACGTTAGAGCTGCAAGTATGTGCCCGTGTGTCTGTGTGTACGTGTGCATATACGTGTGTATGTACGTCTGTATACGTAGATGCATATATATATATATATATTGAGTGGCTGCGGGGGCAAGTAAAGTTGCGGAGGGCCAAAGTGCGCAGCGTGCAGAAGGGGTGGGGGCCACTTCCTTAGGGCGATAAGTTAGGAAGGCAGCTCGCGGATGTTCGCGCCATTTGCGCGACTCGCGAGATACGCCGACGATAGACGATACCGATATACCCAACCACAGCCTCTCTCGCACACATGCAGCCAGATCGTTTAGTTCTCTCTCTCGCTCTCTCTCTCTCTCTCTCTCTCTCTCTCTCTCTCACTCACTCTCTCTCTTGATGGACACTCGCGCGCGGGAATCTTCCGTTCCTTCTCTCTTTTCGCGCCGATTTATAGCTCGACTGAAGCTATATCCTATACCTTTCTATACTTTTGTATAAATCATTGGGAGCATGTTTCACTGAAACCCTGTGGACGCAGATAGAGCTTATGTGCACGGATTTATCTCCAGATGAGGCCTCGTTACACCTCTTTTCTCTCGATCGTCTTTTGCTCCTCCGTCTTCATTCAGACCTATATCTCTGGTGCAGATAGCTTTCATTTACATCATGTAAATGACATTACTCGATCTTTTGTTCCATTGTATTTATATGCCCTTTCATTGTATCGTTCAATTGCAGCATCGCTTTGGCAAGTATTTGACTAGACTCTAAATTAAAATGTATAATTATACTCCGTTTAAAATGCGTTTTACCGAAATAATTCATACTTCCAATATCGACTATAATCGACTTCTCTAAGCGCGCGCCACTGTGTACATCGAGTTCGACGAATCATTCATTAATTCACTTTGATTAATTAAATTTCTTTAAAATTCTTTAAAATTCTTTAAAATTCACACTTCACAAAATGCTGCGAATTTTCTGAATTTTCTAAAATAACGAAATAGTTAAATCTGCGATTGAAAACAGTAATAAGTTCTAAAAATTTGACGATTATTCATCATCATATTAGCTCATACCTCGTACAATGAAATCAATCAAATAACGCTACGTTAAAAATAATGTTATCAACGTCTCATTAACACATTTTTCATTCCAGACAAATGATATGGAAAAGGTAAAGTTCCACGAAGAAAATAGAAACTCGTAGCTGCAGATTATTTAAGAGAAAAAATACGAGCATTTGATGAATTTATTATAAAAAAGCTGAGTACAGTGGGCAAAACGCTAAGCAGTTAGCAGACCAGTGAGAGAAAAGATAATTATTTACAATGAAAGAAGCAAAGTTAATGAGAAAAAAATTAAAAAAAACTCCTCAAGCTCAAGACTTATTATCAAGCTTCAGTTAGCAGGCGCAGCATCGTTCGGATAAAGAATTCTTTTAGCTCGTAAGAAAGTAGGGATCGGCGAAATTACAGATAAATGCTCTGCGCAATACATACCGTGCTTGGAACTAGAGGTTTGCGATTTATAAATCTAGCGCATTACTGTCGTGCGGACGGGAATGGTTTCAGCCATTGCTCGATAACGGCTTCGGACGATTCGTTGAGTGATTTCATTCTAAACACCGTGATGAAAATGGTCGCACTGTAATATGGTCTCGCATACGTGCGTTAGGCAGCGTTCGGTAGCCTCATCGATACATCGATTTTTATACATGCAAGCTATAGGAGTGTTGGAGAAATAGCTATAAATCAAGGGCAAACACGGCGAGTAAATTAAATTAACAGCGCAGAGGATCTGCTCGAAGCACGTTTTCTCCCTTTTCTACACTCTATCGTATCGACTCCCTGTACAAAGCGTATAAGTACTGGCGCGCGTTTCAATCTACTCCGCACCCACCGTCGAGTAGTGTACGGCTCTCTTTCTCCCTACTCTAACGCAAAAGAAAGAGAGAGCCGAGCTTGTACACACCCTTTCGGCCGTGATCGAGGACTTTCGTGCCATCCTTCCTTTGCTTCCTGTGCGCACCTATATATACCCATAGGTATACATACCCGCATACACTGTATACTGCATCTCCTGTACTATGCACTGTTACACACACGTATGCGCGAACACAGTCGCAGATAACTACAGAGGCGAATCGGTCCCGAAAACGAAATAGCGAGGGCGTCGCCGCAACTATTTTCCGATTTTTCAGCCGATGATTGTCTCCAGAGGCTAATGGCGAAACAACTTTCTGACGTAGATGGCGACTTTTTGCCGAGTTTCCATGTGTGTTTAACGCACACGAGTTAAAACTTTCGAGCGATGTATTCGATGTTTTTTCACGAAAAACACGCCTGTCAACGCTGATGCTATTGTCTCCTGCAATGCATGGCCGATTCGAGGGCTTGATTTTTTACCGACCAACTGTATATACCCAAACTGTTGTACAGTCTTTTTTATCCACGTTATTGAGTTTTTGGGAATGAAGCGAACGTGGTTTAAAGTGAAAAGTCGCTCGGGCACTATTATCAATAGTTGCAAATAATTGTAAAAACTGAAAGCAGAAAAAAAAGTAAAAAAAAATTGTCCTCCTTTTCTACAGTATACTGTAATCGAGTATTTATTATCAGAAAGCGTTCAAATTATTTAGCGCAATAATGGCGTAGAGAGAAAACGAAGCTGGTGCATCATTTGCATCATAAAAGACGCGCGACTCGAAGCTCTGCCTTTAATTGTCACTCGAACGGGTAGCCTTTAAAACACTCGTAACTCGCAATTACGCTCGAAAAACCTTATACCTATAAGGTATAAGGCGTATCGTCGTGGCGTATCGTCAATAATACAAAGTTGGCGCGTGGGGGAAAATGCAAGAGGAAAAAAGGAGAAGGAATAAAGACCGACTAGCCGAGTCGCTTAAACAAGCGGGCCGCGCGATAAAGATGAAAGGAGCGCGAAAAACGCGAAAAACGCGAAAAACGCGAAAAACGCGAGAAACGCGAAACAGAGAGACAGCGCGTCGGGGGAAAAAGCCAGGGCAAGAAAATAAAAGAAAGCCGACTAGGAAGAGGGTGGGAGAGAGAAAAGTCCGGCGCCGCTTTCAATTTGCGAGTTGACTCAAACAGGTCCCGCCGGGACATTTTTCCATTCGTTTATTTTAATTCTCGCGCCCTTCTTTTCCTCCTCGGTTATTCAACGCGGATAAACGCGATCCCACGAGCGCTCTTCACGCAGATTGCTACACTATATTAGCGGCCCGGCATACTCTCTCTTTGCGTACTCACGGCTGCTGCACAACATGCTCGGATAGACTCGGCTTTATTTTTTCGCCTACGGATTTTTGTAGCTCAGCTGCAAGGGCAGCTCCTGCATGTGCATTTGTTTCGACGCCTGCTGGCTAGCCTGCACCGCGCTCGCACCAACGGCACAGTCTCTTTTTTTGTTTGGTCGAACGCACGCGCCAGTCGGCGTTTGTTGTTTGCCATGTGTTGCGGAGCGAGAGAGAAAGAAAGCGAGCGAGTCGCGGCAGCTAGAGGCCGGTCCGCGCTTTTTACAGACTGACCAAACGAGCGCCGCCAATGCACTGCTCCATACATACCTACATGTACGCGAGCTTTACTTTTCCGTTTTCGGTGTGGCTGTGTTTTTCAGCTACGCGCGAGGGTTGGCCTTTGTGTCTCCCTTTCATCTGGCTTTTGGCCTGGTCGATTCCTTTTCTGAGGCTCTCTCTCTCTCTCTCTCTCACACACACACACACACACACACACACACACACACTGCTTCCTCGTTATATGCTACTGTAGCTACAGCTGGCCGGCTGACTTCTTTCGAAAGAAGAAAAGAGCGAGGCTACGCGCTGGCGCCGGCATCAAAGGGATAGCCGGCGCCGCCACGGCCCTAAAGAAAACGGAAGCGCATTCATGGGGTTTCCGCGCTTTCCTCGCGCTGCACTTCTCGCTTCTCTCTTCGCAGGCTTTATGTTATGGCCATTGGACTCGCCTTCTTCTTCGCCCTGGCTTTTAGAGCCGTTGGAGGAAACTATGAGCGTGATCTGCTACTGCAGTTAGTCTATATGTACCGGCTTCATCCTTATCGACTCTTTCGACTCGCCGAGAATCGGCAGTTTTATTCTGTGTAGTCCTGTGCGAGTGCATAATTTATCGAACCACAGAGGTGTTGGATATCTTATTCGGTGACGATCTTCAATCGGTTACACGCTCCATCTAAACGAGCAGCTTTTCCTTAATCTCCTATAAAATCTCTTAAGTAGCCTATACTTTCCTTTTAATTAATTATTTCGTAATATCACGTCTCGGAGAGCCTAGAGGGATCTTATGTAAATGGCTATATACACCGGAAGGATGAGCCTTAAACTAGAAGCCCTCGGGCGTAGGTACAGATATACTCGTTAAATATGGCCTCGGTGACTCACATTGAAACATTTACGTAAGAAATATTGTAAGCTCCGAGTTTACGAGCAATTGGTCAAATTGAATTGTGTCTAATATATTATACGATTAATCTATTCTTAAAAAACAGAATGTCCTTCAAACGCCAGGTTTTCATGCGTTACTCACGCTTCCCGTTCAAACGAAATATCATACGTTGCAAATTGGCTTACCTGAAACAAAAGGTTAACAATCATATTAACTTAACAAACAAATATTGAACTCGTTGGATTTATGATTATTTAACAACATAGGCAAGCACATTTGAATTCGTTAAATTTTTATTAAAATCGATAGAGCCACATAAGTCGTCACGATATCACTAATTTCAAAAGAGGGAAACAAATTAGTTTTGTCCATAAAAATTCATTCCTCATTAAAACCCACATGAAGAGCGGGAAAGTGAAAAGTTTGCAGAGGCAAAACAACGCGTGCTGCATTAATTGTTGTTTATTTCTGCGTCAAAGGGGAGAACACTCAAAAGGACGACCAAAAAATAGATCGAATGAAAGACTTTGGCACGTACAGGGGAAAATCCATTCAACCGTCTTCTAGGTATACATCTACCTCTGATATATGAGCCACTCTCTGACAGATTAACTGAGTAAAAAAGTTTTTTTTTCAACATTTTCAAACTATAGTTTGGCATTGTATCTACATTCATGGATTTTTTTACATTTTTTTCATCGAGCTTTTCGAAGTTACAGTATGTCAAAGTTGGCATTTTTACCAGTTTTGGCATTTTAAGCCAATTTGCAAAAAATTCTAATTTGAAAGGAAAGCATTCATCATTAAAAACAGAAAAGAAAAAATCAAACGCGAGAAACATCCGTCGTAAAATATACCCTTAAGTAATTAACTACGCTATTTTTGATTTTTACCAAACGGAGAGCTAGCGAAGAGTGAGCAATCTGTCGAACACAATCCTCGCTCGACCTTGCCTACACGCCTAGTCGACTATCAGAAAAAACTAATACAATGCGTCCCTTATTTCCAAAAGCGAGAAACAGTACGAGCACGCTTTTCAGTATTACTCACAACGCGTGCATGTGCACACTCAACAACGCCTCCCACCATCGACTCTCTGGCCGGGCAGTCACAGATCAGCCCGTCGGCTTCTCGAACCATGAAGCGAGCTCCAAATTGAGGTCAAAGTAGTCTCAGAATAATTATAAATTACTCCTAGATAGATAGGAATCTAAGGTGGCCTGACGCCACGAATCGCACTGCCGATTCGCATAATCAAAGTCAAATGAGGGAGGAATGCTCGCTACTCTAAAAATATATACATATATTTGTATAAACGCGCTTTGTACCGCTTCGACCGTCGAAAATACTCATTCTGTTCGAAACAAAATCTGTAAATCTAAGTCATAACAATCTCTCCTAAGTCATGAAAGTCTTGAAATTCAGTTTTGAGAAGGTTCTATCATGAATTTTAAGATGAAAACATTCATGAAAATGCCTTCGATGAATACATGAAGTGCCCATGAAGATTAGAAGTTGGGAGTAAAGCTCCATTTCTAGCTAGAAATAAAGTTATCTAGCAATCTCCAATATTTATAATAAAATATGTCTTCGCCTCATATTAATAATATACGTTATGACTTAACCTGCACTAAATACACTAAATATAAGACTCTTGTAAGTTAGTCAAGATTGACGATGAACCAAACTTATCAATCACTTCACTATCCCATAACAATAACACCAAAGTTTATCGTTGAAAGTCATTTAGGTCTTTTGGGTCTATTAGAAATACAAGTTCATTCCCAAGTTTAGACCTTAATAGACACTTACGATTATAATAGTGTAAGGTATCTTCATGAATTTTTTCATCTTGATATACGATCGAATATATGATCGAACCTTTTTAAAACTGTATACGAGGATTTGGATAAACTTCAACAAAGGACTTTGCTCTTATTAGTGTATTTAGTGCAGTTGAAATCATTACGTATTATAATGATAACATGATGTTCGATCAAGCTGTCAGAGAATGATTCATATATACTCATATGTACATGTCCTATGTATAATTGTATACATATATAGGAGATGGTGTTCTCTCAGGAAACAATTGAATCACGAGCTACAGGAAATTAAATTACTTGGCGTTGACGTTGCAAAGGACGAGAAAGAGTAGTATAGTTGCAACAACGACTGGTGGGTATAATTGTGTAGAGACACGCAGGAGGGCGACAATCTCTCGCAATTCGTCAGCGGTCGGTTTGACTTAGGACGGATTCGCGAGCGCAAGCCTCCAATTCGTCACTGCCCCAACCGTGGAATTTCCATTTTATATAGCGCGAATTTCACGCAATGACAGATGTTAACTCGCATCTCTTTGTGAAACGTTATTATTTACCTTTGATTTTTTGTGAAAACGAAACTCCAGTGGAATTTGACAACGGGTAGTTACGAAAATGACGTAACTATTTTTTGGTTTGGTGAACCAATTGTTCCATTGATGAACGATTCTTGACAGATTTCTTTCAACACAACTGCAGCTGGTTTAGCCCCTTTTTCGTTCATCTATTTTTTCATACCTACCCACTCCTTTTGTCGTGCATATATTTACGAGTCGGAGACGTTATCACTTTTCATCTGTACAGCTTTTTCAACAGTTATCTCTCACTCTCTATACCAGATCATAATATGTGGGTGCGCCCGTTATTTGATTGTTTGCTTTGTGCGCAGTGATTGAACGCAATGCAATCGAGCACCACTGCAGAAACAGCAGTCGTGCACAGTGTACGTGAGATCCGTGTGATTTTTCTCCTTCGTGTTTTTTTTCACAATACGTGTTCCGCAAACCAGTAGTAACGAATCGTTTGCAAGTGAAGACCTACAGCAATGACCGTAGAAAGGTTTTTTCTTTATTCAAAATAACCTCCCTCTTTCGAAGTTTGGCTTTTAAGATACTGCGATGAAACACTGTACAAACATTAATTTTTAACGGTATTTTATATGTCATAGGTATAGTACAGAATTGACGAGAATACGAATAAAGATTTATTTGTTTTACAGTGATAAGTGGAAAACTATGTAAATGATTTATTGGAGCAAGTTAGAATAATCATATGAAGCTTGCTGCTGTTGACATTATCTATAATGAGCGACTGCTGGTATGTTCAAATGTATGCGAATGTGCTCGAAATATCGTAGAGAGAAATCCATATTCTATTCCGAGCATGTAATCCAACGTATTTGAACATGAATTCGCGAAAATAAAATTATTGTCTTTGCTCTTCGGTCGACGTATGAAATTTTTCCCTCGGGCGCGTATAACGATTGAGGAAAAATTTTTACCAGAGAGAACGCAGTTTAAATTTTACAGCCGGTCTTCCCCTTCTCTTGCTCTTTCTCTCACTCACTCTCTCTCTCTCTCTCTCTCTCTCTTTGAAAGCTACCGTAAAATGCACGGAGGAGGTATGCCCCGCCGTCGTAGAAAATTCGAGCTGCATCGCTGGATTCTTTCGCAAGCTTATTAACCATCTCAAGACGTCGATGCTCTTTCGCAAGTTGCGTATGTATGCAATTGAAACGGAAGGAAAAAATGTGATTCTGTTGAGATGAGAAGCGAGCTTAAAGAAAAAAAGGAGACGAAGGATCGATGTTTGCTTGCGAATTTTCCAGCATTTTCGGACTCATTCCAATGGCAAAATACAATTTTCGTATTTATTATTTCCTTCGTGGATTTTCCGACTACCATGAGTATTATATATTGTGCGTGTGTGTGTGTGTGTGTGTGTGTGTATGTGTACGTAGAAGCGCGAGCGTTTCACGCAAAGCCTCGAGCTATGAATTTTTCAGAAAAATCTTGTGTGCGCCGCGGCACATGTTCCGGAAATATTTGTGCGAAGGCATTTCAGAAATGCGAAGCACTACTTTAACCCGGGGTTTTACTCATCGTCGAATCGCTCTTCCTCGTCTTCGCTCTCTTTGCTCTCTCGTCCTCTTTCTCCGTTTCTGAACGCGCCGTGTCATGCGCCCGAAGTAGTATTTCGCAGACGAACGAACGAGTTGTCATTTCGAGTTTACGGCAGAGAGTGGACTTTAAAAAAATGAACGTCGTTAATGCGCTTAATTCTCCCAGTACATCACGAATACGTTGTATGCGCATGTTGTATGCACACGCTGTAATGTCGAATGTAGAATATAGAGTGTGTGATGTGGGCCTGTATTTAAGGATTTAATAAAAAGCTCAAACTCGCATACGAGTAACGTTCGCAATGTTAGAGGAATCGATCGATTCAATGGTTCTGCGTCGGAGGAAATTCGAACAGTGCCAGCATTAACGGGCCAGGTTAAACCGCCGCGTTAGATCCGTCTTTCTCTCTCGAACTCTTTGGTAGTCTGTGCGCTAGCTGACGTAACTATCTCGGTGTACGAATTAAAACGTGAAGTCATCTGCGCTCGGCTGCAGAACGAACGCCTGTTTATCTCGGCGAGTTTTCCGCGACACATTGTCACGCGATGGCGGCGCAGGAGAGGAGGTGGAGGAGGGAAGCCGTTGGCGCGCTTTTAATGAAACGCCGCAGAACCCCAGCCGTTTTGCGGATCGCTTCGCATCGTCTCTGTCTGGTTCTCTCTCCATCTCTCTCGCTCTCTCGTTCGGGTAAAGCCGGATGTGAGATAACCGCGCGAGCGCTCTCGCGCCGATCTCTTTTCACCGTTTTCCGTGTCGAGCCCGCGAGCGCTACAGCTGATGATGACGCGCGAGGCTTGGGGCTCGTTTGATAGGCACGAGTGTGATATTCGCGCGATGAGTTTCTTTAATGGAAGGAAAGCGAACGATGGGCGTAGCTCGTCGATTCGATGCTTTGTTCCCCTGTTTTTTTCCACTCTTTACCCTCCCGGCGTTCTTTATATTCCCATCTGGTATCGCTTTTTACGCTCAACCTCTCCCTTCTTCGCCTCTTCTCCCATTCGTTCTCCCATTCTATGCTATAGATAAAAAATATAAATTATATTTCTAGATTATAAGCAAATTCTCCCCCGTCAATGTACGTACACTTTCTTCACTTGGCAAATACACTTTCATTCTTTCATCAGTTCTTCAGTTAAACCCATCAAGTGTTCTAGCTTATACCTTATAGTTAGGTATAGAAGTTTCGTAGAAGTAAAATTCGAATGTGTAACTTTGTAGAAATTCATGCTGTGGTGTTAGAGAATAAAATTCGGCATTTTGGCAAAATGCATTTTATTTTGATGGTCATAGTTTATATTTCATGCTGAATCTCAAATATTACAAAAAAATGCAGGCTTCGATTTAGCTACATTTTAATTATGAAATTCGAGCTATTTAAGCTGCATAAAAAAGCTACATAAAACAATTATAAATATGTATATTTTTAAAATTGGACCGCCTTTCATATAAAAAATCATGACGATTTCTTTGTTTTTAATAATAATGGATTTTTTAAAGCACGTTTAACTACTAAACCAGTTCACTAAAAAATAATCATCATCGTACAGTTTAATTATAACTATAATATTTATGAATATTAAATATAGATTTCAAAGTTAAAAAATCAATAAATGTGATTTTGCGAATTTCAGTTCTGGACTTAAAAAAGTATTTCTTTTGACTTTCAATCCTATGATGAAGATAAAAACAATAATTTTTTAGGACGCTCCGTACCTTTTGATTAATAGCCATTTCTTATTTCTTTACAATCCTATTTTCTCAGCTCTGCCGTAATAGTCATTTAGACCCTCATTTAAATTTAAAGACATAAAGCCAGTAAACTTTTTGTAAAAGCATTGATTAATAACGTTAAATACAGAAATACACTATCAGCTGCGTTTAATTTTATATCACAATTTATTTGATATATAAGTAAAGAAGCAAAAAATTGTCATGCTCATTACAGTAATACATTACGGTTCACGAATGTGTTCTAATTTTACTCTTTCAAATTCGAATTCAGAGTAGAAATTGTTTGTGAAAATTGTTTGCACGCAATACTTTTAAAATATACTCGGGTAAAAAATAAACCTACTGTTATGGTCGGTTCCTCGAGCGCTTTCCAATATTATTTGGTAGCGACTGGTGCTTCTGTTAGCCGGCGATATGTCAGCAAATCCTAGACGTCTGGTCGATGTATAGATGTATAGATAATTTAGACAAATGAACGAGCACTGTAATCGCAAATCGTGTGCTTTATTAATATGCACTGTGCATTTTTAAATGTATACACAATTACACATGTATGTGGTTATGCTCTGCTTATACTTTTGTAAAAAAATGCACGATAGAGCATATGAATTATTAAAATAATAAATTATTGAAGAAAAGAGTAGTTTTAATGCGTTTTCCCACTAGCATATCACTGGCAAATAAACGCAAGTAATTAAGCAGAAGTTTTCGCCGGTAAATACTGCCGCAGTTGGCCAACAAAAATTAACTTGGTTTACCAATGTCAAACGGTTGGTATCAATTTTTAAACGTGCGTTACTAACATATTTCATTAGACTACCGCTGCTTCACTGCATTCTTAAATTATGTTTGCATAAACTTGGCGAAGTTTAATATTAATTAGCTCCACGAACAGGCAACTTTAGTCGAAGAACAAAGTCTTATAAAAAAATAAAAAATAATAATGGCCTGGAATAAACAAGAGGACGGATTTTGTACATGAGTTTCCTTTCATTTATCTTTTTATACCAATATTCAGTATTTTATTAAATAGTCCATTTTCTTTTCTTGCTATTTTCATATATTTTACCCTATTACTTGTAATCATTTCAGATTTTCCATTACTGTTTAAGGGATAATTTTCATATTTATTTTGAAATTACGCGCTATGCTATGACAAAATGTATGTGATGGGAGACAAACCGATCAGTCAAATGTTGCGCGATTAGGAATATGATGGCAATTAAAATTCTTAAATAATACGACGACAATAAGAGCGAGCAAATTTGAAATAATCCGATAAAAGCGTGATAACTGCATTAATAAAACGACTAAAAAGGTAGGAGGGTCAAGACTAAAGCAAACGAGCGCGTCCTAGCGAGAAATTATAATTATATTATACCAGCCGACGGTGGTGCAAAGAGAGCTAAAACGCGGCAAACGCGGCAAACGCGGCAAACGCGGCTCGGGACACGATAACGCGTTAGTCGCGCGCGCGAGCGAGAGAGAGAGGGAGATACACGCTCTGGGACACATCATAAGCCCGCGAGGATTTTTGCGTACGCGTCGCATTTATGAAAATCCCGGCGACAGACCGCAACGCGGCGCACTACTGCTGTTGTTCGACGCCCCGGTAAGCATGAAGCGAGCTCTTCCGCATCATGAAACTCACCACTCGACTGTTAAAACGTTACCATTGTTTTATAACGATGTTTTACTTGCACCAGTCTAGAGTTTTTTCGTTTATTCAAAACGCCATATTGAAATTTGAATGATGACCTTCATTAATGTAATTTGTGCCTGGGGAAATGATCCTTGTTTGCTTTTACTATTCTTTGGTGTCTCAACGTTAGTGTTCCAGTTCATTCGTAAACGTCGTAGAAGACGACGCGCGTAAAAGCAAAGCTTAAGCGGTATTCGAAAATTAGCTAAAATCCCATTACCCAAAAGCCGAGAGGCTATTCGAGCCGTGCTAAAGAGATTTCTATTTTTTCGTTGCATGCTGTGTACTCCACGCGTAATCCTCCGTATGCGGTTAGAAAAAGCCGCACTGGGATGGATGTGAACAAGAGAGAGAGAGAGAGAGAGAGAGAGAAGGTGAATATTTCTCAGCACAAAGGCGATTTTCACCTGTACAGAAGTAACGTCGCATAATCCCCTACGGCCAAGACCAGCGCGTCGTGCATTACGCTTACCATCGCGACTAGTTCACAGAACGCGGATAATAGTTTATTTACTCGAACGGACAAATCTTTCTTTTTTATCCTGCTTTTTTTTTGTCTCTATCTCTATTTCTCTCGCTCACACAGAAACTCGCTTGCCTGCCGCACGGGATATATCCCTTCCGCACTTTTATATCGGCTTTAAATTGTGACAAATGGTTATGGAGCCCAGGATATTTAGAATGCACAGTTCGCTTTTTTTGCCTTCGTATTTTTCCGATTGTTGCAACCGTTGGTGTACCGCACTACGCGGGTATGCGCTTTTTTTTCGGCCCATCGTTCATTCCCTGTATACCGCGAGGATGGGAAGTGCACGCTGCTGTTTTTTCTTTTTCTTTTGCAGCACTTTTCGAGCGCGTGTACGCGTGCATGTACGCGTGCGTGTGTTTGCATGGGAGAACGGCTCGCTTGTACGTGTATTTTCGTTCGGTTTCGAAATCGATCGCGCGTGTCGAGAAGGGATTCGGCAAAAAAATCCGAGCGACGTTCTATACAATTCAGCGCCTTGATTGTATATATTTTATACGGCTTTCGAAATGTCCGAGTTAGTTCCAGAAAAAATTATGCCTTTATTGACCTGTCTTTGATGAAGTTAAGCGATTGCCACTTATTCCCGAACCAGTTTCTTGAAAACAAATCTGACTGTCGTGTTATTTACTAAAATATAGCAAAATCAATACATTTCGTTTAATGATAAATCATTTTTAAACGTTGTAGTGCGTTGTAATCAGCATATGAAGACGTTGCGAACATGTTTTGGACTTATGACTTATGGATTAATGGCTAATGTATTTAAAATTGGCTGTTGAAATAATTTATGTACCTAAAACGTGGTTAAAAAACTTATCGATACGAGGAGAGGTAATAATTTAAGTAATAAGAGCCTCGGTGGGATCATGTTTGACGAGATGGGATCCGGACGACGATGGCGACGATGGCGACGATGGCGACGATGGCGACGACGACGAACAAAAGCGAGCGCAGAAGAAATGAAGCCAAATCCGGTACCGCTAGCCAGAAGAAAAGTGCAAAATGTGCAGTACTAGCCGAGCCATAGTCAGCAGTGTAGCTGATATCTGCAGTGTGGTGAACCGCGCGCGTACGTGCAGTCCAGTAACGGAGACGACGACGACGGCGACGACGACGGCGACGACGACGGCGACGTTAAGGTAATGAGGCAAAATAAAATCCCGAAGGAACTGCAGTCGGACCGAATCGGGCATATCTATAGCGCACTATATACGAAAGGCCAGTGTATGCAAGCGATATCTCCGCGAGATCATCCACGCTGGAATTTCTCAATTGAAGCGCTTGCAGTCCCTCTCTGCAATCGAATAATATCGGCATTCAATTTCGAAATTCCAAGGAGCCAGAGCTTGGCTATACTGAGCTTGGCTATACCTGAGCTTGGCGATACTGAGCTACATAGAGAGATATAGAGGAGATGGAGAAAAAGGGAGAAAGAGAGAACTTATGGATTCTTAGCTGGACATTTCTTGTTTAAGTTAGTATCAATGTCGATCGATTTCCGTGGCGGTCAGATCTTTTGAGAATATCCCAGATGTCATTTATTCACATTGAAAATTGTTCGCTGACACTCTTGCCATCGTTATTGTTCACCTCTAATTTCCTTAGCACTGTCCAAATTATAAGTATTGCCATTATGAGCTATTTTTGTTCGGACTCGAATATTAATCAAATAGAGGGCCTTTGCAAATGCCTTTGCAAATGCCTTTGCCTGCTACGCTGCAGACCAGATGCTCATTTTCATTCCCTATGTTGACATCGTCAGTCGTAACTAACCTTCGTGCACTTTCATAGATTTGAAATTGACATGGAAAGCGTAGGTGGGTGCAATTAGAAAGGGTAATAGAGCTCTTTATACGCTTGGATCATTTGGATCCGGTACTATCAGAGCGTTACGCCAGGGGCCTTATTATATCTCATCTGGAATACTGTTCTATCGCATACTTAGATGTGTTAATGATTGATAAATTTGTACGAGAAGCACGTCTATAGGGAAGAAGTCTATAGGGAAGAAGTCTATTGGGAATTAAAAAAGACGAACAAATTACCCCAGATTGTTTAGTAATAGATCTGTGTATTACTTTGATCATGAAATTTTACGGAACCCATGTGAGTGTGACAATTGTATTATCGTTATCAATTGACTGGGTAGATTAACTGCTTTGGCAAAATGTACGATAAGAGACAATTCAACATAAACACTAATAAACAAAAGCACGTCCCATCACGACCGTCATCATAATTTCGGGATTCTCAAATACGATGACTGTTACACGAGTGATAAGAGAAACATTTAATAATAATTCTGTATAAGCTCAATAGAAAATAACAGTGTTCCTTTAAGGACGTAAAGTTTCATTAAATATTAACAATAATAACGTACTTTTGATGATAATACCTATTATTGAACCAATGCATACTCCCCCGCTAATCAAGACTTATTAATCAGAATGTTCTAATTGAGGAGAATTATGGAACGTGGAGAGTTGAAGATGTATATAGCTATAGCACCTTATCCCAGAAGATCCCATTCGAATTATCCTATCGCGGCAAAAGCAGGCCTGCGCTCTTGGAGTCGGTGAAATTTTCGCCTCATAAAAGGCTCCTTTTCATCGCACTGCTGCGCTTTATCAAATCAGTTCAGCATCACTAATTTGAACGTACTTTCTCTCTCTCTTTTTCCACGAATTATAAGCAGCCGATCCTTCTCTATATACCACTGGCGCGTGACAATGAGTGAAAAAAGTAAACGGACGAGAGGATAAAGAAGAAGTCGCTCTACCGGAACGCAGTTATACGACTCGCGGAGCTTAAACGCACGGCGATTTCTTATCAGTAAAATGAGTTTTTGTCCGTGAATACTATCTAGCGACGTTGAGCCAGGAGACTCAGTTTTTTCGACCCTCTCTTTGCTTCTCTTTATCCTTCTCTCTCTCTCTCTCTCTCTCTCTCTCTCTCGCTCTCTCTGCCTGGCAGCTCAGCACAAAAGCAGGAGGGTGGGAGAAAGCAGAGCAACGCAAATTGAAACAAATGGAAACTTATATGCATCGCGGCACATTCCGAGTTTTATTGCCAGCTCATTTCATCTCGCGCAAGCACAACAGCAGCAACTGCAGCATAGTTTTATCGGTGTTACGGTGTTATGGTCTTTCCTGTTATTGTCAAGCCGGGTGACCCCGCGCTCGCGTGCAGGCTAGCGACAATGACCATTCGCTTCGCGAAGGCAAACTAAAACAATCCGCTACCGTGATCTCTTCTCTCTCTCTTCTCTCTTCCTCTCTCTATCTTTTTTTCATCTTTTTCTTTTCTCTCAACTTATTGTTCTCGTCGGCGCGCATACTTTTTTATTATATCTCGCGCGTTCTGATTTTCATTTTGAGGAAGCGGCGCCGCTACTTCTGCTGCTGCTGTCGCTACTGTGCGCAGTTGACGCATCCACGTATGTGTGTGAGTGTACTCGAAAATCCAATTTCTTGGCTGGAGCATGAGCGAGAAAGAGAACGTGTGAGGAGGAACGGAGGGGGGGGGGGGTGAGACGCTTTACGACGAATTCAGTTGCCAAAGCAAGCCTTGGCCAGAATATTCACGCTCCGCTTTAGCAGCTCGCGCTTTTTTTATCACTCGATTAGACCGCACTGAATCGTAGCATGAAGAATAACATGTCGGTCGATATTTGACTGGTGCACAGTTTGCCCACGAATAAATGTCTCCTTAATCCTTAAACCCCTGATGGTATAAGATGAACAAGTATGCGGCACCGCAAAGACTATTGAAATACAGCAATTTAAGCATTTCAATATAGATATATACTCGTAGAATACAATTAGAATGTATGCTAGTTGGAATGAGTAGGGTTTGTTGTGTTAACGTAAAACTGGATCAAAGGAGAAACTATACTAAGTTCACTGAGGTTAGTTAACTAGAACAACGAAGTAAGACTAACTGCTCAGCTGTATTGTTAACTCTCGCATAAGATAACCAGAGACTTTATTGTGCAACAGACTGGTATATGGCCTTGCAAGGTAAAAATTTTCTAGTTGATTTATACTTTCTTTTCAAAGCCTCTGCGAAATATGCATCGAAATGTTTAATTCAGCGAGCCTATATAGTATAGGTATATACTATGTGTAGGATAGCTAGCTATGAGAACACCCAAAATAACTGAGCGCGAAAGATTTATCGCGGTAAGTTCGCTCATTCCATATCTCTTGGCAAACTGTGTATCAGCCGCCAATCAGGAAAACGTCGCGTCGAATGCGCTAGCCGCGCGAAAAAATAAGCTGCAACGAAGCTTTGGAAGAGGGGGAAAAAGAAGGCACGCGAGAAAAAGTCAAGTCTCCAGGCCACAATAGAAAAAGGAAAGCTGCGCCGGAGAAAGTTATTCGGAACTCAGGTCGGCGTGATACATAAAATATGTAAGTTTTAAGAGGCGCCGGCAGTTATTTTCCGGTCGACAAGCGCTACGCGCGTACTCGTTGCCGAGAAACGAAACTTTATACATGTACACTTGTGTAGGTTTAGCTTACATAAGCTGCGCGCGCCGCTCGACTTTTCCCGCCAAAATGTTTGAAAAACGAAGGCAGTCGTCGCTTTCCAACAGCAGCACCAGCAGCGGCTTGTTGCCTACACTTTTATATCGCGAGAGAGAAGAGACGAGGAGAGAAAACGATTGGACTCTACGGCTATACTGTGCACTGAAGGCTCGGAGCAGATAGCGAGTTTACAGCGCCGTCGGGGTACTTTGCTATTTCGGCCATCAGCTTGTGCTAGACAGCTGCAGGATGTCTTCACCTCATTCCCCACGAACCTACCGTCACAGTCGCCGTAGACATCTTTGTAGATCCAAGTGTCTCTTTTCAATGTAAATGAATTATCCTTACATTCCAAAAGGAAACAAAAGCATATATCTTTTTGAAAATTTCTCTCGACGTAGTTCGTCAATTTTTTCCTAATTTGTTGCTACTCTTTTCGGTGCATAATTCTACTTTCGGCCAATTCGTAATGTATCTCCTTTCCTTAGACCACGAGCAACAGCTCTAAACGTAAATGGAATTGAGGAAGCGGATGAAGGCTCAGAGGGAAAAAAGAAAAGCAACCTGTATGTATAAAATATGTATACGCAGGGAGAAAGTTGAATAGCGAAGTGATACTAGAAGTAGTAGTAGTAGAACGGCCCTGTATACAGTCGAGGACGAAGCTCTCGGTGAGTAGACAAAGAGCCAGAGTGGGAGTAGAAACAGGAGGGCAAGCAGTCGTCGTTACGTTTCCATTTTAGCGGTGGCCGAGTAGAGAAGCCAAGGTGGCGGCAATGCCGACTCTATCCTAACGAGGGATGTGGCGTACGATAACCAACGAGTTCGTCAAAGTAATTCGCTCTTCGCGGACGCCCCATTCCGGTCACGTACTTTCTCTCGCTCTCTCACCCTCTTTCTCTCCCTCTTTCTCTTTGCTCACCTTATTATCCTACGTTTCCGCGCCAACATTCTCACAACGCTCTTTCGCTCTTTATATGCCCTCAACTAACATACCTTCGTTTCTCTCGCTCCGTCTCTTTCTCCTGCATACAGAGCTGTTTAGGATACTTTTTTTATATTTTCATTAGTACTTTTATGATTATGGTTATACGTTTTACCCTAGCTGTTTGTAGTTTTTAAAATTTGAGAAGATAGGCTTCTTTACAAAGATGATGTTGTTTCAGAAATTATGCTAGGTGAACATTATTATTTTACTCGGGAGATACCAACGACACTGATTGCAATGCACAATGTTTGCTTTATTAAACATTAGAGATGCTCATAAGCTTGTATTGAACATCCATAAAATCAATTTTTTTATTTCTTCTTTATGAGTCTACAGTCTACGTTACATCGCAGATCTACATTTGACGGAAAAATTCAATTAAGATGAAACAAAAGATTTATGTAACTCGTAGTAACGAGTTTTAGAGTAAGTTTTTTTCAATACAATTCAATAAATCCTCATTACTATAATTGTAAATTATTTCATTTGCAAATTACTTTTACGCGAGAAAAAGTTGGAAGACTATCATTTCTTAGACTCAATCGAGATGAATTATTATGAAAAATTTGTTATAAATCTGGAAACTGTTGGATAGCAAGCGCAGTATACATATTGCGAGTCACTAATCTATTTCTGTTATTTGGGGTACACCCACTTTAATTGGTTTAAAATAAAATTCACATAAATATCTAGTAAGCAACGATAAGTAATCGGATAAAGCCTTCGATTATTTATTAAAATATTAATTTTTCTCGGCACAGCGCACTAAACGCAACCTGCAATAAAACTCTGGAGAGAAGCTGCTGCTGTAAAAAAGCACGCTATACCAAAGTAAACTGCAATCAAGATCCCCCTGCAACGAGAGTAATTTTTCAGAATAATACTCGAATTACATACACCCGAGGTGTATGTACATACAAGCTTGAGGGGAAAAAGTGCCGCCCAACCCCTTGGCGAAACCTCCTCCTCATAAATCGCTACATTATCTTATCTCGACGAGCTGGGTAGCCGCCCCCTTTTTTTCAACCTGTTGTTTGTTCGCGCTGGCGCAATCTCGCGCGCACTTGGAAAGCTCGCAATTAAAATAAAGATAACCTTTGGATATTTTACTTATGACGCTCCCCGAACGCAGAACCTCCACACGCGCGCGCGCTGGCTGTTTCTCTCTTCGTCTACTTTTCTATATATACACAATATATCCCTCTTTATCTGCAAGCGAAAGCGCTGAAAATCGGACAAACTCTAGCTTTACTTCTTTTTTCCTACATATTTTCAATCGGGGAACATTCTAATCAAACGAGCTTTTTTACTTTCACGCTCGAGCGCACATTTATTTCGCGGTGACGGCGAACCGTGTTCACAATGTACGTCCCGGAGATTATTTACGAGGACGACTATTGCCCGCGCCGCGATAACAATAATGCACGCGCTTGATTTTATTGACCGACAATGTAGCCGAGTCCAGAAAAAATTTTTTTCCTTTTTCCGAGCCGCTACCCGAACTTCATTTCCGCTATTTCCTACGAGTATGCGTACGCAGTGCCTGTATCAGCGCGCTTCCCCGGAATGTCGATTTTTTGTTCGCGGTTTTTCACAATCGATGATACATGACGGCCGGGTGCTGACGGAAACTGTGCCTTTTTTCGCTCTTGCACATTAACGGCTCACTCTCGACGCGTTGATTCGCAATCATCGACAGCCGACCTTTGACTTTTTTCGTGGAACGTCCAGTCTATGCATACCTATATCTATATACATACCGTACACGTATATTATACGCACATTCACTGTATACATTGTACCTACACTCGCAGTCGGCTTTTTTGACTCTATTGATATCGAGAAGTATTCGAACGAGTACATAAGTATTCGAAACATAGATTTGTCACTTGAATAACGAGTACAATCAAAACAATTGCGACTGTAAAAAAATGTTTCTTTTTATAGTCGCAGTTCAATCCAGTAATATAAACGTTGGCGAATATGTCAGTTCGATCCGTCCACGTTTTCATAATAATTTCAGTACTCGGCGTGGTCTATAGTAAACATCACAAGCTTTTAAGCTCATTCATGTGGTCAAACATTCGAGTGAAGCCTGAGTCACGGCCACATAAACTTTCAATCGCTCTAATTAACGTTTCCTACTTTCGATGCTTTCTACATCTATTCATTATCTAGATGGGATTGCGGGTGCACACATTTTTAGTTCTTATAAAGCAGAACGGGTAACGACGTCAACAATATTATTATCAGTATGTATTAGATAGTTTGCTATTTTTTATCAAAGTAAACAAAAGTTCATAAACAACCGTTGGGGCTTTGATGCACATAATAAATCTTTTCTCTAATTTGCATACAACAAATGGGATGTACACGAAGAGAATGTGAAACCAAAATACAATTAATATTGATATTTTCAAGATTTCCTGGATCGAATTGAGACATTTTTAGTATCTACATGAAAGTTATTAATATATAGAGAAGATTAAGAAAATGCGCTTTACGCTTAACTGCATTAATTTCACGTCACAAGTATATTTGGAGAAAATGTTTTTCGAAATCATAAAAATAAAACAGAATAAAAATAAATAGATCAACTGTAAAAAATATCGAAACCAGATTATTTAAATGTATAATAAATCGAAGTACTTTTATTCAATATTCGTTCAACCGATACTGATGAATGATTAATGTATGATTAACGCTGTACTCTAAAAGTAATGAGAAACCAGGCGTATTGCTACTCCCATTGGTATAGAATACAAACATATAAGCAACTATTTATATAAGACAAAGTATAAATGAGAACATTGAACGCGAGAAAAAAGAGTAGAAGAATAAAGGTTCAATTTAAAAATGACATCATAATAAAATGTATAAAAATTTTACTGCGATTGATCGAATTCGTATTAAATATTTTTAGCTCATCGAGAACACAAAATCTTGTATCCCTTCTATATTTGAGAATAAGATTTACGCTTTCGTAGAAAAGAATAGGCTCAAGCTAAAAATCACGTTTTCTAGTTATTAATTTAGTCAAATAGATTACTCACTATTGTGATATTTCACGAGGTAGTACGATCATAGATAGAGTACGATCACTATTTTTCTCATGTTTTTCTGCGCCTTACTGCGAAGTGTGATAAAAAAATGACTCCAGATATTTTAGCATATTAAATTGGCATTTCCCATATAAATTATAAAACCTTTGCCGTGAGAAAGTTTTGAAAAATTTGTTGTTCGACATGCAAAGCCCATGTTTATTCAGAGTTTGTCTTCGACTTTAATTTAGCGCGCGTGCGATAGCGCAAAGATGCCGGCTTATGTACGTAGCTCCATCAAACTGTCTGCTTTAAGATCGAGAAGATGTTTCTATTCAAATGCATACTTCTTCTATAAGGTCAATTATAAAATTTGTCTTTAACGAGTCGTTGGGCTATCCAGCTGAAAATTCAATATTTAAATGGATTGAGAAAAAAGATTGAAAATAGAAAAAAACGTCGATACACGAAAGAGCGGCGGCAGCGCAGAGTAGAGCAGAGTTAATCTAGTAAAAAGTTATCCCCTCGACGATGCTAAGGCGAGCGATGATGCATTCTGGCTGGCGCCACCTGCCCAATCAGCGAATTTCGAAATTTCTCATTCAGCGCGAGCGACTTTTTATTAGCCCTTATCACTTGGTGCTCGCATAAAAAAATTCATGCGAATCCCGGAGTCGGCTAGGTTTTGGGCCCCGCGAACGAAGAATATTTCCCTCCGCGCGCTCCGCTGCAGAACCACTTGCCGGCGGCGGACTTCCAAACTTTTTTATCCCGCGTTTTTATTGCTTTTTGACGGACATTCACTGCGACGGTACGATAGCACGTGTAGCGCCGTAAAAAAGCTGCCGGCGTAAAATCTCGCCTGCCCTCGCGCTCGTCCCTTTTCACTCGGAAGAGTATAGGGGACGTTGTACCTCCAGCCCGTGCAGAATAGCTACTCCTGTGTGCAAGCCCGCAAGCATACATATATGCATACTTGCATACATACGTGTATGTGTACGCATACACGCCGCACTTACTTATATACGTGCGAATTACAAGCGCGCGAACCTCCCGCGGAAATTCTTATAACCTGCTTGCGCACCGTGCATAAAAGATCGCGGCCGAGAGGTGAGCGGGAAAAATGTATTTGCGCGCGCGCGCGCGCGAAAAAATTATATGAATTCGGAAGTTATGGCTGTTGCGAGCGTGCACACACCTCAACGGAATTCGGGAAATACTTTTTGAGCGTCGTCTTCTCTCTCGTTGGCGCTGTATTTTCCATTTCTGTTCAGGATTGCACACGAGCAGAAAATTATTATCTCAAAATTCTCCTACGAGCTCCATGGAATATCTATACTTTTTAAATGAATTAAATACATTTTTCAGACAAAATCAACACTTCTTATTCTCATTCGTGTAGTTCAAAAGAGTACTAGAAAAAGAGTACTAGAAAAAGAGTACTAGAAAAAGAGTAGCCAGCAAAGCACTAACGCTACCGACCAAAAAATTAAACCAAGAAAATCAAATAAATGTTTTTTTTCTTTGGCCATAATAATTTCGTGCATAAGTCAACTAACTCTAGAAGCTGAAAGTCTTCAGTATTTTCATAAAACGATATATGCTGCTCATAGCAGTCAACAGCAGTGTCATTTTGCGAGATCCTGCTCGAAGAAAAATGTACTTGGTCTTTTCGAAGTCAAGAATTGGATGCGATAAAACGCATGTTAGAGGAATGGTTACATTATCCTTTCAATAATTAGCTACTTCAATGATCACAGACCTTATTGTGCATTTAAGCATTTATTTTTTAATATAATTCTTCTTTAATATTCATAGCACGAATGAGCCAAGACATGAATTTAATCCTTTTAGAATGATTTGACATTGACATTTTAGCACAGTGAAATATTGGTACCATCGCTACGTCATACTATCGAGTATTGTGATGAGAAAAGTAGAGTTTACGAAAAATAAAAAAGTAAAATAGGGGAAGTAAAAACATAGTTAGGCGCGCAGTGCGCGCACACACACACACACACACACACTCCCATACATTTACAGACTAGCTGGCATATCGAAAATCCGAATCTCGAAATTGAATCCAAGGTAAAACGTTTCTAATCAAGATAAGTATGAGATAAGAGGTAGAAACCGAGTACTCACCGTGGAGAACGGCGAAAAAACTGAGGGCGCACACGAAGAGCGATCGAACACTCGTGTTTGCCATTCTGCCTCCCTCTGCTGATTTCCTTCGCTCTACGAGTACGTGTGTGAACGAGCGTGTCTTTCTCTTTCCCTCTTGTGTTCTGCTTCTGAGTTCTCCTTCTGTGTTCTCCTTCTGTGTTCTCCTTCTGTGTTCTCCTTCTGTGTTCTTCTTCTGTTTTCTTCTTCACTCGGTTGGGACTATTGTCGTCAGAATCCGACAAAACACTCGAGAATGAGTGGATAGCTGCTCACGCCTTGGCGATAATCGCGGCCTTCATAACGCCCTGCCTACTCGACCTCGATGCTCCTCACTCCCTCTTTCACTGTTTGTTGGATGGTTCCGATAACAAGTATGACTCGGGCGAATCAGCCGGTGACCGGAGGACTTGGGATGTAACTGTAACGATAGCCAATGACTCTCATCGCACCACGTCGTTTCTTCCTCTGAAGTGACTGCTGCTACTGTGGCGAACCGATTCTGGAATGCAATTTTGGGAGCTGCTCCCGCGGTTACCCGGGTTCTTTGTGTCGGTTCGCCTTTATTCTTTAATTGGTCGAAAAGAAAGCTTGCCGCAGGGGCCACCGAACCGCGCTCCAATTAGCCGTCGATTTAATCGCGTTACACACTTATCTCATCTGCTGCAGACTTTGCGCTACTTACTCCCGCCTTTTCCTCCTTTTTCCTCTTGCTCGGGCTCTCCTTTGCCGCTAAGCCAATGCAGCCAGGCGAAGAAAGTTCGCCGAAGCGCGAGTAAGCTTCGCCGCGCCCACTCGACCAGACCCGTTGGCCAATTATTCGCGCAAAAATCGGCTGTTCGAAAAAATATTCCAAAAAATATTCCAAAAAATGTTCCAAAAAGTTACTCCGAGTCCGAAGCTTTCACTAGATCAGATTCCTGCGACGCGTTACGTGGACCGAGCAACGACACCGGGTCGGCGACATATCGGTATCGCGGCCCCCGTTCAATAGCCCAACGCAGCTGGTACGCGCTCTCCGACCGGAACTTCGGTTTATCCTTATCTGACGAAAAACCGAAGACGGGTTTATCGCTTATTGCTAATCTCCGAGCGACTCGGGTAATCTAGGCGGAATCCGAGCAGCGAAGATCGTTATGGTCCGACGGTACGCGATTCGTGTAGCGTCCGGCCAGCTCGGGCTTGCGATGCGCACTGACGGCGAGAGCGTGGCACGTTGGACTTTGAAGGGAGGCAGGCGAGGCTGGCGGGAGTGCGCGGGCGCAAAGAACCGCCGCTTCGAGTTTGTCCCCACTATATGGTGTGCGCCGATGAATCGCGTCGATGAATCGCGCCGATGAATCGCGCCGATGAATCGCGCCGATGAATCGCGCCGAGAGAGCGCGAGAGAGGCTCTCCCTCAATGGTCGGGGCGCAGTCGTCGCCGCCGTGGCTCTGCTGCGCGGTAAGCTGCACGCGACCATAAGAACGGGGGAAGGAGAGCAATGCCGGCACCGCTGCGCTGCTTTTTGGCGGGGGTGTAGATCGCGTAGACGAGAGACGCGCTCGCTGCTACTGCTGCCGCTGCTACTGCTGCCGCTGCTACTGCTGCCGCTGCTGCTGTGGTCTCGTGTCTAACTTATGACCTCAAAGGGCTCGTTAGCGCTCTCGCGCTCCAAACTATTATAGCCCAGTGTACGCAAGCGGTTGCGAGTTTCGATTTTAGGATTGCGCCCAGGCCTTTTCTCGACGCTCTGTGTCGCTCTACAGCTTGTGATTGTCCTTTTTTCTGCAGTTATTTTCGCTTTCAACATCCGCGCGATAACGTCAAGCTCGCCAAAATCTATCCCTCGCAACTTATAAAATGCGCAGACGCTTATCGAATAGCGAATAGAGAAAAAGCCGAGTGCGTCAAACGATCCAGGTCTTAATTCGAGACAGTTACATCGTTCAGCGGAAAATCCGGGTTCGAGTCGTAAGGGGCAAATCTAAGACACGGCCGGTAGCAACGGTCGCGATGCCATTGGTGAACTTCTGCTCGCGAGTGTGTGCACGCACGGCTCATCGTCGATGAATAGGGATCCCTGGTCTACTAGGCCGATGCGCTCTTATTTGACGTTTACTGCGAGCCGCGGTTGTGGTGCGGTTCGTCCGCTCGCCAAACCATACGCTGAGCGCAAATCCGCAACAAAAACAGATTATCACGCGAGCAAACACGTCCGGCAGATAATTCGCCGAGAGTATATACCGCGCACTGCTCGAGTGTCATCTACGTACGTGTACAATGTGCATATATATATATTTGAATAGTGCGATTGAAACAGCAGTAGCGAGCGAATAACTGCGACGAAAGTCGGACCACAACTGTTTATTCGCGACGACGATCTAGATTGAGAGTCGAATGTTGCTCTGTGTCTGAATATGCCTATGTGTGCATCTGTTCGTCTGGCTTCTATACGTACAGAACGACAAAATTCCAATCGTTAACGCTTGGGCATTTGAGAGTATTATTTGCAGATTGCAAATTTATCCAAATTTCAACGCGAGCTCGTTTCTGTTCATTGATTTTGCAAACAGTAAAAACAGTAAACCCTTCGACTTAATAAATTTGATCTTTATATTCAATAACTCACCATGAGTGACACAATCATTTTTTTACATAATCGTTAATTAATTGTAAGTTGTGGAAATATGTGGCCCGAATATGCGGCCAATGGAGACTACAATAGGGAAACGAGTGAGTGAGAGAGAACGAATTCGGTCGTACACACTCTATAACAAAGCAGCAGGCGCCAGAAGGATTCGATACTTGTCGGAGCTTATCCCGTTGCAGTGTATACGGTAGTCGACGATTATTGTGACAATTTCATTTTGCATTATCCCGTCCAAACAGTCAACTACTCTGGCATCCCCTACGTGTTCGCAGAACAGTATCTCCCTCTCTCTGTCTCTCTCTCTCCCCCTCGTCCTCTCTCCCTTCCTCGCATTCTCCATTTTCCCAACATTTGCTAAATTTCCCTTCGGGATATACCGCTGGCGCGATTCGTCCATCGAAATCCAGTTTAGCCGAAATTTTGCGCAGCAGAGATGCCGTTGCGTTCAAAAGTTCCCGATAATTACAGATTGCTACTTTTATAAAAATATCGCGAATAATCTTATGCATTCTTCTATAGAATACAATAACAAATCACGAAATCAAATCACGGTATTTTACAAAATGTTGGCGTTTATAACGATCTTTATTCTGACGCTCAAATTCAATTTTATGCAAATAACATTCGCTATTGAACAAATTCCTGAACCCTAATTTTAACTTTACCAGCTTATTATTTATTAGTATCGGATTTTTTAAATTATCCCTTTTTGAGATTAGATAACAATAATAATACGAGCAAATAATTTGATAAGCAAGAAACACCAGTAAAATATTACAGTTACATTAAATTTTAAAAAGATATTTGTTAGAATATGTGAATTCGTATTATCGGTATCATTCGTGGGTACGATTTAAGAGAGTGGGTTGCTACAATACCTCCAAGCGTTTGACTTTTCCTTCGTTCACGGTATGTTTAACGAAGGTGTAAGTTTGTAGATAATAACTGAATAGAACAAGTCTATGCAGGCATAAGATCTTTCTTTGCCTTTGAATATTACAATAATAACATATAATGAATGTGAAGTTAAGAAGAATCCAGTCAAACAAGTGCAAACGTTTTATTAAATTGGCCATCTCTATCGTACTACGAAATTGAAAAATACCTGAATTGTCGTAGCTTTTTAACGATGGTAATCGATCGAAAAGTAATTATAATGCATAATATTGTCATAGAATGCTATATAGTAAACAAATAGTTTCATGCGAGTTTTAATTGTTACTATTATTGATTTTTAAGAAACCT
Organism: Apocrypta bakeri; assembly: GCA_018906985.1. NCBI lineage: Eukaryota > Metazoa > Arthropoda > Insecta > Hymenoptera > Pteromalidae > Apocrypta > Apocrypta bakeri. The sequence continues at coordinate 1,707,225 of JACCIA010000019.1, read as the reverse complement.
CATTGTTTGCTACATTCGAATCGTGCAATTAATGTTTAATTTTCATTTTTCGCCATGAGTTTTTTAAGAATGGAATTCGGTCAGTTGAAATCGGAACGCGCAGTTACGTTGGTCAGGAGGAAATTTCGAAATTCTACAGTTTTTACGGGGATAAAAAGTAAAACGATGGAAAGAATATAGAAGATGACGAGAGTTCGCGCAAGCTTACGAGCTGATATTGTACATGCGAATCACACTGATTGAAGAGAAGCAAGGGTAGCAAGCTCACGCGAATACGTGAGGGAGAAAGCGTTGAATGTCGCAAGGAAAGAATAATCTCGGAGACGGAGAAAAGACTAGGACAGGTGCCGGTGGCGGCAAATAGCCTGAGAGTCAAAGACATGGTTTTATCACTTTTACCGGCGGTGGGCGCGTACCAGCGGCTGTTTCATACCACCGCGTGAACGCGTTTGTCGCTCTCTACCCTCGTACACGAGTGTATGCGTGAGTACGAGGCATGTGCGGTTGAGAGGATGGGCGGATGGCTGGATGAGCCGTGGACTGGCTCCTAAAGGCTGAAACTGCTCGCAGAAGGGCACAAAAATGCTATGTTGCCTGCGCAATTTGGAAATGGTTTATGCACGAGTAACGAGTGAATACACGAGAGTTGCGCGCGTACACAACACATGTAGCACGGTTAGAGTTGTTCCCGGGTTAGAGGAAATCCGGCATGAGCCCTGAGCTCCCTCCCCGAACATTAAAATAGTTCAATCGATCAGTAAAATGATTATAAAAGTAGGATTTTCATCGTACGATTTTCTTCACGGCTTTCTCGATTTCTAGAGACTCGGTTATACTTGTCTGATTCCCAGGAGACTGCGAGATAGATAGTGGGGAAAATGCGAGACATTCGTAAGCGCAGCATTTATGAAATAGGCGTTAGAAATGCTGACAAGTTCGCAAATCCGAGAACGTAGAGAATGCGAATAGGAACGCGTAGAGGGCCATTCTTCCATTTTACCGCCGACACCAACTTAAAATATGTCCCCGAGTAGCAGTAAGCTAACTCTCTTAATCACCTGCATACCGGGTTATAATTTAAATCTTTGACAAGTAAGCACGTGGATGCGGGTAATTAACTATGAGGATTAGCTGCAAAGGCAGTAATTTGCCATGTGGAATATATACGCCAGCGCCTGCAACTATGAGCATTATATAAGTTTGCATCAAATGGCCATTATGCCGTACAGACGAGAATTGTGTATATTGTATGCTCGTGCATAGAGATGATGCCTATCTGAAAAGTCTTACGTGCGCATACGTACATAGACATTAGGTTGCTTAATACACAGATAAGATTTGGATGAAAAGTACGATCTTAGATTTCGGAAAGCAAAGCTGCATGCGGTTGGCAGCAGTAGCATTAAGCAATAAGCAATAAGCATGGCCAAATCGAATCGGGCCATCGATATCGACAACAGCAAGCCAAAGCCACTCGACGCGTGCACACTGTACACGTAAACAGCCCTAAAGAGCAGTAGCGGCAGTAGCGGCGGTAGCGGCAGTAGCGGCGGTAGCGGCAGTAGCGGCGGTAGCAGCAGGCGGACCGCCGAGAATCCAGTTTTAGATTTGAAATAATTAATGCGGCTTTGCGCACGCCCGAGACGGACATTACATTTTACCACATTAGCCGAGCCAGTAGCACAGCACATAGGCAGCCCGGCACCTGCACATATACACATATCCACTTCTGGCCGCACGTCGAGCCATAACTCAAAATCCCTCAGGTGTGCTAACCGCGTATGCGCCGGCGGTCGCGCGTAGGAATGCTAAGGCTCGGCTTCCGCGTTATTAAGCTCTTTCGCGTTTATAGAAGCTTTTCTCGCCACCACCGCGCGGATCTACTTTTATTTCCCCTTCTTCTGCAGACGGATGAGCGGCAACGACGGCTTTTCGCCGGGTACATTGCGATGCGCCACGACAGACCGCAATATGGGATTGTCGCACGCGCACACACCATGCTTATACGTGCAGCTTCTTCTCATTTCTCCCTCCTTCTCTTCGTATTTATTGTCCGAAACTTATCAACTTGCTAAAGATACCATCCATTCTCTCTAAAACTGAAACAATGAATCGTTACTTTTTCCAAATTTAACTATACTTTCACTATATTTCGAAAAATGTAAATCCACACTTTCGAAATAATTATATCGTTAATATTCACTGTTTCATAAGTCAATTATTTTCCATACTCGGGTGTCTTTGGAGATTATCATGACATATAATATCTGCAGCCTAAAAACTACTTTATTTGCAAAGTTCATGAAGATAGATACAGTGCCAAAGAAAATTTAACAAATTTTTAAAAGAATATATCATCTTTCATCAGTCAACAAATCAGAGAACGAGCCAAATAATAATGATACTAAAAATTAAAAATAAATACCTGTTAGAGCTGTTAATGTCCTTTCGTAGGTCTTTCAATCGTTGAGGTAGCCCATCGCTGAAGTCTGCAAAATAATTCCACAAAAACATTTCAAATTAATGTGATACTGTGATACTGTGATACTAATATAGTGTGTACAAGTACACACAAGTGTCCACAAGTACACATTGTATTAATATAAAACGAGTTTTTGTAATAAAATTTTTAAAAAAATCAAAATTTTCGAAAAGAATCACCCACGCCCAAACGCACTTCGAAAGATTACGATTTTTGAGCTTTTAAACGTCACCTTGAATTCCATGGTCTGTTAAATGTGGCCGGCGTCAAATCCAAAATAAAGTTCCACCATCATGTAGTAAAAACTGCAACCTATAATTTAAAAAAAAAAAAAGATCCCTTTACGATATTTTTCACGTATTTTCACTACGAGTATATTCACTACAAAATCAGTGAAATAAGTACTACCAAAAATCACTTTTTCAAAAATTGAATATTCACCGGTGTCTCAGTTGAATTACAATTGTGCTTTCACTCTGAAATCACCGACTATTCACTGTTTACAAAAGTGAATATGTCACTCATTTACAGCGAATATGCACTGACAAATAAAGTGAAAATTATTATTCACCGTTTCTAAGTGAACGAGTTCACTTAAATTAACGAAAATTTTACTGGTTCAGTTTTAAAGAGTTTAACACCACATATGTAGTAAAATCTTCGCTAGCTAAAAGTAGATGCATTAATTTGCCTCCTCAATATTCATTACAGATCAAGAGTATCGCCATTTCGTTAACTTTTTGTAACAAATATCAAAATAGTAGGTCAAAACTTTGAAGTAACTTTTAAACTGTTGAAGAAAAATAAGAAAAATTCAATTTATATTCAAGCAAGTCAGGTTTTTTCTCGGTTTAGGTTTGAAAAATATGAAACATTTAAATAATAATGTGAATAATAATGTGAATAATAATGTGAATAATAATGTGAATCTCCCGATTTTTACAAACTTCTGCATACGTGTTTATAGTTATTATCAATTTTATAATAATTTTTCTCAAGATTATATTTTCTATTTTTAAATGGAAATTTGATATTTTTCTTAAAATGTTCTCTTATTTATGAAAAACTATAAAAATCATTCAATGAATTGAATTTAAAAACTGTTTAAATGCGTCCATTTACTCACTATCAGTCATTCATCATTGAAAAAGCTTGGGAAAAAAATTAAAAACTTAACCGTAAACGTGGATCAAAGCTATTTCTCTGGATTAGTAGAGTAAACATTGTTATGTTTTACTCTACAATTAAAAGTTAACAAAATATATTCAAATAGACATATTAATTCATATAAGCCGTGGGCAGAGGGCAGTTGAATTCTGGTAAACAGAGTTGGAATAAATCGATCGGGATTCATCTTGGATTCTGATAATTCCTATTATATTCAATTAGAGATTGATCGATTGCATTATTTCTTTAGAAAAGAGAATAGGAGAATATTTTACTGATTATCTTTATTTACTATACAGTAGACTGAGTTAATTAACTGAATTTTAGTAAAGTTTGTCAATTCACAATTCGCAACATTGGAGAAAATACAAAATATTTACACCTTTAACATGTCAGTAAATAACACAACAGTTAAAATGATGGATAAGTTCTCTGGCCGACTGGCTTTAAACGCAGCTCAGTGCCGCGGTCGAGATGCTAGGCATGCTATACCCTACGCAATTTACATTTAAGGCAAGACTAAATATAGTTTGCGCTTTATTGAATATAGTTTTGTCTAGACATCAGAACACGATTCATTCGGTTAGAGAATTAGGATGAGGTCTGTTTGCGAAAAAAAATTGTCCGAATGGACAAAAAAATTGCATAAGAGATGAAAACTACTTCAACATTTCCGCCTAATTAATCGAAAATTCCGAGCCATGTTACATGGCACACTTTTTTCAACGACGTTCATAAGAAGTATGTATAGTATGATTAATGGTATAGACTACAAAACTAATGTATCGAGGTTAAAAAACATAACTCGAAAGACAAAAGTAATATATAATAGAGAAAGCATATTATTTTGATTATTTTAAGACCGCAAAGAGACTAAGTATACGAGTTCGCCCAGCTTTATATACAGAAATAGTATATAAGATTGTCCTTGCCATTGGGTTGACTCGTGTAGGTGCGGAAGAAGGTGGTTCATCAACGGCAACATCATTCATTGCGCAAAGTTGGTTTTTTGCCTTAAATTAGCTCTGATTTTCTATAACACTTTCTATTAAAATTTATTTGTTCTAAGCAGTAGTCATATTGTATTATATGAATGGGGCATGATCGAGAATGACATTTTGCTTTGGCAAAGTCTCAGTGTTGGCATTTACTTTAGAATATATGTATTGACGTATGTATGTAATTTGAGTAAGACGAAAATTAACGAACAGCTCTTGTTAGCAGTGCGTACTGGATCAGTATCAAAGAGAAATAGGAAGCGCTACGTGCTAATTGATGTTTGGTCAAAGCTAGTCTAACTATTTAACGTGAAATATCCTAAACTGTATCAATTTCTACCTTCAAATGTAAGCCAACACTCGAGGATGACGCATATATACGCCAAGTCGCAATAGTCCTAAAATTAATCCAATAAACGTTTACAGCTACGCAGTAGAAAACGGATTACGTATGTGAAAATTGAAAAAATGCCCGAAACTACTTGGACGTATGAACGATAGAACATTGTAACATTTGTATTCCTTGTAGTTTAGTTAGAAATTTCGATTCGACGTCACTTTCTATGCCTCGTACAAGTTATTCGAAAAGCGAATTTCACAGCAAGCGTATGCCCTGTGCATACGTCGGTAGATATGCAGCAACGACGAATTTTTAAAGTCGCATGCCGAGCGAATCACCGATTGAATAAATAAGAAACAAATTTAACGAAATTCCGCCAGATACTAAATATGCAGCCAAGGCTATGTGTACTCGGGCTGAGAAGGAGAGCGAGCGCCAGTACAGGGCTACACACAATGTAAAATGCGATAGTTGGAAGCAGTGGGAGAAGCGGTTGAAAAAGCCGTAGAAGTCAATATAAGAAAGAAGGAGCTGAAAGAGTCTCGATTCGCATGCGAGTAGTTGAAGAAAAGAAAGGAAATTACGCTAGAAAGTAACAATATATATAAACTGCACAATACACAAGCAGCCAGACAATCGAGCTAAGTATCGAGTTGACACAGTGCGAGGTAGGCCAAAGAGAAAGAGGGCTTTCTTCACGGATGAAGGATGGTGCGTCGATGCTCAAAAGTCGAAGGCAACCACCGAGCATGGAACAGTAGAGAAGAGAGAAAAAGACAGAGACATATAGACGGCCAAAAACGTACTGAAGAAGAAACGCCTATATGTATGTATGTATGTATATATATATATATAGAGAGAGAGAGAGAGAGAGAGACCAGGGGTGGCTGATGCGAATTGAATCATGGGGGCGTTTTACCGTCTACGTGGGCCGCATTTCAAACTAGAATTCTCGAAGCCGCGCACTTCTCTTTCCAAAGGCGTACGCGCGTGCCTCTCGCTCTTCGAGAGTGTACATACATTCGAAGGCATAAAGTGACTTTCCGTACACCTTTACTTCCGATTGTTTTAACTATTTCTTTTTTCTTTTTTCTCCTCCTCCTTCTCCGCCTCCTCTTCCTCCTCCTCTTCTTTTTCTTCTTTTTCTTCTTCTTTTTTTCGTTTCAGTCGAGTTTTTTCCAATGCCATGCTTCAAAGAAGATAATGGAAAAGTTCATTAATAGCTGTTTTTCTCGTGTGCTACTATACACCATCGACACGATGTTGATCTGTTGCGGCGAATACGAAACAGAGGTGAACGTACGGTGCATATGAATTTAATATAAAGATTGAATCTTTTATGGGAATGAAAAGATCTTGCGATTAAATATTTGCGACTCTTTGAAATGAACATAAAGTCGCAAAGATAAGTGTAAATGAAAATTAAATTCATTGGTATATTAAGATTTTTAATAACGAGAGTACGGATATTTCGAAATAAAATCGAATATTTTTTTCCACGCATTCGCTGGGCAATCCGCGAATATTGTCGCATGCACAAATTGAAGTGGCTCTGTCGGATTACCCGGAAAATTGAACTTTCAAATATTCCTTTAGCGATCCGAATATTATCCCTCGTATCCGGCAAACAGAATGGTCTATTAACGATATCAAAATTCACACACACACACACAAATCTCTCTTCGCCTATATTTCTCTCTAAACAGAGCCGGACATGCGTCCTGTCATTCTGACTTTTCGTCGAGTTTTAACCCATTTTTCTACTTCGCAGTAAACAGTCCAGTTTTAGCGAGCTCGCAGAATGCGTTTGAGAACATTCACGACACGGATCCTTAATTTGTCCACAGGCGTCATTCGTACCTCGCCGTTCGTCCCTCGCCGTTCGTCGATGGCAAGAGCTATTGCTGGTATAGAAGAGTAATCTGGAGAATCGCGTGATGGCAATACTAAACGAGCATCAAGACTTTCGAGTTAATGGATATAAATCGTTCAAGTTACAACATCATGTATTCGTCGAAAAGCAACAAGTGCTGATCGTCAAATCTGAAGATCAGGTGAGCTGTTAGGGACAGACAGTTTCTGAATAGGTTACTAGCTATCTCAATACTTGTAAATGTTGAAGTTGACTGTAGAATGGGAAGCCGTTCTCAGGGCTCATCTCAGGGCGATTCAGTATCCTCTGAAAATCTCATTGGAAGAGATTGTCTCGGTAATCGATTAAGTTTCCTCACCGACGGATCATCTTTCGCGCAGATCAAACCGCAGCGCGTGTCACGTGCCAGAGTTATCTTCGCCAACCACACGTGATAAATTGTAGGAGTCTAAAACTTAGCCGTACAGAAAGACATTAAAACTCTCGAGATCTTTGACGTACGTGAAGCTGCTTGTTCGGAAGTTGCGAGTGCATTTGCGATGAGACAAACCAAGGTCAGAACTGATAATCGTTAAAGCAATGCTTACTACTATTTACTCTCTCTCTCTCTCTCTCTCTCTATATATATATATATATATATATATATATATATATATATATATATACATAATTCGATCTTGAGTTTTTCATTGTAGAGTTAATAGATTTGCTTGCTTTGTGAACTTTCAATTCCATCCACATTTCACGATATTTCCTCCTAAATGTTCACGCATTGCAATAATATCCGATGACGGTCGCAATTTTCAGATGGTTGCTGTTTTTTCTCCAGCATATCAACACACCGGCGACATATCTACACTGACAACAGTGGCAAATCTGCACTTCTCGTACGCATCGCGCTATTTGTAGCTTACGTACCATTTTTCCTATTCACGAGATAGAACTCGTCAGCCTTCCCTCGCGGCAAGCGTCAAAGCGCACACGCGCTATATATGTATATGCACTGCATCGATTTTTAAACTTGTTCGAGGCTGCTGGTGCTGGTGTTGCTCAGCTGCTGCATCGACAAGAGAAGAGAAAGAGGGAGAAAAAGACGGGAGCAAGCGAGGGCATTGGCAGGAAGAAGGGTCGTCTTTTCAGAATTTGCCCGATTGAAAATTTATCCTATGTGCGCGGAGTGCCAAGCGAGTCTCGCGCCTTTTCGGATATCTCGCGATAACTTTTTCCTCGAGCTTATACTTTTTCTTGTATTATTTCTCAATACACCTGACGTAATTTCAAACCTTACTCGCTTTCGCCCGTGCGTCTATTCGAAGCTAATTATCGACTAGTTTAGTAGCTCCCAGACTCTTAAATCTCTATATAATAAATACGCACGCTCACTCTTTTTGAAGATTTTCACCTGTTGGGTGAAAATCTACGCAGCACATTTGTGTATTTATACATGCCACTTTATCTCGACTTAATCTGACAAAGCGTATCCGCTTTATTTGCGTTTAAAACGCACGTACATGTATATTAAGCTTTTCTTATTATTAGTTTTACTTGGTATATATATAGAGAGATATATATACCTCCTATACACCTTCAGTAGATTATAACCCTGAAGATCGAATGACCTGTGCACGACACAGATTCAGATTCGATCCAGTAACCATCGAAATATGGAGAACGGATGTCCTTACATTTTAGTTGGTCATTTTCGGTTACTAATAGTTATTGTTACATTTCTTATTGTTAGGTTATAACCTTATTATGTTATTGTTAGGATTATAATAGCGCGGACGAAACATTATAGCGAATTACGCTATAATTTATTTTTGAATTCTAGACAATCGAAAATTTGAGCTTGATGAAAAATGGAAAACTAAAAAAATGAGTTTTTTTCTTTTATTTGCGTACGTACAAATACTTTGATCTATTTGAAATTTTGGAAAACTTAGATTTATTATATATCTTGAATGAATTCGCATCCATCTCATGAAATAGAATGAGCTTAAACTCGAACACCTATTTCTCTATGAATAATCGACTTTTCGCACGATTTGCAGCATAAAGTTTAAAAATTAGAAAGAACTTTCGTTTATTCGTATTATTTTCTAATGATTCTTTGCTCTAGAGTATGAAGAGATTTTAAGATAAAGTACAATCTTATTGAAGTTACTTAAATTCGTGTTAAAATGCTCTTTAACAATGTATTACACGCAGAGAAAATAATTTTGTTGAGATAGAGCTACGGGGTGCTGACAGCTCTTTTTTTGTTTATTTTCGCTTTTCAATGAATTTTATTCACTGTGGAAACGTTGCACACATGAAGTTCCTATGATACTACGATTCAGTAGGATACAAGCGCGGCAATATAAGCGGCAAATTCATCTTCATTCAAGCTTGAAAATTCTTAAACCCAACTAGTAGCATGCAATTATTCGTATACGGTTATGGTGTGATGAAGAGCGATAGCAAAGATTCTGGAAAAGTAATAACATTGATAATTGGTAATTTGAGCGATGAGCTTGAAGCTACTTACTGCTGAATTCACTCTATGTTGTACGTAATAGACACGAGCATTCTCATAGATAGAGAGAGAGAGAGAGAGAGAGAGAGAGAGAAACACACAGCTATGTATATAGATCTGCTTTGCCGTCTAAGGCAAACGTATTCCTGCCCCAAATTTCCCCAGCCCGTTGTCGTGTGTGTGTCAAGCGTCTCGCGAGATCACGTTTGCGGAGAATAGATACGGGCAGCATCGACTGAACGAACGAGAGCACACTAACGAGAGCGTTGCAATAAGAGCACTGCGCGAATCTTGATCGCGCCCATACTCTTGACTTTGACAGAGGGATGCAGTGCGAGCGACCGCGATGAAATTATTTCACCGATGATGCCGATGGCTCCCGGGCTAGCGCAATCACTCTCCTCATCCTCCTCAATTCTCTTATTTACCGAATCGTCTGACAGAATTTTATCGATTATTTTATAAATACATTAAATATCTTAGGCGTTTATAACTAAACACTTATACGTATCGATTAAACATTCTAAGAACCATATATAATTGATCGTGCATCGCATAATGTAGACTGACATTTTTAAAACACAACAGATTAATGAAACAAAGATTACATACGGTGAAAAATAATTCTCGCAACCATTCACTTCGATATTTCGAAACAATCGGTATATTAAAATATTGTTTATATTTATCAATATAACTCGAAAAGCAACATATTATAATGGAGGAATAATTTGTAATCTAAGCTCGGATTTATTTTTCAAAACGATTAAATTATATGATTTCAATTAAGACTAAACAGTTCAAAACGTTTATCGCAATCGATCGATTCTACGCGTACTTCTTCAACAGTGCCGTATGTTTGGGCTACAATCATTCTATACTTATATAGTGTGCTTTTATTAAGTTATTAATCGAAATGCAAAGCTTAAGCAAAATACTTTAATTGGTTTGACTGTGAAAATGCATTTATGCGTATATCGGGGCCAGCAATAACAGTTCGCGTGAAATCATCGTGCGCTTGGCACATTTCGCTTTGGGGAAAGAGAGAAGCGCTCGTGCAAAAAGTTCGATGAGCAAATTTTTTCTCTCGTTACTTGCGCGCACTTATTTACTAGTAGGCTGGCTGACTAAAAAAAAGCCGCTTGCGTTAATAAAGAGAATATAGTGACAAAAAATCGACAGAGAATGTGTACGATGGCACTGACCAGAAAAGAGTGGGATTTTAATTAATAAAACGCGTCGATAGGCAGAGCTTTTAATTGAAACCGCTGCGTGCCACGCGAACTCGCGCTACACCTATCTGTATATACCTATCTGTATATACCTATCTGTATACCAATACCAGACGGACAACCTAATTTTTTCAAGGCGCATTCGCACGGAAAATCTATACAGGACATTGGCCCAATCAGCGTTATCCGCGTATTTGCTTCCCATATAGCTGTCCCTATAGCTGTCCCTATAGCTGTCCCTATAGCTGCCCCTGTCTATGCGTAACATATAAATTTTCACCATCTCACGTGGCAAATGACTTTTGCATTATTAAACCAGACTCTCGTTGAAAAACAAATTTAATACTGTGCAATTCAAATGTCCTGCGCACTTTTGCCCATTTATTATTAACTGGATACACTGGCACAGATCTATGAATAATATATGCGCACGGACACCAAGTTGTTATCTTCATTCAACTTTATGCGAATAATTTTATAAAATGGATAATTTTCACAGTAGTAGATTTCATAAAAGTTCAAATATGCATAAACACAGCATTGCATGTCTGTAAAACTGAAAATAATACATTACCCGATGTAACGTAATCGAATGTCACCTTAGTGTCATCATCTTCCTATCTGCTATTAGTGACCAAGCAGCATCAGTCACTCGACACCATAAGATATTTCATTTTGTTCCCAATGGAGAGCTGGCAAACGTCGAATTTACCATGGTAAAAATTGTAAATGTATACGCATATGTAACACGTATATATTAATAAAGCACACGTTTTGCGCTTACAGTGCGCGTTCATTTGTCTAAAATATATATAGATCGACCAGTCGTCTATGTATTTGCTGACATATCCCTGGCTAACGGAAGCACCAGCCGCTACCAAATAATATTGGACAGCGCTTGAGGAATCGACCATAACAGTTGGTTTAATTTTCGCCGGGGTATTAAAATTTGCCAATACGATAAACGTCAAAAGCACCAATGACAGGTCTATCGCTTCGTTACTGCATAAATGTTGTTATGTGTACGTGAGGTTGTTCTAAACATTAAAAAACATTTACTATAGTTTTGAAAAAGTGCGCACTTTCAGATTGAATGAAGTTTAATACCTCATCTCCTAAACGTGGTGATTTTGACATCAATTTTCAGCTTAACATTAGGAAAAGTTTTTAACGGCAAAAAAATTCAAACTCGCGATTTCCTACGTAACATTTCTTGTACTTTTTGAATATGGCCTTAAATGTGTTCAGTGTTCACAGGTACATAAAATGTTATAAATAATTTTAAAAAGCGAGTTTTTAGTCAATTTCTTTTTTAACTTCATATTTTCACTTTGAAAAAGTTACGTAAGGTGTCTGAAATCCATGAAACTGGGTACTATAATGAATTATACTTTAAGACTGCATCGATGAAATTTCAAGATTCTAGATATTGGACACCTAAAATGAGCGTCTTACACCGAATTCGATAAAAAACGTTCCGATTATTAACTCTTGTACAATCCGATTAACAAAAAATTTGTATAAATGAAAAAGTTTTTAGAATTAATTAAAGAATACGAACAATTTTTTTCAATTCTCTATAAATTTCGTTGTACTTAAAAAATATCAAATTAATCAGAAAGGTTTACGGTACAAAAAAGGTTGGCAAATAATCAAAGCATTTTCTGAAAAATATTTTCTGAAGGTTTTAATGCTTTTGGAAATTACGACAAACGGCCACATCTGGAAAAAATATAAAAATTTGGTATAAATACTTTTTATCTATCAAAATTTTTCTTTGATTGGGTCATTCATGAGATAAAAATCGGAAAGTCGAAATTTATTGAATTTTCGTGTAAAACCAGTTTGAGTAGATAACGTCTTCTAAAGTGAAGCTGAAAATGAGTGGGAAAATCGCAACGCTTGGACGTTGAGGAGTTAAAACGATTTTAATTAACACTATGATTTCAACTGTCTAATAATGCGTAAATAAAGATGACTAAAATACGCACTTAGAATTCTCGTCTAAAAGATTACGCAGAAATTCAGCAGCATTAATGAGGAATTAGCAGAAAGCGGAACCGCTCCTAGGACGCAAAGCAATTTGTACCGAATCTGGGTGGGGGGGGGGGGAGGGGTATGGACGCGCACTGGCATAGATCCGATTACTAATTAGTTAATGAAGGACGTTTTATTAAATTATTTCGCACCGCGCGCGGAAAGCTTTACTTTCGAGTGCGAACTTTTTAGCAACCAGCTGCGGGCGTGTATTAGCCGTTGAACTAGGGCGCTTTAAATATATTACTGTGTCCGTTTAATTTAACCGGTGGATAATATCGTCACAAATGGACGAGCCCGATAATCGTTCGGACTTTTTGGCTCCCTTCTCCTGATTCAAATATTGAAAGAGCCACTGCCAATGAAACTACGTAGCCCTCTTTCTTCTGCTTCTATTTCTGAAAATCCACCGATTCCTCTGCACTCTTGCCTGTTGCCGTATTAAATTGCACTGATAATCATTTCTCAGAGAAGCTGTTTTACTTACCGATTCCATTTGAAAAGTCTGCTAATTTTCTAATTATTTATTGACTCGGAAATTATAAACTATAATAATAATGTTATTCTGTACAGAGTACAGTTAACAAATTGCACATCAAGCATAATCAGTTAAATATTGGACGCCTATGGGAAGCTGCAGAAATGAAGAATATTCGTTTTGTACGATATCAGAAGCTTATTAAAGGTAAGAATCTACATAGGGCAATCGGTCTGCACAACATAAGATCGAAGAAAAATCCAATATTTCACCCCGTCCGCCTGCACGGGATCTCTCCATTTCACTCGATTCCTTGTGTAGTTCTCGGCATCATTTCTTCGCATCACGTTTTCACCAGCGGCGCACGAGTGGATTGCGCAAAGAGCGATCCCCGAGGTCGCTCAAGGTAGGTGCGCGAGAATCCCCGATGCATTGCGGACCTCCCAAGTTTATTTAGATTTATTTGCCGGCTTTGAGACGTAGCGCCGAGCGTCGGGCGTCGGGCGCCGAGCACCGAGCACCGAGCACCGAGCACCGAGTCGAAGATGATTGAAGTTCGTAGCTGGAGTCGGCAATCGTGATTAAATCAAATTTCACTCTGTATGGTTAAAAAAATGTCGCACCCTAGAACTGCCGCTAATAATTCTTCTCAGTAGTCGTAGCCTTACGCGTTCTGAGCTATATTTCATTTAGAGAGAGGCTAAATGGAATGTCAATAGTTAGTCAATAAAGACTTTTCCAGGCTGGTCCATTAGGTCAGTCAGGCATCAATGCAATACAGAGGAAACGCTAGTCTTTGAGTAGTCGAGACGAGCTGACGTCGTTGGGAAAGCTCGGCGCGTGTCCGATTTCTATGGATCGCCAAGAACGTGATCTTTTACGGCTCGTACGGCTGACTCGACTGACTCTTCTCCGCTGGCGCGCAGTCAGTCTGCATTCTGATCGGATCGAGGAGTCAGTGTTGGTGCCCTTCTGTTTCGCGATCCCCAACAACGACTTTTCTGTTACCATACAATTTCTTTCACGTCGCGCTTCTATATCTTTCCATTTGACTCTTCCCTGAATTCCGCTGCTCCGCCTACGTTTCTCCTTCTAATCATTTTACACGACTGTCGACTTGTAAATTTCACATGTTATCTCATTTATTCGATAAGCAATACTCACTTGTCTCTTTGTAGGATTAAAAATATTTATTTTTTTCATTTTATGAGTTCATTTCAGATAGTTTATCTAACGAAAAATCGTTGTCATAAACATTTTCGATTTCGTGAAAAATGTCAGTTATACCACTATTGTTTATTTAAATTAATTCGAATGTACTAAGCATCGTCATTAATCGACAAGTAAAAATTATTCGTTAACTATTGCATGTAGTACATTTATAGCAGTTACTTTTATTATATTTATGCTGTAATGCATAGGAATATGTAAGAGATTCTCTGGTAATACAGTCTTGCCTTATCTATATTTAAGACGCCTTCCTTAACGCATACAAATTGATTGATATTGACAAAGCCGATACCAATTTGGAAGACTCTACTTTGTCAAATGCCTTTTCTCCACGAGAAACCTTGAATAAAACGAGAAACAAGAGATCATAATGGGAAATATTCATAGCTAAAGGATTTCCGTTGTCGCTATTCGTAGTAAGACAGACTGTCGTTAAAGCCTCCTTGTTCTCACGGTTCTCGAGGTATTAAGATGCAGCTGTCCTGAAAGTAGATGCCACTCTGGTGGGCAGATGCATTTTGAAATAATTCTATGTAAAGCTGCGCCGTATATACGCAAAGAGATAGAGAGCTCGACTTTTTTCGTAGCAGGATAGCAGCAGAGAGAAGCTTCTGAAAAATACTTAGCAGTAGAATAAAATAGGTATATTTAATGTTGCTTTCAACTCTAGTTGATAATTCCTAAGCTCATACTTTGTACTTGAAGAAGATTTTTAGTCTTCTCATCAGAGAATTCGTTCGAGGATTCGATTTCCAAAGAGAACAAACGTCGTGTTGCATTGATCCGCTCACTACGATTTATGGCGACTATAATAGCGATTTCGAAAGTCAAAACACGAGCTTTCATTTGCAGCACTCGGATAAGCTCGTATTTATCACGATTCCACGTTTGAACAATCCTACATGTTAAATGGCCGTGACACTGAACATGTCCTTTTGAACACTCCCACTCAACCAATGTATTTACAACGATATCGGTGTACTCGTTGTATGCTTATTATAACTGACATCAACACAAGCTCGGTATCATTTGACGGAGAAGAAGCGATGAATTTAGCTTCGGCCGCAACGGCAGGAGGCTGAGAGGCTTGCAAAGCTGCAACCATTGCTTGGGCGCACGAGATTATCCGAAGAAGTGCGAAGAGGCTTTTAACCTGAGATAATTTATTTAAAGGGCAGCTCACCACGCCTCGAGAGGGAAATCCCCTTGAAGAAGCCGCTTTGATTAGCGGCCTCTCCCTCGTTTAAAAACTTCCTTGCATTAGCTATTCCCTTATTAACTTAGTCTTCTTCTCCTCCCACTTTTTTATATAATTTTCTATGCTCCTTTGCCCTTTCTCAGTATTTTACGTTTTTTTTTATTTCTTTCTTGAGCAACAACTCATATGTATCCGGAATGTTCGCACGATAATCGATGCTTTCGTGCTCAGGCTCACGGACACAGTTCCAGTAACTATGTATGAACTAGAGGTTTGCGATAAGCGCTCGAGTCACCGTCGAAATTTCGCAATATCAATACCAAGTCGAGTCATTGCAGAGTTGTCGAAGCATCTTCTCTCGATTCAGTGCGAATTCTACAACACGACTGTCAGACGTAAGAGCTAACGAGCTCTTTCTTCCAGGCTCCTGTACTCGAAAAGCTCGCCCCACTTCTTTTTCCAAGCTCGTAGCACTGGCTTTCTATCCTATACTCTTTTCACTCGCTTCGGCTTTATTCCGCGTCTCTTCTCGACCGAGCGTCTTCCCCGAGTTGCTGCCATTTTTACCCTCTCTTGAATTCTCAAATTATCTCGTCAGAAATTCAACCCTCGTACGCAACTATTTCGCAAATTCGATCTCCCTACGTGTGCCAGAAAACGGCTGCTCTCGCTTTCCCTTTACTGCGCTGGGCGTGCACGCCTATATAGCAAAAGGAAAAGTGGTTACTCGTTGAGATGAAGGAATATTGGGAGAGGTATAAAATAGAAGGAAAAGTATGGCTCACACGACGAATGTACGGGGACTTTTTCTCTTGGACGCGTGTAAAGAAAAATGTAAACCAAGAGCGAGCCTTGAAATGCCAGCATTTAGATGAAAAGGTAGCTATTTAGTTCTATAATCACCGCTAAGACTCCTTTGTCTGTGATCGCGAAAATGGCAAGGAAACAACACACGATTCCTTGCCACATTACGCACGGAACTTAAAAAAGCCAACTGAAGAATCCATGTCCGAGATAAAGTGGTTAAATCTAGGCGGAAGATGGCAGTAACGAAGTAGAAAGAGATATTAAATAAGAGTTTCGAAGTAAAGCGTAAGACGAAAAGGTTGTATTTGAGAAAAGTCACGACAAATATGTGCTCTCTCTCTCTCTTTCTCTCTCTCTCTTTCTCTCTCTCTCGATGAAATCGATAGTAATTTGATAATTTTGTTTTCGCTCGTCTGTCTTTTACTTACAGTGAATCGGAAACTTTGCGCGACGCTCTATTTTGTTACATTTATATTTCGTATCTTAATCTTCAAAAATATTAATTCTAACTTATTAATTTATAAATTAGTACACTACACTAGAATTAGTTAATAAAAATTTGGAAAAACTTTATTATAGTTTGACTATAACCAAGATCACAGCAATTTTGCTGTTTTATAAATAATTAAACGTTGTTCTGCGCAGTAATTTTGCTATAAATAGCTCACATATTTCTATAAGTTATTAATATAAAAACAATTTTACATATACTCTCTAGACTTAGACACTTAAGTAAAAGAATTTACAATAGTAAAGCTTATTAGTGTTTTCAATAAATCTCGTGCAATTTTAGTCACAATCTTAAAGAAGACGCTTTTGATTAGCGCGAAAATTGATATTAGCGCAGTTTAAAACTATATAATTACATGTAATTTCATTAAACATTTTTCAGTTAGTAAAATCATATCGAATAATTATCAATGTAAAAATTTTTAATTCACAAATATTCAGAATAATATGCAGTAAACTTAATTTATCCGATCACGATTTTGTTTTATCTAAATAGAAGAAAACTTAAAATATCTCTTTTAGAAAATCAGAGTTCTCAAAAATGACTCGTTCAGTATGCGTCAAAAGAGGCATACCCAGAAAAATCATGCGAAAAATTACACACTCGAAGGCCTTTCAGTCGTTACTAATAAAATATTTAACACTCTCTACAAAGCTTCTATTCGCAAATCACTAAAATCCACCTTACCGCATGAAGCATTGCGCGGTTTCTTAACAATCCAAGTCCGGCAATCCATCTGATACGAATTCTCTAACGTGTAGGGATTTATCCAGAGTGCGCGACGGACTACTCGCTAGTTCTCTCTCAGAGAGGCGATTTTCGAAGTAAAGAAAATCGCCCGGTCCACATGGACTGCAAGGCTAGGGGAAAAAGAAGGAGTTGTATTCAGGTGCCCAATCATTAATCTCAAACTTGTTTACTTGTAAGAAGTTGCTTGTGTCCATTTTCGTTTTCTCTTCTTCCTTGCCAAAGAAATTCTCAACACTCGATAGTACACCTGATATTGTACTTCCGTTGTGCTCGTATGATCCTTCAGCAGGAATCTGATCAAGGACCTTAAACTTATGGAAAAATGTTGTCATTCTATTTCTCTACATAAATAGATGCAGACAAAAACATTACTAATTTAGAGGCATGCACAAATACGTGTATAAGGTGTTATATACGGTGACAATTACCGGTTTTTCATTCTCTTTGTTATTAAAATCTTCAGATGCAAAAAACTTGGACTCTAAAGTTTTTTCCAAAATTTGCATATCCCTCTTCATAGCATCAAAGTCGGGTATAAAATTGCTCAACGGCGTTGCAAGTGGGTTAAAGCCCGAAAAGTGGGAATCGTAGATTGTATTTTTTAAGAACTGATCATAATTGTTTTGAAATTTGAAATCTTCGTACTGCGACGGTATATCTGTCATTAGGTTTCTATCCTCCGCGTGGTTAATTGTGGGTTCGAATACACGTTCAGTAATTCGATCATCATAATGTCTCTCAATTGCGCTATCAAAAAGCTGCATACTGTGGTTCTTCTCAGCAATAACTTTACCATTTGACTGGCCTATAGTCGCAAATATGGATTCAGGATCATCGTCGAATCCTGGTAGCCGAGGTCGGGTTGTATACTCAGGAACAACCGAATAATCGATAGCAGTTGGCAGTCCGTCGCCAAAAATTGCACTAAAATCATCGTTATAGTTCTGAGGATTTTTGAAAAACGGAGCAGATTCATGTTCTATCGGAAGCGAATATTGTTGATGTGACGGTTGAGGTTGCTGATGTATCTGCAAATGTCTGCTGTATAGAGTTGAACCTGTTATCGTCGGCAATTCACTTCGTTGATTCAGGATGTTCGGCAGCTCGCTCTGGCTCATTCCAGGAATGATATCTGTAACACGATGATTCAGTGTATTGACAAATCACAAAACTAACGCAGATATTTTGAGCTTTTTATATCTTGGTAGTTTACAACGTTTGTGTTTATTACAACAGATGTGGCATTGGTTTTTAAAAAATTAAGTTTATCATTTACGGGCGTTGTTGTATTATGAAGATTATGAAAACACTATAACAATAATTATTACTAATAAGTTATGATGATTGCACTGCCAATTATATTATAAGCAGCTATTTCATATCTAAAAAATAAATAAGAAATAATTTTTATTTCTAAACAAAAGTATATCAGTGTACTTATATTGTCTTGCCTAAATTCACAAAGATATACTATTTTTTAGTAAAATTTTAAAAGGAAATTAAAAAGTTTTGCTTATCTAGTGAATATTTTTTATCAAATTTGCTTAAAAATACTCACTTTCTCCCATGGTAATTGACGCTGCTCCTGTATCCATGCTCGTTGATTTTGCATTGAGTATCTGATCGATTTTAGCTTGCGACAGGTAAGTACTCTCTGTAACTCTATCATCGTATTGATCATCTAGACACCTGGCCTCAAGGAGCTGTCCCAATTCTTTATCTTCAAGAATCTCAATATCGCCAAGAGTTAAAGCTTTTTGGTCATTATTTGGATCAAGAACCATAATGCCGTTAGAATCGGGCACTATTACTTCGGCTGCCTGTTGCTGTCGCTGCATCGTAGGTGGCTGCATCTCATCTAAAGCTGTAACTGTAGGTAGATAGTCTAGGTCCGCGTGGACGCTGATCGTTCCGTTGATCGTCTCGTCGGCGGTCCCGATGATCTTAACGTCGTGTGAGTTTTGAGCCATTAAGTCTCTAGCCTCACTATTCGTCATCACCTCGTATCGACCGTCTTCTGTTGCACGTACGAATTGAATACCCCCCATAGCGGCTAACTCGAGCAACTCCTCGTCTGTTGCATCGTGACTTGCGATCGGAATATCGGTCGGAGTTTGTTGACTAGAACATTCGTCTATTGGTGAATAATCTTCACAATCTTCGGGTAAAATATCCGAGACCGAATCGACTGGTGTTAATAAACTGTCTGTAATAAGGGGGAATGGGTATATGTGTATAAAAATATCGGTCCGCCGACGATGTCTTTCGTTTTCCCTCAAGTTTTGGAGCATGTAAACTATAAACATCAAAACATAAACTTTGACTGATATATTGTTCGAAATACGAGAAATGGCGGTAATTTGGATAATAATTATTGTTCTTTCAAAGGTTATTTATTATATTATCTATGTTGAGAAAGAATAGATTTTTCGTAAAATTTTAATGACACTTCTAATTTAGTAAAAAATAAAAATTAAAAAAATTAAAATATCGAATATAAATAATTCTAGCTAGTATAAATATGTAAAAATAAATAAAAATGAAATATATGCATATTTCCAAATTTTTCATACCTTGTTCTTGATCTGGGCCAGGTGGTTCAATGAGAAAACTAATTCTTCCATCTTCGATTTTTTCAGTAACAGTTGCTACAACAGGTACTTTGATTTGCACGGATTTCGAACCGTCTAAATCTGAGAGTTGGGTCGAACTTGTATCCATCTTTCCAGACGTTTTCAAATCATCTGCTGTAGCTGGAGTCAATAACTAAAAACAATATCACAGTATTAAGAAGAATATTTTAAAAAATTTCCCAAATCAACCAAGTAATTAGATAAGTACGTGATTAACACTTCCACTTGGAGTAACTTTTACGAGGACAGGAATTCCTTTCGCAGGTTTGAAAAGTGCGAAAGGCGTTTGTCCTTGCTGCAAGGCAGCGTCCATAGCCTTAGTTTCAATTTTGTCAATAATAATATTCTCCATAAACTCTGTCTAATTACACAAAACAATAGAATTAGAGAAGAAAATTAGATGAAGCTAATCATAACTTAATGTTGTACCATATGCATATCTCTATCGCGTGAATCTGAGAAAGATCCTTGTTGATCGTCTTCGGGCTCATCAACAACTCGTAAGCTCTTGCTGCAATAGTTTGACGTGAATTATATTTTACATTCATAATAATATGTTTATCTTAATTACTATGTACCTCCTTAAGTTCCGAGATTCATTAGTCGGCGTTTCAAGCGTGTTTGTAGTCTGACGATATTTAATGCCATGTTTGAACTCCTCATGAGAACGCAGATTACCACGTCTAGGAAACTCCTTCCCGCAAATTCCACAAGTATACTGCATCTTCTCGGCATGCGCGTGTGCCTTGACCTTATGACAGACTAGATTTGACATCTGATTGAAGCCCTTATCACAAAGATCGCACTTATATGGCCTCTCGTTTGTATGAGTGAATTCATGATTTCGCAAGTTTCCTGCAGTTTTTCATGGTTAAGTATTAGTACATTAATAAGACAAGAGACGTATAAAGGCAGTAAACATTTTTTTAGTACACGACGTGTGCATGTTGATTAGTAGCGAAATGTTAATTAATTCAGATAGCTTCAGCGGCGAATGTAGTAGCAAGCCTGGGGTTCTATCTATAATAACGTAGACTGCTATTTTTGACATTCAGTAAATGTGAAAATCAATAAATTAATTTATTAAACCTTCATTTTCTTTTGTAACCCCAAAACTTTTGCATCACAGGCTATGAATCTGATATGTTATAGCTGTGACATCGCCCCACAACTCAGAACGTAAACAATCAGAGTTCTATATACTCAAACTTTACACTTGAATGTTTTCCAAATAAACTTAAACGATTGATAATTTAATACCATAAAATTAGAAATTGTTCATTAGGCAGCGTTGTCGTACGTGCCGGGCATGTGCAAAAGCTACATTTTTTGTTACTTCAATCAGATTATTAATAAGATTGAAATTTATAGCATGTATATTTTTTGGTTAACATTAGCAATGTCACAGTATAAATGCTATAATGAACCATTTTCTACAAACGAAAGTTTTTCTTATAAATTTAATCGACGACCCTGATTTTTTGTACCTGTCGAGTTCTGAATATTGGGATTATGTTCTAACTAATTTTGAGTCAAATCTATGTTTTAGTGAAAAGTCGCTGAAGCCACCTTAAGACCCTATTCTGAAAGTGTATACAATTTGAGACGTTGGTCATGACAGCATGCAGTTTGTTATACATCTAGAGAATGTGCAAGACAAGTGCTTTAAGAAAATCAAAACCAATACGATGAAAAGACTTAAATTTCCATGTCGGCGATAGTTAGCGAGTATTAGATGTATTAAAAATGAAAATATTCTAAGATTAATATCCCAAAGTGTTGCTTAAGTAAGTATAGTATTCTATGTGAAAGAAAAAATACTTGCTTTAAAAAAATGGCGATAGGAAAAACTGAAAGCAAAAGAAAAGTGCAGTAATGATATCTGGATTCGGTGCAGAAGTAAAGCTGGCTTCAATAGCCATATGTACAATCTCACCTGTTTTTCTAGAGTTGCACGGGTCGGCCGTAAACACCGATAATCAATAGAAAAAATAATTACGATTAAACCGCGCAGTCAGAGGGTGACAAATAGAGCGAAGTCTACGAGCGCTGTATGAAAGTATTCAGTAGGAGTTTTCGTGGGCGTATTAGCGTTCTCTCACCTTTCTGATGAAAGCCCTTGCCGCAGTGGTGGCACTTGTGCGGCTTCTGCTCGGAGTGGGTTTTCCGGTGCGATATCAGAGTCGACACCCTGCGGAAAAGGAAAAGGAAATTTTCTCATACAGCAGGAAATACGTGCATAGCTGCGAAAGAAGGGAAGGGAAAAAAGAACGAGAGAAATCTCGATGCACGAGAGAGGGAAATAAAAGAAGCTCGTCATAATCAACCTGTTGAAGGTCTTCTTGCAAAAGTCGCAAACGTAGGGCCGGGCGTCGCTGTGTATGGCCTTGTGCTGGCTCAGAGTTGAGAGCTGACGAAAGGCTTTACCGCACGTTTCGCACTTGAAGTTTCGCTCGTCCGTGTGCGTTGGCAAGTGGCGCATCAACGTGTACTGATGCCGAAATTCCTTGGAGCCTGCGGCAGATTCGTTCAACATTTTTCTCCCATTCGTCCTAAACTTTTTATAAGTGAACCCGATTTTGCAGCGCACGAGCGATTCTACTCGCAACATCAGAGGCCACGTACTCTTTTTCTATCTCTATCTCTATCTCTCCCTCTCTCTTTCTCAATGCGTCTTTTTAGGTGAATTTTCAATTGCTAGAGAATATTTACGTTGCGCTTGAGTTGCTTTGGAAAAGCTCGAAGAGCGTGCGTTCTTGTCGAAAACGAATATGAATAAACCGTTTATTTATAGACTTTCTATTACTTACACATTCCGCATTCCCAGATTTTCAGAGTCTTGCCGTCGCGTTTGAGATACTTGACATAGTGCACCCTTGATCGTGGATCGTCTTTATCTATTAGTTGAGCGTTCGTTGACTGGGGTCTATCGGACGCATACGTCTGCTCGTTTTTCTCCATTGTATTTCCCGATGATCGAGGTGCCTGCAATTTCAGTCACGATTAAATATCTACAAACGGATCCAGAATTTTTAAGCCCAGTCAAAGTTTTTAATTATAATTGCAATCCTTTTCCGAATCGACATTACCGAGAGAGGAGAGAGAGAGAGAGAGAGAGAGAGAGAGAACTGGAGAGAAACCGATAAATAACGGCTCCTCGATTACGGATTTCGAGCCCCCTCGAAAATTACAGTGCTTTACCTTCCCCGTTCTAATTTGACTTTCACCACAAATGTAATTAATATTATAATTTTCATTGCCGAGCATGCAAAGTTACAAGTGTACGCAGAGAGAAAATTGCATCGAACAAAAGCCAACAACAAAGCAACTCTCGACGCTAATTATAACTTAGACTTGCGAATCGAAGCCAATGAGTAATCAAAGTTCAAGTGCGCAAGGAGAGCCGGAATCAGGCCCCAGCGACAGCTTGACAATATAGTGACCTCGGGCGTCTCCTGCTCGTTCACTCCCA
Source organism: Apocrypta bakeri (assembly GCA_018906985.1). NCBI lineage: Eukaryota > Metazoa > Arthropoda > Insecta > Hymenoptera > Pteromalidae > Apocrypta > Apocrypta bakeri. Next base: position 1,683,502 of record JACCIA010000019.1, on the reverse strand, counting down.
CGGTAGCCTCCTCCTCATCCTCGCCATCCGCGCTGATAATGTCAACCTCGTCAAGATCCAACGCCTAATCGATCAGCATTGCATGCACGAAAAAGTTCAATCAACCACGAAACGGTTAAATCGACTTCGATATAATCAACTCTTGTAAAAAAGCATAAATTACGTGGATGAGATGCTGCTGTTGTGGCTGCAGTTGCTGTTGCTGTTGCTGTTGCTGTTGAGAGACGACGGGTAAGGCGGAGATGACAGATACATCGGGCACCGTGGCTGTGCTAGAGGCGATGGTCGGATCATCCTTTACAAAAACCTCGTAGACACTGCGAAATTCGTTCAATCTTTTAGCGACGTTAATCAGCAGTTGCTGCTATGAGATAGAGCTATGGAAAAGCGTTTAGTACCTGATGATCTCGTCTTGAGGGCTCGGCTGCTGCTGCTGCTGCTGCTGCTGCTGCTGCTGCTGCTGAGTCGTTGCCACTATTGCCGGCATCTCGAGCTGCCGGTTCTTCCCTAATTGAATCGCTGTATAATCGTTCATTTAAAATCAAATTTAACTTTAGCTGCTACTTTTTTCAAAACTACTTTTTATGCATTTCCAAGTAATAGTATTTGTTTGATTTTTTTTCGTCTGTTCATAAAGGTTTTTTTTAAACAAAACACATTTGTATGACATATTATTGGTTAATCGATAAATTGAATCCTGATTAAAGAAATCATTAATAATCGTTGGATTAGTATTTGTTTGAAACAAAGTTTGAAATAAAAGAAATTGTTGTGAATAGATTTAATGAAATTGTAAGTACCGGTAACGTTTTAAATCCCTGGCTATGATGAATACAAAAAGGGGAAAAAAAGCAAATCGCAGCTATAACCAATGACAGTGGTCTCACGATCTTCCATCATTTGTAATAGAAAGAAGTGAAAAAAGAAATGAGCCTAATGAATATCTCCTCTTTATCTGGTTAGTTTGAAACAGCGAATTCCCCAATCGTTGTCTCCAAGAATCAACGTGTTGCCCGTGAATTCCGTGGAAAAATGTCGCTGCATCGATGTTGCTATCTGAGCGGTAGGCATTTACGGGGAAGTCGAGAAAGTAAGAGACAGACAGAGAGAGAGAGAGAGAGAGAGAGAGAGAGAGAGCGAGAAAGCGAGAGAGAGAGAGAGAGAGAGAGGGAGGGAGAGAGAGAGGGAGCGCCAGCCGACATTTTTCAGTCATCAACATGTCTCATGTTTCTTGTTTTTTCTTTCTCGTACAAATTTTCCTCTCGTACTGATTCGTGTACAAATAAACGAAAGCCGCCATTAACGCAGTTCACGGCTTCTCGTAAGTGTTGTGTTTATGGGAATATCAGTCGCGAGTCGAAAGTCTCACTGTTGGCATCTTGGAGATTCGAGGAGGAAAACAAAAGGAGAAAAGGTCGAGAGGAAGTTATAGGCAAGGTGAATGAAAGGAAACTTACAAGACAGCGAGTCCTTCTGGTGCGATTTCATCGGTGGACGACAGTACCTTCCGTGGCAGCGTCACGTCTGCAGATGTCAACAGCTAAGGGGGTAATGGGATATCGATGATTTAATAGAGGTCCAATGGTTGCCAATGTCAAACGATGGCTGGCCGTTGCTGATGCGTGCGATGGCGATCGGCTGATCTGCGCAGTCGGCTAATTGGCTATGGAGAGCGAGAGAGACGGAGCGAGGAAACTGCCGGTGGCGCCACCGTAGCGGCGAGCTTATACAACAGGCAGGGCCGATTTTTGGGATTTGAGAGGCCGGCGTGGCGGGATTTTTCAAAATTCCGGTTCGCTTGTCGCCGACAGATTTGCATTTTTTTACCTCTCTCATTTTCATTAAACTAATCGAATTAGTGCACGAGCGGATACCTCCTATCGATCTTATCGAGAAAATCGCTGTGCTCGACTATATGAAAATGTAGTTCGAGCTTTACTTCCTCGTGGCGCGGGTTCAAGAATGTCTTTGTACAAGCTAGCGTTGAAGACACGAAAGCGAGGACGCACGTTCTCTAACTGTCCTCTCAACCGAACGCTACGCGGAACCTCCAAAAAAGCCGTCTTTGCTTTGGTTTTTTTGATTTTCCCCTTTTTCATATAATCATCGATGCGAGTACAGAGACAACGAAAAGTCTATAAGAGTCCTGGATGTCTCGCACGATGGTACGTGCAATTAGCTGCTGCGAGCGTTAATGATTAGGTTTGCTCTCGCTTTGTTTGCGCGCATCTGTACGTTTGGTACATTATGCACATAGTTGCTATAGCACTCTTTCTCTTCGACAGGCAAATAAATCTGCATTTCCCTTTCTTCTTTTTCTATCTTACCCGAGAGCAGCACGGAGCCGAGCGGAGAGGAGCGGCGCAGAGCAGAGTAGAGTAGCGCTTCGCTGTTTTGAAATTCTGGTCACGGGCGTTGCGGAACGCCGGCAGCTTCTCTCTCTCTCTCTCTCTCTCTCTCTCTCTCTCTCTCCGCGCAGTTTCCGGCCGTCCGAAGCATACTCGACTGACTCAATTATTACTTACTGCTACTTGTTAGCTGTTGTTTAAGTTAGCGTCGACCCCTGCCTCCTTTCCTCTCCTTTCCCGCGTAGCTTCCGCGGCACTTTTGATTCTCGCGCATCTGCAGCCTCCTTCGAAGACTTTTCCTATCTCTATCTAGATATAAGTATATATATAAATCTGCTTAGCCCTTGTAGCTTTACTTACAGGACTGTCGGTGGCCGAAATGCGAACCTCCGCTTTAGGCCAAAGTGATTCTTACGGAAAAATGAAATTCCATCACGGGGAGAGACTGTGCGCTCATTCTTGAGCATGTGAGGGATGCTCTTCTCAGCTGATGTGTTTATTCGCGTAGCATATTTTTTCCGCGTAAGAAAGTTTAGCTAACTTCACCAAAAGTACGACTCTTCTGTAAGGAGAAAAGTTTTAATTGGAAGTTTCTCGAAAGCGCGAAACACATTTCCTAGATAGTTTTTATAGTACTATACCTGGCATATGCCTATGCTTCAAATTTTATCGCCATTTCAAGCTAATAAAATGCGCAGCTTAATTTAAACAAGTCGTCAGTCTAGCGGCAAAGCATATTTATTCTTATTATAATTATTATCATTCGTACTTCGAGATAGGTAAGTTTTGCTCCGGGGAAAGAAAAAATATCGTCGCTCCGAAACAATGGGATTACGTCGCCCTGACAGATGCTCCATACGTGACTTCAGCTGGTAGAAGCAGTTCTTATTACAAGTTATCCTCTTGAGCGCTGATTTTCCAAGTTGAGACTGGCGTACAGAGCAATATATACTATTAGTTTATTGTTATAAATTCTAAAACGTCATCTCTCTGAAAGAAGTTCATTTCAAGCAGGTTTATTGGGCAGCCCACGTAGTTTCGGCCGCACAGATATGGAATGGGTGGCGCAAGTCCAACGTCCAGCCTTCGCACAGGAGGTTTGAAAACGAGGACGTAACTCGATAATGTAGAAGCAGCGCGTCAGTCGTCGTGAGCCGCGCGGAGGAAACTGAGCCTGACAAGAGATGTCTTGGAAGTCTTGGCGGTTTGGCGCTATCAAGTCGCAACCGAGTCCTGTCCTGCTCTCCGTGTCGCATAGTCGTATTCGCTTGCGTTGCGCACGCCTACATAACTCTACTTATACGTGTATATTACGTACTTGCAAACAACTGTCCAACTGTCGGGCGTTTTCCCGCTCGTTTGGCCCGCAGTTCCCGCTATCTCGAACAATATCGCTCAGCGCGAAAATGGCCAGCTGCAACTGCAGGATGAAGAGCTAAGAGAGATATGTGATATACATACGTATAGAGGAGGAGGAGGAGGAGGAGGAGGAGGAGGAGGAGGAGGGAGCAAACGCACGCCGCGCGGCGTGACCCCCTGACAAATATCTCGTCTCGCGCGGACTTTCAGAGTTTACCTTTACTTTCCGCTACGTGCATGGCATACTCGACAGAGGCGCGAGTAGCTGCCAGATTGCGGAGAACAATGCCGATGCGGTCGACTGTTTCTCTCTCTCTCTCTCTCGCTCGCTCGCTTCGACTACCCCACACTCGCTCTGCAGAAATGCAGAGAAGCTTTTTCTCGAATGCACGCGAGTGCAGCTTCTTCTTTCCTATATCTATGTATGCACTCTGCATCTTTTGTTTCCTTCGTTTGTTCAAGCGCCGAGAGCCAGCCAGCCAGCCAGCTTTTGGGACGCTCCGCGCCTTGGCAAAATTTTCTTGCAAAGACGATGCCGCGCCAAAGCTTTCTATACTTTACTCTATTCCTCATTATTGAAAGTGTCCTATCAACAATTTACAGATTACCATTATAGATTACCACCATTATAGTTGAACAAATAAAATCCTAAAATGATACAACAAAGAAATTGATCCTTGAGCGCCTTCTGCCGCCTTCTTCAAATTTCTTTGATATCGAGCATGATAATATAACACCTACAAATGTATCACCCAGTTTCCGCATCTACGCAAACAATAAAATGCAGAAAAATATGTGTAAATTTTCCTGTTTATTTCAGTTTATTTCAGTTGAGCACTGCGCATAATCGAAACAAATCTTTTCTATGTAGTGCGCTTTTAAGGAGATAAATTAAAAAAATTATTTTCTAGGCACTGAAACCACACGGGGGGTTTATGAGCTCGTTCCCACATGAGGAGGGCATAGCTAATAATAGCCTGTAATTTATCAGCGTCATCGATGTAGCGGTTTAAACTTGGGATGGAAGGTGGATACCTATTTTTCTTCTCCACTACCTGTCAGAGTATTATACATATATCTCTGCCCCTGCGAGACTCGAAAACATTAAACGAAATGTTCCGATATCTTTTTGGCAAAATAAAAGGAACCACGAAAAGTTATATTCAATTTTCCGCAAACATTGACGATTCGCACTATTTTATTTGCACATTTGAGACAGAGCAGTATACGGAATATGAGTAAATATAAAAAGTATAGCAGCGATTATTGGAACAATTATTCAATTTTATACACTATCGAGTATTTAAATGAAACGAAAGGAAAAACATGCATCGTCGATATGCATCATAAATTTTCAAATGTTAGCGACTTTTTCTAAATACCGAAATATTCGAAAATTTGCATAGTCAGTATAGGTATACTGTCCACTGTTAACGTTTTATAGCCGTAAAATATTGGTAGAAATTTCACTTTCAAATGGATTCATACGATATATATATATATATATATATATATATATATATATAGTTATTAAAAAAGCCACACAACTCCTGAAGTAATTATTAACATTGTGTATTGAGGAATACGAATAAACAAAGACGTTAACACTCGAACAGCTTAATTCTCCGTGTAAAAAAACAATCTCAATATCAACAATCTCGTGTACCATCGAAGTGCAATTAATAACAAATGATCGAGTGCGAGCAGCAATTTGGGATTTGCAGTCGCGCGCGTTCGCCCGACCGACAAACGAGCGTCCGAAAACTCGACGATCGAATCGTATGCACCTATAGATATGTATATTGTAGGTGCGCGCGCGTGTACAACGCTAACAGTAGTCGGCCTTGTCAATTTTCCCAAATTGTTCATTGCGTCGGCTCACTAATTCGGCCGAACGTTCGCGCGGCCGGCAGTGGAAATTATTAATTTCAATTTTGTTTCGCGGCGGCGATAAGCCCTGCCGAAGCGAGCTTTCTCTCGCGGCAGCGTTTCAGCGTCGGCTGCGATGGCGCCTGCGATGGCGCCTGCGATGGCGGCGGCGCTTTTCCACTCGAGAATCGAGGTGTATGCAGATATATACACTGCTGTATACCGAGCCGCTTATGGCCTGGCACTTGAAGCTCCATTAAGAAAATGAAATTTGCAATTCGGATATATACGCGCTCACGTACGCCCAAGAGCTTTTTTTATATCCGCGTCGCGATTGGCGCAAGCCGCTGCACACCACGTGTTTTACCTCGCTGGTGCGAATACATGCCGGGAGCCTTTATTTTTTCTCTGATCGAAAGACTGCGCGCCCGAAAAAGAGGGGGTTTGCTTTATAGAGAGGAAGAGGGCGGGGAACGGGGGAGGGAAATGGAGGAGGAAGCCGCGTCGTGCTTGCAGCCTCTTGCACAGGCTTCGTTTTTGCTTAGCGAGCTTTCAACTAGATAGGGAAATAAAAGGTATCTGATAATGGAAAGAAACGTTTCTATTCGGATACTCCGTATATCCAGAGTTACAACATAATTATCTTTCGCGAAAAACTAGACGCAACTTATGTTTTATATTCTGCAAACTTTATTTTTCCCATCCGTCTATCCAATTTTCTTCCAGTTCTCACAATTCTCTTCCAATCGACTAACGGGACCTACAATTTTAATGGACTCGTCATTTTCCGTGCGCCCTTTTCATTTCTCACTTGCGCATGTATTAAATTACAATACCTTGGATTCCATCGTCAATTCCAACTATAGGTCAAACGAATGCCAATGATTTCGCAGACTCTTCGACTCATCAACTTTTCGGACTTCTGTAGCTACTGACAAGATATACTACTGCTATACATAAATAAAAAGAGGCAATAAAATGCGTTTTTTTCATCAATAAATTTTTCCCATAATCATATGTATTATCGCATAAATAATTCAATACATTCGTACGTATATGCGTAATGTGTAGATATACAGGACAAACAGTATAAGTGTATTTTCCTTCTAGAGTTGCCGGTCTTTCTTCTGTTTCCTTTTATCTGCGCGTACTCCTGATTTTGTATACGACCATCCACTCTGTTTTTGCAAGATTTTTCCTTTTCCTTGTACACAACACGTACATAAGCTTTCTTACTCAGGCGAGAAAAGTGAAGGAAAGAGAGAGTGAGAGAGAAAGAAAAAGCGAAAGGAGAAGCGAGAAAAAATAGAAAGGAAAGTCCTCGATTACTTTAACGAAGAGGTTGTAAAGCGTGCGAATCATGCGAAGAGAAGGTGAAGAAGCCGAGTATAACTAATCGAATGGCTAAAATCCCTGGTGGATGCGGAATATGGGAAGTTCGCGACTATAAAGCTTTCTTTCTATCTCGATTTCGTCTTATTATTAGCGTGAGACAGCTCGAGCAATGGCGCAGCGTCCGTGTAATCCAGAGGAGTCGAGAAGGAGTCGAGAAGGAGTCGAGAAGGAGTCGAGTCGTGAGATCGTCTTTGGGCGCGTAATACCCGAAGCTCTCGTTGGCGAGGGTCGGTGACGCGAATTCGCTGCGCGCGCTCTCGCGCTCTCGGCGTTGCAGGAGAAACTAGCTCTACTTGCTGACGGGACGACGTAAATCTCTCGACGCGGAATTCGACGCGGATAAAAGTTGCCGAGAAGAAGGAACGAAGTGAGTTAGCGCAAGAGAGAAAGTGGAAAAGGGGCTGGGGCCAATCTTGTGTCTCGACAGCGTAACAGTCCCGGACGTCGTAGGTCGTCGTAGGTCGTCGTCGGCGTCGTCCTCGCTTCCTCTCTCTCTCTCTCCCCCCTCTGGGCGAGTACGTATGTACGTATATGTGTAACGGTATACGGCTACGATGCCGTTGGCAAAAAAGCTATATAGCAGGAGGCGTAAATTGTTAAGGCCAGCCTCGCCTAGTTATAAATTAGGAAGGAGGCAATCTTGCCGGCTTGGCTGTTTTCCCGAGACTCCTTCTCGCTTTCACTTGCCGCCTCTTCCTCCAGATCCTTCCGGTGCGTCTAACTTTTACCGACGAACTGAAGGAGCGAAAGAAGCTGGAGCAGGTTTTAGCGCTGTCCATAAAAAAAGTCTAACAGCTCCTAGCCAAGATTACGCGGAAACGTACGTTTCCCAACACCGGTAGCTAGATATCGCTTTCGATGCCGTCGCCACGGCTGCCCTTTCCTACTCCCCGCCCTCCCTCTCTCTCTCTCTCTCTCTCTCTACATATATATATATATAAACACACACATACAGATGTAGCCATACGCGGAGGAAGAAACTGCAAGGCCATCAGATACGTCTCTTCTCGTTCCATCCGCGAGCTCTTCGTTGATCCCATTTACGACTGATTAACCCAGCCAACGTGAACACGGGACTAAGAAAAAGCTTGGGATACCCGTAGGTGTAGACTCACTCACACACACACACACACACGCACACACACGCACCACACACAGGCACAACGCAATACAATACACAACACAATACACAGCACAATACACAGCACAATACACAGAACACGAAGGATGCCTTTTTCTCTCTGTATCCGTCTACCCTGACTTTTTCCTGCCTTTCAGCTTTTGTTAAGGTTCTCCTCAGTCTCGTATCTGTTTATTTATTTGTTCCAAGTGCTTGCTATACTCTCGTCCACTTGATTCGCTCAACGCAGCATTAATTAAACGAACACGCAACGAAAAGCTGTTTAAATCGATTCGCATCGTTGATTGGATTTATAAAAAAAAACTCGTTTTATAAGAAAAAAGAGAAAATTTAACTCGCTGCTCTCGCTACTTTTACTCTTTTCCTTTAAGTCAATTTTTCGGTTAAGCCCAAGGGACTTTTTCGGCATTCACAGTCTTGTGAGGTTGCGTGGAAAAAGGCCCGAGAGAGGTCGCCGACGACGATGTGTATCGCCGCCGCTGCTGCTGATGTTGATTCTTACGCTAGACGCCAGCACCCAATCAATTCGATCGAGAAGTAGGATATAGCTCTGCCCATCCGAAATCTTCATTAACAGAAGGTAGATCGCGGAGCAGGAGTATCCGGATTATCAGGGGATTGGATAATCTTTCGAGATAAGTTAGGAGGAAAAAAGCGTGTATACATATATACATGTATAAATATGAAAAAAAGCTTGCAAAAGATTTTTATACCAATGCAGGAAAGTGAAGGCTTTCCGTGATATCCGCACTTTTAAGCAAAGCTTTTTCAATCACGATTTGAGATAAAAAAAGCTCTTAACGCTAAGCGCATGTTCAAGAAAAACAAACACACCTACAGACAGACAGACAGCTCGTCGTCGCAAGGTACATAAATCAGCTGCTCGTCGCTACAAAGTGTGTACACAATCGCAAGATTTGTGGAAGAATATGCCGAGAGCATTATATAAGTCTGATGCAAGAGAGCGCTGAAGTCAAGAGCACTGTGCAGGAGCATATTGGCAAGAGCTCGTCGATATCGAAAGGCGGCCGGGGTGTCTCGTTTCAATATAACGCCGAGATAAGAGATAAAGAGAGAAAGCGAGAAAGCGCGCAAAAGCTTTTTAATATATCAAACATTTCTAGTGAATAATCTTCATTTATCCGCGATCCATCATTCAACTGACGTGACATCGGATAGTAGTCGGATCCAGTAGTCGCATCCAGTAGTCGCACCCTTAGATATAAGTTGCTCTTCGAGTCTTCACGGAAGTAACCGTCTAACTCTCCCCGTAGTCGATTGCCGAGAATCTCGAAAATAGAATGATAATATTTCGGTATCTGCGATCGAATGCCCAGCGCGGAATACTATATTGAACGGTAAAATTAAAATTTTATTCCATTTATCCCATTTGACTGATCTGATTTTAAAATCATTTTCCTCGCTCGTTCTGTACTCCTATCGAGAAAAAATCAATTTTCCTCCTCTCTTTATCGCTCTGTCCTCTGCACGCTAGTCTGACTAAATATTTTCTCCCATTGGCCTTTGCCCCCAAAAAAAGCCCCCAACCGGTCATTTGCCGCCGAATCGATAAAAATCCGACTAGCTTTTCCCGTGGAAGGTAGGAAGAAAAAACAACGTCGAACCAAAAATCCATCGAGTGTCTAGGCGAGTTCGAGTTTCACAGTAGTTACGCCCAGATCTGGTCAGCCGGTCGGTCACAGCTTCGGCTCTCCATCTCCGCCCCATTGGCTGGAAATGAGCCCTCGAATAAGCAACAGGGATTCTACGATAGTCCTCCTCCGTTGAATTCCGACTGAAATAAAGAAGAAGAAGTAGACGATGAAGAGCGTAATAAAAGCAGAGGAACGCTGCAAAAGCCGGACGAAGACGAACAATCCATTAGAGAAAATTAGGATCAGCTATGTAAAACGCAAAGTCGTTTCTCGATAAGCATCAGAAGGAATGATTTTTAATGGATTTGTTCGGATGTAAAAGAGAAAGAAGAAGTCACACTGAGTCGACGAAACTATAGCTACTTTTCGGAATGCTTTATTTACGGCAAAGAACATCCGTTTTTATTTTAACTGCAACGAATAAATGATCATATCCCTTTTAATGCATTAAAAGCGAAGAGAAAACGAACAAGAAATAGCTAAAAACCTACTGTAATTCGAGGAAAAAGACTCGATGAAGTTCGAAACACTTTAAACCAAATGAAAAGCCCTAAAGGCTCATAAATTATTATACATTCGGTGCGGAAAGAAAACCCCCATGCTGCATCATAAAGCAAAAAGTAGTCTTTGCCCTTCCGAGTGTTGCATTCTCTTGGGCAATCAATAGGCTGTCTTATCAATGGGAGCCCGGCTGAAGATAAAGAGAAAAAAGAAAGAGAAACATCATCTTGATATTTCTTCAAGTCCTTCTGGAAAGTCATCTCTCCGTAATTTGTTTAAAGTCATAGAGCTTTTGAAAAACGCATAGCATGACACACGCAAAGAAAGCCCTTTCTACTGTAGGGGATGAGATACTTGGGCAACTTTTACCCCTCCCCTCCATTTCCAAACATCACTGTAGAGCTCTCTCTTTCTCTGTACTCTTTCTGTGTAGAGTATAAGAAGAAAACGATCATATATATATATATATATATATATATATATATACACATACTTATACATATATATATATATATATTCGTATTATACGGGGTGGTGATGGGCATTTTAGCTCGGAGGCAAATTCACGCCGGCGGCGAGCCCTCATTTGTTTTCCTGATCTGACAGTGCTCCGCCACAGTTTACGGAGCTCCGGCCTTCTCTCGACTTCCTGTCACCGGTAATAGAAACGAAGTGATTGGATCCACGTGTACGTTGACACTCTCTGCACGTAATCTCTATCACTCTATACACGTAAACCTACAGCTGGCAGGACGTTTCATTTTCTAACATATATATCCAGTATATTTTGAATTTTTTCTTTTGATAATTTTAACTTTTGATAAGTTATTTTTCATTTCATTTCATATAACTATTATTGCAAAAAAACGAATTTGCTTGACTGATAGCTTTTCGCTTTAGTAATACGTACATTAGTTGGAAAGTATTAAAAATGCGGGTAAAAATGATGTCGCGATGTGAGTCCAGATACAAGCTATACTGATACTAGCTATACGGCTATGGATGCTATAGATTTGCAGGTGTAGTGCACACATCGAGTCGACTTGTGTAGGAACAATTTGAAATTCTTTTTTTTATCGCGGCGTTGTAGCTGCGGATCGGATATGTATTTTTTTATTTTTCGTTGAACGAGAAATGCAGATCTGGTGATATACAGACGGCAGGCGCATCTCTCGCTCGTGTTTATAATATTTTGTTACATTTTATGGAGCTCTCAGCGTTTTACGCTGTTGTTTTTTAGCCGGAGTTTGTTTGTCCATTAAAACGGAGCGATGAAAGCTACACCGGTCGTGGCTTAATGCATGATAGTCGCACGTGTGTTCGTCGCATTCGATGCCTTTTTTAAAAGCGATTTCCCCAAATTTTTTTAATATTCTTCTATGTCGTTGATTCGTTGATCGTAAAGCTGTGCTATACACACAGTTATACACGAATAGAGACTGTACGTAACCTTGATTCGTATTACTCGTCGAAACGTGAGTGTTAATAATTACGATTTTCAATAGTCTTGTTCCATATTGAAGAGAGAAACTAATTATCAAATGAATTTGTCTCTCGGTGGAATCAATCATGTCCACGGCAAGTATCGATCAGCACTCCGGGCGCTCGTAAGTTCACCGCTCGACACAATCGGCAATCGTCACAGCCCTATTATTAATTATCCCATCTTAAGGCATATCCAAACTGTATGTATACACTGACACTATTTGTCTCTTTCATATACTTACACATACGCAGAGCAGACTCACACGGCTCACACTCACACTTACCAACGTAGTGGCCCACAATTCTATTTTCCAAATGATACTTGAGTATCACACGAAGAATACATATATCTCTAAGCTTATTTACCTACCCTTGCTTTGGGGCGGAGGGGGGGGGGGTGCAATTTCGTATATTTGCTCCGTGATATTTTACTGTCGCTTCTGTCTTTTCGTGACGCTCGCTAATGAAATCACCGTGTGCGAAGCTCTCATCAACAATCGATAGAATACGAATGTCTATATGTATATGGGGCGGAGAAATAATAATAGATATATTCAATACTGGAAAAATAATTCAAATCCAAGACAGTTGCGTTGCTAATGGATTAACTAGTCCTAATAATGGCAATGACGTTATTCATTTTTCACTACGGTTATTATTTTCTCATTTGAAGCTCAGTCATTTTACGAATACATACATTTTGATGGGCTTTGCGCTGGAAGATGAATTCGATGCTGCCATTTATTGGATAATGCTACTTTTGTTCTAAAATCGACTTTTTATATCTTACTATTTCAATTTCGAAATCGAGCATTTAACTGAGAAAGATATTTTGAGCGGCTAAAATTAATTTGCAATATATTTTTATTTTCTTTCGCGCTGTTGAAATTACGCGTAATACACAGTTTTATTTCTTACGGGAACATTCCAATGTGGACGCACAAAAATTAGAATATTTTCAATCATCTTTTTCTCGGGAACTATTGCATTTAATTGAACAGATGTCTTTTATCTTAAAAACAATATCAAGGAGAATGGAAACGAATTTTGCCTAATGGTCAAAAATATTTTATTAATTATTTATGCATAAAAATGCAACTGTGCAAAAAAAAAAACGATTTCAGCTCTCCTGGTAATCTGAAACCGAAAATTCAAAAAGGTTATTAATTAACAGGTTATTAATCTACATGATTCTCCCTATCGTCCGAACCTCTACTTTCTTATTCAATGGAAAATCGACAAACGAGCGGAATTTCTTGTGAAAAAGAGACAAAAATACACCTTTTTAGCAGCCACGATAGTGCCGAATATAGTGTTAAAATTTGTAGTCGATACGCATTTCCATTTTTGAAAAATCACCCGCACCAGGTGCAAACATAAAATTTATTAAAAACGTACCTTTTTGTTTAATTACCAGTCCGGCTATTGGGACTATGCATAATTCCTTCCTCTTAGTCATACAGTTCATCTAAAGCAGTTTTAGCCTCTCTGAACGAGGTGAGCCGTTTTGCTTGTAGTGCACGCGCGCTATCGCAGTCGTCGACTAATATGAAACTTCTAGCTCCCAGTGAGCCTCCTACGGTGTCCAGAATTTTGACAATTGGTTTCCGGTCATTGTTTAATGTGCAAACTATATATAGTATGGGTAGCATTTTTTAACACTTTTTAACGCAACGCTAGTTCCTTGATAAAATTTCAAAGAAACATTAGATTAGACAGTTTATCAAATGTTTTTGCAATATACTTTGTCAACGAGTTGAGAATCACTGAAACTGACTCAATTATATGAATATCAATTATATGAATAATAACTAACAAAAAATGGAAAGAATCGATGTCCCCTCAATTCGTACGCAAGAGATAAACAAGTTCATTTGAATTCATATAAAATTATTCCTTTAACAATCGAAGTAAGCGAGTAATCGAAAAGTATAAGCAATAGAAAATTTTAAAAAGTTACGTTGAAAAAAAATGAAAAATTTGCCACGCACAAATTTCCCTCTTCTTCCTGCAAGTATCAAAATCTGATAATCATCTTTTATGAATTATTAATTTGGAAGTTAAGCGTAATCAATCACTGCTGATTCTTCAACTCGCTTCATTGGCATCCATTGAACGTGGCGGGTTTTGATAGAGGGCGCAAATTCGCTAAGCGACGCTCGTCGAACTATATACATCGGGCAATGGGAAATTGATTTTCGTCCCTCCAATTTTGACTCAACTCTCCACTCTGTCCCGTGAACTCGGATGGATATCGCGCATTCGATTCCTACATCCCTTTTCTCTTCTGCTGCTGCTGCTACTGCTGGTGCAAGCACTCTCCCCCACTGTTCACTCTGCCGTTGTCGCACTTGCAAGTGGAACCTCGAAAAAATCAATTCCCTTCAAAAGAGCGGCACGTGTTTATACCGAAATCTCTCGGTTAGGAAAAAACACTATTGTAATGGCTGCGCATTGCAATCGGTGTAAATTAGATGTAAAAGAGCCGGAGAAGCGAAATTTCCGCGCCCGGGCTTTTTGAGTTACTCGCCAATTGGACGGCGCGTAGTCGTGTAAATTTTCATTTCATTTGACGATTGCAAGCGCGCGGAGAAATACTGTCGCTACCGTAACTGATGTTATTGCTTTTTACGCGATGCTGCTATTCTTCTTCGAAAGTAACGAAGCGACGAGCGTTTCGTTCTGGCTCTGTTAAGCATTCGGTGCCTGGCAAATGCAATGACAAATAGATCGAGATGAGTACAGTCACCATTAACTGAGTGTGAGCAGAGATCTTGTCAAACGATGCTTGCTCTACTTCAATTACTAGCAAATAGCGCTTCTTCAAATACTTACCGGCGCACTTTTCTCTCATTGTTTATAGTACGATGACAGTTTCGTATATTCTCAAGCCCCTTATTTCAATGCGGTCGCTACATTTTTTACGAAGCGCCGCTCACTTAAGCCCATTTTCTATTGAGAATATTAGTGAGTATAGAGTGCTGCCCGATTATTATATACATCAATTAGTGCAAACATTCCTTTGTGAATCTACAATTTATCGATACACGTAGAGTCTATATAAGTGTTTCCCCTCAGGTGTTACGGTTCATTAAGAATTCAAAATCGCGCCTCAGCGCTTATTCTGTGTAAACTTATTGGTAAACGCATTGACAGTAAAAGGATAAGACGGTTAGCAGATATGAGAAAAATAACCTCAATATTTAGTATTTAGTACCAAAAGTAAGCTCTTAGAAATGTTGAAAAACTGTAAATATGTTATTTGCTAAGTTACGTCATGAAAATTTGTTGTACAGTTGACAGTTCGAAAGCAATACTTTATAGACCACTGTGCTAGATTTTTTATGAACAAAAATGTATTCTACAAAACTTGAACGTGAAGTTGCAAAAGCGCAAATCTAATTGAAGGTTATGGATAAAGGGAGCTACTAATAATGTAAACACTGAATTGATAAACTAAAATATATATCATATTATTAAGCAGAGAGCAGATTGATTTATTTCGGAATATTTAAATGGTCGAGTATATAGAAAGTCAACTTTATAAGCATTTCATGATCGTCGTCGAGCGTTAAATTTAAATAAATCGTCTACGCTGGCCCGACAAAAAGAGAAGCTGTGTTAAGTTCAAAAACAATTTATTCGTGTTTCATATTCAGTGGCGAAACGGGAGAAATTTTCGCAACACTCGAAGCAAGTTGAAAGAGGAGTTTTTCGCGCACATTATAATTCCGCGCAAGGAGAAAGTAGAGCAGTCCGCGCAGGCGTTCATTTTGAAATTCTTGAAAAGTCCTCGTGAGTCATATAGCCTATAGCCTCGGTAGTGACTGGTATAGCGAAGACAGCCTGTATTAGGTGGTTGGGATAAGACCGTTTCATCGCTAATGAATAGGAACTTTCAAAACTCCAATTACAGCGAATTGTCGCGAATCTCGTCGACGACGTCGTGTCCGTGCTGTATAACGTCGATAGACGTTCGAAGTCTCTTTCTTCACTGGATACTACTCTGTCCCCATCGCGCACATGCTCTATATGTCGAGGTAAACAGACAAAACGTGTCAGGTGGAAAATTGATGGCTAAAAAAAGAGCGATCGTTCGGAAACTTACAAGGGGCTTCGATTGATGAATTCGGCAGCTTTGCTTGCTTGCCGCATCGGAGCTTTTTTATGCTAACGCGAATTGACGTATTTGTGGTCAGGAGTATGGATTGCTTTTTTTCTCTGCCTAAATTCGATTGATCGTTTCGATATTGATCGTTTCCCGTTTTATCTCCTCTTTATAAATTCTGCAATGCCAGCTTACTTGTAGGTCCACCTACGGGTGTATACAATGAGAGTTGTAACAGTAACGAACAGTCTCGTATTGATTATGTCGTTTTGTTTTAAGAGAATAAGAACCGTGGAGCTACGTAACATACTTTGTATAATGTTACGTATAATGTTACGATGAGTCAAACGAGTTCGTTCCGCGTACGTCGTAGTCTCTATATATGTATGAACTATCGGTGAAAAAATCAGCAAAATTCACATTCCACCACCGTAAATCATGCCAACCCAAAAGCCTGGTTGGCTGCAGAAAGAAAAAACGACTTTCCATTGAGAAGAACATTTGAAAAATGTTTCGTTCCAAAGACGCGCGAAAACATCCAGTCGAATAAAAGTCAATAAACTATCTTACCAGTCGTGCAGAGTCTCTTTTTCAACGTCGCTCGACTCGATTAATATGCATTAGAAAGGTATCGGGAGCTAACGATCCTCTGCGCCCTCAACGATGGCGTTGAGGCCTCGCAAAAACTCGGCAAAGGGAGAAAACTATGTGCGTATGTATGTGTATATCTGCGCATATATAGCTAGCAGCTGACTGCCGAAGGAAAAACAGCGGGTCAATTTTGATGGCATGAAACCGCAATTTGGTAGGCGGAAAGAGAGTTCCGCTCGACCGTTCATTCGGATTGTTTTCCTCTCACCCATCCATATAGCGCCGGAAAAGAGATCCGCTCTCTCTCTCTCTCTCTCTCTCTCTCTCTCTCTCTCTCTCTCTCCCTATCTGTATATATATATATATATATTTATTTGTATATATAATATATATCATGGTATCTGTACCATGACTAAGTGCGGGCGGAGATAGTGCTGTAATCAGGAATGGTTTTTGCAAGTCCCTTCGTAAAACAGGCTCAATCAAGTCTGAACATCACTGCACTACGGTGCCACTATAATATACTGTCCGGACTTCTCGTCATATCTTGAACTGTTTTACCGGGGAATAAATCAACTGCGCCCTTCAAGGGAGTCGTTTCATTCTACTGCTGAGTGGCCTTTCTTCTTCCTGTTTTACGAGCGTTTGTGCGAGCACGTGTGTGTGTGCGTGATGCTATGTTTGTGAGCTCGATGTGAGTACTGTAACCGAGAAAGCGCTTCAGCCATTGTGATAGTCATCTTAATTAATGAATTTCAGACAGACGCTCGCACTTGATGTTTATTCATTGACAAGGCACTATAATGTGTATTATCGAAAGACCATTAACTATATGTACATTCGTTAAATATTCTATAACGTTATTTTTATTTAAAAAATTCACAGAATTTACAAAGATAGTAAATATTATAAATTATTTCGTTATTTCAGTTATTACATAAGTAGATTGAACAAAATAATTCAACCAAGTTAAATTTTATCGGAAATGGATACATTTGAATACGTTATCGACCACAAGACAGTGAAAAATGAAAACGAGCTGCAAAAAGAATTGTCGAAGACTATTAGTTATACGAGAAGAAACTAATGAAAGCATTATGGTAAGAGAGCGCCAACAAAGCATCAACGAAAGGAAAAGAATCATCGCTTCTCGACTAACGGGGTGATTAAATGTTTCACACGGAAATTCGATTGAGGTGAGAGAAATTCAATCGATCGTGAAAAGCGTGCGTTTCTCCATAAAAGAAAGGTCATTGAAGTACTTGGAGAGCCTCCGAGCAGTCTTTTCCCTCCCTCTTGCCCTCTCTCTCTCTCTCTCTCTCTCTCTCTCTCTCTCTCTCTCTCTCAGCTCCTCGTTGAAAAGGCTCCGAATGAGAATAGAAAATGAATATTTCAAAGGCTTTGGTGCCTCCCGCCCCTTTTAATGAGCGGAAAGAACCCGCCATCGGGCCCTCGAATCGACTCAGCTTCGACCCTTCACTTATTATACCGGGTGTGCGAGTGTCGCGCACACAATTCACTTTCTTGCTCGATCGTCAGCTCTATAAGTATACTATAGGGAGCGAAAGACAGAGAGATCGTTGCTCTCTCTCTCTCTCTCTCTCTTCATTCTACCTGTTTCTCAAAGTCTCAAGGAGAGCAAATCGAAGTCCGAGGTTTGTGTGCCCAGCCCTCGAACTTCCGGCTTGATGCCTCGTTAGTTCGCAGAATTAATTCTGCTCACTGAATTTTAGCAAGAACGGTGAAGGAGTGAACGAAAGAGAGATAGAGAGATAGATAGATAGATAGAGGATGGTAGACTCACCGCCACAGTCTCACCCCTCTTTCTACTTACGGTGTGCATAAATGTGTCATATCTATGTGTTATCTCCCTATCTATCGTTGTCGCGCGTTCGAAAGACCTCCTTCATCTTATCATTTTAACGTAACATGAAAATTTATTTTACTTTTTTTATCATGCGACGGGGTTGAACCTCTAGGCTTTACCATTTCACTAATTTTGTAAATACTACTATAATTGTTCATTTTGATGATCTAGCATCTGGTGTTAAGTTGGATCTTAATTGGTAAGATCAATCAATAATTTTATAAAAATAGATCATGGTTAACAATTTTTAAACGACGATAAGAAGTTTTATAATTATCTAATTATGCTTACTGGAACATTCGCTAAAATTCTGCTGATAACATTACTTTATTGAGTTTTCATAATATATTTTATATTATGTAATTATAATTTAAAATCAATTTATTCAGAGATATACTGTTGAATTGTAATTTACTCGATTTACTTGTAAAAATAGCAAAAATAAGCCATAGATTATTTGAGAAAGCGTTCGACGAATCATCGAATAAAGTTTAAAATCTCTGAATTAAATTACAAAATGTGAGGTATGTGATTAACGTTTTTTCAGACTTCTTCTCATGTACCTCGAAGTGTATAAAATCTTGCTATTGCAAGATACCATGCACATAGAAATGTAAAATAATTCAGCGCTTATTGAACTATAACAAAGCCATACGTGTGTTATATATTTATTTATTAATGCGCGTGTATTCTCTATGACTCGAATCGAATTAAGCCGTAAAGAAATGGTATTTGATACGACATCTATAGAGAAATGAGCGAGTAAATACAGTTACTTTAATGGACGATAGAGAGAAAAAAAGAAGAAGATATTGTGACGTAAGCCCAGACACTTGATAAAATCGTAACCAGTAAGCGAGTAACTTCATTCCCGAAGCTGTAGTTGTGGTTTAATCAGGGAGACAAGTTTTCCGCGTCGCACGACAAGCTCAATGGACCGCAGCGAGTGCGAATGATTATTGGCAGTCGGAAGACTTCGACGTCGACTTTGGTATATATATATCCGTTAAATCTAGCGTAAAAATGGAAGCGTCTTTGCTGCGCGGGGTTTCAAATCGCACTTCTCTTCATTCCTTTCTCAAAGATCTCTTTATCACGCGCGTTAACGGCCTTATTGGTCCTTATTTATTTATCGCTCTCGCATACTGACTGAACGATCATTCTCTAGCCCCTTTTTCCTCTATCGTGCTTCTCATCCCACCAACTTCATCTTCGTCGGTAACGCAGTGTGTGCGTTTATGCAATATATATATATACAAAGAGAGAGTGAGAGAGAGAGAGAGAGAGAGAGAGAGAGAGAGAGCTGGAGATCCTTAACGATCCACTTGAAGGCGGCACCGGCGGTAGAGGCAGAGGTAGCTCTTACGCCGTGGGGTCGAGATTGAGTTTTACGAAACAGTTCATTGGTCAGCCGGGAGTTTACGGTAAATCGAATATACCGAGCTTGGCTTTATGCGCTTAAGTGAATTGTTATGGGAAGGAGGCGAGTCGAAGAAGCTGCTGCTGCTGCTGCTGCTGCTGCTACTAGCCGTATATATAAGGAGTTCGCGCGACTATTTCACTTTATCGTCGAATACTCAAATTCAATTCGAGGAAGAGTAGCTTCCGTTGTATCTCGATAAGCGCCCGCATTGCTCGCTCGCTTTTCTTCGCTGCGCGACGCTTCGGCTGCAGTATGACACTTTCCTTCATCGTACTAACCTACGGAATTGAACATTTCTTACAGTCTGATTTCGTATACAATTTTGGCTCATCTTTCGCTAGCAACACTATACTTTTTTTCGATTCTGATCCCGCTTCACATAGAAAACACAATTTGTCTCAATAAATGCATTAGATAATTGAAAAGTCATTGATTTCAAAGGCGAGAATAGAAACTTACAGAAACAATCGTGAGTTGCACCGAATTCATTATAATTCAATGAATGCATGCATATTCATGTTTTGTCATCTGACTAAAATCAATTCAGTCACAGGATTCCCGAACATTCTCCAAACCGAATGTTAAATAAATAGATTTCAAAACGATAAACTATGCGGAAAAGAATAAGCTGTAAAAAACTTTGTGATTCCAAATAAAATACGACAAGAGTCGGAGATAAGTCTATCGACGAATAAAGCTCTCTTTTATTTCAACATATTATAAAAAATAAGTTTTAATTATGTGACCGTAAATAGTACAGCAACTTTAAGAATTTACCATGATTACATTTATACGTCAAGCTTTTATTTCGAAGGGATTATGTTTACGATCCAAAGCCGTAAAAAGTGCCTCGCGAGCAGACCATGTGACACAAAACAAAGTACTAACTTATCTCTCTCCCTCTGTTTCTCTTTATCTGCCACAACACACACACACACATTCACATATATATGTGTATATATATATAAGTATATTGTCGTAACCCTTTTCCTCTCTCTCTCTCTCTCTCTCTCTCTGTCGATCGGTCGGTCGGTCGGTCGGTCGGTCTCCTGTTATCCTTTGTGCAAGCGTCTCTCCTTTTCTGCCGTCAATATGGACTAGCACAGTAAGCGAACAAGTAAAGCCTCGATATATTCGAGACCGATTTTTACGGGAGTCGGGACGATTCTGGAGTTGCGAAGCTGCTCTCGCGTTGCCGCTTTTCATTTCGAGTTAACTCTTGCGGCACTCGGGGTTTTTGCTCGCGAAATCGTAAATCCCCGGAAAATGTCCTCTCTTTAATCTCTCTCTCCCTCTCACTCGCTCGATCGCTCCATACTAGAACTCTCCTCGCACATCCCATTAACTTTTTTCAACCGTCCCTTTACTTTTTCCCGCGTGCCCGCGTGTGGCAGGCGATTTTTGGTCCTCGCAGCTAGATGTAGTACGTAGGCCTTCGCTTGGCTCGCTTTGTGTACAAGAAGAGTACAATGATTTTTATCGGAAATAATGTTGGCCAGCTCGAATCCCATTAAGAAGAGTGCATTCTTATAGAAATGGATCGAACGCGAAGTAGCGTTTATGCTCGTGGC
Source organism: Apocrypta bakeri (assembly GCA_018906985.1). Lineage (NCBI taxonomy): Eukaryota > Metazoa > Arthropoda > Insecta > Hymenoptera > Pteromalidae > Apocrypta > Apocrypta bakeri. Next base: position 1,662,189 of record JACCIA010000019.1, on the reverse strand, counting down.
CTTTTTCAGCTCGTACACGCACGTAATGCGCGCATCGTACACGTAATTGCAAGCGAAATGAGCTACAGACAACATCGTCTTTTTCAAATTTTTATAGTACCACGTTATTTTATTTGTATATATATATATAAGTAAATAATACGTTGCCCTCTTTCCGTCAGTGCGCATAATCCATTTAATCCAGAGTCGCTTTGAAAAGAGGCAAGTGGCGCTTTGTAGCAGAGAATCCTCCCGTGGAAAGCTCGGCGCAGAAGATATTTATTCGCGTCTGTGGCTGACGGAGGACGGAGGAAGGCTATCGCGCGTACTTTAAGATGCGAGCAATTTGCAGTCGAATTGCGGCGAGATTTTCTTCTCGAAGCGCAAAGCCACTGCTCGCGCCCGAAATACACGCAATTCTTAACAAGAGTAGACAGATGGATTGAAGTGTAGTGCGAAGCTCTGTATTCAAGTGCCTTTTCAGCAAGCCCCGCCACTGCACTCGTTCTCCCATAGCCCACTCGAGCTTTGATAGCGTCAGCTGTTATGTACTGTTGTGGACAATCCTTTAACAGCCCAAGGAAAGAGGACAAAAGATTCTCTCTCTATCTCTCTCTCTCTATCTCTCTCTCTCTCTCTCTCTCTCTTTCTCTCAGATGCTGTGAGCAAGAGTAAGATGCGAGGAATACAAGGGAGCACAAATGCTTGTCCAAACACCAAAAGTTCATCTGATTCCACCAGAACAAAATTCAAAATGCGTATTTCATAATGCATTCTTTGCAAACGATACAAATATATTCTTTATTCCTACTATGAATGAACATTCATAAATTCACAAAACGAAAACATGTAAGATAAGTGTTTCGAGTGTTCGATTCTACGCTTTTTTATACGCGAAAAAAGGTAAATGACAAGTCTCGAACCAGCGACATTAATAATCAAATGCTCTTACCGAGGAGCTAACGACAAACGAGGTTTACGACTCCGTACTCTTTTACCGTTGGCTATTCTTATATGTTCGGACTGCGCAAATGACCAGCGGTTCTAAACTATATTTATAAAGTGCAAAGCAATGAAATGTGTTTCTGTTCATGAGCATTTCGAATATGAGAATATATATATATTGATTTTTAGTACCAAATTCTATAATATTTCACTTGAAGGATTTCACAGACAAATTATAGGCAAAGATCTTGCCGAGTAATACATAAAAATGATAGAATCTAGATAGAACTGAACTGAATACTTGCATAACTGTTAACCTATCATTATGAAACCTGACTATGTAGAGTTTCATTAGTATATAACAACGTTTTCGCACAATGCACGCTGTTACTTCGGCTATGTACATTTTTTATCTTCCTATCCGTAACAAAAAACTCGCTAACATTATTATCGAATCATAATTATGCACGCAACGCCGTGATAGAGCACTCGCACATTTAATAATCCAATGCTATGCAAAAAAAGACAAAAAAATTTAAAGAAAAACGAAACTTAAACAAGTTTCAACGTTTACTTTTTAAATACATGAAACTGCTTTGGAAATTGAATTTCTCCGCGGGGCGTACATACTATGCACGAGAGGACATTGCTGTATGCGACACATATAGTCGTAGTACAGTACGGTACACTCGTATGTAGCTATAGGGGAATCGGCGGAGGACGAACAAGCGAGAAGAAAATAATGTTTCAATTTGGTCCAATGCACGAAGGGGGAGAGGGGAGGGCTCTCAGTCTCTCTCTATGTAACCGCGTGTATCGGAACGCGCAATGTATATTTAACTAGATTTTAACAGACTCGCGGGACATTGGTCAGCGACTGCAGTCGGTCGTCGGTCGATCAGTGTCGACAATTTCATCCGAAGCTGTGCGCGTATATCGTTGGAGCGCAAATGAGAAAAGAGCACAAGAGATTGAGAGACGCTAGAGTCGGCTCGACAAAGAAAATTTGATCGTCAAAGAAACCCAAGCTGCCGGAGGAAAGATCAAAATTGTAGCGAAAAAAACGTCAACGAGAGAACACAAACCCGTTGGTTTGTGTTGAACGAATTGAACTAAAGCCCGTGAGCGGAATATAAATTGGAATTAACGCACTCCCTGTTATATTGTTTTGTTTGTCCTTTTTTAATTACAGTTGTCGGGCGTCGGTGTCACGGATTTTTGGAGAAAAATGATTAGCTGCAAATTGCCCTCTGACTTTTTTGTCCTCGGCTCAGCTTTCGTGTATCAAAAATACTGTGCACAAGTGCATTGGTTATATCCGTTAAACACGGACTCAGGAACAACGAGCACTTGTTCCTGTGAAAACGTTGGTAAACGAACTATGTATCGTAGGACAAGGCTTCCCCTACGACGGAGAATTATTCGACTTTTTAACGCTGCTGTTTCTTATCTGATATAATGGAAAGAGCATATAGTCGTATACTCGTTGAAATGAGTAATTTGACGTTTAATCAGTTCTAAATCTACTGTAATAGGTGTATTTTTCGTCGTCTTCCAGATTAGCCTCTCTGGCTCAGAAATATCGAATTCGGCGTAACAATTATTGTAATTTGAGAACCAGTGGCGTGTCACACGCACTTGGCTACGCGTGCAAACGCCAGAAAATATTGGAAAAAACGAATCCGATTGTTAAAACGCAAAGCTAGATAATTAGAGTGAGAAGTTTCGAAAGCCTAATAGTGAGATTTTCAATGATAAGGTGTCTTCCGTTTCTACATACGAGACTAACAAACGCTTTGAAAATATTGTAATGGAAAACTCGGCAGTGAATTTAGTGAGGAAAAATCGCTGAAAAGTTTTTAAGAACATAATGAAAAAGTACATAAAAATCATCGTTTCTCAGGGCATCGATACGACGATAAAGAGCGCACAGCTATTTCCACGCAGTAAAACCATCTTTAAGAGCTGGCATCTGATGATGAACGGCCGAAGATAGCGCGGCGATATAAAATAGTCGACTCGAAGCGCAGGATAAGCACGCGCCCGAACCGTCGACTCCTTAGAATTTTCCGCACGGAAGCGCCAAAAATTACGATGCTCGTAAAGCCTGCCACTCCGATTAAACTCTTAATACAACATTAAAATACTTCGACGAGATAGATCATGGATTCAGGATTATGGCTCTACGTATTTATCCTGCATGTTAGAGAAATAGTGCGAGCGAGTGAGTGAGCGAGTGGAAAGAGAGAACATCGAAGACGACGTACGCGATGAAAAAAATAGAATGTGTCCCAATGAAATTCAGGGGAAAGGTCGCTGGCGATAAAAAATATAGTCCGATAATTGAGAGGCTGCGCAGTGACGAAGGACACGTCGAGCCGATTGTTCAGCGAAATTCGAATGATTGATAAAAATGCGGGTCGAGCGTATTCGGACTGTCCCAAGGGCACCCTAATCCAGATAGCAACAGGGGACTCACCGTGCCTAGTGCGTCATACAGCGAGAACTGCATACACACTCCCGGTTTCCATTCTTTTTTCTCTTCGATATTGTTGGAAGCTCATTGTAAGCCGTGCGAGTATGCTAGTATAGCACACGAAGCTAGTGTGATTTTCTATGGAAAATGAAATGATGAATCAAAAAATGGCCAATCAAAGTTAAGGACCTGAATTTTCTTATCACGAGTATGATGAAAAGAAGGCTCGCTCTCGCAGAATATATGACATTGACAGCAGTCTGCAGTGGAAAATAATATTGCCAGCAGCATTATAGAAAGGACAAGAAAAGAGCAGTAGCGTGTCCTTTTATCGTGCGACTTCTCGAACAGACTATAGCTCGCAAAAAGTCGAGAGCCGTGAATACGAGGCGCACGTACGTAAACCGCCTACATACGTAACGAGAACAGCATATACATGTATGGAGTAAGGGGTAAGGAGTAAAGGGTAAGGGGTAAAGGGTAAGGGGTAAAGGGTAAGGGGTATGGGGTTTGGAGTAGACTGTAGTGCTCGGTAGTCCGATACTACATCTATTAGTCAATTCAGAATGAATATTTGATGGCGAGAGTTATGGCCCGATCAAATTCCATCCCCGCCACTTGCTGCGCGCACACGCTGATGCTTACCGGCGGATATTTTATGCGGCGGACGTGCGCGGCGCTGCAGCTCTTTCCTCGTATATATATTTTACTTCTGCAGCTCCAACACCGGAGTCAAAACGCCCAGCACATATACACGTGGACTTTCGCGCGTCTAACGATACACCCCCCCCCCCACACACACATACACACGCTCTGTAGATCTGGGGTTTCACTTTGCAAGAGTGAAAAATACGTCACTCGATTTGAGACTAAATTTCCTTCGATTCGGCCGAAGACGAATTCTTTTTCGTCTATATAGATCCGTAACTACGGATCGAAGCTTCTGCACACAGACTTACTTTACACTTTTGCTACGTTATTCTTTATTTACGGGAATCAAATTCCCTTTACAATATTTTCTGTCTACATTACATTCATTTTTTATGTATATGAAAATCAGGTCTACCGAAATTCCCTGATTTCGAACAATTCGTATCATGAAATCGTAATTTTCAATATCACATCTACTGCTTTGCTCGTCGAACTAATACTTCATTTATTATAAATAAGTCGCAAGTTACGTCGCAAAAATTTTAGCACCTAAAATGTTGGATGCCGCAAACTTTTCAATAAAATTTAAATTACTAGGTATTGCAGTCCCCTTGTCTCCCTCTATAGCTCTATAGCTCTATGATGGCATACATCTCACACAAATGCACAATACATGTATACTTAGGCTTTTTATATAACGTAGAGAGTTAACTTTAATAACAATCTTTATGCTATTTTGTAATCAATCTCCTAGAATTTTTTGTAATTTTAATATACTTAAGATTGTGAGAAATATTTTAAGAACATTCTCACAATTTTCCGAAAATTTCTAGTTTTTTAATTCACTGACAATTTCATAATAATCATATAAAAATGAACCTATATTTATTTTCAAATCACGAATTGTTATTTTATTATTTCTGGGGCAATTTTCTTCAGTCACATAATTCTAATATTTAATTAGTGATTAGAATATCGAAAATATTTTAAGTAAATTATTATCTATTAATTACATTGCAATAAATCGGTAGACAAATAGTTTTTCTGGACATGCCTTAGGTATAGGAATGTTATTTTGATCAGTTTCCCTACCGTATTTATTGCAACATGTTTTATATCTTTACTACTACGTTCTTAAATACCAACTTTGTAGTTACTTTTGCTTCGGTTTTTAGATCTACGGATGAATTTCCTGCATTCGAATGTGATTGTCATTCTTTGAAAGGGAAATATTTTAACAACAATTTGGGCAAACAAAGACGTACCGCAACACTGTCTATCGATTCTGTTCATTTTTGTACTTTAAGCCTATTTATAGTTAGAACCACGATTAATATATGTCAAATAAGCTTTATATTGATAATATCAAATAATGTTGATGAATTTTTTAACAGAAAGAGATAGAGGTAAATTATCTTTAAATCTTTAAGACATCTAAAATTGCAAGTAGATTGTAATATATATATTCGACTTTCCAAGTATTTTATTTGATATTTATATCAAATTTTACAAAAAAAAAAAATTAATGTGTTTACAGCAAAGAATTCTTTCGTCGGCAGTTACGGATTAATAAATACAGGCAAAAAAGTGAAAATGACAATTTTAATTCTCTATCACTCGAAACCCTCTCTGTGAAAAAATCTATAAAAATTCATGAAGGTAGATGCACGGCCAAAGAACCGTTTAATGTTATTTAGAAACAAACCGGTCTTTGACTGGTTATTCTATCATAGATTAATAAAATCAAGATTTTTTATTTTAGTATTTATATATATATAAACAGATTGACAAATGAAAAGATATTTTTTCTTTAAATATTTTGAAACTTTAGTTTGATACTGTATCTTTCGCCATATGATTTTTTTAGATTTTTTTTTCATGAAATTCCTCTAAGTTACAGTATGTTGAAATTTGCATTTTATACCAATTTAGTAATTTTAAGCCAATTTTTCAAAAATTCTAACTTCTCAGGGAAACATTTCTCACTAAAGATACAAAAGAGACTTTTCTCCTTAAATAAAATTAAACTTTACAAGTAAAATACTTTCAATCCTGTAGATATAAATCACAACAATCTCCTAAGTAATGAAAGTCTTGAAATTCACTTTTGAGAAGGTTCAATCATGAGTTTTAACATGAAAAAATTCATGAATACACAAGTGTTCACGAAGATTAGAAGTTAGGAATGAAGCTCTTTTTGTAGCTAGATATAAAGTTATCTATGAATTTCCCTCATTTATAATAAAATATGTACACATATTTTATTATAAATATTAAACTGCACTAAAAAATAAGACTATTATGAGTTAGTCTAGGTTGGCTATGAACCAAACTTATTAATCCCTACACTATTTCATAAACACCAAAGACTTTCGTTGATCGTCATTTCGATTTTTGGATTAGTTTTAAAAAGTTCGATTATTAAGAAGAAAAGTCTCTTTTGTATTTTCAGTGAGAAATGTTTTCGAGACGAAATTAGAATTTTTTAAAAATTGGCCTAAAATGCCGAAATTGGTAAAACTGCCAACGTTGAAATACTGTAACTTAAAGAACCTTCACGAAGGTATATCTTCATAGAATTCCTTTGACAGATCGACCACTCAAAAAATGTGTATTCTTCATAATATTTTGACACTGTTCTTTGACACTGTATCTAGTTTCAGGAATTTTAAAAAAAAAAATTCATGGCAATTCTTTGAGTTACAGGATATTAGTATTTTTACCAATTGTAGCGTATGCAGACTATTTAAGAACATTCTAACTTTCGAGGAAGCCTTTGTTGTAAAATAAAATACTCTCAAAACTGTAAATACATTTCATAATGATGTCTTAAATGATCGAAGGCTTTGAATTCAGCGTTGAGAAGATTCGCTTATGAGTTTAAATATATTGAAATGTTATAATAGAGACTCATATTTTATTACATGATATCTGATACGATGAAAATGTATTTTTAATAATATTGATAATGATATAAATATGGAATTACCCAATGTAAATGTTGAGATAAATTACTGTTTTGAAAAGAACCTTCTTTTCAACGCAAACATGAATACACAAACCTCTTAGTCAAAAAATTATAAGCATTTGTATTGCATGTCAATAACTTGTTCTACTTGTCCAATCTGAACAGCTTAATTATTTGAAAATTAAAATACTTTTAGTGTGTTTTTCATCTATATACATCATATTAGCGTGATCAGATACATGGCTTGATGAAAATCGTCAGAATCGGCCGATTCAAAAGTCTTAGAAAATAATTTCCATTTTTTTGGTTTTTTGTCTTTTTGCCAATGACCCGCGATATTATGCAGAACCTATCGGTTTCTTGACTACATGTAAGTATCGGGTAAAAATAGGCAGATATGTGTGTTAAAGTATATATAATCGGCATTAGAAGTATATATAGATTGCTTGGAAGATTTTCCACGTCGATCAGTTTATATGTGCTCGCTCAGCCTTGCGAGTGGCCATAATTATGAATAAGGAGCCATGCGAGAGCCGCTATTTATCGGCCAAGAGACTAGTAGGGCATTCCGTGAGAGATTGATCGTTGCTGCCAGTATATTTCCTTCTATCCCTCGCTTGCAGAGCGCTCGTTTTTTCGTCAGCCTTCCTCAGCTTTACGACGATAATGTTTCCGTGGTCCAGCATTAAAGCTGAATATTTGAGATTATGAAACATTTATCAACTACAATACTTATGAGAGCATTATCTTGCCTGCGTCTGGATGATGTATTTTTTACGCTAATTATACGAGAAATTTAACTGGTTTAGGTATACATGTATCGCTAAAAATACCTTTACGATTATTGATTGATAAAGATTATGACGCTGTAACGGTTTCATGCTTACCTTGTGCACTGAACAGATAACTGAGCTTATCGACGAGTTATTGCACAAAGAGAATAGTATTTAATAAATAGTATTTTACGAGAATTTTTTCATCCGTAAAAATCGCACAAATTTTTACCAAGTACTCAAACGAAGACATTATTAATTCAGGTATCATCGATATCATTACTCGATCATAAATAGCTTATAAGTGCAGACCATATCTAGAAAGAATATCATATCAAAAAATAACTTAATAGATGGCAGATGATTCTCGCAGCAGCGTTACTATTAAACTGCGTAAACATTAGCTTTTTCTCCAATGTAAATAGTCTAGAAAAACATTGGTCTGGAATTTTGGTATACCGAAAACACCATTCAAGAAAAGAAAGGGAATTCTTTGAGCAGAAAGTTTCTTGTCGTTTTATATTCGTTTCTATATTTATGAATCCATCTCACTTTCTGGTCTTATCTCTTATTTAATATTATTTTTTACCCATCCTCCAAATCTTGCTTACGCAGAATAGAAAAGTTACAAATAAATGTTCAATTAAGTTCGAAACAAATATTACGAAAAGTTTAAGATTTGAATATAGAAGAAATATTCGACATCCATGTCAGGATTTTCTAACTTTATTTACTATTTAGGTTCATCTAAGGGATAAAATGAAAAGAATATTAAATACTCTACAAATTTTTCATACCAAAATTGAAAGAATTATTTGAATATTAATATTGAAAGAGAGCAAGAAAGTTTGGGCTTCTCGAATTTGGTATCGGCTTGTAATTAAAATGAAAATTCAAGTACAATTTTGATTGATGCTTACCCAACTATATATATATATATATAGAGAGAGAGAGAGAGAGAGAGAGAGCATAGGAATAGAAAAACTTAATTGTTTAAATTACGAAATAGAGGAGCAGATATATGCGAATGATAAATTTATATAATCTTTTTCAAATATGTTTTGCATGAAGAATAAGAGATTTTGAACAGACAAATGTCTAAGAAGAAAAATGATTTAAATGATTTAATAATGATTCGTTGATCGATTATGCCTCTCTGTCTCTTGGAGAGAAAAGGAGTGTAACATATATGTTATATAGTCCCCGTGTACTCTTCGACTTTCACGAATCATGGACCGCAAAGCTTTGTTCGCTGCATAGAGGAGCGTAATGCTGACTCCCAGAATACATAATAGGCGCACATCGACTCTGTCGAGTCGTCTGGTTGTACGCGAGCACTGTAACATGCGCCAGCTCTGCGATGGCCAATACCGATTTGCCGCTGTGCTCGAGCTGTGCTCGAAATTCGCGAGGACTTCTCAAATATCATTTTTCTCTCCGCGTGTTACAGGCTCCGTTCCCTGCTGCTCTTTTGCATATCGCTCAGCGCGTTATGAATGTTAAAGGATCGCTGCCAAGCCTGTATTTTCATCTTTTTCTTATCGCTTTCGTGTTAGAATAATCGATACATCTTATCGCCGTCACTCTTTAACTTACAACAGGCCTGTATTTTCTTCGAAAAATTCTCTTTTTCCTCAAACCTTGAGTGCATAATTCACACGACGTACCATAACTTATTGTATAGAATGTCTTCCCCGATCTGAGTTGGTAATGCACTCTTGTATAGAACTACTACCTAATCGAGGCTTTTCCTTAGAAAATTTGTATAAAGTCCAATTTGAGGCTTGCCTCGTAAAAATGACAGCTCACCACTGGACTAGAGATAGGGAGAGATAAGTTTAAAAGAATTCTTCTCTTTGCATTGTGTACCTGCATGTGTACCTCATAGCTGTGTATAGGTAAGTTAGAAGCAGCAGTAGTCTGTCCTGCTGTCCTGCAAGCACTCGAGGGAGCTACTCCCTTTCTCCCTTTCTCGGTCGGGCGCTTTGGCGCTCTGGCGGTCTGACGCTCTGGCGGTCTGACGCTCTGGCGGTCTGACGCTTTGGCGCTCCGACGCTCATTAACCGTGAAATCAAGTCTAACAAGGCAAATCCCATCAAAAAGTAAATCTCGGGAGTGAGTTGACGAGATGACAAGGAAATCGAATTGAAAGGTATATAAGCTGCGTAGCGAGCTTGGGCTTTGATAGGACTCGCGGACGGTGGAAGGAAAGCTCGGTTAACCGCGCCTAATCTCAAGAAGACCGAGTAAGTTTCTGCGTGCCTCGCGCACGAAGCCTTCCGAAGCGGGAGGAAAAAGCAGCAACACCGGCAGAACCGCTTGGCTATCCTACGTTCGTACCTACATACCTATAATAGAGCGCTAACGGCGGCCTCTGCAGCGGCACAAGATTAATCGCCTTAATTTCCGAGACATGATTAATCATAATTAACAGCTCGGTTAGCGCTCACCGCGGCGGGAAGCGTAATACGAAAATTGCGAAATTTTAATGCATATAAGCACTCGCTGCAGAATACCTCTGTGTGTTAGAGGTGGGAAGCGATTTTCTTCGAGAAAGAATGCTCTTTTGCAAATTAAGAGATTGTAATATAACGGCCTCCTTAATGTTGAGCACCGGCGGTGAGTAGGGCCGTGCAGAAATTACTTTGCACGCTGCCGGTCATTCATTCACGCCGCGGCGCCTTATTATCTTATTACCAAGCGGCGCTAAACGCTGGATTTCCTCGAGTCAGGCTATACAGCATTTATATACATATACATGAAAAGCGTTCTTTTTCGCGCTTACCTCTTGCGCATACTTCTTTCTTCTACGTTAACTTGCTCGATTTTCACGTGGCAATTAACACCTTATCGTCCGATTCCTCCACTTTACCCTTTCACTGAGCAAACTCGGTGAGTCACTTATACTTCTGTGTCTGCAGTTAACGCACTTCTTCTCATTACTCGCATAAATCGGTTAGACTCTAACGCATAGCCAACATAAGTTGAGCAAATTGAACTAATTCGAATGAATGTTATTGAATATCTACGTTTCCTCGAAGTTGAATACCTACTCTCCTCACTTGGACTCGCGCGAGAATCAGTATTCGGCTATGAGGTAGACGTAGTTTAAGAACTCAACTGCTTTATTCGAACTAGACAACACTGATTCCCGACAATTAAAGCATAAAGCAGGTGCATTAATCACTCGGGCGCAAGATTGATGACGCTTCTATGAAAAAGTATCAATTAAAATGGCGCGTCTGACAAAGTACCTGCGGTTAAAATCTCATTGACACACTCTCGATCGATACAATACAGACCCGAATAAAAAAGTATGAGAAGCATCGTAGTCGCAACAGCCGCTAATAAGCGGTAAGTATATGAAATATCGCGGAGGCTGTAGCGCCGACAGCCTGTACTCGTGGCAAAAGCAAGACAGGCTACCTATAGCACGCGTATAGCACACGCGCATTATATATAGAATATCCTCGACGACGTCGTAGTGCAGCTCGTCTTGCTCTCGTACCTGAGCCACTATAAGGAGTGTCGGCTGCAGAGTGTAATTACCGCTTAATTGACGGCGATTAGTTGCCGCTTGATAGTCGTTAACTTTCAATTACGCTGGGAGTACGCCGCTCGGGGGAAAAACGGAACGCGGGGGCATGTTCCACCGCCTTCTTCACGGTGGTGCGAATGTCCTACGTCAGAGCGTGATTTGTTTTCTCGTTCCGCAGGGAAAAGTGCCGGCTAACAAGATAGGCGGCTACTCCTGCCGCTGCTACTGTTGCTACGAAGAACATTCAAACTCTAGCTAAATATGCTTGATGCACGTCGATTGAAGTAGCTTCGGAAACGGCTTCTTTTTCACCTATTCCATCGTACTCGGAAGCATGGAAATCGTCTTACTCGTAACCATCAGATTAATCGAACAATAAGTCGATACCCAAACAATCGAATCCTTATATTTGATATTCGCTTTGCGCGCAGGGAGTGAAGAGTACGAGAACGCTTTACCGAGGTCTTTTGTTAAAATTTAGCAAACACCGTACGAGAGACGCCCTCTGTTCATAAAGAAATAAATGAAGTCCCCGACAGAGAAGAGAAAAAGGAGTGAAAAAAGTCGCGAGAAGAAGAAAAGTCAAAGAAGAAATGTAGGGAGGGCGGAGATATGGTCGTGCACATAGTCTGCACATAGCCGTGTACAGAGAGGAGGAAGGAACCCGAAGGAACCCGAAGGAACCAAGGCTCTACATATATACATAGAGGTGAAACATTTGAGCTCTTGGTGCGATCTGAAGGTATAAATGTTGGCTGGCGCACGAATGTGGTCGTGTAATAACCCTTCGAAATATCTCCCGGCGGGCTTAAGCTTCAGCACCTTCGGTGGATGCTGCGTGTACGAAGAGAGGACGCGCTCTCTCGCTCGCTCCCTCGCTCTTCGATTATATGAAATCTTTAAGCCCTCTCTCTCTCTCTCTCTCTCTCCCTCCCACCCCCTCTCCCTCTCCTGCAGCCGATTCCTTCCGAAGAAACGTATATAACCTAGATCGAAAAGTATTTCTCATTTGGTCTTTCAGCAGCTCCGGGATTACGAGCCGCGAGCTATATACGGAAAAGGAAGGGATCCTATATGTGCAGCTTTTTCACGCGTGCACACACACGTTCATACACACAGAACCTCGTATACAGCAACTTTCATCGTAATAATGAACTTTTTCAAAGGCTGATCGAAATTCATTTCTCCGCTGCGGCGATTAGCAGGATTTCGAGGCAAGCGCTGGTAGTGCTTCAAAGGGCAATACATACACACACAAACACACTATTCCTTAACTTATTTACTCGAGATTTCGAGCCAAGGCTTTGCTTTATTGGCTCGTGTGCTGCAATTTCGTTATTGTTCCAGCAAGCTTGCGGAGTTCGTTCGAGATTCTCTTAGGAGGCTTTGCCTCGGTCAACTCTCCCCCCTCTCTCTCTCTCTCTCTCTCTCTCTCTCTCTCTCTGCATATATCTTGCTAACTTCAATAATTAAAGGTTGGATAATTTTCTTGACACGTGCTTTCGTATGAGAAATGCGCAGCCGTGAAATATTATTCGTTCGAGAATATCAACCTCCTGTTTGCAAAACGTATTAACACCAAATGTAAAGCCGATTCAGGAAATAACTAACTATAGATATTTATCGATGATTGTCTTTAAAAAATCGATTTTCAAGAATTTAAGCATACGACCCAGATGGAATCATCACTAAGATCTGATTTATCGGTCTTTGAACATTTAGAAGAATCAATTTTTTAAATACAGAAAGAGATACATATGCAATGTTTATATTATTAAATTATAACCTCGGCAAAACTAAAATCATTAAATATATAGTCAAAGCGCTATTGAGCATTATGTGGTACTCCACATCTGCTAGATTACTATCTATTAGCAGAAAAATCCACAACAGCTCACACAATCAAGTAAAAAAAATGATAGAAGAGAAGTTCTAATTTCAAAGAGACAACAAATCATAGTATACCTCTTTCACGCTTCAAGTGTCCATCGAAATAGTGCAAACACAGTTAGATCCTGCTAAGGTATACGTTGAGCGGAATTCCAAGAATTCTTTGCTCGACTTGAAAACTCTCTCACCTATATAGAAGATACAGTTTCAATGATAAACATGCTCGAGAATCTTATATGAAAACTTAAAAGTCGCATAGATTGGATGATAAATCATTTTCAAATCTCAAGTATCTTTTAGATATCAATTGAGAATTGACTACTAATCATTACTTATATATTAAACGTTTGTTAATAAATATTTAATATTTCATTTCTATTAACATACTGAAATACTTATAAAAGCAACAAAAGTTTCGTTATACAGCTTTAATTATGTGTGTATTCTTTATAAATATGGCCAAACTAATAGAAGCCGAAAAAGAGTCTGTTTGAAATGTCATAAAACGATGTGGGTCATAAATATGAACCTGAAAAAGTTTTCGTTTTTTATGCAAATTCAGTTCTCAAATAATCGAGAACAAATATGGTTATATTTTTAAACCACAACAAAATTCTATTTGAAGTATAGATTTGTGTACGGATTTTAACATGTTTTTTGTCCGATTTGGATATCTTGAACCTGTCATTAATACATGACAGAATCGAGATATTCTTCTTTTACATAACGGAGATTTCTTTGTTCCTATTAAAAACCAAATAACCTTTGCCAAATGAAAAAGGGAGTTGCAGTTCCAGACATGAAGTAGTATATGTATATGAAAATTCGAATTTAAAATTCTAACACTTCCACAGAACATGTCTTTACAAATATTCAACGAGACTCCAATGTCTCCGTTCTCCAAATAGACAACTTTGCGATTAAAAGACATCTCGATTTGAACCCGTCGCTCCATTCTTAAGTATGATCGAACTCGATTTGAAATCTGTTGTAAAGCGAATGAACTGCAAAGAAACGAACGCAATGATAATGTCTATAGTAAATATTAATTCGGTAAGAGGAATACTTGGACGTTTTTAATTTTGATCGTCATCGCAACAGTTTTAGCGCAGTCATCGCAGAAGTTGGCCGTTCCATTTTAAAGCCTTGAATTCTGGTAAGGGAGAATATGTAATGGTAGTAACTCTGCATCGCATAATCTAGCTTCGCTGATGAAGGGGAATCTCGTGAAACGGCCTGGCCCATGAATCTCCAATGAAAAAAAAAGAGGAAAATCCCCGCCGCGATATAACAATTAACCCCGATAAACGGGGAACATCGATGCCAGTGTGCGAAGCACGTTCCCCTCGTTCTTTATACTCGCACTAGTTGCAGCGTTGAAGCTGGCGGCAACGCCAACGATTAACCCTCTCTCGCGCGAGCATAGAGAAGACCTCGTCGCAATGAATATAGGTATAAAGCTCAGGTAGACGTATACATAAGGGGCTTGCAATTTTTCAGGCCGCTGGAAGAACTAAGAGGATAAAGAACGATTTCGCGGCGCATATAACTTTCCTGATTTTTCATATATCGGGTTACTCTCACTGACGTTCGAGGTCGCGTTCACTATCTCATCGGCGAGCGGGAGCCAAAAAGGAGAAGGAGGAGAAGGAGGAGGTGGAGGAGGTGGAGGAGGTGGAGGAGGTGGAGGAGGTGGAGGAGGTGGAGAAGGAAGAGCAGCGGGTGCTGCTGCACGCGATATGGCGAAGAATAGCTCGGCGCAAGGAGTTAGAGCAAGATTACCGGCTGAAATACCGAAGTGGCTGAGAAGCCGGAAACCGGAAGCTACCGCGCGCAAGATAGAAAGCGAGTCAACGACCAAAGATCAAACGACCACAAGGACAACAAATCTCTTAACCAAATCAGCTGAAAAAAGTGGGTAAAGCCGTCGACGGACAAAGTTCAGAGTTGCCGTCGAACAACAGGGGCGCGTGCAATCTAGACGAAAGACTACTGTACGCGTTTATATATATATATATATATATATATATATACATATGTTCAATGTACATTGTATATCGACCATATATAAGCCGAGGTCGCGAATAAAAGTTCTGCTCTTCGTAAATTTGAGTGGTGCACAGAACTGACCGTGCCGTGGTGCACGATACGTGCCTCTGAAATATCCTTCTACCCGCAAGATCCAGGAGATACTGGGGAAGACATGCCAATGGTTAAATGGAATGGGAGTGGACATGTTTTTCTTTCACTCGCAAATGGAAATTAGCAGAGAATTTTTATCTTAAAAATATTATTTCACGCAAATAATACTGAACTCTAACTGCGCAACTCCTGTCCATAAAAAGTCTCTTAACAAATTCTCAGTTATTAGGAGTTTTTAATTCACAAGTATATTTGCGGCCGGACAATAGAAGGGAATAAAATGCAGCTTTCCCGTCTGCGCGAGGTTGCTCAAGGGTCCTTGAATGCCGACTACGTAGGCCAACGATAGAAACGTTTTCTCGGGACAAATAACTCCGTAAGAGCATTACGGATTACTTGCTGGGATTTTTCTACGATTTTCAGAGAGGATTTTCCGAGTAAAGTAAGAAAATTGCATTCTATTTTACCTCGCTTGCTGTATATCACTCGCTCGTTAATTCGCGGGCACATATAAAGATCTGTCAATATTTTGAACCATCGGAAAAAATAAGAAGAAAATTCACAACTAAAGCGCTATACTGTCTCTCTTCTCGCCAGCGGACACGTAGCAAAAAAAGAGAATAAAATATTTATGAGCCAACGTATAAATGCTTGGGTATACAAAGCTACCGGCCAGACGAGATACATATTTATTCGCCTAACGGGCGTGCATTCTTTTGCATAATGAATTTCGCACGCGCCGCTGGCCGTATCTCACGCATGTGTGCGTGTATGGCATTTGATACGGCCGAACGCATGGTTCGAGCTTTTTTACAAAAAGAAACCTCTACAAGCGAAAGAGCCCCGCCTCAGATTTACGCCAGTAAGTAGAGATATATCTTCAATATTCTCGCTTTAAAAAGCATGCGATAGTTTATTTTTATCAAATCTTATATAATTATTTCATTTTCAATTGATATAAGTTTTTTATCAAATTCTTCATCTATATGCGGATACTAATTTTCTACTTCATTATAAAACAATGATTTTATGAATTTGCATTCTTTAAAGATTACATTTTTAGCGTAAGTATGCAAATTACCATTTTTTAATATTCCTACTATTCATTTAGCGTTTATTTATTTATAATGATCATTTAATTGCTCATTCTGCGGTTTCTCTTCGTTAGAGTAAATTGTTCGTGTTTCACATATTGTTCGACATTTCGTATCGCTTCGAGAAGGAAAGTAACACGGCTTTAGTACACGTCTACTCTCAATAGTTCATTCTATCAAGGGGCGCAAAATATAATATAGCAAGAAAATATGTAAGTCATGATAAACCAGTTATAAATAAATATTTTGGACGTACTATAATAATAATGATCAGCGTCGTGAATAAGTATAGACATTATCATTGGATAATGTCTGTGGTTAACAAACTACGGATATTAATTTACAAGAAAACTGTAGCCCACAGTTAGCATTCAATATAACGTAACGTTTCAAAATATGTATAGGTGCAAGGACATAAATGTACACATATAACCCGGGTATAGTAACATTATTTTACGGTTACTAGGAATGAATAAATCACGATACTTCAAAATATTAAGTTGCCTCGGGCCTTCATTATATAATTGTACTAAAAGAAATTGAAATTAGATAGTAATATCAATACATGCTGTACAGATGATAAATAACTAATATTTGATTAATCCGTGAATCTAATTTATATATATGCGCAATGTATTTCAATAAATAACCAACCCGAACGTAGAGTATAATTATGGTACTTACATTGTTTCACAATAACTATATAAAAATTTAACAAATTAACCTTTTTTTATCATTTAGACTACTGTGTCTGATTTATTATAAAAATATTTTTAAAAAAGAAACTCGCCTTATCATCTGAGGACAATAATATCTAATGATTAAAATCTGACGACTCAATTCCTTCCTTAACGATATCAGGTAAATGCGCTTATCAATTGAATTACATTATTATACAGTAGGCGCTTTGTATATGATATAGCAAATGGTATATACGTTTTTACATAGTAAATTAAGGGGATGTCTTACTCAATATTTATCGACTGAGTCGCACGACAGAAAAATGTTTGAATCATGATAAATTTACTGAAATAGGAAAAATAAAGAGTTAGTTGTTCTCCGCCTTACATAAAAGTTTTTATCAATAAAAACTCCTAATGCCTCTTACAGATGATAGTAGGTATGCCAAATGCCATCTACATCAGCATACTGTGGCCGACAGAGTCAGCAAAGCGTTGCACAGCGCGAACAAGTATAGAAGCAGTAGATGGCGGTGTTGATACATCATAGACGTCGATTGACCCGTCAGACTGGATTACTGACTTCGGCTCAATTCGCAATCCATTCTAGCGGGTTGCTACCGGCTCAGTGCATCGGCGAATGACTAATTCCATCGCATATTCGGTAAAAATTTACCGCATTTATGAAACGAAGAGATAGGCTCCCTTCATATTGACACTATCAACTGCCAGGTTTAAAACAAAAAATTAATTCGTTTTCGAGAAAAGCTTGAACGAAAATCACTGCAATGTATATCACGCACCGAGTGATCTGCCAGACCGATCGGTGGTCAAGGCAGAGATGTAGTTAAGCTTCGGTTCTCGATCGATTCTGACAGCTCCAACAACAGCCTGTACTTTTTTGACAGAACATTATATGCTACACTATTTACCGTCATCATGCCATCATCGTGTCGTCGGAAAGCACCCCCCCCCCCCCGTTTCAGCCAGCAAATATAAAAATATAAAAAAAGTAAATATACCGGGATATAGATATTAATTTGCCCTTTCAAGCTACGTAAAAATGTATAATTTGCCCGCTTTTAGTTTTTGCAAGAAAAATAAATTAGTAGTTGGCATTTAATTCAAATTTTAATCAACTATATTTTTTTAATTAAAACTTTTTCGAATATCTAATCAAGGCGAAAAATTGACCTTAGGTCTATTCAATTTTCCCGCTATGTTTGAATAATTTATTGCTACGGAAAATGAGCCCACAATTTGAATGATTCGTCCCCGCATGTGCGGTGTTACCAGATCTCGTATATGAGTACCAAAAAATCGAAAATTTTCCAGCGAGGGCACATGAAACGGACATCTTTTTCTGGTTCCTACATGTCTTCCGAGTAAAACGAGCTATGTACGCATTAATTTTAGCTTGCCAATCGGTTTTTGTGGCAAAACACAGAAAAAAAATTAAAAAAATTGTTTCTGCTTAAATAATTTTTAATGTCATTTAAAAATGTTATAAGCTATATAATAGTTTACATTTATTAAAAAAAAATAGTTTTTGTTAATACGTATTTCTACAGTTACTAACGCAGTCAAACGCTAAGAAAAATTATTTACTGTTAAAGAAGCTACAGAATGTTACAGAAACAAAATATAATAAAATTAAGTCTATATAGCGTGTAAATTACGAAGGTGCCCCAAGTTCTCCGTCAAATCGTCGCTCCGCTCCCTACCATAAGCCATAGCAAGTACATCCAAGCATAAATATCGTAAACACTAATGCCAACCATTATAAAGATCACTAAAAAACACTGCAAAAGCTTGTAAAATTACTGAATAACCGGACAACGGAGCGACGAACAACGAAAAATCTGGTACAACACAAACTCCACTTCAGAAAGAACGATGCTCTAGCAGCAGCTAGCACTGAGCGTTCATGGAGTACCGGCAAACTTTCACAAATTATAAAACAAGAGTCGCGTAACTTCTATGTGCGCTGTAATATCTCGACCGTTTTCGCTGACATCGATGAGGTATACATGCACGTAATAATGTATGCTTAGCAATCGAAGAGAAATTCCATTAAACTCTTTTTTCAAAGTGAATTATTTCTGTAGTTCCCAAATGAGCTTGTCATTATAACCTTATACGATTATAAGGTAAAACATTAATTATTATTGAAGCATATATTTTGTAAAGCATGCTCAAGCATTTTTTCAATTTTTTGCAGAAGAACGTCTTATTCTTATTCGTGAAGGATTAGCATATTTTGGTGAGGTAAAAAATGTTAATTAAAGGTGTTTCATCGCCAATATTCAAGGTCGAACATTTACACTAGGACACCGTGGGCATCGTTCTTCCAATTTGTGTTCTAGGTGTTGGGTGAGAGGTACATGGTTGCGTACAAGAGTTTTAATTATACCCTAATTATATCAGCATTAGTTTTACTAGTCATTTTTATGTTTGTTATTCATTTTTTTATAGAAGTTTATTGTTATTGCGTTTTTAGTATTTATTATTGTTAAATTGTTTCATATACGTTGTAGTATAATATTCTATTTGTGTAACAAGTTACATAGATACTGCTTTGTTGGAATCAGTTATAGACAATAAAAAGTAAGAATGACTGTGGAGCATTGCTTTATTTATGTTTTTAAAAAACCCAAAATGATTAATAAATAAAAAAACGGCAACTGACTTTATGTAGTTATGGTTTATTGCATTTGGAGTACATGCACAATTCGCGATATTATTTTACTAAATTAATCCATAGTAATGCTTCTGGGTTTTAGAATCAAACATTAGTAAACATATTTTTTTGGCGTATATTTTCGTTAATGATGAATCTGTTTACGACGTACATAATTGATCGTATTTTTCATTAGCGACACAAAATGCTAAAAACATATTGTTACTAATAGTTGATTCCAAATGGATTGATAGAATGCTCAGCTTTGTCACGCGCATTATAAGGCGACGTGCGCATTTGAGGAGCCCCAGACCCCAGTGCCCCCAGTGGGTTTGTTGGATGGAGCTGTAAACAGATGGCATCAGTGAGTCTATATCGTACAAAATTTTGGGGCATGCGCAGTCGCTCACTTATGCTATCGCGCGCTGATTGGTCTTCTCTTGTGCGTGTCATTTAAAAATGGTGAAAGTTAAAATGTTAACCAAGACAATTTTTTGCACTATTTATATACGACCAGCACTCCCCTGTCCTTGAGCCTTCCGAACGATCGCTTTTTGCAAAGAATCTTTTGCACAGTTTTTTTCTGTGCCTAGACTTCCCAGGATCCAGAAGTCGAGGCAGCTCACATTCTAGAAGTTGGTTAAATTTTGTAATTGTAATTCATTTAACGTTTACTTAATGGCCACTGCACAGATCAGTGCAATGAACCTTTGTACTCCAATAGATCCTTTCAATCCACCAATCCGATGACCAATATGACCAGCGCTTCTTCCACAGCCCCTCATTACCTACTTTTGTCTCTATTTCTATAACTTATTTTATAAGGCCTCTTACAGAATCTTGAATTTTCTCTACTTAAGTTTCGTTTTAAACAAATATTTTATAATTAATTGTAATTTTAAGATTATCTACTTATCATATGTGGGAGGTGCAAGGATATCCAATGCTGCAGCACTATGCATTAAGAAAGGATTCGACACCATAGAGGAACTAATTACAAAAATAACCTGATACCGATAAAAAAATAATATTCTAGCTCTGACGCTAAGTAATTTTGCCTCAGCTTTTAAAGGTCACTCATTTAATATATTCCTTAAAAATGATTGAAAATAAATATTTCAATGTCTTTATATCAATCACTCACTAACTCATTCATGCATTCGCACGCTTACCCTCGCACTCACTCACGCACACAATCATGACAATAATTCATGCATCACGATAATTTCTTTAAAGATTATATTTATAAAAAAATGGGCGAGTTCCGTGTGTGGTGGCAATTCAATTGAAATCGCACAGTACTGTCGCACTCGACGCAGCCTTGAAATACAATCGGCTCAGAGCCGATATTTATAAATATATTAATATTCATGTTACCGGGCAGACGAATTATACGTATAATACGTCTAATACCTCTGCACGATAGCACATGAATGTATCAATGTGTTTATTAATATATATCATTTTTATCAAATTTTATTTATTTATTTATTGACCAGACAAAATTACAAAGTAAATCCTATAGAAGTAATATTATATAGAAGTAAAAATATTTACCTGTACATAGGCTGGTACATACAAACTTGCACTAACTTATAACTAAAAGTCCCGCAAAAATATTCCAGATATATATTACAAAATTCCATTCCCTAATTTTTTATTTAGTTCTGTAGTATCTATAAATTCATATTCTTTATGAATTGCATCATCAAATTCAATGCTATTACTGTCTATATTAATTTTCATTTTTGTTTTGTTTTTATTTCATTCATAGAATTTATAGATACTACAAATGTTTCCTGTGTCGTATTGATATCGAGTTATCAATGCAGTTTCCTACTTTACCTAATCTTTTAATTGACACTACAGTCCGTAGTGTCTATATACTTTTTTACCCGAGCTTTGTATACTTCACCCCAGTCCTATTCGATTGTTGCTATTTCATGTTGCTATATATGCAGTTTAAGCACTTTGGTTTTTCCTCTTCACACTTGCTTACTTCGTGGTTTCCGGCACATTTGAAATATGTGGCTATATTTCTGCATTTTTTCCATTTATGTTATATAAATCAGTTGTTAATTCTACTAGAATAGTTTGCGTTCCCTTGCTGTTGTTAACATACGTGTCCAATATTTTACAATTTTCATCATTGCAGCTAGAAAAATGTCTTTTCGTTTGTGACTTCTTGTAGCTTATCCTCATTATTTTTTCATAATTATGAATTCCTACTATCTTCATTTTCGGTTTATTCTTCTCTCCTATGGCTAATTTTGCATCCACTGTAATTGTTAATGCTTCCATAACTTTATCTACATTTAGTATATTATTGCACTTACTATTATGTTTATTTGGATTATCTTGTTCTTTATCAAGCCGTGATTATCTTTTTTGTAATTTCTTTCAAAGCTTCATTTTCCTTCGTTTTTCTATCATTATTCTACGAGATTTAGCCGATTTTTGTATATTTTACTTGTTACGACTGCAACAGTTTTTCCACTGGAACTGTGTACTATGCTTTTGATTCTTCGATTTAGTTCTTTGATTTTATTATACAGCAGGTTTATTTTTTTCCAAGGCTTGTTTTATAATTTCATAATTCACTATTTCTTCATTCATTATTTGTTTTGCCAATTTTTTTATCTGTGCCAGTATAACTCTCATGTCATTTGATAATCCATGTTCACTGTTAATTGAGATTAAGTTTACTTCTTTATGTTTTACTTATCCGTACACCATTTTTACTACTCATAAAATCATTAATATGATATACTTTTCGTAAATGAAACACACTAACACGTTTGCTTTTACATCACTGTGGCATTTATATACTTTTGTTCCTCCTAAATCGGGAGGCTTCTTTGCATTCCCCGCCATATTAGCAAAATATGAATGGCAAATTTATACATATTTTGTTTTTAAAATAGGCTGTCCTTGGATGTTGCTTGAAAAGAGTTCTTTTTTGTGGATTATGGTTGAAAATGTTATTTAGAATAAGGCACTAGCATCAGAAAAAATCTTTTCAAACATTTTCCCTAACAGTTTTGAAAATACGCGACTTAGAGAAAAAGTGAGTACTACTTTTGTTCACTAATAAATTCTCTATAAGTTAGAACAAAATTCGAGTGCGTTAATGAAAATTTTAAATCGCTAATGGGCCTAGAGCTAGAGCATTTAAGTGAAAAATTGCAAGAATTTTCAATGATTATTTTACAAGTAAATTATTAATTAATAATTCCATCGTTTTTAATATTCATGCTTTAAAGTAATGCAAATCAAAATTCTGAAACCCGATGTAAATCGGGTCAATAGCCGTGACATAATAATTAATTTACTATGACCCGAAATCACATAAATTGTTTGCATTAACATAAAGTGAAAGTTCAAAATCAAATTTGCCACTAATTTTTGTACGAACTTGTAAACATCTTAACTTTCGTGCGCTATCTTTGTCATATCGATTTTTGTTTATTTAGCAACATTTAGCTTGACTTTATCAGGTCGAAAAAAATTTGTCTTTATAAACAATACGATTATCAGCAATTATTAAAGTTATTTACCGTATTGATCACCGTATTGATCATTTAAAAATTACTTAATTATTCCCATCATTTTTGTATTATTGTAAAGTGATGAAGATGTCAATGGATTTTTTCGATAATATTAAGAAGAACCGTTGGTGAAAAAGCGCTTCATTTCGATTTCGATAAAATAGAGATTATTAACAATATCTCTGTTAGAGGTCCTCTACTGTTAGAGGTCAATACCAATTTATGTACATTAAGCATTATTCTCTTGAATCGTATAAATAAGAAGCTTATTTATCTAGTTGAAATGAATGCAATCATCGTCTAACACTGGCAGTGTCAGTAATAATTGACTCGATATGATTATTATGCTTTTTCTGTGCATTATACAACTCCACGTGTTCATAGTGTGTGAATAAAAAAGTCGATACTATCGAAGAGATGTTATGTAAACAATTTCCCGATATAATAGCATAGACGCTCTTATATTTCAATTTTATCTCAATATTATTGAGTTCAGTAAAGACTAACTCACTGATTCGTATTGCACATTTAAAGAATATTCAATTGAAATAATTGAAAAATCGATTTATTGTGATTCATTGATAAAATGGAATTCATGCTCTTGCACGTATACGGTAGACGATTGAAAGGACAGTTTCGTCCGACTGCTGTATGTGGCAAACATGATTCACTGCAATTGCAATGCTTTGTGACAATGTTCTTTATAAAAAATATCAGAATGGCCTAAATATCTATTTGAGATGGGCACGCGTATCGTGTATTTTTTATGAATACAGCTTATTATTGACCAACCGTAACCGAAAACCAGTTTTAATTGCCCGTGTAAGAAACATCTTTTCCCAGAAGACATTTACTGCACGCGAATCGCTGATATAGGTAAGAGAAGAAATCATAATGGAGCATTTATTGTAGAGCATGTATTGTAATATATATATTTTTGTATAGCAAGCACTTTATTCTACATTTCGATGATAAGAATATAAATTATCAATATTGGATCGATTGCATTATTTTTATTCAGAAACAGTATTAAAAAATTAAACTCTTATTATCTATAGTATTGTATTTTATTACTAGGATATTGAATTTACGAGTTGGTATTTGTTTTCAATACAATATATAAAAAATTCGACGATAGGAAGATATTTGTGAATATTTTCTTTGTACAATAATTTCTTTTCGTGAAAATCCTAGTGAGTAGCTATCTCCAGTAGACAGTAAATAATGCATGCAAATAGATAATATCTAACGAGGACGCATAAATCATATATATAATCGTAGATATAATCTTGTGAAAATTAAATGCACACATTACAAGTACGTAACGACAGAACACATTTAACCAAAAGGACGATATGCTATAGACGAATTGCGAATACAAAAACATTAGCCCCTGAGACAGCATGTACATCAGTAGCAGTATATATATTATACATTATATCCTATAGCATAAATAAATAAGTGTAAATGAATATGTGAGGTTAGGCGAAAAGAGCGTATAGACTTGAAAAAATATTTCATAATAACTTAGTAGGCAAGGTTATAAAATATAGTCTAGACTGGCAAAAAGTATAAGAATCCTTGTAATTCTGTGAGCCGGAATATACAGTAGCTTCTTTACGCTTGCTGAAAATCGTCGTTTTCGCCGGCCGTGAATTATATACTACTCATACGTGTATGCAGTCAGAACAATGAACTAATCCATATGCTGATAATCTAAACCTTCGAGTGTATCAACTATTTCATCACGATACGTGAATTACTCGTTTTTCTCTCATAAATAATCTGTTAGATATTGCACCTATAATCTAGCCCGTAGCAAAGGTCTAAAAAGATTAATGGCCAACGGTCACAAAAGCTTTTTGTCCGGACACCTATCAGTCGTGTTGAATGAACTTGCAAAAAGAGAGTAAGGTTTCTTCATATTTTCCTCAAAGTCACTATAGGTGCTCATCTACATTTATTTATCTATTTTCGTCTATTGGGGAGAGTGGTGACATGCATGTACTTGTACACGATATTGAATATAGATTAGAAATCATTGTCATACAATACATTTATAAATAAGCGAATACACATTTATTATTAGCATATATATATATGTGCATAAATCAAAAATATTCACGTGTTAGTCTCGTGGAGAGAGAGAGAGAGAGAGAGAGAGAGAGAGAGAGAGAGAGAGAGAGAGAGAGAGAGAGAGAGAGAGAGAGAGAGAGAGAGAGAGAGAGAGAGGGAGAGAGAGAGAGAGAGTAAGAATTAATTAAGGCCTTATTTAATGAAGAGCCGGAAAACACAGTTTCTGAGTCATTCAATGAGGTCATTCGATATTTTCTTATAATCCAGGCATACTTTATAAATTTTGTGAATGTTTATCACCTTAATACTTGATTGCCTCTAAGTACCATTATTTGATAATTTTCTGAACAGCAATTATATCAACATCTATCTTTGATTTCATTTATAATTTTGTTATCAATGAAGATGTACCGATTCGTAATTAATATATTAAAATAAATTAAATTTTATTTGTAAAACATACATATTTTTTTACCAACATAATCATTTTGCATTTGCATTACCTGTACTAACATTGAAGCATTTCAATCTGTACATTTAGAATATCATTAACCAGGACGAATACGATGAAATTCATCTACAAAAAAGGTAAAAGACTAAAAATAATATAAAAAATTGTTTTTAGTTACAAAATAGCCATTTCAAAAATTCATTATTTAATGTAAAGTTTTTCTTAATTAATGCACTTAGATTCTGTAATCCTCTTACAAAAATACGAGCGAGCGACTAACTCCCGGTTAGTCATATATTTTATAAATCTCATTAAATATTCATACTTAATTTTGTATTTTATTTAAAAAATATTTTATAATTAATATGAAATGAAAATATAACCGCGATATAAATAAAATTATTATTATCAATTCAATTATTTATTGTAGATATACTACATTCAGTAAACGCAAGAGGATGGCTGGATATATAAAACCAGATTGAGATTCCAAGTTTCATTGGACTTTTTTATTTTACGGTTGTTAAAAATAGGAAATCCTGAATAAATCTCTTGTCTAAATGCACGAGAATGACTAATAAATTGACGCCCATAACTGAAGTAAATTCTATGCATAACATATTAGTACAATTAGAAAGATTTTCAAATGTAGCATCAATTAATTTCGAGGAAGTACCAGCAAATGTACCTATATACCAAAGTACCTTTATCTTTCAATTTACATATTAGTATTTAGTAGTCAAACGTCACGATTAAATACTACCTAACAGTGCGCGTTAAAAATGATAATTCTTAAAGTCAATTCCAAGAGTATCTTTATGTATTAGAATGCAAATACTCATTGAAAAGCTGCAATCGTATACGTCAATTTTTTACAATTTCACGCAAGTCTATCTAGAATATAAGATATCATTGCTCATACGTCACGTACAGATAAAAACTCAAATTCAAGCATGTAACTTGTATTGTAAAGTTATTATAATTTTTTTGTATTATTTAAATAAAGTAGATACAATACGTAGATGCAATAAGAGTCACCTTTCTAAAAAAAAACAGCTTCTCGTCCCTTCAACACTAGAATTAATGTTTATTATAAAATCAAACAAAATCATGAATATAAATAGCAAAATTCCTTCTCCGTCGTTCTTTTGAACGTCCATTTGAACTTTATACTTAATATAAATAATAAATAATTTATACTTAAATAAAAGTATAAAAGTATAAAAATATAAAAGTTGGAGAATTTTCGATCTTGAAGAAGGAGAAAGAATGAGGAAATATTTAGTGAAACAAATTTCTTATTAGATTATAAAACCTCAAAGTATTGACTAATAATGTTGCATTATTTATTTAGCAGCGATAGGTTGACTATGAGCGTGGCGTCAAAATGTTTAATCGAACGCTGCACATTCGGCGGTATTCGTGCTTTTCGAGAATGTATCAAAGAGTATATTTATTATGTATTTATTTATACAAATTTTCAGAATCTGCTATGATTCTGACACAACTACGCACTAAACTACGTGTCAAATTGTGCCACTTAACAGAATCTAAGAGTTAACTAGTGCGCTTAATAATAAAAACGCAGGATTGCGGCTTGAAAAAATCGGAGATTCAGAGTCATTGGCATTTACAGAAAGTTTTCTAGAGAGAGGTTCGAGCGCGAGAATGATCGCGATGGCGCTGCACGAGACTCGCTTGTAAATTATCACAACGCTTCCTTTCCAAGGCATCGAAAGGCAATACAAGGATTTCAAGGCGAGGGACAAGGACGAAGCTGCACTGACTTGCTCCACCAGTCACACCGTAGCATATACGTTCACACTCGACCGGAGTGAGAGAATGCCGTTCTCTGGGCATGCAGGATAATCCAGGTGATAAGGAGGAAAAAGATCTCCAGTACAATGCCTAAGGAAGAACAGGTTTTTTCAAAGCCAGATACACCAAATCGCGCACGTTATACACTTCTCCGACACACGCATGCAAACGGGGAATTATATATATGTGTATAAACAGCAGAAACTGGTTGGCGTTTTTGTACGAGCGTGCGCGCGAGCAGTTCCGAGACGCTATAGTCGCTCAGTCTTTCTCGCGAGAGCCGCACAACGTGCTTCGCTCGCGAGTAGTTCACATCATCAAGTTCGCGCCGACAGCGTAACAGAGAAGATGACCAGTGGACAACGCGTTTATCGCCGACTATAGATCGTAAGTGTTTCTCGCAGACATTCGTCGCGCATTCTCGCGTATTGATTCCCCGATTCACTCATGGCATAGCTAATAAATAGACTTACTTTTACGATTTTCTCTATATACAGCCGAAAACACTCTTCATAATATCTTCGTAATTCAATTGCAGTACTTTTTTCAATTCCGTTGGTATGCTCTAGAGCAGAATCATCAACTAAAAGAATAATTCTATCCTGCTTTCATCGCGTCTATTTAGCATGTTAACATTTTTTTAATTTTATGTTAAATCAAGCCATAATCAATAAATATAATTGATTAATATGTATTGGATACCAGTCTATATTACTGTGACATTTTCTCATATTCATCATAATCTGTCGATTGCGCAAAAAAATTTAGTCTTGCAATTAGTATAAATTTAAGGAGAATTTGAAAAGGAGAATTTGCAATATTTAAAAATCCTAATAGAATAGGCAAATGATTTGTGCAAAACAAAAGTACACGCTCAACCGAAAGGAACTCAGTGCCTGAATTTAAAAATTTTTTTCCGGGACAACCTGACTTTTTTTCAATGGACTGATTCCTGATTCCTAGGTGTCTCCCGGACCAATTAACGCGGAGCTCACAATAATTGCCCAAACAAATTTGTATATTTAAAAGCTTTAAGCATTTTAATAATATCCAAAAATCTATTGTTTTTTAAAATTGTTTTTTAAATTCTTCAAATTATTATTTTCAATTAAAGATCTGCCCTTTACTTCCGAAGCTTCAAAGCGAATTAATATTTCAATGGACAAATTGAGCTGAAAATTTGCATGAATACTCATTTGTACATTCTTTTAGGCAAACATGTAGGAATTTCGAAACTAAAATTAATTAAAGGCATACAAAATTTTGAGTTGAGAGTGAGTTTTCAAGAACCTACTTTAAGTTCGAATTAAAACTAAAACTATCTAAAACTTCAGTATTGAATAAATGGCTTGAAGTTAAAAAAAACGTATATGAACTGATACGATTCATAAATCTAAGTAATTTCCGAAGATACTAGAAGAACATTTCTGACTGAACATTTCTAAGAAATATGCTGTTCTTTAACGCAAATAACTTTATATCGGCGCTTACTATCTAGACAATTTTTTTTAATCGGACGCCTTTACTTGTACTAAAGTTGCAATGGAAAGAAAATTATTTTTGATCATCGCATTCAAGGACATATTTAAAAAAAGAATATTGATTTAATATTACTTTTTGTATTTTTGTTTGAAAATCCAGTGTCATGATAGAAACTGCAAGTTCCATACTGCTCTAATACGGTAGAAGTCCAGAAACTAGGAACATAGAGTAAGATCAGTGTGTATCATTTCGAAAAGGTTTTTGTTTCTCGATATTTTGTGAATCTGATCGTATCTTAGCTATTTAGAAGAAAATGAGAAAAAATGTATTATTAATTTAAATTTTAAAATCTTATTTGCATTCATTTAAAAATATCTATGCAAATGCCATGCAAATAATCCTACTCTGAACTAGAACTGGAACATTTTTTAAGCGTCTTTAAACCTGCCAAACCCCCTTTTTATACCAAACCATAAAAAGTGGTTACTTTATTGTGGTACCTCTGAACATCCCAATAAAAAAATCAATTCATATAGTAATGAGGCAAAAAATTTTATATGCTTTTTTCAAGTTATAAAAGTCTTATGTGCAGGATTATAAACGTAGAAGAGCTTCGTTAAATAATATATACTTAAGTGTTCGAGATGATATCGAACGAAAAATCACGTATATAACTGTTTTTCCTTTTTACACTTAAAGCTTTCAAAAATATTTTCTGAACAATCTTTTGAGTTATAACTCAGTGCTATATAGCATTTATTACTCAAATATGCGTGAATGGAAAAAGACTCCGATCGAACGTTTATTCAAATTACTATACAATCCATTTTTTTAAAAATTTTATATGATTACCGTAATTTCGATGTGTTAATTGTATCGCTGAAAACGAAGAAAAATGATAGGTTGTTACCTCTATACATATTTATGGCGATACAAAGTATGTCTGTTGTACTACTAGTCATTTTGATTAATAACCTAATCGAAGACTCTATTTTTTTGTTAACTTTATAAGTCTCAGTAAATATTGTATTTTCGTTTCTCGCACTTTGTCTTGGAAAAGCTGCGTTTTGCACTGGCACAACCAATTTTTTCGCTCGATGACAAGTTACTAAAAGTTTTTTAATGATTTTAATTTTTTAATTTTGAAATTTATCATCAATTAAATTGACCTACATCTGCGTTTAATTCACAACTGCGAACTTTACCAATAAAAACACATTTACTGTATACAACTGTATTTTAAATTTATTGTACGACAATGATGTGCCCATTTTTAGAAATCTCTTTTTAGTATAGCTATTCTGTAAATAGAAAAATAAAATGTTTTCAGAGATTTTGAAAATTGCTTTTCTCCGAGTCTCAGAGTTCAATAATAGTACTGCTATAATTTTTCTTCTAAAATTGTACAACCTCATCACTTATATATACTATATGCTTAAAATCAATTTAACAATATTGTCTTATCACGAAATGTCTCAATTCTGAGCAACAATATTTTTTTCTCTACGGAAACAGTGATAACTGAATATAAAGCCGATTGTTGTAAAGTCGCTTAGAACCCAATTTCATTGGTTATGATTAGATAATTAGCCAAATATTAACAAATCTATTATGTTCCAATAATAATATTTAACTGTAACAGAATCGTAAATCTTAAATTAATTTTACACGAGGCTTCGTTTAAAATTAATTTGATAATTGCATGTCAATGAAATATAATCTTATACATTGAATTTGTTCTTACAAAATGTATATAAACGTAGGAATTTAATGAAATGATTAAAATACAAATACCTTTTCGATGTAGGAAATGATGCAAGAAGATATTAACGCGTTCGTTAACAGTTACTATTTTATACTGAAAAGGCAATACAATATCCTATAGAAAAACAGCGCGAAACCGAGGACAGAGACAGAATATACATATCGCAGACACGACACATTTGTAAACATCATAAATAGATTAATTATACTTTTCATAAATTGCTCGCATGGCTGTATAGACTGTCACAATAGTAAGAAGGGTACTTTTTTATATTACTATTTTCCAACGTGTATCATCTTAATGAAGTAAATTTCTTTTAATTTCACCAGTAGACGAATGCTGAAGGTGTATTGAAAAAAATGCTCGACAAAACATTTCATTAGAACTTATGTTAATGTTTCACAAGTCACACGAACATTGATCCACATTGTAAATTTAAAACAAGGAGTAAGACACATTTTTTATCGTAAAATATCTAAATGATTTTTGAATTAATGTAGCTTCCTGTAAGCATCATTTATTTTGCACGATCGTGATATTGTGGCAAAGGATTTTTACAAAGATTTTTACAGCATATTTCAACAAAAACTTCAACAAAATAACCGTGTAGTGAAATAAAAAATAGCGAAATTTCACTACTTTAAAATTAAAAAAACATTATATCAAAATAGTGAATAATGCCTCGTTCATAAAGAGAAAATAATAATATTTTAATAATGTTAATGCTTTCCTTTGAATAAGGTTTTATTCGTTAATTGACAAAGAATCTATCTGTATACGAGCCGCGTTAAAAGGAGGAAGGTGAAAAAGTAGGCAGAAAATATCCTATACAAAATATCACCTTTAGCTATCATAACATGTTAACTACTGCAATTAAAATAAGCGAGTTTTACCTTTCAATCTGAGAGTTATAATTTGCACTTGTGAGTCAGCATTGCTCAAGTTGAATTCAAATGATTGTACAACCGTAGGACTTATCTTACTACAAGTTCGCATCTTTTCTTCTAGAATTAATCTCTTTTTTATTTCTCGTGATTCTTCATATGAATTATAGATGTAAAGCATTTGTTAAGCAGTTATACAATTTACTTTCAGTATTTGTGAAGTCTCTGCTATTTGTTTTTGATTGGGACTTGCTCTAAATTTTTAACGTTATTTTTTTCCCTTAGCTTTCGTCAGTGTTACTAGTGCTATTTGTTATTGAAAATAGAATCTAAATACATGATTTTTTTAAACAAGTTTACGAAATTTCATCCTGTTTGGGGCACCCTCTCTTGTTGCTACATATGAAGCATAAACTATATTCTGTATATCTGACGCTCGAGAGCTCTAATTATGCAAGAACCATTCCTTTTTTCTCTAGTACGTAAATTCATTCATACACGTTTACAAAAAAAAATGAATATGCCATTCTATTCTCCATACATTATTTAATAAGACATTCTAATAATACTACTATATAGCTTACCCTTTTAAAGATACTTGGGTACAATACACAATCGAGAGAGTGAGAGAGAGAGAGAAAAAACTCGGTGAAGGCTTTTTTTTGTTATTTTCCAGTGTGCGAGTGATATAACTTTTGTTATGCGATCAGGACGTGAGCTATGGAATCTTCATCTGAGCGTACATTCTGACGCTTAGTGTAATTACTAATTATTAAAATTTCATGTTTCATCATGCCCTTGCGTTCTATAGCCATCCACAGTAGCATCATAATTGTCTTGAGAATAGACTAGACTTCGTGCAGAAACTTAAGATATCGAAATTCATAATTTTCGTGTAATTTATAAAACTTTTTGTCATTTCTATACTACTCAATGTATGAAATAGAACGATTTTTGTTAGAAAACATTAATCGGATAATGCTCTAATAATTGTCATGTCATTTACTTAAATGAAATATAAAAATCTGATTTTATGTCACGCATTCTTTGAACTACACAATGAGAAATCAAATAGTGCGATTAGTTTTTACCTATTGAGTAAAAAATTCACAAATTATTATTCATGATTCTAAATGAGACGATAAGAATGGCTTTTTGGTGGTCATGGCTATTTTATATCTAAAGCTGATGAAATTTCATTTCTTAATTAAAAATGAAACACGTTCCTTAACAGGAAGAGATCGGTTACAAAAGGAGAGTTCGGTTTTCGCAATTAAGCGCAGCAACAAGCAACATATACCGCACGAGGTCCGTCTGTTATAAATGATAAAAGCTTTTTGCAGTGTGCAAACTGAATAGATTGATCATACATCTGATGTATTCCAATATCCATTCACATTTTGCTGCAATATATAAATGGAAATTTTTCTAATGCTGCCGTTACAATATGCATAATATAATAATTATACAATTGATTTTCCATCATTTTCGTAATTTCGATTTGATGAAGGAGGTCAGGATACCTTTAAATATAAAAAATACTGAATTTTTTTCTTGCCTATTTTCATAACAAATTTCTTATCTTACAAAATCCCATTGGGCTTATTGCACTAAATAAATTCAGTTTTTAAGTTTCTTTTCATTAATTTGTAGCTTCTCTTTGGGAAAAATTTTTCATTACAAACACAAGAAAAACTTTCTTTCTTAGAATTGTCTAAATTTAAAAAAAAAATACGTTGAAAGACCTATTTATGTGCTTTTAAAATTTAGTTATTAATTTAAATAAAAAAATCTTTAAAAGTGACATAATTTAAATAAATTTTGTTTTAAAATCCTCACTTGTACACATATATACATATACATTGCTATCTAAAAGTTTACAAAGAAAAGATAACAAGTTTTATCAAAAAACGAATAATACATGATTTATGTATAAATTTTTACTTCTTCTTATGTATTTCATCTTGAATTTCAAAACTCTTTACTCTACACACTTCCATAGGTTTCAGAGATCCTGCATGACTTTTGCAATTCAAAAATATGAATTTATAAATTTAATTTGACTAAAGAATCGCATTGTTTCGACAATTGTTTTTAAGTATCAGTTAGTCACTAAATTAAAAGCCAGATTAAAAAAGTACAACAATTTAACGTAGGAAATTATGAGTTTAAATTGTTTTAATTTAAGCTAAATGTAAACTCATGTTAAGTTAACATAATCGGATATTTGGATGTAGCATGTTTAACTTAGCTTATTTTTCAATAGCACTTTTCATTTGCTTCAAACTTTGTTTTAATTATAATTAGTCTTTTCTATAATAATAATATACGATTTACGTTCGAAAAACAATGTCAACAAGAACTTGTATCTTTCACGCAAATGTTTTTATTCTATATACGTACACTTAGAATGACTTTTTGTCACATCAAGTTTTTTAAGAAACAGGAAAAATTTGTTTTTTCTCTTACAGAATTTTAGGTAAAACTTGATTTCCTTAATATGCACATTAATAGCAACCTAACATGAAATAGCGTATTATTTGAACAATGTTAAAAAACTACTAAAAAGTGTTCTGTCAGTGCCACCGATCAAATGGTAGAGGATATAAAGTCACTGGTACATATCATGTACCAGTAAGGTAAATAAAAGGTAGTCATTCCATTTGTTTTGGTGGCAAAATACACATGCGTATAAATGCAGATTGATTTTTTTTTCGATTTCATCAAACAAATTGATGTTATTTTTAAATCAGATCAAACCTATTATTTGTTTTGAATAATATAAATTTTCTACCCATCTATTTATAAAAAATGTGTGTAATTAGTTGTACATTTTGGCATTGAATTTGAATTTACGTATTCAACATGAACTTTTATTGAATGTATCAAAAGGTATTGTTGCTTTACATATGCACAAGAAAGTAGATCAAGCCATACAATACTAAGCTCCTCGGTTTTATATTTATCTCTTTGATACACGCATACTTGTCAGTCTGATATTGTTTACGTGATAGTCTCCACTGGTAAAGGTAATTTTCCGCAATTTGATATGAAATAATAATAAATTTAACTTGAACGTAATGAACATTTTCATAGATAGTAAATTTTCTCGTTTAAAGGCGTGAATTTCGGAAATATTTAAAAAATTTTAATATGAATCTTAAATTTCAGATCTGCTGAATCGATCGACTGCTGCTATAGTTGCCGATAGAAGCAAGAAAGTATTGTTGGATTCAATCAATTCGAGGACCTACACTCCTATTCGTCTGAATTGGAACTTGAGATTAGAACTGGCAATTTGTAAGGAACGCAAAAATGTATCAACGATCTGTATTGTTGAATTTGCCAAAATCTGAGTCTCTGGACATCGAGTTCAACAAGATCAGCTACTCGGTGTCCACGGGTTTTAGAAAGCCCAAGAAAGAGATTCTCAAGGGAGTCGATGGATGTTTCAAGTCCGGCGAGCTTACAGCAATTATGGGTCCGTCAGGCGCTGGCAAGTCATCGCTACTAAACATCCTCACGGGTTTTCACAAGCACGGGGTGTCCGGTACAATGACGTTCAAATCGAAGCATGGCAACCGCTGTTGGAACGACTACAAGAAGGAGTCCTGCTATATCCTGCAAGATGACATATTGCATCCACTCTTCACCGTGTCCGAAGTCATGATGATAGCTGCCGAACTTAAGCTCGGCAGCAACCTGAACCTCAAAGCCAAGCAAATGGTCATAGACGACGTACTCGAGATCCTTGACTTGAGCAAAACAAAGGAGACTCGCTGCGACAGGCTGAGCGGAGGCCAAAGGAAGCGACTGTCCATCGCTCTCGAGCTCATCGACAATCCGCCAGTTATGTTCCTCGATGAGCCGACGACCGGCCTCGATTATTCTGCCTCCGTCCAGTGCATGGCTATGCTTCAGAATTTAGCCAAAGACGCTAGAACGATCGTCTGCACGATTCACCAGCCGAGCGCCACCATCTACGAGATGTTCAATCATGTATATTTGCTGGCCGAGGGTCGCTGCGTGTACCAGGGCGACGGCAAAAACACGATTGACTATCTGAGAAACGTAGGATTGAACTGCCCCAAGTACCACAATCCCGCGGATTACATAATCGAGGTCGTGTCAAAGGAGCACGGGGACTTCAATGAACGACTGATCGTAGCCGCAACGGACAAGTCCTGGCGTGCGACGAAAACACCGGCAAAGAGCAACCTACTCGCCTATAACTCGGACGATTTCTTAAAGTACAACGAACAGGGAAAAACGACCGTGCTCATACAACCGCCTTCCGAATTCTCCAAGTTCCTCGTCCTAGTCAACCGTAATTGTATCGAGCTCTTTCGCGACTGGACGGTGACGCACCTCAAACTCGTGCTCCACGTCCTCGTGGGTATTCTGTTGGGATTATTGTACGCTGACGCTGGTGAAAACGGCCACAAGACCATTAGCAACGTTTGCTTTTTGCTGGTTAACGTGATCTATATCTGCTATACGAGCCTGATGCCAGCGGTCCTGAAGTTTCCCTCGGAGCTACCGGTCGTTAGGAAGGAGTCCTTCAACAACTGGTACAAATTACGTACCTACTACGCAGCCTGTCTTATCACCAACATCCCTGTGCAACTGGTCTTCACAACATTCTACTCAGCGACGGCATACTTTATGAGCAGTCAACCGGCGGACATCAATCGCTTCCTCATGTTCCTCTTAGCTGCGATAATGGTCGCTCTCATAGCCGAGAGCTTGGGTCTAGCCCTTGGAACGATATGTGACCCAATCAACGGTACCTTCTTGGGTGCCATCATTACCTGCGCCTTTCTCGTATTCGCCGGCTTCCTCGTCTTCTTCAAGCACATGCCGCGCTTCATGTATTACATCACCTACACGAGCTACCTGAGGTATGCCTTCGAAGCGATGGTTCACTCGGTCTACGGATACAATCGAGCCAATCTGCACTGTCCTGCGAAAGGCGACGAAATCAGCTACTGTCCTTATCGGATACCCAGTGTCGTCATGAACGAGCTCGCCATGGCCGATACTAGTTACTGGCTCAATATCGGCGTGCTCTTTGCCCAATTCATCCTACTCAGAATCTTCGCGTATGCCACGCTTAAGAGAAAAATCTCCAGGATCTGATTCGTCGAATCAAGTACGTCAATATATCTCTCTCTCTCTTTCTTCTTACTTTGCTTTTTACAACTCTTTCCTGTGAACCAGTGGTTGCGACAGCGAAGAAAAAAGTCGCTTCGGCGACTTACGCGGTCATGCGGTCACGCTGATCCGTAATACAAGATTGCAATCTAAATGACTTGATAGCACGGGACTTTTTATCTTAACATATCAGCTTATCATCTCAAGAATGATGTACTTCTGTCAATTTTTTCAATACGTGTAGCAAGGTGTAATTATTTCGAGGCTAAAACGCTCAGACTTCTCGATTACGCATGTATACGTGATTAATAAAAGTGTATAAAGAAGAAACTCGTTACATTGCGTATTTGACTGAGACAAATGTCGATTCCATCAATAGAACATCAGTATAAGCACTTACAATCACCGGTTATTGCACTTAACAAGCACAGCAATTATAAAGATGAAAAAACTCTTCATCGTCGCTATTCCGTGGTTTATAACGAACGTAAAAAACTTAATCAACTCCTACCCAGTATAATATTGTATAATTGATTTTCTTGCCTCTTTGCTTTCGATTTGTGCAAAATGTTTAAATGTTAGAAGTAGTAGTAGTAAGGCCCGCGATTTTAAATAAAATGCAAAAAATCCGTCAACGTAAACATTTGTTTATGCATTTTACTCTTTCAGACTAAAGGAATGCAGTGATAAGACTTAAATGAGCTGAAGACTCTTCTGATGCCTATAATGCTACTGACCGAGCGAGAAATCAAATACGCCAACTCGAGAATTCAAGCTATGGAAAGTACGAATAAACGCAGAAAGAGGAAGGGAGAGAGACACAGCGGGAGCGTGTAAGAAATCGAATGAACAACGAAGCGATCGAAAACTGGATCCGAGCTAATATACAAGAAAAGGATTTTTCTATATCGACTCTCTCTTTCATTTTTTCAACAGGGTACCAATTTTTATTTCGAATGAAAACTCTTTTTTTGCTGTTAGTGCAAGATTCAATCCGGCGATAAAAGTGAGTAACTGATGAGACATCCGATGAATAGTCAATTCTGCGCGCGAGTTACATTTGCGCATACGGCACGAGATGCAAATTGTCGTTTCTATGCTTACTTTCTTATAAATCTACGCTCAACTGACAAAAGTTCGGTATCTGGAAAATGAAAATTTATTTGCAAGAGTATACCGATGGACCAGTCGGTATTTCTCTATAAAAATGAGAAACAAATGTATTTCGTGTTTTTAAACGTCTTTTTAAATATGCCCCTCAGTGAGGTGTTAAATTAAAATGTTGTCCAAACTGAACCTCAAGTACAGTGAAAGAACTTGAACAGGTGTAATTAGCAAACATTTTCAAAATTTGATGAGCAGATAAAAGTTACTTGCGTTTCTAAAAAGAAGACACCATCATGATTGAAAAAACTCAAATGTCCAAAAATACGCGTTTAGATTAACTTTTCAAAACAACCCATAGTTTTCCTCATCAGTGATATTGACCTCGAATCTTTGATAAAAATATGTTTAAAAAACTTAAATTACGCATTACCTTTCATTAAATGCGTAATTTTATGATGATCATTGGTGGAAGTTGAAGCTTCTCTTAACATGTTCGTGGATCATTAAATTCGTTGTATATTTCCTATAACTCAACTATAAATCAACTATCTATACGTGTATCGATCAACACCTTTTTAAATTTGTTTACTCTTCTTATGTGAATAATTGAATTAAACGTGGGTGATTTTTTTAATTGTAACTCACTTAAGAAGAATCGTACTTTTTCCAGTATCTCATGAATTTGCTCCAATAGTATATGAGACCGCCAAAGTTAAAATGTTTCAACGTCAAGAGTCTTTAGTTTTCCAGACTTGACCATCTATACAGTTTAGAATGAAACTTAACGCAGTGGAATTTACTATCGTATCCAAATAGATTATTTTATTCTGAATTAATGACAGAGAAAAACTAACAACTCTAATTTTCTAACCGATTCGTGCATTAAGTTATGCACGTTGTCACGTCTTAGTGATAAATTTAAAGTTTTGAATTAATTTTTGGATTACTCCTATTTCAAGCGATACCCGCATCTCAATATGCAAGCTTCTCTTATATTATGAGCTCGGAAAATAATGTATAAAGAGAGGATTGTTTAAGTAAAACAAATACGCCAATGACACCAAATTACGTGTTCTCCGTTTAGTTATGTGTACGAAGAGGATTGTTGAACTGAGCAACAGCAATGGACACCAAATTACGGCT
Organism: Apocrypta bakeri; assembly: GCA_018906985.1. NCBI lineage: Eukaryota > Metazoa > Arthropoda > Insecta > Hymenoptera > Pteromalidae > Apocrypta > Apocrypta bakeri. The sequence goes on along the minus strand of JACCIA010000019.1, from coordinate 1,622,945 downwards.
CCTCCGTTTAGTTATGTGTAAGGAAGGAGAGGTTTGTGCGCGTGTGTGCGTCTTAGCTTCGTAGAAATGAGACTCACTTTTGCTCTTTACTAGAGGTTCAGTTTAGATATAGAAAAATAGAAGTTTGACTTTCTTGCTGTAAGTTCCGAGGGCGAGTGAGCATCGAGGCTTGATTTTCCTGCGCTTTTAAAGGAAAACGCGCCCTATGCTTTCCATGCTTTTCCGAATTTTCCTTAGAGAGGGGTAACATTCGCCTTCTATTTTTAGCTCTTTCCCTTGTCTCTCTTTATTTTACTGAGTTTTTACATAAAATATAAATTTATTGAATTTGAATGAACTTATAATAAGCGATTTATCTCTAGATTATTTATTGCTAAATTATTCCTATAGGGTACTTAATAGAAAGTTAACATATTTCAATATTTAATTCTATTAATTAAACATACAATTTATGTATCTGTAGAAATAGGTTTTTGGTGTAAATATTACATGTATTGTGCTTGAGACGATATTCGTTTGTTAAATTAATCTTCACATTAATGTTTATACAATGTAATCAGTGGTTTTACAATTTGTCTTACATTATTTTCATATAGTGTATAAGTGTATGATTACAGTAATATTGATAATTTGCTATTTTATGTTTAATGCGGTAATTTAACAAGAGAATATTATATATATTCAATAATGTACATACGTATACCTATACGCACATGGTATACCTACTACACGAACTCTCAAGTGGTGTAGGGGTGGTTACTTCCTCTTCACACTTGTTTGCCAGATGTCCTTTTTATGGTTTGAGACTAGTTTGAAGTTTGAAAACGTATATTTTTAAATATTTTATTCTATGTCAAGTAAAAAGTATATCCGATAATACTAGAATAGTATAATACCCATGCAATACATGTACATGTATACATAAACCATTGTGAGTTGAAATTTCTCTAAGTGTAGTAGGGTCGGTATGGTGTGGTATGTTAGACGGGTGGTATAGTGCAGGCGTTCTTAGATTTTGAATTTTGGTAGGATGTGATACATGTGTTGCCTGCTCCATACCATGTTCTTATTGTCTTGGCCTTTTTCGTGGTTGATCTCACCAAAGATACATTCACGCGTATTACGTAATCTATTACGTATGTGCAATTTTTAAAAAATCTACTTGTTAGTTCAGCAAAAAAGGACAGATTTTGATATTCATCGACTGTCGCTTGAAAAATCTATCGATACTCTTCTGTGAGTATCGATAACAGTTTCGTAGAACCCAATGCATCATGTGAATGAATGAATTATGTAACGTATTTTATAATAAATGTAACATTCATAGCAAATGCGAAAAATGAATGACATTTCAATTAAAGTGCATTATTATTAAAGTGTCTGTGATCTGATTTTGACTAAAATTTTCAAAAAACATTATAGTATTTTAATTAATCGGGTTATTGTATATCTAAATTATGAATAAATGTTATATGGTCATTTTCTGTCACATTAACCGGACAAAGATTTTATCTTCTTTACAATATTTGTAAACTTTTGCTTGGCATTGTATTTACCTTCATGAATTGTTTTAGATATTTTCATGAAGTTTTTCTAATTCACAGTTATGCCAAAGTTGGCGTTTTTACCAATTTTGGCATTTTTAATGCCAATTTTCAAAAAATTCTATCTTTGAAAGAGATTTTTCTTCTAAGATAAGTTACGTTTAACCTCATCAAATTCTTCAAATTGAGTTTTGAGAAGTTCTAATCATGAGTTGTAACATGAAGAAAATTCGTGAAGATGCCTTTTATTAGTGCAAAAGTGTTAACCAAGGTATAAAGTTGGAAATGATATTATGTCTCTCTATCTGGAAATCTTAATAGTGCCAGGCATCTTCATGAATTTTTTCAAATCTTTTCAAATCTCTACATGAATATTTGTCAACTAGTGTAGTGAATGATTAGTTTGGTTCATCACCAACCTGGACTAACTAATAAAAGAATCTTATTAGTAGATGTAGTGTACTTTCAGTCATTGTGTATGAAATGAACACATATTTTATTATAAATATTAGATAACTCTGGATCCAAGTAGAGCTTAATTCCGAACTTCATTTTAAAACTCGAAACATTGAAGAATTTACGTAGGAGATTGTTATGATTTATATCTACAGGTTTAAAAGTATTTTATTTGTAAAGTTTAACTTATTTTACAACAAAAGTCTCTTTTGTGTTTTTAGTCAGAAATACTTCCCTGAAAAGCTACAATTTTTTGAAAATTGGCCTAAAATGCCAAAATTGACACTACTAGAAAAAAATCTAAAAAAATTCATGAAGCTAAATACAGTGCTCAACAAAAGATAAAAAATACTTTCGAGGAAAAACAAATTTTTGTCCGCCAATCTGTCAGAAAATGACCTATGTATATATATCACAAATGCTTCAAAAGAATTGCATTGAGTAACACGCGATTTTATCCACATAGTGAATGAAGTCGTTTTAAAAAAAGAAACATTTTTATTTTACCTCTTTTAGTTGAAAAAGTGAAAACCTCTATTACCTCCATTAATAAAAAAATGTCTGCAACATTAAAGGATCATAATTGATACATATCACGTTGTAAAGTACCAATTAAACAATCGCATGAATTTGACATTGAAAACACTAGTACGTGACAGACATTGACTCCGATAAAATATATATGTATTTGTAGTATGAGTATCGACTTATTAGTAGTGTAATTTCAATTGTGCAATAGTCTATCTATACAAAATACAAGACGAGTGACATACTTTGAGTGTGTATTTGGACGTGTATGTACTGATTATTGGGCATTAATTCAGATATAAACTACTTTGATACATATCTTCATTTCATCTTGATATGCTATGTATACGTCTATCCATAAAGTCAACTGTTTCTCAAATGTTGTAGGGAGAATTAGAATTTCAAAACGAAAAAAAAAACTTTATTATCCCAAAATAATAAAGAATACGCAGAATTGGTGAAATTAGAATTGTAGTGAAAATGTCGTCAACATACGAGAGTCTGCAGTTATATATGTACAAAAACATGATTATGCACAAACGTAAAAAATCCTTGACCCATAGTGAAATACAAATGTACTTTTAAAGATACAATAGTGTACGAGCTAAAGTTCAAGTTTATCAATTTAACTGGCGAAAAAAATGTTGCAGTTGTCAAAAATGATCACGCAATGACTCGTAAGCTTGCAAAATGAACGCTCATGATCATACTTAACAGAAATAAAGCACGTATGATAGATTTATAGCTCGTTACAATGATCCATGATAATGCTGTATTATAGAATGAGAAAATTTGGTAAAATTTACGTGATTCTCCAACGCATTCATTGTACGATTAAAAGATGAAATAACTTCTTATTATACAGCCGGTAGTAAGAAGTTACTTCAACTAATTTATGATTTTTACTTTGAGTGCCTTTTATATCAATAATATTTATAATGTAGAAGGTCCAAGTGTAGATATATCATATATATTTTGAATTATGCGAATGAAACCCTTGAATGAATTTGAACGAGCTAAGATTTGAAATTAAAACATTGTAATAACTGTACATAGACATAGATTAAGGCACTTACACGTTACACTACAGTAGTTTATAATGTAAATGAAGTGATAATAATTAATGTTCATATATTCTACGGTAGAATAATTTATGTACGAATACGAATTTTTTACTATATGTATAACTAAATGTATATATTAGACGTGCGAAAACAATATTTCATATACACATAATTGTTTCCAGCAAAAAAATTGTATTTTGTGAAATAGCTTAAATGAAGAACAAGAATACAAGTATACTTTTTGAAACGATACTACAATGTATTATTGTATTAGATATTGTAGTAGATGATCAGAAATACAGTAATAAAAGGGTTCAGTAGGTATGTGAAATAAAAGTTCAAACCTCTGGAAAAATGGCACATTTATTATGTTATTAGTGATAATAATATTACTAGTGGTAATTAAACATTTTTTCTTTCTCAATCAAATCATCTTTTCGAGATTTTTATTTTGTCCGTGTCTGTGTGCCGGTTTTTATTTAATGCATTTGAATGAGAGTGTAAGTAACCTTGTATGTGTGTTAATCTCGTGTGCCGTGCGAAAGAACGAATAATGTGGGCGATGTCAACGTAATTGTTGCGATGTACAGCACAACTGGTTCTCGCACGAACGGGATTGGCTGTCATGGATCTGTCAATCGAACATTTGTTTCTATAGAAGAACCATCCCCATTCGCCTCCTTTTCACACTAATTCAACTTCTCACATAGACGATCACGTACACTCATCATATTGCTCACTCTTCCTTCTGCATTCGAGTTTCATTTTTATTCAACGTTCACTTTCACACTTTCTCGCACCCACGCACTTGATCTATCTAAAACTGTTGACGAGTCTAGCTTACAGACTGAACTTATGTCCTATTTATAGTCGTTATTATTTTACATGATTACCTTCGCAAGTCTTCGGCACGCAAGTACTTTTACAAAAGTATTTTATCGCCATAAGTTCTCGCGCCATATTTGCGAATACGATCGTACGTACGTACTTGTACGATCATAATTCATAGAAATAATCGAATAAGTGAATAATAACCATCGAAATAAAAATAATTATAATAATAAAAATAATAATAATAAAAATAATAATAATAATAATAATAATAATAATAGTTATAATAGTAATAGTAAAAATAGTAATAATAGTAATAGCAATAGCAATAATAGTAATAATAGCAATATTAATAATATTAATTATAATAATAATTATCACGCCAAGTCAACTCGGCCTTCTTTAACGCCCTTACTTCACAATGTACAATTTTTCATCAGCTCTTCGTTTCTTTCTCTATTCTTTCTTTTGACCCAGTGTCGTCTTGCATCGCAGACGAACCGAAGTATACAATTACAGTTAATTATTATTGAACGAGGTCGCAACCGACGTTATTGTCCTTCTCACGCGGAAGTCCTTGAGAGCTGCTTCACAGTTTTCTTGTCTATACATAAATATATATAAATAAATATGCATGTACATATATATTTATTTATTTATTTATTTATTTAGACCATTCAACGCAAAAACTGGGTTTTGCGAGCAAGCGTTGACGATTCTCTTTATCATTTAACATACTTTTAATTATTGGTTTTGTTTTGTATGTTTATATGTCCTATAAATGCTCGTCGACTCAATAACCAGATTTCACCAAAGATATATCATATCTACGAATATCACTTGTTACGAATTTCTCGCTGTAACAAATACATAATATTGATTTACTTCTAAAATGCAAACATTGATCAGAATGTACTATGTACTATGAACTTAAGGCTCATTATTTTATCCTGCAATTACTTCATGTCTTACTTCATGGAAAGGTAAAGTCCAATTTTTGTATAATTATATTTTTGTATAAGTGCACAAACACGTATACATAATTTACTCGAATTTCGATTTTCTAGTATATCAGATAAAAACAATACCTTCTGGTAAAATCTAGCTAAAGTCATAATGCTATATGCTTTTTAGAAAAGCTCACACAAAAGGACATAAAATATGTAACATACCGATGGGAGCCGATGCTGGAATCGCCTCGCTTTTGGATATCAGAGGAACTTCAGCAATACGTTGAATATTTATGATACGAGGTCGCACGACTTCTCGTTCGATATATATATAATACAGCTTTGCCGTCGAGACGTCATTTTCATTCAACTTTTATATTTAGCAGGATAGATCCAGGTTTATTTGCCGGGTGCGAAGAATCTGCATTGTCGCTTCAATACAACTGCACTCGCACTTATCCGGAACAAAAAAAAGGCAATGTAGAAAATACAAAGAAGGAAATCCTCGATTTTGTGTATGGCAAAAACAACAATCGACAACGCATACGTCTTTCGTCGATTACTCTTTTAAATTGTAGAATAAACTCGCTTTCATCTTTTATATGAATTTGTCTACCGACAGTCGAATATGCGATTACTTTCCGTGCAAAAAAACGCTTACAAATATCGAATTATTTACAACTAATTCACAGTTTACTCAAAATCGAATACGTTCACTGCTCCTCTCATACAAATTCTTAAGCTTGTGAAAAAAAAAACGTTTTTATCGGAGTCGAAATATAAAAAAAATATCCCAACTTCAAATTATAATGGAACGTTGAATCGTTTAAATTATTCACCCTCTTTGAAATAACTATAGTATTTATGAGATAACACAGTATTTTATTATGAAATAAAAAATTTTATTCTATATACAATTATAATGAATGTAAGAATTGAATCGTAATAATACATTTATACGATCTCATCAAGCGAATGACGCACAAAAAACACTAAATAAATGTGCAATGGCTTTCGCTTCAAAAATATCAAAACTATATATCAAAAACATTTACTTAACGCGTTTTGGTCATTAAGCTGCACTAAATCATACCGCAGATAATTATAGAGTCACAGATAAAGAAATATTTGAATATTGCTGCAATTCTCATGCCAATTGATTAATATTTAATGGTTCTTTCTTTTTAGTCAAATTAAAACAATCATCAAAATTCGTCTAAAAATTAACAATACATCACTTGAAAAATCAAGCCGCAGAACTAATAAATTGCGAGCTCAAATTTGAGCATGTAGCTACGTCTCTTTTTCTTTATATCACAAAAACGATTTCCAAAATAAAAATCTAAATTATAAATGATTGTGAACGTAATATGAAAGAAAATGGCACGTAAACAGATACTGCACACGTAATAAACTTTCGAAGAAAAATATAGCACGAGCGCGGGAATGCAAAATTCGTTACTACCAATCATTGTTGAGCACTATAGAATATTAGGCACCGGGATCTTTTCAGATATTCATAATTAATTTATGACATTTTCTCGGGGCTATATTTTTTTTCAAAATCAATAGTATATTCTTTTCCACGAAAGATTTCCTTCTCTTACATAATAATTCTCTATGAATAGTGTAATAATAATTAATATCTAGCATTTGATAATAAAATAATGATAATGATCGGACAATAATAACCGTCTGTGGCATTTTTAATCTTATTTAGATAATCGATTAGGCATGCGTCACTGCTATATATATAATATATACAATTATGCGCAAGATATGTTTGAACTTATTCGATGGTAGTCTTGAATTTTTATTCTTAATAGCTCTTGCTATTTACTGCTCTCATTTCTCTCTGTCAATATCGTCTCTTATTTCTTGTCAACGAATTAGTTAACGCCACATTAAGTTAACGCAAGAAGAGCTTTGCTATGTTCCAAGAAGTACGCGAAACGAAAACGCTCTACCATGAGATACGTCTCTGTATGTAAGTTCTGGACGTTGAGCAACTTATTCGCATACTAGACGACGTTAAATCTCTGCAAAACAAATATTACGCTCGGATTCCTTCTTTGATATAACCGGGCTATTCAGAATGAAATCATCGATAAGTTCTATACGATATGCAAGGTTACTGCGTAGTTAGCTTTTGTGTCCCTACTATGGTACGAAATCGGTCACATATTTTGTAACGGAATAAACGTAGACTGCTTGTATGCGTTGTACGCGTAAAACCTTGAACGCGTTTGCATATCTACCGCGAAGAATGGGTCCGCATCATTCCTTAATTGAAAACAGGGACGCGAGCGAGTTTCGCAAGTTCGGCCTGCCTCTTCCGACCTTTACCTTCCTATAAACTCTTTTTCGATTCGCTTAGCGAAGCCTTGAGTGTCAATCCCGCCCTTTGTGATCCCTTAGAAAAATACAATTTTTTCGACATCGGATACTCGTGTACAGGCTCTTTTTTATAATTCTACTTTACAATAAGTGTTTCTTCCTTTCCGATGATTCTTCTTTTGAACGAAACAATCATCAGATGAAGGATGATTCGTAAATCATAGCGCCTCCTGTTCCGTGGCAAATGACAAAGGGCGGACAAGCATAAAATGACGATTAACAGTCGGAAGGAGGCCAAAGAGCGGATGGCTTTCGCAATGCTCTACGGAATCATACCGCTGCATAGCCTCTGCTACTGCGGCGGCTGTGCTGTATGTTGATGAGTGGGGGGACCCTGAAACAGCACAATCCCGTTACTACTTTTTAATGTAGAAAAGATAGTTGTCTCTGACAAGAAAGTACAAAGCAATACGCAGGAAAAGAAGTTTATTTCAGAATTCGATTTAACTGTACTTTCAATATTCCGATTAAATGCCAAATCAATTACTGACAAGTATAATTTAAAATACATCAACAAAAAATCTCTATAACATTGTATAACAGTTGACTGTATGTGTATGAAACTTTGACTGCGAAATAAAAAGAACTATCGAACTTGAAAAATAAACTTTTCCCCTGATGTTGAGCAGTTTCTTTTACTTACAGGCATCGTTGAGAAAGGTGCTTGCGTGTGCGCATGGGGATGTGGATGTGGATGAGCTATATGCGCTGCAAGATGGCCAGGAAGTTTAGGTCCATCTTCCGCTTTCTCTTCTTCTCTCCTTTTTAAACACGCTGCTTTCGGATTAAGATTTCGTTCTACAAATCAATATTCTCATTATCGTTAACAATTCCAAATTAATATACAAGACATGAACATTTGATATATACCTCTCACTTGTTGCTCCAATGCCATTATGACTTCAACAGCCATATTGAGGATTCCAAGTTTAGTTTGTGGCTTTTCTGACTTCATATGCGCCATGCACATTCTGCCAAGTTCCTTTAAAGCTTCATTGATATCCCGGATACGTATCCTATAATATATGCATACACGCAATGATTAGCAATAATCACTTTATATTAATCGTTCAATTATAATGTTATTTACATAAAGAAAATCACATCTATTTAAATCGACGTGTAGAATTGAAAGAAAGATTAGAGTAGAAGAAAGAGAAGAGAGGATCTTCGGCTAAGTGTCACTAAAATACGCCTGTTTACGTGAAATTAAATACGGGTCGATTGTTCCGATACATAATTAATTAATTGATACTAAATCTCTGTATTATCGAAATAACTCTATTAAAGTTTAACACACTTTTCTTATTCACTGGCTGAGAGTCTTCCCCTTACCTTTCCCTAGCATTGTTAGCTTGCCGTCTCTCCCTTTCTCGCTGTGCCTTTACGTCAGGATCATCATCTTCATCCTCAGCACTCGAACAACAGTTGTGCAACAACAATGCTTCATTAATCACCTGAGGTATGCAGTTTTATAAAGTACTTCTCTCATTGAATTCGTTGTAACCATTAAATTAACAAACTAACTATAATAGAAATTTTATGTTATCAAAATAAAATTCTTTCATGGACAAAAACAACCAAAGTTGCATAATCGAATCCCTATGTTTTGCAAGGGACAACGATTCCAAGAGTAGCACTTTACGGATAAAACACGTGTTGTTCGAGCGATTATTTACATATTTTGACAGTTTAAATAACAAATTGTTGCCTGAACACTTGGAATATAATTAAATATTAAGTGAACACACGCACGATTTTAGGAAGAAAATGTATTAGGATATCATAGCAGATATTTCAATTTACATTCTCATAAACGACTGGTATTATTTTCCAATAGGCCCATATTCTTTTCACGATAATACAGGAACATATTTTAGTGACAATATTTGATTCTGGTTTTTAAATAGTTCGTTTACGATTATAGGAGAATCTCCTTGACTTAAAATAAGGATTGAATTCTTGTTGTTCAGGCCTAAACTTACGAAATTAATTTGCATGCTAACGTAAAACGTATCTGTAACTTGATACACGACGTTGACATTAAAAATTTTATAAGATAAATTGTAGTATAACTATGTACAATAGGATTTGAAAATGATAGCGTTTTGGGATTTGTTTTGCAGCAATTGCAGAAAAGATACTGAAACATTACACCAAAAGAAAATGCTCTAGTTACATATTACATGAACAATAAAACAATTAAAAAAGTCGGAAAAGTTATGAAACTCTCAAAAATTAGCTGTATCCTACTTTTATAGGGAGTTAAGAGCTGGGAGAAGGATGTGATACTAATAAAATCAGGATAGTTAATGAAATGAAAAATTAAGTAGCATGCCTTCAAATAGGAGGGATATCGCAGCTGTTTTAAAATGAAACTGATTTCGAAGAATGTTCGAGAAAACATACAAATAGTTTTATCATTCTCGTTCTTCCTTTCATTAAACCAGCAGCATTTTCATAATGACGTCTGAATACGGGCCTCGAGAGTGTAAAGTGATTTTAGATTTACTTGGAATATCTGTCAATCGAAACATATGATTTAATTTATTCCAAATTAAAAATTCACGTCTTTCTGCAGATATTTTTGAGTAAATATCGACGACAGTTGGAATGAGGAATAAGTTAGGAGAATATTTTTTTATCATAATGCATCACAATGCGTATTGCGTGTGTTCACTAACCTTTCGCGAACGTTGTTGGCCTGGCGGCGTTCTTTTTCACGCACTGCTTTAGTGCCTGGATCGTCGCAGTCTTCATCAGCGCTCGAACAACAAGTTGCAAAACATAGCAAGTTAGTTTGGTACGAACGTACCATTTTTCATTTCTCAAGTAATATATATATATATATATGCACACACACTATTTAATTTCCAACAAAACAATAGCATTATTTGCATTAGCTAAAATCTCATTAATTTCCGAACGAACAATTTCATATTCTTTCTTTCGTCGGTATCGTCGAAATATTGTGAAATACTTTTGAAATGCTCGATAAATAAATATATATTGTAAATTTCAATTGCAGATGTTTATGTTCAAATTATTATGAAACTAATGAATTTTTACTCGTAAATAAGTATAACAAACCATTGTAATACTTACTATCGACGAGATCGTTTTGTTCCCTTTCCTTGTGAAGTTGAGTTCACTTGAGCTGTACCAATGACTGCCGCAGCTAGTTCACTGCTGGAAGGCTTGGTTTCGCCGCCACTGCTGTCTGGCGGATCTTTCCTTTTTTCTACGGTGATGTATTCTACAAATTAATGAGAATAAAACATGTATTTACAGAAACATGGTTTTTCTTGCCTCGAAGTCAAAGAAATGGAAGAACGGGAGAAAAACAGAGAAGGATAACACACGAGCACGGCCAGAGTCGAGCCCTCCGAATATGGCAATATTAGATAAATCACGTGATACCACAGTCGTGGCATTCGAACATCGGCACCTTTACTATCCCAACTAGAGTCCTTAGTTGCCAAGTACATGATTCATTATGTCGATGTGAGAATTCAAGTTCTACGCGTTGCGGTTCCTTTTTCTTTAACTTTTTGTAAACGCTCTTACCGCAGCAATTGTTGGTCTGCAAGGTATTGAAGTGCAGTTTTCTGTTCACTTTTTTCACCTTAGCTGCTTATGGTAATCGGCATTCAACTTGAGATTTAGTACAATAATTTTCGCGAATGCTGAATTGACGCCCCAAGCGTTTGGCTTAATAGGTATGCTATAGAATGTCATTCGCGAGTGCATAGTGCTTGTTGAATTGCGCTGTTGCTGTTTTCCACGGTAAGTATGCGAGGCCTCATTTCACTAAAGCATTAAAAGACTTTTGTCCATTATTCAAACATTCCTGCCTACGCGGAAGCTTTGTCCATCCAATTTGTTATATCCACAATCTGACCTCTCCATTTTTCGTTGACTACTTATGGTATTCTCTTTAAGAGTAGAATCAGTTTCCAATAAATCATGTCATATTGAAGACTTACTGGCATTCGTAACGGGTAGCCTCTCGATTTTAATGGTTCCGTCGGTATCCGGCGTTGGCGCCAGACCTGGGTACGATCCTTGTGGCTGTGACACAGTCACGGCTGAGTGTGGACTCGTCTGCAATAATTACAAAGTCTGTTAGTTTATGGCATCCATAGATAGTTACAGTGTATTACTTTTAAGCGGTTCATTTGACTTACCAAATGATCCAATTGTGGTGGGGAGGTGTGAGAGTAAATGGCACCATGAGGACCTACGGGTCCTAAGTGAAGGCCGGGCTGACTTTCTGCAATGTTCCTCAGGACATTTATAGCGTCTTCCATGTGGTATGGCTCTTCCATTCGTGTTCCCTGTACCAACAGAATACGGAAAAAACGACACGATTACACATGAGGTTTTAAGAAACTCATTAATTATTATCCAAGATCTAAAATTGGAAAATAAAACATGTTCTCTATTGGATTACAGCTCTAAATTCAAATTAAGTTTCTTGAAATTATTGTTATTTTAGAAATGCAGAAAAAGATCTCGCTGCCAGAATATTCTAGTAGAGCTGAAAGTTAATGTTCTTTGTTAGTTGGCATGCATTTTTTCATACAAAAACGTGTTAATTACAAAACGTAGAGCTTTATATTAATTGGATGAAAAATAGGATGAAAAGTTTGCAAAGGCGGTGTAAGCAGGTAGAGAGAAAATAAAAATAATAATGAAAAGTGTGAGAATGAGTAGGGCGTAAAAAATGATAATTTGCGATCCTCACCTTGGAGTGGTCGCGAAGGAAGCCGATGGCATCGTCTACCCCTTGTAGTTCAGGCGCCGGCTTCACACACAACACCAACGCAACAAAACAAAATAAAAACAACCAAATCAAACACAACGTTCACAAGAAAACAATAAAAAATATTTTACATTAAGCTACTGAGATTAAGATTTGCGATGTGCTGCTGACCAATTGAGTGAGTGAATGCGAAATGTACGATTATCAATTACAAATGATACATCATTTCAAAGCAACAAACAATTTTATATAATGCGATTGAAATATAAAAAATGTCAACGAACAATGGAGATAACAAGAAAGTTGCGACAGTAAAAGAGAGTTTTCAATGACAGATTAATTTGATGCATATAATTATTTGAAGTGCAAGTCGTGTGATGGATTGTCGCTATTCGCGGATAAACCTTCCGCGAATGAACGAATACATATGGACGATAATGTGACTGAATTAGTTGAAGCAAAAAAGTGAGGATAACGGTCAAACGCAAAACAAAATTCCACAGACAAATTGAACAAAAATTTAAAAAAAAGCACTCGTGATTTGACGAAACTATGTGAAAGTGTCATAAGATATCCTAAACGCTCATCTATCCCCGTTGAAAATGGTGCCAAGCGTCGTTTAAAAGTTTTCGAAGTAGAATCGAGAGAATGATGAGCGTTTGGAGGTAGCCGAGAAGACAGAATCAAAGTAAATAAGCGAATCAGAGCGAGAGGGTGCCGTTAACGTACCATATGTATCGCTCCGCGATTCGGATCAGCAGCTAGATGCGGGGAAACAGGTGCGGCGCTAGGTGCCCATCCAGGTGCCGATCCTGTTAACGGCGGTGGCGAACTCACAGGCGTCGACGGATTGCTGCTATAGCTCGATACCGACTGGTCTGTTGGATAGATCTGTAAAAGAAAATAGCTGCATAAGCGAGTTCCGTTTCATTCCGTGTAAAACCCCCAGCGAATTTCATCTGTCTGTGAGCCAAGTGAATCTCGTTCTCTTTTTATCTTTGACTGCACTCACCCCCCAAAAAGCTACAGTGCTGCTTACCACAGAGGCGAGTGTTTTGCCGAGTGTGTCCTGAGTGGATGGAGGTGGAGGAGGTTGAGATTGGCTCGGGGCTTGAGCTACGACTTGGCTGGGTTGGCTGACTACGGCGACGGCCGTCGGCGCGCCCGGGCTGTGACTGAATTGGAGCGGACCCGCGGCTACGGGCGAGGGTGCGCCTTGCTGTTGCTGCTGCTGCTGCTGCTGCTGTGTGCTCGGTGCGGCAGCGCTTCCACGGAACGTCGACATGGGTGGCAGCGACGCTGCAGAGGTTACCGCCGAGCCCAGGATCGGCTGTGCCTGTGGCTCGCCATTTGGCGACATAGACGAGTACGCCTGGAACGTAAGGACAAAAGCAGCATGAATGAGAGTGAAAAGGTTTTCACTCTTCTTTCACCTTCCCACGACTGCGGAGAATTGTTGGCAATATAGAGGAAGATAAAGAAGAGTCAGGTTGGAGGTCCAGAAATTTTGCCCTCCTCGTTTCGTCCACACGAGTAAAAATAAGCGCAGCCGTATTTCACCGAAAACTCAACATTAATTAACTCTGTGTTTACTTTACGAGCGGCGTAAAAGAGAGAAGTAAAACAAAATGCCCGGCTGTGAGCGGTGTAGCACATGTGTACGTATACGTCAACAGTGCTTCTCAACTGCAGTCTAGGACTTTGCCTCTGCTACTGGCTTGAGTGCAGTGGCCCGACGCGAAGCCACAGGGTGGTCCAAAAAAGAGCAACGAATAAGCAGCGAGGCCTCTCTCTCGCTCTCGCTCTCTCTCTCTCTCTCTTTCTCTCTTTCTCTCTCACTCACTCACTCACTCAATCACTCCTTCTCTCTCGCTTCTCTTTCCCCCGCGCCAGCTGTTCGAGCAACGCTTGGGAAAGGGCCTAGAGCTACTACCTCGCTCTCTTATTCTCCTCCTCCTCTTACGCGGGATCCCTTTTACTCCTACGCTGGCAGCAGGCTTCTCGTTTTTGGAAATCACAAACCCGATACGCGCGAGGACCTCGACGGGCTTCCCATGGCTCTTCGACGCACTCGTTTGGAAGCTGTATCAATTAGGTACGCTTTCGGTCGTTGTAACCTACACGAATGTCTACGTATGTACACTTACCATGGGATCGTGGGGTATGTGCATCGGATAGGCAGGTTGAGCCAAGTGTGGAGGCGCGTAGCCGCTGTACGGTGGCTGCACGCCACCACCGCCGCCAGACCATGGGTCACCTGGGCCCGTACCTGGAGCGTTACCATCTATAATAAAACACAAGAACATATTAATCAAATGCACTAAATTGCGCTAATCATTATCCTTGGTAAAGAACAGTAATAAAACGACTTATATTTCACAAGAACGATGTTACAGTATTTGATATAGAATTTCACACGGAGAGAGAAACTGCGAGAAGAGAACTAAGCCAAACTCTGTACATGTATAGTGCACAACGGCTACTGGTGCAGCTATATCTATACTTTAAAGCTTCAATGTGTCCCACAACGACACAGCAAACTTTTTCCGACCGAACCTCTCATCTATAATACATCTTGTCCGCTCTACGCGTCGTATGGGGAACTTTTGAACTTTTCTCTTCTGGCTGACGAAAATTTCACGAGAGACTGTTGCCAGTGGCTTAATGAAATATTCCGCGTGGCGACGGACTCTTGTTTCCGACATTTGATTTACGGAACGCGAAAACGCGAACGCGACGGCTGTTTTGATGTAATTGACAAATTTATAGCAGGCAAGATTTGAAGAATAACCGGCAAATAGTTGTTAATGGAAAAATAGCTGAATGATTGAATAGAAGACGGAAATAGTTGAATTGCGTGCGAGGGATGCCAAGGATCACAGAAGAAAGTTGCTAACAGGAGATCCGCTCCTCCGCACGGTCAAGAACTTTTCCTGATTTTTGGAAAGCGAGATCGTTTCATCGTCTACTTCCATCGCGACTTATAAATACATTTTTCCTCTTTTTTCTCAACTGTTTTACCTAAAAGTGCGATTCGAGTAGTTGCGCGGAAGCCGCAATAGTGGTTGCGAAGAAAGACGCGCAACGCGGCGGTGGTGATAAATCCAGACGAGAGACACGCGGAAGGTGGCGAGCAGTAGTTTGGCGATCCAACTGCGGTGGCATCGACCTCGAGGCCGCGTCGCACTCTGGGTAAGCCGATTATCGCTTGTAAAGTAAGAGACTCCCTCTTCAGGACCTTCCCCGCAGGACCGAGCGCGGGGCGTGCAAAGCCACTTTATTGTCCCGTATTTTAGCGAATTAGGAACTTACGCTAACAGTGGACGCGAGTACGCGATTGAGGACAGCTGACACCAAGAGGAAACTCAAAAAGGAATTTCTACTTATTGTAATCAATGCACTAGCGCTATGTTCCGAATAATTTCCGGGAGAACAAAAAGAAGCAGCAACTTACCGATATAGTAGGGATCCGCGTAGAGAGCGGCCGCCTTCGGAGACGTGTATCTCGGTGAGTCCTGTCCGAATTCGTCAGATCCATACTGAAAGAAAAATAATACGATTATAATGAGTGAAATCGCAGGTATACGAATCTAAAATCGTACTAGACGATTTGTATGCGCATGTGCGCGCATTATGATGTGCATGCGTTCGCTCGCGGCTAACCAACAAGCGTATAATGATTGTTTCCGCGCCGGCACGTGCCTTGTAGCCCGTCGCTGGTAATCGCCAGTCTGGAATCTCGATTGTGAGAGCTTAGATTTGTGTGCGCGAGTGTTTGCACTTTAATTATTTCCTTCGGAGGTGGCACGCGACGGTGACTCCCCCGTGCAAATAGCCGCGTATATAGGCTTTTTCTCGCGCACGTGCACGCCACTCTCGCGCTGCTCCTCCGTAGCTGCTTTCATTAGAAGAGTCACAAAGGCCCAGGAGAATCCGATCGGTCGATAGGGACACTGTATTAGTGCAACGAAATTCGACCTGAGATTTTGTAAGAATTCGCGAAGAATCAGCGAATTGCGCGCAGCAAATATACAATACATCCGACGCAATAAAAGTGTGATGCAGTTTAGAGCAGCGTTGAAATCAGAACGAGGCGCATGGCCAATTAAAAAGCGCGAGCACGAGAGCGTTGCGACTAATCTAAGCAGTCCATCGCGTTGTCTCGTTTCATCCGCCGCGGGAAACCGCTGCTCCGATACTCTTTACAGCGACGCACGCGCGTGACTCATTAAAAGCACAAATCTAAACTCGCGCAAATACTTTTGACTTTTCCTCTCTTTCTGCTTCCTCGCGCTAAGAGCGCTGCGCAATAAACCTTTCGGTTCACGTTCGCCGAAAGATTTATTCTCATTTGATGAAGCTTTAAAGTTTGAACACCGGGATGAGTTCCCAAGCGGCGAGAGCTTATTAAAAATACTGTATAGTTATTGATACAGTCATGGCATACTGTTAATGTACCATTTTGCAATTGTTGTCGTAGTCAGCGGGACTGGCGAACATCTCTGCGGGCTCCAGCTCGGGCGAACTGGCAACGCTGCTGCTATACCGAACTGTCGACGCACTTTCGGTACTGGAGTCTGGCCGCGACTATTTGTCACGCTACTCTTTGTCGCGCTACTCTTTGTCACGCTACTCTTTGCATATTCATTAGCCTCTGCACTAGGCACCAAACTTTTATTTATTTTCAACGATTCGAATTCACAGGAAACTGCCTGCCTATCAGAAAGTATTCTCGGATGAGCTCGGTTCTTCGGGAGAAAAAAGGCACGCAGCAGGACAACGTGACTCGTGGTATTATTTTCCGATTCTCAACACGCGAAAAGCACTGGTGCTGCTGCTTGTTCTCCCACTCTCCACTTGTCGCTTTCTACTTTTCCTCGTGCAGTTGCTCGCGTACTAGTAAGCTGCTGCGTCCCTTCTCGCCCTCCGCATTTTTTCTCTCTCGCTCGCTCACGACTTTCCCCTCCCTTCGAACGTACACGACCCTCGGCTTCTACTGCTGCTGCTGTTGCTGCTGCTGCTGCTGCTGCTGCTGCTGCTACTTTTCCGAGACCCAGAGTCGAAAGTTTCGCGGTGGGAGCAGTGGAAAAACGTTGCCGTCAGCCGAGGGAGAGAGGCAGAGAGTAACTGAGAAGGGATAGAGAGAGAAAGAGAAGGGCGTCGGTATGGTAGGAGAGTAAACTTCCCTCGCTAACGCGACTAAGATGGGAACGAGCGGGTAGAAATTCCGGGGCAACTTTCAGCCCGCCGCCTCGTCATTTCCTCGAAAAATTTATGCGAGTCTTCGTGTACCTCCGTAGTGTGTAGGCCAGTGATGAACACCGGCGTCTTACTTCGTATATACGCGCACTTTTTCGAAAGCTAGAAGAGTATCACACGCGCACACGCGACACACTGCATTCGAAATAAGTGTGTTCAGATGAAAGAAAAAGAACCGAGAAGAAGCGAAAGACACGAGGTTCCTTAGACGAGACCTAACGCACGACTGGCGCTCGCTCGTGGCGTTATACTACGAGAGACATCTCTCTCTCTCTCTCTCTCTCTCTCTCCTTCTCTTCTCCCTCTCCGCTATTTCTCTCTTTCGTTTGCTCTTCACGCCTGTGTGACGCGCGGCGCAGAGGGGTGCCCGACTCCAACATAGAGCGAGAGAGAGAGAGAGAGAGCAGTGAAGAGAGCGAGGGGAAGGGATCCCCGCCGTCGCCGTTGCCGCCGCTCATCGACCAATGAACCGAGCGCGCGCGTTTTGCCTGCCGCTAGAACGTTCTCTTTCTTTCTGTGCGGTGCTGCTACTTACTATACTACACTATACTAGGGTCGACACGAGTTATGCGTATTAAGCCGAGGATGAGATGCGCTGCTGAGCAGTGCTCGAAAGAGGGCTGCCGACTGTTCTGCTGTTGCTGACTGCGATGCATTCTGTAGATCCAAAACTTTGTCTTCCTTCGATTTGCTACACAATGCAATAGAGCCTCTCTATGAATTTCGACGTTCTTATCGTTAAAATTCAAAATCTACATTGATCCTAATTTATCATTGTATTTATCATTGTACTTATATGATAATATCTCAAGATTTTACAACACCGACGCAAACTGAGTTTCTACTCGAATAGAAAATGGAGTGGGAGTCTCTGTTTATCTATAACGGGCTTGAGTGCCCCAGAGCGAGGGAGGTAGAGGAGAGATAGATGCGAGTTTCGAAAACTTCGAAACGAAGGAAAAAGATGCTAAGGACACTGCCCGAAAGACATTTCACGCGTGGTAAAAATAATATACTTTGGAAATGGGAAAACTCGACTAAAGGAAAGAGCGAAACATATTAAACGTTTTAAAAAATATCATATTCGGAAGTAATTTATCAGGAACAATATTTTTTTTCTCAAAGCCGACTTTTAATAGAAAATCGATAGTTTTTCTATTTGCTTCTTTGACTTCTTTTACAATCGCTATTAATAATCGACTACACCCAGTTGAAATTTTTCCGAATTAAAAGCAACGTGCATCTTTATTTCAATATAGGTATACCCTAGTAACCGTTCAATATATCCATGAAAATTCGTTGAAACTTAATAAAAGCCATCGCGAGTCGACGGTATACGCCGCTTCACCAGAGCAACAGGCAAGTCACATACGCATAGCGCATTTAATTCAACGATTTAACGTGTATCTTCATGACCTCTCTCATCTCGTAGGTCCATCCAGTTCAAATAATAAATATAAAAATAAATATAAAAATAAATATAAATATAAGGATAACGCGCGCCCATAACACCAGAACACAGTTATTTCTCTTGCATGGACACAGATTAGAGCGCATAAAATGCATGCGCAAATCAATCGCAGCTTTTATGAATGAAGCAAAGAGTAAGCGAAAGAAGAGGATCGCGCTATCGATCGCAGGGAATGAAAGGGGATGTCACTGCAGAAACTGGTTTGGTATACACTGATTGATCGGCGGCTGCCTTCGCACCCGTGCACATCTCCCACATATTACATTCACACGGCAAAGGCCGAGATCCTTCCCGTTTATTCTGCGCATCGCTTACACAAGCCACTTCTTTCGAGATAACGCCAAAGTAAGTGCTAAATTGATTTTCTTAGCCATATTGTTTACAGCAGTACAGCCTTTTTGTATTCTGCTCCCTCTCTTTCTCTCCGAAACACAAAGTTTGTCGCTGTGTAAGCTAGCCATGTTACAACGTCTTGCATGAGAGAGAAGATCACTGATTGTGAATTAGATCCATCTTTGCTTATCTTCTCGCATTGTGTACGATACAAGGTTGTTGTTTCTTCTTCTTTGAATCAATGGGCACTTGTACGATTTATATCCATAAAGGAGAAAACTATAGTCATGCAACCAGATAAAGAAAAAATAATTACACTGCACAGACTGTGGTAGAGCGACAATAAGTAACGATAGGATAGATCATTCAAGGAGTTTACGAGTCAAACTCTCTTTTCTCCTTCGCAGCAGTTTTTTCCTATCACTCGGTAGCTACCATCATATGATTCTCGTATTGTTTGGCTGTTCATTGCTCTTCACTTCGTTAGGCGCGATTTGCTAATTCACAAAAATGGCAAGACAGCAGTTACTGCTATATATAGGTCCGATCATTCTAACGCGATAAGCAAATCGAAACTAATCGTGAACTCCCAGCATTCCTCGCGGACTATATACTTTGTGTTCGGAATATTCGTCCATTAGTTTTAGTCTTTGGTATTTGGTCTCTGGTTTATTTTTCCATTATACTATAATATATATCAATATACCTCTTGAAGGTTATTTCAATCGAATACGTATAGGTATAACAATATATACTACAATGTAGATTGTAGTATATATAAATGCAATGTAACTGGATGCACCCGAAGTCGTAAACAAATTTCCCGAGCTTCCGAAAACATCCTTCGTCTACGCTAAAGTGCAAACCCACGCGAAGTGTTCGGGAGTTTATCAGCACGTGGGGCCGATAAGATAAATGAAGCGCGCCTGGCTTTCTTTCTGACGGTGCACAACCTACATTTCTTTTTATTTTCCTTTCATCATCATTACGAGAAACAAACTGAGCTGGCTAATACACACAGATAAGCAGTGGCCACCGAAGCTGAATCTGTTAATTGCTAATGGATGGTACGTGTGTCGTGTCTCGACACGCATCGATAAATATTCAGCCGATTGATACGAGGCAATATCGCGCATTTGCATACCTGTGCTCGTCCGAATACGTGTGCCATAATTCAGCGGACTTTGATTATTTACAAATTCGTACGCTAGAGAAATAAAGTACGACGATGTGAATACAAGTACTATTTCTACATACTATTGCCATTGCAGCTGATTCAGTTCTTTCGATATATCCGCATTTTCAAATTCAGAGGGATATTAATCATCGGCGCAAGAAAGGAGCAGCCGCTGCTTCTGCTCGGAAATTTTATTTCTCTGAAAAAAAACGTTGCCCATGCCCCTGCGCGCTTGGAATAATAAAAATGTCCCCAACCGAAGCGCCGTATCAGAAATCTTAATATGTCCGAGGATGTTCTTGCGGCGGCGAGAGTCAGCGATTTCCTCTTCGGCCGCCAATATAAATGTCCTACATTGATTTAGTCATGTGTCCGCAGCTCCAATACGAGAGAGGACCAATGTCTCAATATCTCGCCTCGTCATGGAAATTGAGCAGCGAGCACAATCTGCGAACGCGACGCGAGGGAGGGGTTAGCCAGAGAAAGGGGACTATCCGAAATAACGTGAAAAGTGATGGATGTCTCCAGCGAGCCTTTGTCCAAGTTAGTATCTCCTTCTTTCCTGCATGTTAAATTCTATACATATGCCCGATATATATATATATATATAGTCCCTCGTCGCATAAGCAAATAATACTTTAATAACAACATTACTTTCAATCTACATGGAAATATGCATATCCTCGAAAAGAAAAAAAATACAAATACCCATACATTTTTATTTCCTGCAATAAATTGTCACGAGTATGAGAAAGTAAAACGCACGCGGCCGTTATGCAAATATAGTGTTATACACCCGCTTCGTTTCTCATCGAAATAAATAATAAAACGTAGTGTCGCGTCTTGCCGAACACGTGAAGGGAAGTTGTAGCAAGCGGGTCGTCGCTACGACGACTTACCCACAAAAGAAACAGCCGCTATAGAAATGATCGACTCTTCCTCTTTATTAATTACTCATGGACAAAGTAGTCTTGTAGACGTAACCGATACGTTGCACTACTAGATACAACAACGCAGGTGTTCTGAAGTATATAATTTCTAAGAAGCGCGTGAGCTTGTCACGATACCGCAAACTATTCCTATACTACGTGGGAACGTTATGCACGAAAGCTTTGCCTGTATGTGTTCGCTTCGGTCGAGGCTTTGCCGATTCTTATCCTTCGTTTCACTGGTTTTTCCGAGTTTTTCTATGCAGCGAACATGCCTGCGTCTAATTATGGCTTTTAACGCTCATTTTTCTCAAGAGACTCTCTGACCAGTAGATTTGAATGTTTTACACAAAGTTTAATCATACAACTATAACAGTAGTAATTAAAGCAACAGAGTATGGCATCGCGCGGAAAATCGAGTTTTTTACTTTCTCGCGTAGTCAAAGAGAGACTAAGGATGTAGTTTTTTCTTCGTCATCATTAAGTACAGTTGACTCCATAGTAAACAGAGACAAATATTTAACATTGCTTATCCCGTTTTCACATATGAAGGACGTCATTTACGTAACTGAAAAAATGAGTCAAAGAACAAAAAGTCCTGTTTCATCTCACGTTCAACGAAGTATACGCTACACTATTACGAGTAAAATAATCTCAAAAATAATACACTGAAAAAGTGCCTTGAACTTCACTTCCAATCGTAATAAAAACGATAGAAACGGACGAGAGGGGGAAAAAGAAGGAGCGTGATAAAAAAGCGAATAAGCGTCGGAGATCCGGTAATTGGCAGGGCGTAAATTGCCTTTGGCCGTAATTCGCAGTCGAATTGGCCGGTCATGCGTGCACGTCCACTCATATTATTCCCGCGGGACAGGTGCATGCGGGCCTTTTTTACAAATCGATCTTCTCTCCTTTCACTTTATTCTCGAGTTTTTATTGTCCTTTGGTTTGTCTTTAAAGCGAGCTTTCAAGACGGATGAATCTCATCTCATGCCGGGAGACGGCGCGTGCCTTCATGCCGAAGTGCGCATGACCAATTGTGGCACGTGGATAGGAGTTCTACGCCGATCAGCTATACGTTGATTATACTCCGTTAGGCGGAGAGATAAAAGCTTGGGAGAATGGAGATAAAGCGATTTTTTCTTTTGGGGCTTCAAGGTTTTACTGTGGAGAGAAGTATTTCTCAAATACGTGTAAATAGTTGTTAATGAATCGATAGGTTATAAAAGATTGCACATATATTATAGGCAGAGCAGCAGAGCAGCAGAGCAGCAGAGCAGCAGAGCAGCAACAACAAGACAACGAATGTAACGTCGAACGCGCGCTTTCGCTCCGCGAGTATTCGAAATAGAATGGCGAGAACTGATCACGAGTACGGGCTTTTTGGGTCATTATAATTAGACCTAGACATATGTACTCCAGGATAGCGAGCCGAAAGGTTTGTTTGCTCGAAAATAGGATATTTTTCCATGTGTGCTTCGTTGAATGCAGAAGTGAGAAAATCTTTTGTCTCGACACTTTATGCCAGGCCCTTTGTCTCGAACTCTGTATCGCGAGCGCGGATAAACTGCCACTGGCGCTGCCCGATACTGCTGCTCGCTTACAAGCACGGAGATATTTTTAAATCGCGTGACGTCATCGACCCTCTTTGCGCGAGCGTTCAATTTGGAAGCCGTACGCGCAAGCAAGAGAGTTGAGCGGAACTTGTACATATATTATATTTACTCAAGGTGCTGCATCTTAATTTTTCCAAGAAATCATCGCCACGTATGTTCGACAAAAATATATTGAAGCGAGCATTGTCCTGTTCGTATCTATGCTGCTGATCTCTTAAAGCCATATAATTAGAAAAGTAAGCTGTAGACGCGATCAATCGATAAGCGTTATCCTACAGTAGCAAACGTGAGAACAAGCGCGCGACACGATTCTCGCTAAGATAAGTTCCATCCCTGCTAGTATGCACACTTATTTCCGAAGCCCCGGCTTAATTTTCATTGGTCGTCGTCTATGTTTTCGTTATGTGTGGGTTTCTGCAAAGTTCTAGACACCGTTCTCTCCTCTCACACTCATACATAGACACACACACAAACACGTTTATTAGAGCTTCATAGGGGCCGATGGTTTCCCATGGCGCGCTACTGCTCTGCGTCCATTAAGGAAATGCCCGTAGATGGAGTAGGCATGTTCGAACATCCGTTGTTTCCGACTGCTATATGCTTTCTTTTCTTCAACGAACTTCTTAGAATGTAAATTAAAAGCTTTTAGAACTTGGCTCATTACTTTCACGCGAGCATATGAAAAATGGTAATTAAAGTGATAGGCGTTCGCTATTGTCATGGTGGGCTAGTTGTCAATGAAAAATTTCCTTTAGTGACCTGTATTGTAAGTCCCTTGCGTGGGTACAATTTATAGAACACAAGTTGACGGCGACAAATTAGTGGACTTTGGCTACAATATTTTCGAAGCAAGAGAACCGACGTCATTTTACCCGTTAACGGACCGGATGTTATGCTACTACTGTACCGAGACTCGGCGTTAAGTGGCTGCTTGCAGAATTCGAATATTCATTACTGTAGTAACAAGATTTAATAATTACATTTCTATACATCGTCGTCGTTTCCAAGTTGTCTGTTCATCATTTATTGACTATATACTATATACTATGTAAGTCATTCAATTAACTATATAATAATAATTCATAAATCGGAAATACTAAGCCAATTAGATAATTCTAGTATTAAGTGTAAAATTTGTGCCTAAAATATATCAATATAAACATTCAGTTGGACAATGGAATAGTCGTTGTAGCAATAGCATCCGTGTTACCTTTCCACCGCAGTCGTTTATTTTTGTGAATAGTCGTAGGAGAATTAGAAGAAACGTAATGGTAAAACTTGATTTTCTCGTATGTTATTTTCAATGTATCGCGTTTCCTGGACTTTTCCCGGAGCTCGGCGCGTCACGAGAGTATGACTAAATGTCTTGATGTGTGCTTTTTCGCTGAGCTGTCAGTGATCTCGAGACAAAGAGATCTCACTTTCGTAGTCTCATAAAGGAAGTACCGAATCGCGTAGCAATAAACATTGCAACGTCCATTAAATTAATACGTGCTCTGTTAAACTTATCAAAGTAAACAAAAAATTGCTATTCAAAGGCAAGTCGATGCAAACTACACGTTGATGACTATACATTAATCTCAAGAAAACAACAAAGAGTATTCATGAATTATGAAATAAATGGGTGTTTAATCAGCTTGTTAAAAGATAAATCAAAGGTGATGGATGAAAAGTAGCGGCCGCACAATGTCAATTAAACAATTACTAGCTTAAAACGACGAAAGCGAGTAAGTTAAGGTATCGGAATTAAAGAGTATCGCAAATAGCTCGTCGTTTTCGACGAAGGCAGTCGATGCGCGAAAGAAAAGAAAGAGAAGCCTGAGAAAAATCGAGGAGGTGATAGAAACATGGACAACGTGAACCCATATACATTGGGGCCAAACAGTGATGGGCCAGGTGCACGCATACGTAATTTCCCGGAGAACGGATATGCGAACCACCGACATCTCTCGATCGCTTTTTCCGTCCGTATGTACCTGTACTTATTTCGTTACTCATCGATTCGTTCTTTCTAAGCTGATAATTTGAATTTCTCCTGTCTTGTACAATGTATCCTCTCGAATAATCGATTCTTCGATCGCTAAAATTGTTTCTTTCGATTTCTCACGGATAACTTTTTCTTTTTTAAAGAAGTTATTTATTCTTTTTTCCATGTCAGTCGCTTTTACGAGGCATATGGGCGAATGGGCATATATCTATACCACGGATCGTGCTGTACTGTGTTGTATGTATAGGTATAGTGCTACAAGATAGCATAATAAATGACCGCCTTAAAAACCGGATAATTAGTCTTGCGTGTGTCAGTTAATCGTTGGAGGTTACAAAATTGTTCTGATTATTACGATGGCGTTAAGGAGTATTATTATTTTTCAAAGGAATCAATTAGGATGATTGTTGCGGGACTCGTTAAAAGTTTTGCACCTAGATAATGCTAAGGTATTGTCGGAACGTTAAAATTAAACGACGGCTTTGAGAAAAAAAACGTCAAGCGTATTCTTTAATAGGTAAATAATCAGTAATTTTGTATACTAACTCAATTTCGATGAAGTACGAAAAGGAAAACAACAAGTCGAGACATCGTACAAGACATGGTGACATCCTGCTGCAATTCAAATAGACGCAATTAATGCGCAAAAAGAAGCATCCTTAGCTGGTATTCCCCCGTGTATTCCACAGGGCATCTCGTGGTTGCGCGTAAATTATTTATTAGACACACAAAGACGCGTACGCACACACGAGAGTCTCATCTATGCGCGACGTATACATAACCGACAATTAGCAGCTGATAAGCTACGTGAGCGCACTTTGCTGATGCAGTGACGCACATGCATACGCTGGTCTCCATTGTGGTCGCGCGGGAAGCGTTGATCTTTATAAGGGCAAAATACTGTGCACGGACGTGGTAGCATTTTTTTGCAAATTTTCTGCGCTTTAAAGACTCTCGTTGTCGGGAATTTTTTGAACGAGCGTTATTTCAAGATAGCATTCTGTGTCTCAATGCGCCTTTCATTTTTAAAAAAGGAGTTCATGTGTAATTATATACAGCACAGTTTATAGCGGCCTCAGTTTGGAAAACTGTGAGTTCAAGCTCCCCCCCCCCCTTCTCTCTCTCTCTCTCTCTCTCTGTCCCATTTTAGGAAAAAGAAAAATTAATAAAATCTATTAGTTCTCCAAGGCTGCATTTACAAAGTCTTGTGTATATGCCTCGCTTACACATAGCCACACAGTACATAAGACGCTCTTAATACGGTAATTCATTACAGCGGTACCGCCTACAAAATTGACTCCGCTCAACGCAATAAAGCCTCTGAAAAGTTTCTTATTCGGCGCAATTCTCGTAAAAAAAGAAGGATGAAAAATGTGCGCGGGGGTCAGTAATAAAGAGTCGCTGCGCATAATTAGTGTTTAATACCGTCCGACGGCAAAAGAATATAGCTTAAATTTTCAAGGCCACGCATTTACGTACTTTCGCGGGATCGTTAAAAACTTTCACGGCACGCGCATAAAATGAGAATGGCTTCCACTAGGGAGAATCTCGGGTGGACGTGCGGCCCGATAAAAGTGCGTTGGACTACGGTAAAACGATTGTTATGCTGCCTTTGATGCGTGATTAAGAAGATTTTCCTTGGGTCGTCAACTGTACTCTGCAGCATAATGTATTACACAACTATCTCGGTTGTTTACTTATTCTAACAACTTACGTCTACACGATTGCACTGCTAAAAAGCTTCTTTTAAAATCTTATCAATTTTAATGTTATTATGTTATTATTAATTGTTATCAAGCGAAATTCACATATTAGTACATCATTTTTATAAATATTTAGTTTTATTGATTTGACGTATATTAGAAAATTGACGTTTCGCACTTTTGCGCTACAATTGCATTTGAATAATGTCCTCTGCAATACCACGATGTGGCAAAGAATTTAATGAAAATAAAACTAACCTGATTTTGCACTTGAGAATTACACCAGAATTTTATATTATAGCTAAAACACTATCGCCCGAGGGTATTTTATGCGTCGCCGAAAGAAATAAAAGAGAGACAGAAAAAATAAAGAAAGACGATTATCCATCATTTTGCAGAGACTTTTCTTTGGTACGCGAATTCTTTTTCCAGCACGCTGCGTGAGTCTATTGCAGGCACGGGACTTTCGTAATTGTATAATTGGACCGTTTCCTTCAGACCCGCTGCTGTCTAATAGTTATAAAATTCTGCCTTTTCTTTTTGTAAGCGCAGTGGTTCGATGCAATTTTTTCTACATAGTTTTGAAATAGTTCTAAAGTGATCGCGAGATTAAAAAAATCTATTTATCAAACGTCTTAGGATTGATCCAAGCAAGAGCGTAGCATAAGATATAAGGAGTCGAGTAGATGCAAGAAATTGTACGATTATTATCTTGCGAATGGTCAAATGTTGTTCAGTTACATAGAGACGGACTCAAGAATGAAGAAACGCAGTAACATTAGTACGTATATGATTGTACAGCAACGTAGCTTCACTCTGCCATTGAAGGTTAACAGTTGTTTTGCAGGACGTTGAGGTCTGGAACGAACGAGTAACGGGATTCATATTTTAAAGGTGAATCGACAAGTAATATACGTGACTTAATTGGGCAAATGTAGAGTCTAGCGTGTAGCTACTTGCTTATAGTTTCCATATAAAAATTTGACACTAGAAACAAATTAGTAGAAAAACAATTTATTTCTAATGATGTTGGAATTTCGAGAACCGTTACAGACTAACATGTTCACAGCAATAACTCTGCCGAACCACGCGCAAATTATTAAAATTATTTGCTAATCTACGCGGAGAATAATAAGGAGAATAATGTCCCTCGGCTGCGAGAACGCATAATCGAAAATCCGCTTGACAAGCCGCTTCCACTTTCGAAGAATAAAACGAGCGCTATGTTCGTAATTACAAAGTCTTAAAGAGCAAGTTTATATCTCTGAAAGGTGATGAAAGAAAAAAGACTTAGTAGGCTTTATTAGTAAAATGTACATCGCGTTATGCTGCTAGACAGAAAATGAACAAGACACCGCGCACGCGTAGCTGAGTGAGCGTCGTCTTATGTACGGGGAACCGCTGAGTTCGTCTCCGTCTCCAACTCTGTGCACATGTCCATGTGCAAACTAAGTGCTTTCGCGGAGCAAATTGTAAGCCCAGCATCGTACGACCCTTGAGGCTCGCTGCGAGCGACCAGTCAAATGAGTCTTCGCGATTATAGTCGGTTCTGTCGCCGATCATGATTATCTCTCTGAAATTGCGCGCGACGCTCGTGGTAATTTGCGCCTCGGGCGAGGAAAAGAAAGACGAACTAGCAAGACAACGTATCCGTGACTATCGAGTAGCTTTCGATTCCACTGCGTCATATGCGAAACTTGTGTTTTTATACGTCTAATTTTAATACTTCTGATCGAGTACTTAGTGTTGTGTTACGACTCGCCTTCATTTTTATTCTAGCATTTAGCGGTAACTACAAGTTGCCCTTCCATGTGTACGTAACAAAATATAACGCCCTTTTTGTGTCTTCTTCTAACTTCATATATATTTATTCTGCATTCTTAAAAAATACAGGTGCTGTGCACAATGTGCATGTTGCTATAGGTATATACTTTACAGTATCTCTATATATATATTAAATGTTTAATAGATACTATAACGTCTCGGTGGATACCCATACGATATCCAATTGACGCGATTATTGCACAAACACTTACAGAAGTGCCATCTATACATATTTTCTTAAAACTTACGTGGTAGGAGCTTTCGACGATTTTATGAGAATCATAACTCACCTGAAACACAAAGGAAGAAAATCATCAGTTTTGAAATTTGAAATTTATTCAATTTAACCTACATTTATTTCACATATCCTCAGACGACTATTTGGCTAAAAGACACGTAGTATTGATATACGTAGGTATCAAATATAGGGGATATATGCAGGTAGGTGATGGACGCAGACAAGGAATTCGAAATCGGTTTTGGTGTGAAGGGAGGGAAAATTAAAATAATACGACAATGATGGCAAAAGCTGTGCTTTTGTGTGGCTTTTGCGCGGCACACAGCATGTCGTGAAAGCATTTCCATTGCAGCGAGAGAGTCGTCTTTGAACATTTTGATAATATATTTGATTGCATTATTATTAAATGACGCAGTAACATACGTATACGATTCAATGTTATAAGCGTAAATATACATAGAAGTCTTCAATTTCAAGCAAACACAAGTTCAGAGAACTATAATTTCAAAGTGAAATTTCCTTCAAACAGTGGCAAAGTTTGTCGCGAAACGTCATTGACTCGTTGCGCTCCGTTTTGCAAAATCAAGAGCGAATGCGTAATTTAGTTAAATAATGTGACCGAGAAATTCTCTCTGAGGGACACTATCTAGATAGATAACAGAGCGAGGCAGAAAGGGTTAGGGTTGCAGCAAGCTCAAAAGCATCCTCTGCAGTGCGCGTATGTGTGCAGATCGTGTGGCGCGTCTGAGCTAATGCCCGTTTCCGCGGCGAGTTACATTCACAGCGCGTACACAAGGGGTTGCTTCTGTAGCCGTCTACTTGCTTCTCCCCGCATCCTCGGCTAATTAGTATGTAGCGCGCCGCGGGAAATTAGGCGGTGGACGCGGTTGCATACGAAAGGCCATACGCACGACGAGTTGCGTCCTGTCTGCCTACGAGCTATCTGCTACCGCTGCTAGTAACGCACAGTAGCACACACAGTAACACACACAGTAGCACACACGGTAGTATGCACAGCCCATAGTATTACTGTCATAGTAGTACTGTCGTGGACGAAGAAAACGGGCTGTTAGCTGTTCCGTAACTGCTGCCTTCGTCTCTGTTTCTGTATAGAAACGACAGAATGAAAGGAGATAAAATATCAGAAGTGAACAGTTGCAGCTTTGATGAAGAAATTACTCGCACTAGAAAAGCCGCAGATCGTGTACTTACTTATCATTTTCATTGGGTGCAAACGTGTATGCAAACGCGTATGTCCGCGACTCTGAATTGATACCGCGCACACAGCTACGGCTCGCCGTTTTGCATGAAAGCAATCGATAAAATTAATCGCGAAAATTAATCGCGAAAATTAATCGCGAAAATTAATGCGAAAGGCAAAACACGCAAGACCAAGTCCGAGAGAATAGTCCGCATCGGAGCGAGAAAAGGGGGAGGGAAGGAGCCTCGCAGTCTACCGTCTCTTGTAACACTCTCGCATGTATGCGTTCAGATACATGCGCGTTCCACGCGCACACGCACACGCACCCACTCACGGTTATAGAAGTGCGCATTCCGAGAAGCATCCGACGCGGGGTGAATGAAACTCTCGGCGCGGTTCTGAGAAGCGAGGAGCGATCATTAATTATTTATTATCAATACGAGGTCGTGACCGCGTAATTGTTACTCGCTCCGCGCGCTGACGGGACGCGACGAAAAAATCGAAGGAAGTACGCCGATAAATATGTAGGAGAACATCGAAGCTCTCGGATAAATACTTACACATTTCTGTAGGTCTTTAATGAATCATGATATATTAGGGGCTGGGACTGCGATATTACATGTATTCACCATAACAAACAATAACTTTAACAGTACATTTTATTGAAACGTCTGTTCAAGCATCGCTTTATATACCATATACTATGCATTTGCATTATACTCAATATTCATTGAATTTCGTCATCATAGAGGGATTCAAATTTTCATCGTTTTACCGCGAACGTTTGCGATAACTTTTTAAACGCCTCTTTAATATTTACATTCACCGTGGCTGTACGGATCCTATGTGTGATCCCTGTGTGTGATCCTCGTCTGTGCAGTGAACGATGAAAAAAACAATAACACCCCGTAACCTAATATCACCTCGTCGTATCTGTAGTGTATACCATGGTAAAGCTAATGATAACAATAAATCAATAGCGCTTCGAGGACAAAAATCTCGCAGATCTCAGAGCGGACGAAAAAACGAACGCGTGCCCGCATAAATCACACGCTATTATTTATATTCGCTTTAAAACAAAACCGGTCACATTCTATCCGCATAAGTACAAGCGCGCGAAGCGGTCGGTCAAGACGTCGCTAGACATGCCAGCATAGCGTGTAACCTCAATAAAAGCGCAATGCTAGGCACGTAAACACGATAGAAAGATAGAGGCAATCACAACTATACGTATAGAAATAGTATTTCGGCGAAGCTCGAAGATGCGACAGCAGTAGGTGTCGCGCATGTCACTGCATTAATTTTCCTATCTAGTGGCTATCATTGAATTGTCCTAATTACATGGCTGTACAGTACAAGTAAAAGTGGGAAAGTAAATCGGTCAAAATCAGAAGCTGCTGACTATAAATATCGTCTTGTTGCATCTAATTCTCTTTGAATTGCTATCACAGCAGAGTTGTTGAGTGATAGTACAAGTACGAGGATACAAAAAAGTTTCGTCTCATCCGTATGGCTCCTAGGTTATCTCCAAGTAGTTGTTGTTAATGAGTCATTTTGCGGCTGCAAGTGCACCAACAAAGTACAACTCTCTGGATAATCATCGAAGATCCGAGAATTCGAAAAAAGTGTAGAATCCACAGCGTGGGTTCACGAGAGAGTGAGAGCGGGAGGGAAAGAGAAGAAGAGAGAAAGCATAAAGTATATACCTGAAAATATCCCGAGAGAAAGTCAGCGGAGACCTAACTATTGGCTCCTTTGGGCAACAAATACGTTTACAGTTCCGAAAACAGCAAGAGTGAGAAGAAAACAATAGGAAAGAAAAAAGAAACAATCGCAGAGGGCTTAAGGAGTTTACAACCCCCTCGTAAATGAGCTATGCTTTGAAGAATTTTTTTCGCATTGTATAACGCAGTTTCTCGCCATGTATAGTAATAAGATTTTGGACCTGCTGAAGGGTCGCCGGCAAGGACAACTGTGGCAATAAAAGGCAAATGAACGCTGGGTCACGTACGAGCACTAAAGCTGAAGGGAGGGACTGGGCTAATCGCAGCCTCTTTGCGGTTTCGCGCGTAACGGGTGGCGATGCTTCTCCTCAGCAGGTACACACAGAAGCGTAACCTGCCGGTGGCCGTTCGAAAGAGCGAGAGAGAAAGAGAGAGAGAGAGAGAGAGAAGGAGAGAGAACATACCTGACCGCTCACTTGTCCTTCAATGAAAAACTGTCGTATAAGCTTTCGCTGATATTTACGAGTTGGGAATTGCTAAACTTTCGGTGAATAGGGCATATCGGCAAGTTAGGATGCAACGCTGTTAGCTGGTATAAAATTATCTGTTTTCTGATACTAGAATCTACTATTATTTACAATCGTACTTCGATTCTTAAAACATTTTATGCAGCGATGTATTTATGAATGACTCAGTGACAGAAGAGCATGCGCTTTCGACTTATTTTTTTCACTTTTTGTTAAAGTGCTATATACTACACAAGCACACAGAGTCTGTTGTGTCGAGAAGACGTGTGTTTCCTAACAATAACATGCTCGTAGTTCATGGTTTATTAAGCCTGAATGTGCGCTCCAGCAAACAATGTACGTACGCACGCGCGCGTATAGAGCAGAGAAGTTCTTCGAAATTTTTATTGTTCGAGCCGAACTGAATTAGAATATATAGCTATGCGTAAATGGCAAAGAAATCACTGATAATAATGGCCTCTTTTTTAACTCTCCTCGAAGCGAATGCAAGTATTTCGTAACACACCTTATTATTAGCCTCAACGCAGTGCGACGAAAGAATGCGATCTGAACACACGGAGCGAGATTCCGGAACAATGAAACCTGTTTTATTACCCGGTCTAATAGCATAATGCAGTTACGCCAATATGACTGCGCAATCATATTTTATCCGTACTTAGAATCTCAAAAAGCACGCCATACCCCACTCTCTTGTCCAGCTCCGTACTGCTTCCAGTATCCGGGCGGCGAGAGACTGCATGGACTGGAAGTTGCTGAGCTCCTCTGCTGCTGCTGCTGCTGCTGCTGCTGCTGCTGCTGGAAGTTCGACGGAGATAGCTGTAACTTAAAGTCGGACTGGAGTCGATGAAGCGGTGGCGAGGACTTGCTGTTGGCGAAGCGAGCAACAGCCGCCTGTAGCTCCACATTACGCTTTGTATCAATTCCAAAATCACTCAGCTTGAAGCTCGCCTGGTTCATCTTGAAGTCCACGTTGTTCTTGAAACTACGATTCATCTTGACTTAAATTTATCTTACGCACTAGTATTTCTACAGGATTGATTTGATCTTTAAGACATTTTCATGATCTTCAGCGCTGCGCATAGGTGTCGTCGTTTGTCACCAGCTGCAATGGAAGATTTACTACACTATTCTGCGCGCATCGCGAGTTTGTTGCGATAGAAAAGCAAAGAGGCGTTCGCTCGGAATTGATCGCCGTCACTTTAATCGTGATCTCGCACGGTCGCGTGTCTAGGACGATCGAATGCAACTGATCTTTCGCGCTGCCTTGACACGGTTGTCTGCGCGGATCAGAACACAATCGTGTTCCGTGTGTCCAAGACTACGCACTTGATTTGATAAACTTCACTTTTAACCAACAGTAGATTTGATAAATTGAAGAAAATTCTGATGCACAAGTTCACTTATACAGGCAAGTATGTAACGCTCGGTAAGTTGGCAGAAAGATCGGATGGTAGCGAGTCCGCAACTGTTGAGCTATTGTTACGTGTATGGTAGGTACTGCTGCACTACTCGCGGGTTCAGAGCGTCGCGGTCCCCACCAACTGTCGGAAAGAGAGAAAGAGAGAGACTGCATAGACCGCACACTGTTGCAGCACGGGTTCTATTCGCTGCCGTCGCGATACTCTCCCTCCAGTTCGCGACAGGCTTCTTTTGACCCTTTTACGCTTACTCTACAGCTAATAAAATACACTCTTTTATCACAATAAAGACGACCTAATCGAACGCTCAACCTGGTTCAAGTAGGTTGTCTTTATTGTGATATTGTCCGATCAGTGTATGATATTAGTGTATGATATGCTGAAACTTGCAGCCATAGACAATAAAAGTTTTCTCTACAAAAGAGACAGGAGCCAATTACGCGATCGAAGTTTCGAAATAGTTATGAATTTTGAAAACTCAGAGAGGGAGAGAGAGAGAGTATATTATGTACATCGTTTGACAAGCACGTTACAAGGAATATTGCTGTAATGTATCTTATCCGTAATTTAATTATAACGATATGACAAGGAATTAATTAGCATAGAAACGGAGATACTGAGAAAATCGATGAAAGTTTTCTACATAATATTATTAACCGACCGATGTTTACGCGTCGCTCGAGTCGGATTTAGAAAGGACATTTATCTTCCGACGTGCGTACGACTTCCTCTAGTTCTATTCGTGTACATGCGATGAATATACTGAACATACACAATTTTTCTCTTCATAACGAAACCATGAATTTACGCTGCTTTCTGCGTTTTATTCATCTTCATTCTACACGTTGAATCGATGTATTTATACAGTATAAAATGCAGCTGTACAGTAAAACCATCATCAGAAGCACAATCATTGGACACAGTATGACAAGATAAACGAGATGCGACTTGCTCACCTCGTCCTTTGCAAGGGACTCTCATTCTCCTCTCTCTCTCTCTCTCTCTCTCTCTCTCTCTCTCCATCTCCCTCTCTCTTTCTAACTTTCTTCAATGCGCTGTACCGTTCGGCCCGGTTCTACAACTAGATTCTCTCTGAACTGGTGCCTGGTTGTCTCCCGCGGCTATCGAGCGTTGAATCGTGGGCTGCATGGTAGCGTGGGCCTAGACCTTTGCACGCCTCGACTGTCGTGCCCTTCTCTTCTCTCTGTACGGAGAATGGTCTGCACCGTTGCGGCTACTACTCTGCTGGCGTGCGAGACCAAGTGGCGACACGACCCTTTTACGCTTTCATTTGCACAGGCCGTGGCGTGCTCAACGAGCTGGAGGATGTCTGGCCGCTGGATTTTTGTCTCAGGCTCAATTCAAGAGTATGTATTGCTGGCGAGACTGCGCTGATATTTGCGATGTAAT
The DNA here is from genome assembly GCA_018906985.1 of Apocrypta bakeri. Classification (NCBI taxonomy): domain Eukaryota; kingdom Metazoa; phylum Arthropoda; class Insecta; order Hymenoptera; family Pteromalidae; genus Apocrypta; species Apocrypta bakeri. The sequence continues at coordinate 1,587,593 of JACCIA010000019.1, read as the reverse complement.
TCAGTTTTCTCCGAACGATTCACTTCGAAGAAATATCGGAGCTTCATTGTGCCGAGCACAAATGCGGATCAATGTAGAGGATATAAATCAATTCGTAAAGCGTATTATTTTCAACTAAATTCCCTCGTGAATAATGATCGCTCGCTGTAGCGGAGACGCGATGATTAATTGTTGTTTATCTTACTGCTAGTAGGTTATAGCGATAATGGAGTTATTCGTACATAAACGCCAAGAGTACGCTCTCTGCTGTTGTTACTATTTTAGTTTTGTATTTTACATAAAACAGAACACGAAACGTACAAGAAATCATTTTTTCTCTGGCCTCTAAATCTAGACTGATCGTGTAAAAGTTTGTTCTAATTTTATAATAAGTATGAAAGAAATATTGACACCAGTGTTATAAAAAACATTCTTGATTTCTAACTTATGGAATACGTCATACACTATGCTTCAAATGAATATGTATATAGATATATGTCGAGAAATAATGTAAAAAATAAAGATAATCCGAAGCATTTGTGCGGCATCCGGTAGCGCAGTATAAAGGATCTTAAATCCTCTCATAAAACTATAGCTGCGATTCAGAAGTGTAGATATGTACACACACACACACACATTTATATATATATATATATATATATATAATATAATATAATATAATATAATATAACATATATATAACAGGATTCTAGGATTCCATCCCTCATATTCGTATTCGTGCATTATATAGCCGGTGACGCCCAAGAGTAGAGCCGCCGTACGTCAAGAGAAAGGAGCTGCTACGCTGCACTATAGATATATAGCTATATACGCGTGTATATCACTCTCATCAGAACTCTCCAAACGAGCGGCTCGTCGCATTGTGCAGTCTCTCGTTATATCTAAACGCACAGTACGCTCTGCTTCCTCAGCCAATCACTTATATTTGCTTGCTCGTTGCGACATGAGCAGGTCTACCTTGCATAGGGAGTCGACACTCTACCGTCATCAATATTATTGCAAACGTTATTACAGTACAGTAGCCTAGCCCTTCTCTCTCTCTCTCTATCTCTCACGGCATTTTATCTGACGAATCCACACGCGCAATTATCATCGGCTTGACGGAGAATTGTAGTAACAACAATTGATCAGAGACTTGGAACACGACACTATTAGTATTAGATTTATTTCGCAGAAAAGAACTGTGACAAATGCATTAATAATAGTTCTTTCCGAAAACCTGAAATTGATCTGCAAAAAATCGTGTATTTATACGTATCGCGACGAGAAGCGTTTTGTGTAATCGATTGATTCGATTTAAGAGCCTATTGGCATACGTGGAGAATATAATGTGAGGTGCTTTGGGGCTAATGCAGTGCATAACATTTTATATTGAGGGTCTCAATGAAAATGGTGATGTCTCGTAAAGATATTCATGCATTTTTTATCAATACTTATAAGCTGGTAGAGCCTGTTATGTTCGACTCTCGCCGATGACGGAGTCACTCAATTTAGAGAGTCTTCGTACATATTGAAGTTTACTATCTAGATTTTCATGAGATATCACGAGGTAAACTAAGAGTATTTAAAAAAGCCTTATATTATATTATTAAAGGCATACGTTATTATTAAAAATTAAACTAACCGTTCCGGACGGTTCCACTAGCACGGACAATATTTTTTGGTAACGACTCTGGTGCTACTGTTCCTATATTATGCCAGCGAGATGCCAGCCGACTGGTCGATAGCTTGATCATATAATTATTATTAACTACACACACAACACACACACACACACACACACACACACACACACACCACGCACGCACACCACACACACACACACACGCACGCACGCACACACAGACATATATAGATATACATGTAAACTCACTTATGTAAATATAAACATAATGTACATATATACATTATGTTAGTTTACTATGTGAGGTCTGCAAATTCACGTAACGTAAGTTTATATTTAACAATATTACCTCAATTATGTAAAAAATGCAAACTAGACCAAATAAAATTATTAAAATAACGGATTATTAAAGAAAAACGTAGTTTCGGACAGTGGATACTGAGACAATTGACCAGAATTAATGAATTTGGTCCTGCAAAATGAAACAGTTAGTACTACTTTAAAGCTGAGATAACTTGGCCTGTGACTGTAACTGGTATTGACTTTTATTTCATAACCGTTTCTGTCGATTAGAAAAAAATATCGTAATGATTATTCTTTTTGTATTTCGTAATAAATAATTCGAACGAATTTTATTGAAAAAGGCACCTAAACGGTTCGCCGTGAAATCCCTATAGACTTATTAAAAAGATAATCGGTTCCATTATATAGCCATCTTTTGAGAGAGAGAGAGAGAGAGAGTTCCATTGGGTCCGTTTATATGGTACAGTCCGATATACAGCACAGCGTGAAATTAATCGACCACACAAGGAGCCACGTTTACTAGCTGACGGCGATGATAAGAGTTTTCAATTTGAGATTCGAACTGTCCGGCATCCGAACATGCCTGGAACTCTTCCAGGAAGCCTGTATTAATCACGCATCGAGCTTCATTTCTTATCATCGTAAAGCCTGCCCTGATCGTTCTGGTAATAATTATGTTTCCTTGTATTTTCATTTTTAGAAAGGTCAAGGCCTTTCGATGATTTTCTCTCTGCACTTTGTCTCACTCCGTGTAGCTTGTTCTACTCGGGATATTATTCTATTCCACTAAATATAAAATTTCGAATTTCGAAATGTACCAGTAGCACATCTTTCATAGAAGCACATTATTTATAGAGTAAGAACGTAATCATCAAATTCATTTTTTAGCAGTTATCGATTGTGCTATCCACGTGCGTTATCTAAAAGATAAACTTACGTTTACTTATTATCGATTCATTTATAGTAAAACTAGAGATAAGATAAGTGATTCCCAGTATAGTAATAGTTTGAAAAATATGTATTTAGTCAAGCTTGTAATAATTACATACAACATAGGAGCCTGAGAAGATAGAAAAATAGTTGGATAACAAAGTTACTGTATAAAAAAGCATAGCATACACAATAATTCAATCTAAGCTAAACGTAGGTATACAAGAGCCGAAGATCCACCTTCAGGAAGATTAGTTGGCTTTTCATCTGTTCAGCGTCGACAGACCTGCCATCGCAAGCGCTTTTAAGCATGTATGTGTGTATAATACGACATTAAGTACCAAGGCTTTGCTTGGATTAGGACAGAACGTCGTGCGTGGCGTTCGAAACGTGTATGCACTTTTTCGCCCGTTATTCGCATCTTTTTTCGTTATAAATATGTGTGTGTGTATATATATATATATATATATATATATATATTATGCAGCCACGTTGTGCGCATTACAACGTCTCCCCTAGATTTCCCGTCCTTTGACGAGCGTCACATTTCCCCGTATAAATATGGAGTTCGAGTGAATTCTCCAAAATAAATCGGCTTTTCGGAAAGCTTTGCACCTAACAGAGGGCGTATTTGTAGGGGATTTACGCGGCAATGGACAGACTATTGGTTCGAATGAGCCGACCGAGAGCAGATTCAAAAGGGATTCGTAAGCGTCACGTACGCGTATTGGCTGACTTCTTTATGCGAGCAAATAATTCTTACAAATCGTTACCAAGAATGCAGAGGGGAGATATATACATATCTAGAGTTATAATTTTTTATGTACAAGAGATAATTTCCGTAAATAAAGATGGTCGACTTTTGTTAATGATAAAATTAAAAAAAAATATAAGCAGTAGATTCGCCTCAAATCACAAGGTCAGCTATATAAAAGCCTGTTGTTAAACCTGCCAACTGTATAAGTAAAGCTTATCGTGCAACTCGTCCAGCACAGAGAGCGCGCGTGTGCAGCATGTAAAAAAGTGGTCGCGACGACGCCGACGACGATGACGCGCAACAGGTAGCTCGGAACTGGCCACATGCACTGCTACTACTGCTGCTGTACGTACAACTCCCCTTGAGATCTAGTGAGAAAAAGAGAGGATGGAAATGCGACTATATTATGTACCTACACCAATATTATGTATATTATTATATGTACCAATACGCAGGCTTTCTACTTTTACAATCTTTTACAAACAGCTTATTAATATAGTTTTATTTAGACCTTGATGATTTGACCTTATCGGCAACATGAGAGTATAGGCGGCGCTTCGACGATAACGAAATGTATAGATAAATTATTTGAAGCATTTTTTCTTCTCTCACTCATTTTAGCAGCGACTAACGGCTAATAAGTCTGTCGCTCGTGAAAAGCTGTGATGATCTCCTGCGTACTCTAGACATTCAATCATGTATCGTCAGGTGAATCTTAGCAGTTGCTATAGTTATAGTACGTTCGCTCTCGACATCTAACTACGCGTACAATATCGCTTGTCCGGAATGAACGATTCAGAGATTGTATGATTGAGACTCGCTCGGCGTAATGCTACTACCTGCTTATCTCGCGCAGCCGTTACAAGAACTTTTCGCGCGAACGCGGGGCATGAATGAACGATGCTTCGTCGGAGCCATTTTCATTTAACGATCGACGTTTCTTGCCTCCCCCCCTCCCTCTCGCTCTCTCTCTCTCTCGCGTGTACGAGCAGAGGCTGAAAAACGCACGCTCGTGATTTATGTAAAGTCGTTAGAGAGCGCTGCATCTCGCGTTTCACGTTCGTGCGTTTTAGCCGGATAATGGACGAAATAAAATCGCGCGCTGCTTCGTTAAGCGATCGTCTTTTTCTCCGAGCGATTTTTGCGAAATCTCCGAAGCTTGGTGTAAGAGAGGAAAAGGGAATTTCGAAAGCGGAACGCAGGCACTTTTCGCAGCAGCTCCAATGAAAAAGAGAAGGGTCAGTATAGACGAGCCGCGACATAATCGGTTGCATTCTCACAAGGCAAGAACCGAGTTTTTTTGAAGGCCTATATTATATTCCCGCGATACACGTTCCACAATATGGAGCTGTAGGTGTACACCCGGTCATGTGCAGAGTGGATATTCGCGCTCACGGCTCGCGCTCACGGCTCGCGCGAACGTGTCTGCGACGCATATAAACACAGAGGAGCTCGGCAGAATACGTGCTCCTGCGGCGATGTGGGGGCGCTCCTCGGCCTGGCGACATACAGGCTGCTCCGGTCGCCAGCTCGCGAGAGAGACAGAGCTAGATAGGAAGTGGGAGGAGAGGCCGAGAACTCGCATAGGTATCGAGTGCGCGGAATACCAAGCTCAGAGCTGCAAAGCCGCGTGGGCAGTTTTGCTCTCGACACTTTTGCTTTTGCTCGCCGACTATGTAATCTGCTTATTATCCTTTTCCAGCGTAATAACGGAGGAACGCACTTTTTCGCCATTTCTCTTTCGATGCGTATCTTCCGAATGATAGCTCTGATGATAGCTCATTTCGCAGTGCCAGTCTCGGAAAAATCAGCGAATCGAACCGTAACTCATTTCCCTAATGCGCAAGTAATGAATAATCCTGTTCGAAAAGTGCGTCACGAGCTGAGCTGTACAGTTACTCCTTCTTGTTACAACTGTAGTAGCATTGCAAGTAATGCAAGGAAAAATCCTATGTCTATGCATCGTCGTTTCAATTTCAAAGTATCCATGTTGATGGGTGCCTACGCGTATGCATCGTTCAAAACACATCTAAGGCTGCGCTGCGTATAGCGCGTGTGGCATAGGAGTCGAGAGCAGAGAACCGAGAACCGAGAGCCCTCACGTATAACGTAACACCGCCACTGCGACTGCTGCTGCGGCGACGGAGAGTAAAGGAAACGGAGGCTGCGAACGCGAGGTGAAGGGGTTAAAGCGGAGAACTCGTATAGCTGTAATCGAGTGTGAGTGAGAGAGAAGGAACGTAAACTGGCCAGACTGCCTGCCGCCGCGCCTTCGAGCCCGGCAAATGCACACACACACACACGCACAGTGCCACTTGTAGCTATATGGTATTCAGGATATATTTTAGAAGCATAGAAGTAGAGAGAGAGAGAGAGAGAGAGAGAGAGAGAGAGAGAGAGAGATAAGAATGCAGGCGATGCATTGATGTTTGTTATATCGCCGTCGATGAGTGCAGTCTCTGCGTAACACACACAGAAGAATCCTTATTCAGAACCCTCCAAAGACAGACAAGTTCTTCGATTTTTCTTGAAGCTGAGTAATTTTTGGCAAGACCAAGGTGTCGGTGTGAACTGGAAAATCCATTATAAAGAGAGGATCGATTTTTCTCCTCTTTCTCGGGATGGTGAAAGTGCCGTATAGATGTAGTGACGGCTTTTCCTCCCGAGTTCACGCGCTTAATGGGGAAACGTAACAGGGTATTTCACGCGCTTTGATAACGCGGGCGACGGCCTTTGTTTTTCATTTCGCCTCATTCAAGTTTGTTCTACTGTGAAATGGCAATAGCACACTTTTCAGAGTAATACACTGGTACGTTGGTTTTAATTGTATCATCATATCAGACAGACTCGAAATCTTTCGAATTGGCAAATATCTTTCATAATATCTGTAGAAAATTATTTATACTAGAGAATATATGTATTATTCACTTCGAAGGCTTATCATTCAATATTCCAGCAGTACCGAAGAGTATCGAATCTAACGGTAAAACGAGGAGAAAAACATGGCTCAAGTTAAATCGAATTCTCGCTATCTCGTCCACGGTCGTGGAGTTCTCGATCCGACGTCTTTGTCACGGAGCTCTGGAGACACAGCCTCGCTGCAGTCAGACGACTCTTTCTCGCGTGACGTGCCTCAAAAGAGAAGAGAAGTAGAGAAGAGAGAGACAGAGTCAACCCGGAAAAAAGAATGGAATCGAGCAACGTACATGTAGGTATGGAGTAAGCGAGAGACTTGCACAATGGATAGACGCGCAATTTATTCCTCAGACGAAGGTCCCAAAATTGTAAAAGAAATGGACTTGTTGGAATCGCGAGTTCGAGGACATGGATTAATGGGAATTTGCGAGAATTTTCGTTACAAAAAAAATTTCCAATTCGTATTGGCTGAGCATTCGTCGTGTACTCGGTGTTCTTGCAACATGATATATTCCCTGAAGAAAAGTGCAAATTTTGCCAAATTTTAAGGTCATAATTGCGTATTAATGAATTACACTGGTTTATTATTATATTTCTGAAGCGCTAATTGAAATAACAGAGTAAAAACATTAAGATGTAGAATACAAAGAAAGTTATAAATTCAATTATTTCTCTTGGCAAGCGTGAGCCTAAATTAGGCTGCGCGAAAGTTGTTCAGTTCAGAACTAGTTTAAAAACAGAATTTCGTCGAGTCATTTGTTATTTAAGATGCTGAAATTGTAAAATGTCTTTGATCCACTCAGATGGATCAGTAGTACTGTACTCGCCTAGAAGATGCAGTGATTAGAATAAATGATGCCTCATATTCTCCTTACTCACGTAGTAATTCGATAAAAGCTCGATGCGTTCTATTATGGCACACGTTAAAGACTTGCTTCCCACCAATTTATTAGTGTAACAGGCGAGGTAATATTAACCGATTCATTCAACAGCTGTGTGGGGACAGAGAAAAAGCAGCAGCAGTAGCAGCAGCAGCGGCAGCAGCAGCAGCAGCAGCAGCAACAGTAGCAGCAACATAGCAAGGCCACGAAGAAAAGTAAGAGACATAACGTGGAAATAACGCGCAGAATTTCGCAGGCGCGCGCGTTCGGTGTTAGAAAGTCGAATGAATTAAGTCCCGAACCGCTTGAATATTAGTCACTGCCTACGCTCAAGTCGTACATGTATGTGCCGTGGACGCATATATAGCCTTGTAAAAAACTGTTGCCGGGAATGCTGCATTAACACAGCTACCAATGCGTTGAGCGAAAACAATCGCGCTTACATAATCATACCACACGATGCGTTTTACATACATGTGCTTGGAAAATGCCTCCTAATGAGAAAGCCGGAGGCGGTTCAAGCGAGGCGCTTTTTTCTTTCTCGGATATACTTTTCGCGACTGCATCTCGCTATGTGCACTATTTTTTTCCTTTTTTGTAGCATATGTATGTGCTAGGCCAATGTGTTCACTGAGTCTGGTTTACTGTGACGATTAAACGTTTCAAATAGCTATATGTATGTTTTTCTTACTGAAGATTCACACGAGAGATCGACTGGTTACTCACCTGAAACAGAGAAAGGAAATATTCCAATTAGTCAAGTTCGACAATGCATTTTTTAACGAAACTGTCATTTTTTACCGCACGTATCAATGGATAAAAGGCGATATTTATGTAATAAAATTATCTTCGGACAAATTGTTTTATGCCCGTGGCATGTGTTTTCCATGGATATGCATATAATGCTCGTGGGATATCTTGCGTTGCTTGGCGTGAAAGAGCTATAAATTTCGACGACAGATACTTTTTTCGCGAAAGCAGCTCAATAGAGAAGTTTTCATCATTATATCAACGCACGGCCTAGCAAACTTATTGCCAATTGATTGAAAGAAGCGTGAAGCAGTGTGGTTATTTATATTCCGGTATACCCCGCGGCTAATGGACTGCACTTTTACTAAATTCACAGCGTGTGTTACTTTAGAGAAAAGTTTTATTGCTTTAAAATTGCTTTATTGAATTTGCTAGAGTTGAGTAGAAAAGAGAGATTTTCAAATGATTGCGTCAACTAAAATTCACATAATATAATATAATGTTTTGTGAAAAAAATGAACATATGCAATGTAAATGTTCACGTTTCGCGAGAATACAAACGAAAAGGGAAGAAAAGGCAAAGAGAACAAGATAGTGCAGAACTCGGACAAAAATTCTCGATCCGAGACAAAAGTACGCGCTCGTGTGCGTCAGTGTATAACTGCACAGCTTTGTCCTCTCTGCAGTCGTGTGCGCGCGTAATCTCGCGCGCACGCACTTCCCTTATTGTGTATTACAACCAACGAGCGGTCCACTTCCACATTCCGTTTGACACTTTTATCAGCGGCTTTTCCACAAAGCTTGCGAACAAATGCACGGGGGTGCGGCTCATTCTTTCTTATTTTCTCGGATAGTATATTAGAGTACAGAGTTCCGGTAAAGACCGGCTGTATTGACAATAGTTTGCGGCTCGACGACGGAATAATAAAGGGATTCGTGAACTTTTATCCCATTTGCAGATATACTGTGCGAAACTAATTTTTCCATGCACTATGATTTCTCTTGCTCACGACACCCGATACACAGCTGAAAGACCGTTTACTAGTGCCTGACAGATTAATTCGCACGACGCCAATCCTTTCTCTGCGTGCGCGTATACAAGCACACAAACACACGCGTGAGCAACTTTCGCGCTCGTCTCACACATTCCTCTTATACGTATGTATACAGATATGAACGCGCGCACACACACACTCACGCACACACACACGCGCGCGAACGATCACGTCGAACACTGCACTCGAGTTTTTCACGCCGCACGTTTTTTCGTGCAAGAAAGAGATAGAGGAGCGTCGCCGCCGCAGCACACAGTTTATCACCGCACGAGAAGTGCCGGTGAATTATTTCGCCGATAAATATCGGCGCCGTAAATCAGAGCCGCCGCGAGTGAGAGAGGAAAGGAGCAGAGGCACGCGGTGTCGCTCGACGCGCGCTAAACGCATCGCTCGGGAATTACAAGCTGAAATCTCGCTCTCTTGAGTGTTTATTGCGATACGATACGCGTTGTTACTATCGGAAAAATCATTACTCCTCGGCGAGCTGCTATGCATTGCGGCCAGTGTGTCTCTTCATAATTTAACAGGAGAACATTTTCATTCTCACAGGTTTAACAGACTTATTAGATTTTTCATCGAATTTCACGAGTAATTCGTATATATGCTATTCTAATTAACTCACACACGGACACGTTTTCAGTCTGGCGCTCTTAACGCAATCGATAAACGACCATTCATTTCTCCCTCCGCTGCGGGCGGCGTAATCAGTTAATAACGAAATAATAACGGCTCTCTCCTCTCTCTCTTGTGTGCGCTTAATGCGGAACGTATATGCTACGATTGCTCGCGAGTTATATTGCTACAAAACGAGCTATCGAGAGAGTGCCATACCGATGAACCTTCGGATGAACCAGTGCGTTTCTATACTCATTGCTACTCTCTGATGGACAGATATAATGCTCTCTGTATGCCTGTGTGCAGCGATGCGTGCAAGATAGAGAAAAAGGATAATAGAATGCGCGAGCGTCCATCGCCGATTAACTTTTTCTCTCTTATTTCTGTTTACCGATGGCAATTTACTTTTAAGGCTACTCTATTGCTCGCCGTTTCTAGAAGATCGATAAATTTTCTGGAATAAAACTATCTTAATCGCTCTTAGCAGACAAAAGAATGTCACTGCGAGAAAATTTCGTCATCGCTGGAACGTTTTCTTTTTTCTTTTTTTCTCTATGAACATCATACGACAAGAAGTAATTATTTACTATAGATCTCGCAAACGTACGTCATTCTGTTTGCTTTACTGTAGGCAATGAATTACAGAGGGCCACCGAAGGATTGAGCGAAATACGACAAATAAAAAAAGACGCGCCGTACTAAAGCATGTCCTTGCGTACTGCCGCAGTAACGACAAAAGAAAAAAACGATTTTCCTTTCGCGAAACCCAAGGCCGACACTCGTCGTGTTCAATCTTCTTCGCAGATTTGATTTCCTTGAAAACTCTCATTAGATTCCTAAAGCAGATGAAAAAGGTATTTTTCTCATGAGAGTCTCCGCTCTCTGCTTCATTTCCAGATCGGCGGCCTTCCAAACCTCGGCTCAAGAACAGAGCATTTCGCTATTGTCGCAAGAATTTTGAGGAGTGTATCGGAACACCTCTCTTTGGATGAGTAAATAAGAGCCTATACCACGATTATTGTTTACTGAATTTTTCGGGTAGGTACTTCGGGTAGGTACTTCGGGTAGGTACTTCGGGTAGGTACGACCTTACAATTTGTAACTGGGGATATTAATATTGTCACGAGAAATCATATTTGTGAATGCACGAGGATCGAATATTTGTCCTATCCGAGTACAAACTCGATTGTCATTTTTTACGTTTTACAACTGATTTATTGCGAAGAATTCAATCAGCGAGTATATATAGATTGGCTTACAAATTGTAATGATATAAACACGATTGCTACTTGCGATGCTTGCAGAACTTACACTAACCCTGAATGTAGCACCTCGAATGGAACCGCATGAGAAAAACACTTGCGTCTGGAAAAATCTCATCGCACACATCCATATACATACAGCAGCTAATAACTATCGTTCGCCGTAGATATACTTCTCCTTGTCACCGGCACGCACAGGCTAGTTTTTCCGGGACCCTGTACGCGTAGCTCGACAGTTCCATTTTCGTCGCGCTCTCGCGAACAAATATGGTTCGCGAAGATCGCGAATGAATCTTTCATCGCACGGCGACTGTCTCGACCCTGACTTCAACACACGTCCACACGTATGCGCGATTTTACCTACCAGCAGTAAATCAACCGCACGAACAAGCGGAACGTCTTTTTCTATATACTACCCCCGCACAAAGCTCTACAAATAGAATCTCTGACTATTTTCTTTATTTGTTTTTCTTTTTTCTTCTTCGTCACACTAAATCTGGTTATTTATGTGCTATATTGAATGTTGCGGATAAACAAGCGTACACGAACGTATAACGTTAATTACATTTCGTTTACGATCCCTTCACTTCGATTATACGACCAAATTGTTATAAAACTAGGGTTTTGTGAAAAACGTCTCTTTTTCACAAACATACAAAGTCTCAAAAATGTGATGCAACTTTTTGCCGAGTATTAAAGAGAAAAAGAGAGTGAGATGCACCGATAGATATGGCAGATAAACGTGTTCTTAATGATCGTAAATTAATACTGTTTCAATTAGGAACCATTCAATAATTATGACAAACACTAGGAACATAATAGAATTAAATCTCCATCGTTCGAGAGGAACGGGGTCTGCATAAGGTACAACAAATTCTATACGTTTATGTATTAGTCATTTTTACGCAAATTAGATTCAAATAACAGAACTGAAAAAAATTGCCTCATATTAATAATTTTGTATGGCAATATTGTCAAATTTCAAATAGTAGAAAAAAGTACTGCGACATTGCTTGTGAAAACCGAGTTATCGATTTGCTTTTTAATGTGCATGCTCTCTCTCTCTCTCTCTCTCTCTCTTTCGCGGTGCTTTTCAATAAAGCCGCTAATATCGAAGCGCACACTGCCCCTCTTGCGCGTTGGCCAGCGCTATAAATCTTGAAAAGTTGAAGCTACACCGCGACCGGTGACGCACTGCCGGCGAGATTTAATTAAATTGAAGTTGAAAATTAACGCGAGCGGTCCAGCGATGGATTCCGCACACAACGACTCGCTTCTGCCGAAGTTTGTCGGCCGCAGCGAAAAGTCTGCCGACGGCCAAACTGCACCAGGAGTGGCACGCGTGATTGGGAACCTAAGCGGAAAGAAAACTGTCTATTTGCAGACAAATTAAATATTTGCTACTAGGTCTGTAATGCTTCTAAATTCGTTTTCACTCACTTTCATGAGCGTGGTTTATACGCGATCTTATGCACTAATTGACAAGTGTATTAAAGCAAAAAGTGATTAGATGGACAAAAATTTTGATAAGGATTTTGATTGAGAAGGAGCAATGAATATGGTTCAATTATTCAGGCTAGCGTTTGATCCAACTGTAGCACTCGGTTTCTCGTCTCAGACAATTCACCGCAGATACTGCAGCAGTCAACCCACATGAGCAGTTGATTTCAGGACCCCTACGCAATTCATCACGATAATTTTAACCATTTTCAAACTTAGAAAACTAGAGCTCGTTCATGCATCTAACACTTTACTAACTCTGCATAACACTGCGTGCTGCTAGCTTTAATTCCACAAACCTCTTATATATATGAATCGAACAAGAACTTGTCCACTTGCAAGACAAGAGTAGTTACGAAACATGTCACTAGAGCGGCGTTACGGTCGACGTATTATACTTTCTGATAGGCTAACCTCCAAGAGGCCAAACGCAATATAGAAACTAGCGTAAAATTTTAACGTTTCTTTTATAAGTTAACGAAAGGACTTAGATATGTAAAACACAGCTTAAATTAAAGGTATACTTATCTAAAAATTCAGAGGTAAATATATAAAGAATACAGTCGATTAACTAAATAAATTTGCGTAGCGTCATTTAAAGGTGTCTTGACACCTAAACCAACCGTTGATAATCATTCGATTAACGAAAAGTATTATATTGTACCTGGGAGCTGACGGTAAAACATATACCTGTAGGTGTAGGTATACATATGTATCAGGGAAACACTCGATGAATAAAATGATGGCGAGCTGCGAAGCTCTTATCTCTTGAACCATTGTATTGACTTACGTCGCGTATGCGTCGCCGGCGGCGATAGAGGCGAAGGCGGGAGATTCACTCAGTGATGAGCCTGCATTCTGGTTATTAGGCACTTGACTTGGTTTCGAGTGACTGTACTGACATTGTTGACGCATTATGTCAACCGCGTGCACGAAAGGAACTATAATGCATGCTTTCTCTTCCCCCAACACCCCCCCCCCCTTCCTCCTCCTTGGGTTATAAACCCACTCACTCGACTTATCTCACATTTTCATTTACGTGCATATATATAATCTGTGTAATAAGTTATGAAATTGAAAAAAGCGGTTTGGAAAAAATCAGTAAGTTACCACAGTTTGAGAACGAGGCTATCGCAGTATCGTATTCCAACATATTCTTTCCTTAATCAGTCGGTAGCTAGTTCGGCAACTCGATCAAATCAGTCATCGTTTACGCGCGCGCCAAAAGAATCGATGGATTTAAAGATCGATATAAAATACGATACGTAAATCTGAATTGGTTATCTTATATTCGTAGGAAATAACGAATTACATGACTTACCCATTCAGAAATTCTTCGATGCAGTTTGATGTATTGACTTTTTTTAAATAAGTACAATATCTGTCTGCGTATATGTGTGTCACACAATCGTTGGTACTCATGCAAACGAAGATAGAATTAATGTTAACCAACGAATATCACGTTATCAGGATGAGTACTAAATGTATTTCGAATAACGAGATGCATCATAATTCCATCATCCTCCCGTACGCTTTTTAATCCTCTTGACACATTACAAAGTGGAAAATCAATAGACGTCGGCTGGGGTGCTCGGCTGGGTTGCGCGTAATGCCGTGAGTTGATAAAACTTTAAACTGCTCGCTCGGGCAGCGACCCGCCCCAATGGCTTATAAGAAAGAAAAAGTATTCGCGCCGACAATGGACATAATAGCCAGGCAATAATAACGCCGCCGACTGTTTATCAGGCCGATTATATCGTCGCTCTTTCATGTCGACGATTCCGCAAGGAATCTGGGGGAAAGTGCCTCGAGTTTCATTGTAATTGGGGCGATCCATAAATTTATCACGGGAGGCAACGTACAGACGGACTACAGCTACTCACCCCCTCCTCCGCAGAACAACCATTTATCCTGAGCTCTGTCCATTTTTCTTTTTGATGTGCCATCAAAGCGCGAAAACGCTCCCTTGGAGGGGCAACTTTCGTTGTTTGGAAACATATATTTCTAACGCGCTTTTCTTCGAATTTATTTTTATTGTTTTCTTTGCTATGAAAACTCAAGTTAGCTGTCGAAATGCGATTATAAATGTATATTATCTATATTATAGTTAAAGAATTTCGATATATGTAGCAGCAAATCTCCGCACGGTAAAAGTGTACAATTTCAAAAATGGAAAGAAATTTTCTAGATATTTTCTGAGACTCTCCAAAGTTTCGGAAAAGCCGCGAGCATGTCTGAGAATTCCATTCGGGGTGCCTGCCACACCTCCGTATGATGGCGACAGAAAAGGGGTTGAATCGCTGCAGTGCAAGTTCGACACATTAAAAATTTAATAACTTGCCGGTCCCGCTAACCCGATGAGTATGTAGCACTCAAGGAGGGATCTTCTAAATCCAGCGGACCCGCGAGCACTTGATGGCCCATGGCTCTCATCAGCTGGTGGTGGTGGAGTTGCTGCTGCTGCTGCTTCTTCTTCTTTATGACCTCGGGCTTTTTCTAGATTCTCATCTTTTTTATTTTGTAGTCTGAATTCTTTTTTCCTTTTTTCCCCATCGACGCAGTACTTTTCGGCAAGACTGCGAGCGAATTATTTCTTTTCAACGGAACGGATTTCTATAATATACTTGACGAAATTCTCCGTATACTTCAGAGAGTGTGTGTGCGTGTGAGAGGGAGAGAGAGAATTATTAAAATTATAATGTTTATTAAGGGCTAAGAACTCAAGATCATTATAGTTGCCCAATCAGAACAAACATTAGAATAATACAAAGTTCTAAATGAAGCGCTCTCCCAAAAGGCAATTCGCACTATAACTAAAAGAAAGAGGGAAAGAGTAGACTTTGGAATCGACTTTCGCAGCTACATTTATGAATGAAATTTTTTTTGTTTCTAATACTTATGCATTGTTTTTATGTATGGTCTTTAATATTCTAGTGAATGCAGTTGTACATAAGTAGAGTGGAAAAAATAAAAATCACTATGCTCACATCTACGCAAGCGTACGTTCTAGGCATTGTTTGAACTTTGAACTTTTGTTCTGAAAAAGAATTCGCTATTGACTCTCTCTCTCTCTCTCTCTCTCTCTCTCTATCGCTCGACTCATATTTATTCTGACGATTTGTCATTTCCATACTTATTTGCTTACTCACGCAAAGTAACTTAGAAACTCACCGGAGGAGAAAGTAATTTTCACAAGAGCCTCGTTCGACCCTACGTAATCTCAAATCTAAATTACGAGAAGCACTTAAGCCTCTTTTAAATTATATTATCGAGATTTATTCGCATCCAATTAAATTTTATCCGAAGACACGCGGCGGCTGCAACAATTTCGTCGCCATCTCCCCGTGATACTATTTTTTAATCACCGGTGTAAATCTGCGGTTAGGACGCTTTTCACGCATGCGGTTGAAGAAATCGTAGATATATTTGAATGCAATGTGGTATTCGAGTGGTTGATCATCAAAGTTATGACTTTAACTATGTATTTGGCAGGATTCAATTTTTTTATACTTAGAAATTCCTATAAATCCGTTAACTTTAGATGAACTCACATTTAATAGCCCCGTAAATAGCAATAAAGTCTAGGGCGAAAGAATAAGAGAAAAGTTTGCGACGACAGCGCAGACTGTAGTTTCGGAAGTCGAAATTACGAGAAGAACGGATGATACGAAAGCTAGCCTTTGTTCTATCGTTCTCATATCCCCTTTTCTCTTCGACTCTCTGCGTATAACGGCGCGTCGATGGCAATGATTTCACGCGGCTCGAGTGGTGGCGTCGGAGTCGCCCGCGTGATAATCTCTGGGCGTCAATAACGCACCGGAGATTCGATCGATAAGCAGGCTACACACGCGTGGCGGCGCGCGCGCGCCTTTTGAGAAAGAGCAAGAAATTATCGAGTTTGATTGCGATAAACCTTCTACCACTTCTTCATTCTCTGTCTTTCGTTCTCTTTCTCTATCCATCCTCTCGAAAATCGGATGGATTGATGTTTCTATATTAGCTGTTCTTCATAATACTTGATTACCTTACTGGCAATCATTTAAACTCACGATATATAGCGAGTGCAGATTTGTAAGGACAGTGTTCCTTCGCAGTATGTCTATAATGATTTAATTGATGTATGGATGATTTTTATAAATAGTCAATACAATTATAAGTACACGCGCATTATACCGATTTTGAAAGGACAAAAATAAAATATAAAAACGCCAAAAATTGCTACTCCTAGTTTCACCCATAAAAAACGTTAATACCAAAAACGTACTGCGGACAATAAAGCCCGAAGTTAAGTATGTAAATAAATTCCGAGAAACTCGAGCATTGTTATAGGGTTAGCGCGAGGGAGAGGGAAAAGGAGATAGAGGAGAGAGAGAGAGAGAGAGAGAGAGAGAGAGAATGCGAGCGCAGTTTCGAGTTGTGTATGCGCGCATGTATCTGAGTCGTTGCAACGTCTGTCTCGCTTCTCTCCTCGACTCGCATTTATGTATCAACGCACACAAGCGTGTTTCTGCATATACCTATATATGCACATACGAGCTCACACACAGACATGTATGCGTATGTAGAGAGTCGGAGAGAGGCTTATGGGCGCGCGAGGGGGGAAATTTGGACGTTTTCGGGGGTGCAGAGCTGCTACTACTGCCACCCTACCTCTATAGCTACATCCACACAGTGCAACACAAACCGAGTGAATACTGTGCGCAGGGAGAGAGTGAGAGAGACCGTGTAACGTCCCACTGTCGAGCGACCCTTCCGCGAGAGCGAGTGAGAGAGAGAGAGAGAGAGAGAGAGCGGTGGCGGCGAGGGTTTGCCTTATGATTTGTAGCCACGCTATAATGCCTCAACTACCGTGCGCTGTTTCAACCCTCGGTTCTCTCTCTCCCCTCTTTCTCTATCTGCACGGTTCTCTCTCTCTCTCTCTCTCTCTCTCTCTCTCTCTCTCTCTCTCTCGCCACAGCTCTCATTCATTTTCTCGCTCTATCCCCTTATTCTCCGTTTCTCTATTTACCTTTCGCCCTCTCTCTCTCTCGCTCGCTTGCTTCATCCTGTATACGCTTGGCTATGGATCCACACATATACAACACGCATCCGCAGCACCGCTGCAACGGATGCATTCGTAGGCAGGCAGCAAAGCATACGTGCAGAGTATCGAGTTTACGTTGCCAGCACTACTGCTGCTGCGGGGAATTAACCTGTACATAGAGAAACAAAACCTAGAGTCGGAACGAAGACACCGATGATGACGAGAGTATTAATGCAGCAACAAATGGAAAAGACTTTGGCTATGAGATGAAGCCAACTCTCTCTCTTGATCACGAAACATAAAACACCAGAGCCAGAAATGAAGTTGTCAAAAAGTTTGCCTTGGTGATAAAGGAGCGATATAGATAATTCAATTTCCATAGGTAGTAGTCAGAGAAAAATAATGGTGATCGTACAGAGCGAATACATGATTAATTACAGTGGAGTCTCGAACATAAGGTAAATTGAAACGTAAAAAATAAAAGGACGTACGAAAATTAAAAGTCACGATCGTGTACAGGCTACAAATTCTCCTGAATGAAAAGAAAGTGCGAAAGGGCAGAGAAAAAAGCTATCCATCGAAAGCAAAACCGAAGGGGGTAAAACGCTTAAGAGAAGCAGCAGCGGCAAATCGGTCATTTTGCCCACAGGATTGAAACCTTAAGAATCGCTCGTCGCTTTCTGGTGAGCTAGCGGGGGATTGATGAAGGGCCGAGGGTCTCTTTCCCTTTCTCCCTCTCGTTCTCGCGTGCGCGCTAGCGTCGTCTAAGCATTAAAGCATTTCAATTATTTGATCGGACGATAGAATTATACGCGTCGGGAAGGATTTAACGGGGGAGAAAAAGCGAGCGAGCGAGAGAGAGAGAGAGAGAGAGAGAGATAAAGAGAAAGATAGAATAATGAGAATGAGAGTGACTGGCGGCGCAAGAGCGAGATGAAAAATAATGAGAGCATACAAAAACGAGAAAGAGCTGGAATAACTCGGAAAGTAGAGATAGAAAATAAAAAAAATGTAGTACAGCGATAATAATAAGCTGGAGAGAAGATTTTTGCTTGAAAACCAATTCCCGAAAGTAACACCGCGATCATAAATTTACCCGAGGGTGAAAATTAACATGTTTTCTTAGCCTTTATTAAATTCCTGTATTCTACTTTAAAGCAGCTATATTAATAAACGTATTTGATGTGCTTTTTTCGCGTATTTGCTACCAGTGATTCATAAAACAAGTCATTAGGGAGTACAATTTAAATGGCTACGTAGTAAGGATTTACTGCAACTGATAATTATCATAATACATTGGAATGCAGTTTTAGTAATACAAAATAAATGAACCCATAAATAAATACTAAATAAATATGTGAGTATGAAAAGGTCTCGAGTTGCTACGACGCTTGTTTTATTGAAGGTGCAAAATACTTTCCTTTATCTCATATTCATCTCCCGACAATTTCACCGTGAGTTACAGTCAATACACACAAGGCAGTGTTCGAGATCGACTTTTGCAGCTCATAAAATAAGAAAATAATATATTTATGAAGCTGTGTGGGAAGAAAAAGAGTGAGAAAAGGAGAGAGAGAGAAGTACACGCGTGCAGACTAACGTAAAAATTCAGTGGTGCGCGAATTTACGAGAGCGAGAAAGACGGCCAGAGAAGCCGGGACGTGTGTAAGCGCAAGATAAATATCTTACGCCTGGCTGCGCGCCATCTTTGACCCCTAGACTGTCTTTACCTAGGCGAGAACGCCTTTTTTTGCACATACTCTGCTGCAGTGGATGAAAAAGAGCGTTGGGATCTGCTAGCGAAGAAAAACGAGGACCAGTGCATTGTCGCACTACATACTATTCACGAACTAAAATCGAATTTTTTAAGTCAAAATACGGATACGAATTTAAAAACGCAAAGGCCATGCAGCGACGATAAACTGTATCCTCTCTACGGCCACGAGAGAGAGAGAGAGAGAGAGAGAGAGCAAGAAAGGAAGAGAGAGAGGGAGCGATACGTCACGCTCACGTCCACGCGCGCTTTCGCGACTGACTTATGTGCTTCCCGACATTTTCAGATATTCAATTACAGCCGCGGCGATATTGTGTGCGCGCTCGC
The DNA here is from genome assembly GCA_018906985.1 of Apocrypta bakeri. Taxonomy (NCBI): domain Eukaryota; kingdom Metazoa; phylum Arthropoda; class Insecta; order Hymenoptera; family Pteromalidae; genus Apocrypta; species Apocrypta bakeri. The sequence goes on along the minus strand of JACCIA010000019.1, from coordinate 1,567,876 downwards.
AAAAACCTAATAAATCGCCCCCACCGCTCACTGGTGTATATATATCGCTGGATACGATATGGCCTCGGCTGTATGCGATAAATACAACGACCATACGCGCTTTATGCGTTGCGTGTGCAGGACCTGTATCCTGATCTGTTCTCCGGGAATGGAACGCGGTTCCTGAGTTTCGAACTTATCAGTCTATTGAAATAAAAAAATTTTCTTACAACTGAAAAGAATTCACTTTCATTTGATGGTGTAATGGAAAAATAACGCTCTCTTAACGATTCACGGTAGAAGGCGAAGAGAAAGAAAAGAACGGATTTAAGTAGCCGAAGTCGACTAGGAAATTTGAACCGACACGGGAAGGTACTTAGAGACCGTCGTCGACCAAAGTTCCAATAAAACCATCAAGACTTTATCTACTTTTTTCTCTTTTCTACATAAATAATCGCTATAGGTAGATTTATATCATGTATGTACATCAAGTTCCGAGAGAAAAAGAACTGCCGACTTTGGGCCAGCTCTTCTTCGTGCAAGCTCGAAAAAGAATATATCGCGTTTTTGCAAATGAGGAGGAAAAGGATAGCTACATTAAGCGATGCGCACTTTCTCTCTTCTTCCTCTTCGCTTTGCCTCGTGCTTTTCCTTTTCTCTAATAAATATGTGTCGGCTTTTCTCCTTACTTTTCGAAGTAGAATACGCTGTTGCTTAAATATTTAACCTCTAAGTGCATGCAGCTCCCTTTTCGCCGCCTAGTCCTTTATTTCGCTTCGCGCTTCTCTGCTGCAGCTCTATATGGATTTATGATGATGAAAATAGACTGAGCACTGCAGCTACAGAGTACTATTTTTCCCCTGTAGTTTCCGTCCAAAATTCATGAATGCTGTCAATGGAAATATGCGCAGCATTCTTTGAACTATTTTAAAGTTGCGAAAAACCTAGACTTTATTATCGAGTCTCGAAAATTGAAGCTCGCATCTGCAAAAATAAAGAACGAGAATCGCAGTCTCTCGAAAGAGACGCGAGCAAAGTGCAATTTCCCCCGTGTTCCTATAAGCCAGCATGGGCGCGTATACGTATACGAAATTATAAACGAAACGAGACAAAGTGCTCCCGGTGAATCACTTGCCGAGTGCGTGTTTACGCTATTTCGAGGTGCGCTGGCGGCGGTCAATTAATTACGTACTGCCTCGCAATTTTATCTGCCGCGCGCGTGAGTCCGCGCAAACACAGAATAGAGAAGGATGATAAAAGTGGTGCGATCGCAATGACCATAGCCTTATTAATTCGCAATAATTTGATCAAGCGAAACAACGGTATAAAACTCTTATTAGAATATACGTTGGAAAACGTACACGCAGATTGTCGAGACGATTTTACAAAGCAGCGTAGCATTGCAATATGAATAAATAGAATGTAGCCAAGAAAGCAATGCGGCCTAGTTATATGCGCGCATAGCAGAGATATTTTGCCGGCGGTTGAGAACCGAATTAATCACCGACATTTGAATTGTCGTGCTTGAAACGCCGCTCACTGCTCTGTTCTCTATCGACTATTGCTATCGAAATTCTGAATTAGAGATACCGGAAATGTTCTTTTTCCACCTTGCGCATACTTGTTGCAAAGCCTGCTTAAAAATAGAATAACAAAAAGGGGTAAAAGAAAAAGAGAGCGGAAAAATAAAAAGAAAAGGCTCTCAGCGGAATCCTCACTTATTCCCTCCTCCTCCTCCTACAAGTTTATATCTCGAGCCTTTCGATACTCCGTGTATAGCGACGAGCAGGCGCGTTTTGACGAATAGCCCGCGCAGAAGCTCTCGTTATATGAGCGCGCATAAAAAGTCGAAAGCGCAGCAGGAAAGAAGAGAGTAACTCGGAAACATATAACGAGGATTTTTCGAATTGCGCGCGTAATAAAGGCTGCGCGCAGTCAGTTCCACGATACGCGAGCGCCATATATCTCTGATCGAAAATAGAGTGCGAGAGCGAAAAAAAGGGAACGCGCAGAGGCGCGCATGCATGCGAGCGACGTTATTACCGGTCAAACGCACTCCCAAATATGTAAATCGCTTGGCAAATAAAGCACTTCCACCGCCGTCGAGGATTTACATGCTTTTGGGCCCGCAAAAAAAACCCTTTATAAAGTGTATATATATGTGTGTTGTCCGTTTTCGTTGTTGTAAAGTGTAGGGAGAAAAAGCTGCTCTCGAGACGAGCGACAACTGGTTTTAACGGCGCCGAAAGCATATAAGAGGAAACCGACTGTACGTGTACGCATAGTCTGGATTATACCATGTGTTCTGAGGGGTTACGTGTGCCGGGTTTCGACGCAGAAAACAGGAACGACGGGATATGCTCGTTGAGTACCGTCAATCCCTTGAGAGAACCACGTCCGCGATTTCAATCGAGTTACCAAATGCGCGATGTTGCATATGCATAATATTCTACAGTAATCCGCAATCCCGGGTTCCCTCAAAATTAATGTATTAACCTTATAATATCAAAACAAAGTGACTGTGATGGATTTATAAAACATATATATTTTTACTTGCGCGGCGCGCATATTTGCACTGCGGAAGGTGCGTGTGCACCAAATTAGGTTGCTGATTAGCCGCAAGTTTTGGAAATACCGCTGCCGTAAGTCCTCGCCAGGTAGTAGAATTTATCGCAGTACCAATCAAAATAAAATATATCGTCACAGACCATAAAATATGAAATACATTGGAGGAACGAGCGATACATGCGCGCATGTTTCTGTGAGGAAACATTAGGCAGCGTATGTGCTAAATAATAACAAACTGAAATGAAATTTCAGTCAAATGAAAAGCGGCCCGAAACTAGAAAGCTAAGTGACTAAAATTTTCATCCCTTCACTTTTACCATTTCCATTCGCGAGGCTGTGAATGAAAAATCTCTTACTATATATATATATATATACACTAAATTATAAATAAAACGCTGTGAGTCATTAGCGAAAAATACAGCGAAATTCATACGATCTCCTTTGGCCTGTGAAGAGATATCTCGCACGCAGCTTGAAAAAAATAGCGGTAAATCCGAAATACAAGGCCGCGAGTACAAAGGCTCCGGAAATTTTTCGATATTACACCGTAAATCGAAATGGTAATCATATATTCGACTCGTTCGAACCGGTGAAATTTCAATTACAAAGAACATATCGATCGACGGTATATAGTGACGGTATAGTAGTGTGCGTACAGTACGTAGGTAGCATCGTTGTATACTCGACCATTTTTATGTTGTACTGCCGCTAACAGAGCTTTTAATTCCAATGCGATTAATATCCGTGTGGGGAAAGCGATTACAGCAACTATGTTTGATTTTACTATTCTGATAGAGCTAGAATGATTTTGTAAAGTAGAGACATGAATGCATGCAGAAATGCAATTAATATCGAAATCCGTGAATCGAATAAATTCTCATTTCGCCAAACGAAATAAATTCACATTATAACGCTTTAAGCGTTGGCTTCGGAGGCATTAACAGCGCGCTTTCCATATTTCGCTCTTTATATGCTCTCTCATAAAAGTGCCCTTTGCAGACGAAATTTTCGGTTAAAAAGCTTATAGATGTATAAATAAATTATCGAGCGAGTCGCTTAGCCGTAAAAATTCTCGCGGCTATTTCCAATTTTTGTGACGAGCGCGCTTTTGTGCAAGGCGATTTTGCCGCGCGACAGGCCGAATATTTGCGCAGTTTGTTTGCCCTTTTACACGCGGCCGCAGAGAAATTCGCGCTTCAAAAAGCACCGACATATTCGCCCTTTGCCCTTTTACTTCTCAATTACCGATTATATCCATGACATTCGCGCAAAAGGGCATGAGTGAAAATCAAATGCACAGTTATCACGCGGCCGGAGATTTTTTCGCTCAGCTTGCGAAATTTTCTTTTAACGCACTTTCGTCGCATCGTGCCCGCTTTTCCAATTTTTGGTACATATTAAAAAATTCAAATGCAACGTAGTCTAGTCTCGACGTAAGTTTAATTTTGCGGTTTCGCAATTGAATCCACGTACACGTTTTCTGTCAATGTCAGAGACGGTAGATAACTTTTCCGACGCGATCGCAGTAGTAGATGCAAACAAGGTGTTGCTTCTCGTTGACCCATGGCGATCTGCTGAAGTTTCAATGAAAAAGCAAAACGCGGTCATCGCGTAGCTGCACTGAGAGACAGCATACGCACCTCGAGGTTATCACCGCTTGGCTCTTATCGCAGATGCTGTTTCCTTTCTCTGTGAGACAGACACTGTCGTCGCGTGTCCTTTTTCTAAAACGCGTGTCCGCGTATTTGTCGCTCAGAGGGGATGGCTATATCGCGAGAGGAAGCGGAGATCGAGATTGGCTCCGATGACGGCATTCACGCTTCTACTCGTAACTCGGAATTGCCTTTCAAAGTTGTTTTAGCATTCTTCTGATATTAACGCTCATCGTGCTCAATTTATTGCCTAAACAACAGCTCATCGAGAGTCTGCATCAGACATTCACGTCGGCAAAGATATGCTCATTTTTGGTAAGACGCGGTTTCAAGATGCATTGTAGTAGAGCACGAGTGAGAGAGCAAGAGGTAGAATCCCATCGGAGTTCGGCCGACGCGTCCCCGAAGGGACAGGCTGAAGCTGCTCGCGGGGGTGCGCCAAGCCAGCAAGCCTTCTATCTCTATCTCTCTCTCTTGGCCGCTTCTGACTGACAAGCAATTATGCGAAGCTGGCCGCCGCCGTCCGTCGCTTCGAAGGCAGGAAATGGCATTTCGCCAGGATAGATTCTCTCTCACACACACTATCTGCCGCTCTTTATCTGACTTTGCTGTAGCGCGGGAGCAGCGGCGAAAATAATTTTGCTGGCTAGCCATGAGACACTAATCAGGTATTTCGTTTAATACTGATCATTCGGTGGATCGGCAAAGTTAATACTTTACCGATCGGTAATTTTCTTTCTGCCAACAATCCGCTACTCACCCGAAACAAAGAGAGAAAATTGGATATGTTTGTTAATTTAAAAGTCGTTAATAAATAATTCAGTGTGCCGATACATTACACTTCCATTAAACTCGAAGTTTAGACTCGACTGCGAGCATCGATCGATGAATCATTGACGTCGCTCTTATAACTTATTCATTCGCGTTCGGCTCGTTAACAAGAAAGGAGCTCGATTTCGACGATTTATTCGTCAATTAAAGCCAGAGAGCCGCAACGAGTTTAAAAAGCGATTAAAATAGGCCGATCTCTCGCTTCGTCGCATCGTCATATAATCGTATAACACCGATGTATACGCGGCGGAGAAATTTGGATTTTATTGCTAGAATCGGGAAAGCGAGTCTTGGTCCATATTTGAGCTCTCTCAAGAAAAGTTTCAATAATTCATCGGTTGATACACTACACATTAAGAGAAACAGGTCGGCTCAATTCTCAACGCGCAACTCTAATTGCGACCGCTGAACTCTGCAAAAGAGAAGCAGCAATAGCGAGCGTAGTAGTATCATCAGTTGTAGCATCAGTTCTAAATTGATCGACTGCGCGTGCCGCCTTGGATGATACGCGGGGCCAGACCACGCGCCGATTCGTTGGTTGTGGCTTGAGCGCTGATGGCATTCAAGACTTGAATTAAGCGCGCACGCTTAGACAAAATTGTTGTGCAAACGACTGCCCTGTTGAAAGTAGATTTAGTTCACTTCCGCTTCTTACGTTGAATGAACGTTTTTAAAAGTGTTTGTCATTGGACATCAATTGCCAAGCTGTTGATTACATTACTCTTGCTAGTATTTAGGAATTATATTCGATAGAATATTACCGCCTAAAGATGAATTTGTTTACATCGTGATATGTCCATGGTATAGTTCCAATTAGTTTTCGCAGTCCGATGAAACCCGTAGAAAGCAAGAAGATAATGAACCCATTGAAGCTTATATCCTTTAAACAAACATCGTCGTCGCAATGACAAGATCTAGCGTCGCGAACACAAAGCGAGAAGCCGCTAATTACCAGGACGTACGTCGAGACTCGCACGTGCACTTGCGCTCCGTACGTGTTTCGCGATGACCGAGTTGACGCGGCTGCCGCGGCTCGCATTAATCCCCGCGAAATTTGTCATTGCAAAATTCGTAACGGGCACGTGTATGTGAACCGAGAGAGATATAGTCAAAAAACATTGCATTACCGCGAGTGCAGTTTTTGGAGAGGACAATGAGCACTAGTTGGGCGTCGGTTAATTAGTAGTATATTTATTATGGTAATCCATGTTACATACGCTACGAATCGGGGAATAACATTATTCTACTGGAAGCGAATCGTAACAACCGGTAGACAATGGTTAATACAAATCGCCTTATATGTTTATGGTGGGTTCCATTTAATTATGCTGTTTATACGTACCGTAGTAAGCCTCGAAAATAGAAAAGGGTCGTAACAACGACATACATTACCACATACATAGCCTACATCGTACATTAGTTGAGTATAAGTATGTAAGTATATATGTTTCGATATATTCCCATAAGTTACATTCTTATAGCTTTTCCATCGGTGACTATGGGAGTGCATGTGGAAATATGAAAGACAATAGTCGAGACAATACACGCGACAAAACGAAAAGGCAATGGGAGAGAAAAAAAGTACATATATAAATAAGTCGCGAAAGCGAGTGTCGCTTCCTTGCTATAGCGTATCCGCGAGAATGTATGCACATGCGAGTTCTATTTTGCGTCCATTGTTGTAATCCGACGTAATCGCATAATCGCCGCGGCAGCGGCGACGGCGCGTAGGCGTGCAAAAGGAGCCGACGTTTTCCCTAAACGGTTATCGCCTCGACACGACGACGCGCCCTTATTCTTCCTTTGGAGCTGGAGCTAGAGCTCGCGCAAACAGGCGCGCACAAACAGGCGCGCACACTAGTGAGTTCCATTGTAATGTCGTCCGCCGCGTCGACGTCCGCGGAATTCGAAAGTCTGCTGGCGCACGTTTTAGGAAATTGTTGTTTTTGCACACCGGCAATGCGGTGATATTCCTTCATTTATTGTCGTCGTCGTCGTCGTCGTCGTCGTCGTCGTCGTCGTCGTCGTCTTCGTCGAGCGCGCACGACCGTTAAGGAGTGGAAAAAATCGCTAGAAAGCCGTTTTGTTTTCCTAGTTTATAGAAAGGTAAAAGCATGCCGAGCGATAAATAATGGCCCTCTGATTTATTTATGTTTATTGAGAACCATTGTGTGTCTCTGAGACAGTATCGCTTTTTCGGATTACATGTAGTAAATGCTGGATACGTGCATAGGCATCCGCTAATGTACACGTTGACGGCGCATTTATTGCCCGAGATCGTGTAGCAGAAAGCGTTTTATATAAGCGACGAAGGTTCTTTTTTCAAAGCTGAATAAACGTTTGCTATATAATCCATGTTTGAGGCCGGCCTTTTAAATTCGAGTCTTGTATCGTAATGATTTTCTGAAGCTAGTTCACATATTGAAGAGCACAATACGAATCGCTAAATAATGTTTTGCATCCGAATCAGCAGTTACTGACAAATTTTGGCGCGACTGCCTTATTCCGATGCGCTTTCTTGCATTGTAAAGCGGCATTTAACGCAACCTTATACTGAATACACGTGTAACTACTCGAATGAACCTCGCTAGGGCACCGGCATACGGTACAGTCCGCAGCTGGAACTTTACAATTCACGTCTACGAATGTGTCTGTAAAAAAAACAGCAGCGAATATAAATAAAAAGTCGAGCCGCCTCTGTATTTTCGATGGGGAAACCGCGTGCATTTGTTTGAATGTTTAGTATATACAGTATTCGTTGAAGGCTCAATGTCAGTTACGGCGTACGCTCTCTCAGGACATTCGCTTGAAGTTTGCACGAGTGCTTTATAATTCGGCCATTAGTCCCCCGAGGTAGATAGTAAATAAGCCATGCGCGGAATGAATTCGCCGAGACTGTGGCCACTATACGCAAGGCAACTGAAGGATAAAAAATGGTCTGCAGCGCAGAATAAAAAATCCGAGAAAATTGGTAAGGAAAAGTCTGGAGAAAGGGGCTGTAATAGAGCGCGTAAGAAATGCATAGCCACATTGTAGTATGGTAATGCGCGCGCGCGTGTACGGTGTGCGCGCATTACAAAGAATATAACGGATAGTGCGGCGCGATGTACATGACTGTGTGTAGAGAGAAAGGGACAAGATAGTGTACGAGGACGCGTGCGAAGATCGGCGATAGGCCGCTTTTCCGCGACGCCTATGAGCCATTATTGCGAGCAGCACGCGCCTCATTCAGTGGACCTTTCCGAGATCCGCCGCTTTTGGCAATGAGCGCTGCTCTCGTGTTGTTACTTTCTCTTTCGATGCATTGCAGTTGCAGTGCGGGCTTTCGGGCCCGGTACTGCCGGTTCTTCTTGCATCGCTAATGATTTCGCGCACGAGGAGAGAAGCTGTTACAGGTTTTTCGCTTACTCGTGTTCTCCCCACGATATGATAAAGTAGCCCCCGTCGCATTGCTAAATTCGACCAACGATCGCTTCCACTTTATCCATTCTATTCAGCGAATTATGCATTATTAAGCTGATATATTGATCCTTCCACAGTATTATCATTACCGAAACATTATGCGTATGTCGAACGTATACGTGTGCGTGATGCAACAAGTGAACCTTTGGTATAATAATAAACGAGAATGCAATAAATTCAATCGAAACACATAGAGATGAAGCTTTGTAGCGACGCCCCCCGCATTACTAATAATCGAGTATCATCGTTCGAAAAAATCAAAGGTTATTTCCAAAATTTATATACCCGTGGCTTGGGATCGACGCTAAGTCGATCGAAAGGAAAGAGGGCAGCCCGCGGCGGCGATTCTTCGAAATACTCATAATCAACAGCTGCAGTAAAACTCAGGAAAAATCCTTCTCTCGACTACGCTTTAACGCCGGCAATAATCGTAAGCTCGAAGAGAGGAAAGTCCCGTCATCGATCACGAGTCTCTACTCCTCCCTCGCCACAGTGCATTTTCCACCTTTAGCAACTCGACAATGGTCCGCACGTATCTTCCACGCTCGATCTCCGAATCGATTTTTCGTCCGAACGAAGGGTGTCCGTTCACAGACAGGTTCGGGCTCTTGACCGACGGCTGCTGCAGGTACGGGGGTGAAAAAAATCATGCGAGCCCGCTATAGGTCTAGGCAGTTCTATAGCTATACATTATAAATATAACGACGCACAATGGGCCCTGTGCAGAGAAGAGGCAAGCATAGCGCCCCCGATTGAGAACCCCGTGAGCAAGTGAGACGGAGAGAGCTGAGCGCCGATTGGTCCCTGGACCACGCACCTGGCGGACAGCTGCTCGTTCTCACACAGCCGCGTGCACGCCCACACCGATACGAGCTCGTGCAAGCGTGTGTGCGTTGACAGGTCGTTTCCTCGACGCACGAGAGTCTGCGTACACCGTGCGCTGCTGTTTGCGTGCGTGCACGGCTACGGAACTCGGAAAAGAGCGAGCAAGAGAGAGAAAGAGAATGCATGCGTGTGCGCGTGTATAGCGATAATGCCGAGGGCATTGGGCCCCTGCGAGAGAGATCTTTTCTCCTCGGAGGAGAACTTTCGAAGCTTTTTCCATTTCGTTTCTCCTTTTCACACGTTCGAGAGGACTTTCTTTCGATACTTACCAAAGTCTGTCGACTTTGTGAAAGAGCGCTTTTCCATGTGTTTCGATGGTGCGATTTGGACTTGTGTTAACCTTTTCACGCCGATCTACGTATCAAACAACTCGACGAGTAATTATATATGTTTATAGCTTGTTGTAAGTACCAAGTTAACGGTGCAGTCAGCGTACACTTTTTTTTTCAAAAGTGTCTGAATCCCAATTTCCGTACCGACGTTTATTTCGCATAAATTTTCGCATAATCTCTGGGGCTACGCAAATAAAAACTTTCGAAACTCGACAAAGTGTTGAAAAACGAAAAAAAATGAAAAATATACCGTCAGTTATTAAATAAAGATATTCTGCGTCGTTAGCCCCGAGTAAATACACAATCATTAGGTTCGTAAAAATAATCTTAATCCCGCAACGCCCGTAAATTGCATCGAATATTGCAAAACTTTCGAATACGTCTGTGCAATAAGCAGAAGATTCTTACGCACCAGAAGTAAGATAAGTCCCCAAGCGTGGGTTAATCAGAGCCATAGCATCTTTCGAAAATCCGAAATCCGCTGAAGGACACACGAAGAGAAAATAAAATTTCTTATAGTCCTTTGAGAAAACATGCAGCAAACCGACCGCTGTAAACAGGTAATGCACTCTCTCGTGCCCTCATCCGCAGCACCAGTAGCCGCCATTTGAGACAATGGCTCACTGTTCATGGAATGGCAAACTTGACAGGTCCTTTACTCAGATTGTAAACCGTACCAAGGAGAACCGCAACTAATCTCATTGTTTTACGCACGAAATCTCGTATTGCCTGTACTACCTGACGATCGGTCTTCATCCCCCTCCCCCCGACGACTCTTCTCTTCTCCGTCAGAAGAGAATTGCAGTGTATTTCACTTTTCCAGTATTAATGACTGTTCTTGCAGTTCAAAATATTTCACAACATATGATTCCATTTTTCAAATACGTACGACAAATTTTCGAATAATATTTCGACTGAGCAAATAGATACTATCGATCCATTAGCATACGACTGATAAGCGCCGTCGCAGAAGACCGATAAGCCAAACCTTATTGTCATCTTATAGAAGTTGCTTTCTACCGGCGATAAAAAAATATTCCATAACATACTCTGGTCTAAAGGCTAACGCCACGTATTTCAAGTATGTAGCGCGGATAATAAGAGCAACGGTGGCGTATTAAAAACAGGAAACCGCTTTATTCGTCGATAAAAAGATGGCCGTTGACAGTGACAGCAGTGCGATTATATCTCTGATTGTCGATTCGGCTTCGTCTTCAACACCTGTGCAAAGAAACGGGAATACACACTTCATCCGGATATTTAAAGGCGAAATCCCTCGAGCATGAAAGTTTTACCGACACGAAATACTCTCATGGACAACTCGATCACGGCCAGACCCCCCGAGAACTCGGTTACGTACAACGAGAATCAAAAATCTGCGTCATCTTATATCTGTCATTGATGCAGGTATTATTGACGATCACGCAATAATATAAAATAATTCACGATGTATATACATTGAGGAATGCTGAGTAGTGACGCAAAGAGGTTGCTACATATTTTCACTTCGCGCAAATTTATTTTCGTCAAATGTACAGAACTCGGTTGTTAAGGTTGTAAAAGAATGTTAGTATCTACGTTATTTTGTCCAGTTACACATAGAAGTTCAGCAAATCTTAAAGAACGACATAAAATACTATAATAGAGAGCGAGTACGTCGAGAACTCGAATGTAGTACACAAAAAAAGGACGGAAGAAATGTGAAAAATGTGTTAGAGAAAAGAAAAAAACGAAAGAAATGACCCTGACAAAATTCACTGACGGATTTTCCAGAGAATTTTCTTTATCCTTCAAAAAATCAAGAATATCGGATAAGTAATACATGGAGATTACACGGATAATAAAAGACATACTTATTGAACTACAGATAAGAAAGTGGAATAACTATAAAATTCAATTCAGCTTGTTTTGTGGAATGGAGATTTAATGAGTCAAAAGTTGGAAAAATAAACTGGAACATTAAGTTCGAAGATAGCTTATTTTCAACAAATTAAATGCTGACTCTGGGATGTATAATAACATATGAGTGCGATCATTTCTCTAGACACAGAACATATCATTTAAATAACATCGATTTAGTATAACAATTTCCATAAAGATTTTGAGAGGAAAAAATGGATGATCAGTTGACAAGTTACGCTTTCAGTATGTATACTGAATATTGCTGGCATAAATATACTCAACTATTTAATCCCAGAGTTCCGTTTAGCTCAACGTCGCTTCGTAGCATATAATGAAGCTGTAGATGAGACACTAAAACGGTACTAGCTCAGAGTTATTGCACATTTCTCACACAGAGACGTAAGTTAATTATTCTCCTTACGATAAAGCTTCGGCTTCAACGCTAATACACTTTAGGAATCAATCTTTTTCATAGCGAACAACGCAGTCTAATAACCAATTCACTGACGAAAGACGCGTACGCGCGAGGTGACGACAATGGTGCACGATTGATTTTTTTAACTGCACGAGTTCGCACCTGAGCATACGAAAAATCGGATAATCTTAACATTTATATCGTATATAAATATTTTCCAAAAACCTTGTTCAGTCGGTCAACGACTAATTTGACCGAATTAAAGCCGATCGTCTCAGAATATATATTTTTAAATTTACCACGTAAAAATATATATTTGCATAATCGTAATAACGACAAAAGCTCATTACAGACGCGAGCTAGCGCGCAATCATAAATGGAACTATCGTTACGAGCAGGAGTAGCAAGTGCATACCTTAGCCGAGGCAAATTGCTTGGCGGCGCGCAAAACGGGTAGCAGCCGGATGGGGGCGCCCCGCGCGAAAGGATCTGCGATCTAGAGGTAGGCACGGGTCGGCACGAAATCTGCCCCGGGAAATCGAAACCGCAGCGGTGCGCCAGAAGGAAGGAAGGAAGGAAGGAAGGAAGGAAGGAAGCGAGCAAGAAAGGGAGAAATGTACGAGAGAGATAGCATATGCATATGTATACGGGGAACAACTTGACACGCAGCAACTCATGTATGCATAGAGAAATGCAAATGTTTCGCTGCAGTACCGATACTGATTCTAGCGATTTTGACCAACTATCGTTTGGACGGTGCATATCTACAATGGCTGCTTTTCTCCCTACTCACCCTGAATATACAAGGATATTTTAATATCAATATTATTACAACCTATTGTTTTTTAGAGTTTTCATCACACTATACGTACTAACTTATCCGTAAAGTACATACATGTCAATAAATGCAATTCTTCTCGGATTGTAAATTTATGCGACAGAACGCAATTCTCTCTAGTGAAATCGTGATCTCAGTTCAAATTTACTATACGGAATCTAGATCCTGGACTGCCGCTAAATTGAAGTCAAGCTCATCGAAATGCCAAACCCTAGAAAATGTGGAAAACATTGACGTTGGTCAATTCAATCGATAAACGAGTCTTCTTATGGATTGTAAATATCAACTATATGCATGTGCGCATAAATCGGAACATTTAGATTACACTAATCAAAGAGGCGGGATATTCATTAAATAACAAAGTCACACGCGCACTAGTATAGACATGTAAAAGATGATCGCGGAAAACAATGGTTACGTTAACGTGCTCTTCTACTCCTATGTCATAATACATCAACGAAAACACATAGACGAGTTGTAAGCGTACATGCGTGAATATGAATATATAGCGACAGAGACAATAACACGAAGGTACACATACACACATGTAAGTGCGATCGCGCTGTCCCTCTTTTTGCTGGTAACGATTACCACGCGATAAGAATCGTTTAGAAACGTCGAAGTGAGTTACGTCGATAACGGCATAAATTGCGCGGACAGCAGTTTTACGTGCGCCTAACGGTATACAACGCGTCTTGCAATTAAATTGCTTTTCCTCCCCTCCTCCCGTCCCCCCTTCGCCACTAAAGGACTCGTTAATGTATACGAGCCCGCGTCTGTACATAAGTGTAAAGCGTCCTAGCGACCTAGCGTCCTAGCGTCCTAGCGTCCTCCTCTCGCCCTTTTCATCTCTATCGTAGTCTAGCGAAGCTAAATAAATGAATTTACGAGGAATACTCGCGGCTGAAATTTTAATTGAGGAAATATGTGCCATCTTTAATGAGACGGAGACCAAGTTGGGGAAAGGTGCTAAAACGCAAATTATAGACTTTTCAAATGAAACGCAAGCATGCGCGTAATATCGATTTTCCGAAGATACTATATACTATATGGCAGAACTATTAATAAAGTATTTACAAGGGGCAGATATATCGCCGTCGTGACGAGGGTTTATTTATCTGTCCTGACCTTTCGCCTTTAGCTATTAAATTTGCCGCAGTGAAAATTCCGCGAATATCTGCAATTGATAATTCTCATTTCAAAATGACCGCGGCTATGGCGAAATTCGCGATTTCTAATTGAAATCAAACGGATCATTTGCGTGTGCCCGATGTGTGACATAAGGTTGTAGTATAACCCAGGTACACACACGCACACACACGACAGGATCGTTTACACCGGAGAAAAACATCGAGTGTCGTGTTCAATTTATCAAGCCGCGAACACGGAAAAAGCATTGCGGAACAACAATGGGCTGTTACATTAAAATAGAAAAGCCATTGAACCTATGTAAAGCAGCGCGTGTGTGGGAACTACAAGACATTTGACAAAAGCAAGATCTCGTGATTTTCCAAGCGGATAATTAGACCAGTGTTGTTATTGCACGGAATATGGACAATATTATTAACCGAAATGTTGAAGACAGACAAGATCGATACTTGCATTAAGCCGAGACTATTCTCGACGAACCGCATAACGGGTAATATTATATCGGCGGAAATTTTGAGTACACGAAAAACGCGCTTAAAAATTCGCAAGAAATTCTTTCTCTCTTTCTCTTCTACATTCGATTCGACGTCGAAATCGTCTCGCGCGTTGCACTGACTCGCGAATAACTCGTTGCTGACCCAATTCGATTGGCTCTCGCCGCTGCGGCTGCTACTACGTACTGCTGCTGCTGCTGATGTTACTACTACTGCTTTTGCGTACCTCAGAGCCACCTTTGCCTGCGCGCACTCTAAATCTTTTATGAGAGTGAAATTTTCATCACGACTGATTTACGGTCTGGACTAAAATTTCCGGCATGTCCTCTCGTTCGAGTAACATATTTATTCAGGGTTGTTTGATTTATCTGCACCGCCTCTGAATTGTAAATCGAAACTGTGCCGAGGAAAAATGACATTAGCGATGATCTCTCAGCTGCGTACATCAACGTACGTTATATCCTGGGCATCGTAGTTTTACTTAAGCGAAAGAGTTTCGCTTAATTTTTTCCAAAGCATAAGTACGAAAGTCGTATATAGTAATGAACTCGTTTTGTTTGTCACTCGGTCATAAATCGTCACGGCAAGTTTTCGCGTGTTGCAAGTTATGCCAAACGGATTCAGCCTCTCGAGCGACATTATTATGCGCTCGTTTTCAGTTTGTCGCAGGGATTTTCGCAAACTTTTCAGAAGAATAAAAATTGCTCTCCAGATTTATTGCCGCATAACTTCCAATTCTCGGAAAAGTATACTATTTTAAAAAAAAATAACCTTTTGTTGCTATTTTATTCGTTATGAACAGTCTGTTCATAACCAATAAGTATCTAAGTAGTCACTTAGATACTTATTGGTTTGTTCAATAAGAGCTAAGTGATAAAAGTCACTTTCCACGTCGGAAATTAAAACATCGAAGTAAAGTGCAGAAGCAGCCGCAAGCGAGAAATAAAATAAAAATTACAGCATCCTCGAAACAGATAGAGACTAAACAGATTCCATCCCATAAGGTGGCGCGCGACAGCTCAGAGGAAATAAGTGCCTGTTCCTAACCATGATTTTCCACGCTGCATCTAATTTCTTTGGCCGTGCGTATAAACGTGCGTGAGCTGTTCTTCCTCGCGTCTTGTCTCGAGACTTCAATAAAAATAGAACGTGCGTGCGTGCTTGCAGTGACACTATCTCGTCGTCGTGTCTTTGCAGCTACAGCAACAGAGTAAAGGAACTGCGCGACGGCCGACAAAAGGAAAAGCAACTCACATGGGATGAAAAAACGAGAGAGAGTCAGAGAACGAGAACGATAAAGTGGAGTGCCGGGGAGACCCTTACATTAGGATAGGTTATGTCTACCGAAGCGGCTCACTCTCGAGAGGAAAAGAGAGAGAGAGAGAGACAGAGAGAGACGGAGAGAGGGAGCAGGCGAACGAGCGCACACCATATGGCGAAGATCCCTTGGAAAATAAGTGGCAGCGGATATCGGTGCACGAGCCTAGAAAATTCCTCAACACCAGCTTCCCATCCGAAGATTCATGGGACTTCTCCTCTTAGGATCTCCCTGTATATACGCCTACTACCACCACTACTTCTTCTACTACTATATAGTAGATTTTTACACATAGATACATGTCGTAGCAAAAAACGAGACTACTCGAACACTGCTTCCTCTCTTTCTCTCTCTGCGCTCGTTTGGTCGAAGGGAGATTTTTCTTTTCTTTTTCTTTTTCTTTGTCCTTTTTTGACCAGTGGATTTCTGGAGTAATGGAAGTAGTGGCCAACACCACCGCCTCCGCTACCGTACGATTTAGAGGAAGGCTTTTTTTTTTTTTACGTTGCTCGAGTCTGCGTTGTTACCCAATTACTACGCTGCGGGTGTGCGTCGTTAGTTCCCGGAGCGATTATCTGCCCTCTGCCCTTTGCTTTTACTCACCTAGAACAGAAAGAAAAGAATCGCAAGGTTAGATAAATATTTGACCAAATTTTTCCGCAGTTGGAATTACGTTTATAACTCATAAAGTTTTAACAAAATGTCGCGTTACATCAATAGTTGCAAAAAATGTGTATGCAGAGTGGTATAGCTATAACGAAGCCATTGTAATAAAACGACAACTCATTTTATGCTACAATATAAACAAGCTGTTTGAATTTCCGACATTAAGAATGACGATTCGTAAGAATTTCTATCAAAGTCGAACCTTAGCAATCTCCAGAGCTATAAACTGTATTAGAATCTTACCTATTGGAAGCCAGATCCCAGCATTATCAGTAAGTTAATTACGTATCTTATTGGAATTAATAACCCCTCCGTAAATATAATTCAATAAAGTTAATGGCTGCCGGGCTCTTAAGGTCTTAAAGGAAACATAAATACCGTACCGGCGAGACATTTTTCCACAATACATAGGAGTACTATAGTATGGTTTAAATAATTTTTCAGAAATAATAGTCGAATCGAAGCTATAAATATAAGCAAAGCCAATGGTGCATTACGTGTCGAAGCAATTTTTATTTCACATACAGGATTCTAATGCGAAAAAAGTGTATCACCAAGCGAGCTCCACGGACACTCGAGAAAATTGTATTAAGAATACAATACTAAACGTAGAAGCGCGACTGACTGGCTCTTTTTTAACAATGAAAAAGGCATGCGTGTATACCATATACACATTCAAAGTTTTGCATAACGCAAGCATATACGGAAAAGCTTTGCGGAGAACGGAGAAAATCTGACCATAATGGACTATTGGAATATTGAACTATATGGGCTGCAGCGTTGAACTATTCGTCGCAGCCGGTTGACGCCCACAGCATTATATACTGCGGGATGGACGGCGAGGAAGGGAGGTCGAATGTAGTCGAGAAAGTAGTGAGAGCAGCGTAGCTTTATGCAAATTATTACGCGAAATCTTTGTTTGGGAAGAGCGCGTTCTCGTCGGTTGCGTAATCCGCTCGCGCTTTATCTCAATTTATTTTAAGAGCTGGACGGGAGGCGAAGGCTATATAGTAGTATAGCTATATCTGTATATTTCTACTTGATACCGGTTTCTCTCACTCTCTCTCTCTCTCTTTCCCTGTCCTAGCAGGGCTTATACGTGCGCGGTACCGTCTATTTGTGCTCAAGCTTCCTTGCGCAGGCTTTTAACACCTACTTGCAACTGGTCGATCGTTGCGGCTGCTGCACAGCGACATAGCCCTTTTTACGCCTCTTGACAATCGTAGAAACTCAACTCAAGCCCTTTATGAACGAAATCTCTCAAATATTATCATTCGATTCGCGCACAATAGATTCGAGTACGCAGATCCAACCTAGCAAGTTTCGAGCACGTCGTGACTATGTTTTATTCTGATTAGACTACAATAAGAGCGGATAAGCCATCAGTCGGGAAATGCTTTTGCGCGTTGATGTCCGAGATTGGTTAACGTACGAATTTGCTCTCTCTCTGGCACTCTGCTGAGATGTCAGTCGACAAACGCTCGACAAACGGGCATAACCTGCACGCCTATACGTGCGAACACGCCCGGAGATAATGGTTACAAGCTTCGGGAATATATTCCAGAGCGACGACGTGTGTCGGATCCTGGGATTTGGCTATTAGCCTATTAGGCTCTTGGCTACTCAGGCCTGCATACAGGGAAGTATTGCACATAGGTTTATAACCTCCCGCTCGGTGTATAGAGAGAGGGCTACGGGTTATGGACGCTTGCGTGTGTGCCTCGCAATGCGGTCATTTGTCTTCTGCTGATTCAATGCCATGATGTCTCTGTGTGATAGTTATATTGCGAAATGAACATATTTTATGTTATTAAAGAAAAAAGACATTAAGTTTCGATTGGAAAAAAATATTTATAATAATAATTAAAGAAATTCGCAAATCTTCCGTCGGATCAATTTTTTTGACCCATGCCAATTAATTCGGAGTCAACCGGTGTACGTAGCTTGCGAATATAAGTAAGTCAAGGTCGTCGCTTCTCTTGCTGTGCTTCTCTTCGACGCAGCGCATGAGACCGTTGATGTCCCTTGCCATGTGCATCTGCGCCACGCGTATATCGGGGAACAAGTGCCTGTCGTGTTATGTTGCGAGGAGTAGTGCCGCTCCCGTGCATACCTATACAAGCTTCCGATAATATGCCAGACGATAGCGTCTGTCTGCAGTACTGATCTCACACTGCGGTGCTCCGGATTGCAGGAAAATTAGTCAGGGACACGGTTGTAACTAGCTGAACATGTGAACCCTTACATTTGTCGACACAGTCTTTTGTTCTAAATTTTCATATTATGCAATAAACATCATATCCTAAACTTACAGAAGAATACAATGAACGATCTTAAAAAAACAATTAACTCATAAGGCAGAGAGAGAGAGAGAGTGCTGACACCACTGCCGCCACCGTAGTGGCCCTCATTCCGTGTATACTCCTTGCAATTATCGAAACGAATAGATCGTAATTTATGTACAGAAATGTACATTGTTATGGAGATTGAGCGTTAAAAAAGTGCAGCATGACGTGAAATATACCGACAATATCTCTATTATTTTCTTGCAACAAATGGCTCGTGGTGCTTCGTTTTCAGGATAATAAATTATTCGATCGAAAATTTTCCCAAGTGTAAATGGACCTCTATGCTTTTTTTCTACTTGTCATTTTGCAGTGCACACAAACAGCGGGACGAATAATGAACTAATAACGCAATAGGCATATTTCACATCTCGCGTTTCGGAAAATTTATTACTTTTATCTTGGAAATAACAATAGATGACCATTATCACGCAGCTTATATTATTATGGCGCAGAGGCACACGAGTCGACCGCGACGTTCTCAGTCCCGTGAGAAAGTCAAACAAATATTGTTACTTATATATACATATATATTTATTTATTTCGAATGAAAAATACGCCGCGTGTAATACATCAGATGATAGACAAAGGAAGAGAGCCAACCACCTATAACTATAGTGTACGTTGCTCACCCTGGAAAAGACAGGGTTACGCAACGGAGTTTGACTAGTGTTCGGGCTATCGGAGTGTGTAACGAGGGTTGAAATGGAGTTTCAGGTAATAAGCACACGTCAATTTTCCATCTCACTTTGTTACCACTGTATGCCATCGTATAGATATAGTTGCAGTGACAGATAACAGTTTCGACAATTACAACGAAATTCTATCGGAAGCAGCTTCGGTTATAAGATACGTGTTATGACATCCTCGAGGCAACAGCGGCGCGAGTGCCTGTGTGTTCGCAAGACGTGACTCGAATGTTAAATATTAGTCTCTCAAAACATACACATTTGAAAGTCATTCTGAAGCCTAAGTAGAATAGTTTGTTTATACACAGCATCGAGTGTACGATCGAAGAAACGATATTATCTTTCTTTCGTGTTGCTTGACCTCGATATTACTTTACGTTTCATTTTTTATTCAATTATACGTATTAATAACGATATTAATTCGTTTAATTTTATGCTGAAAGCATTCCTTGATAGGCTATAGGAAGAAACAAAATACATATTAGACTATTATAAAAAACGATTAAAATAATATGCACAACAAATTATTTTCCCCGATCCTATCTCAAGCAAGAACTAGTTTTAAGCGTTTAAGGTCGCGTGTTTATATTACTTCGAGCCTATTTGATTTTTGCTATAACGACATTTTTAAAGCCTAATGCTTAGTTTGAATTAGGTCATGAGGTTTAATAAGCTTGATAATGCAAAATATAAAACTAAACTATTGATTTAGACTAGTAAACAATTGTTATCGAGATGAGGAAATTTCATTAATTATTCTCACCTCAATTTCGAACTGCAAACCGTATATCATATATATTTATTAAACTTAATTTTCGAATAGATCTTTTCTTGCAGCTGCAGTATACCTTATACTCAATGAAAGATGTAATGAAGAGATGCATCGAATCCGAAAAACAAGGGATGGTTAATTAAGCCCCTTATTTTCATCGCAGGGATAATGTGTAGCTAAGATATTCAATGTAGGGCTTCCGATCTGTTGAAAAAATTCTAAACAAGAGCACTCTCGTGATTTGAATTTTTGATTTTGCTGTGTTGTTACACAACACATTTAAGTGAGAAAAAATGAAGCGAAGGATACAAACAGAACAAAAGAGTCAAAGAGCAATCGAGGTGCATAAAGGAGAGCCCGGCTCAGAGAAAATATGAGGCCGGACACTAAGGCTGGAAGTTTATGCGGCGGGCCGGATGCGAGAAGCAGGAGGAGTGGAGACCGGAAATAACCGCCCGTGCGATCGACGCTGCGGTGGCCTCCAACCACCAGACTATAATATATGCTATACATTTTCAAAAGTTTTTGAAGAGCAACCAGTGCATTTGCAATTAAGAAGGGAAACCGGGACATGAAAAAGATGATAAGG
The DNA here is from genome assembly GCA_018906985.1 of Apocrypta bakeri. Taxonomy (NCBI): domain Eukaryota; kingdom Metazoa; phylum Arthropoda; class Insecta; order Hymenoptera; family Pteromalidae; genus Apocrypta; species Apocrypta bakeri. Next base: position 1,546,990 of record JACCIA010000019.1, on the reverse strand, counting down.
GTGAAAAAACATTTATGCACTGCTCTCGGGGGTGTGTATGCGAAACGTTTCTGGAGACGAGGCTAATTATGCTACTTTCGCGTATTATTTCAGAGTGCTTCCTTTGTATTTCCTTTTTGTTAGTTTCTTTTTTTCTTCACCCTGCTATCCCGTATGTAAAGCTAAATTTTGTAAGGACCTCTCGCGCTTCCGATTTTAAAGGATGCCGTGCAAGGGACGTAAGCACGCAAAGCAGTTACTTTCAAGAGACAAGCTTGCTTGGGTTTCTTGGCAAGTTTTAGCGCGACGCGATCACAAACTTTGACCGAAATTCTGGTTTAGAAGTGTTGTTCCAGAGAAACGTGGAAGGTGAATTTCTTGAATTTTAAAATATCACGTTCATTTGGAAATTATTATAATTAATAATTTAAGAGAAGACATTACTTTAATATGCACACAAAGTATTCTCAACTATTATACAAGATATGGATAAGTAAATCATTCGTAACAGAAACGGAAAAAAATATTTTATTGTTGTGTAAAAAGGTAGGGAAGAATTTCTTAGAAAATATATAGCGTCAAGTTCACATAGCACAGCGTAATAGTCCACACACGCGCACTCACATAGAAGAAGTCTGGCCTTCTTGAATTATAACCATCCGTCTTCGTGGATCGAGTAATTAAAACACAGAAGCAGCTTATACAGAGCAACAGCGGCAGTGGCAGCGACAGCGGCAGCAGTAGTGCGCAAAGGCAGCTCAGAAAAAAGCAAACAAATCATCGTCCCCTGTCGCAGTAAAACTGGTGCCGTTCAGACATTCCCCGTCTCTCACTCTCTTTCTCTCTCTCTCTCTCTCTCTCTCTCTCTTCGTCTTTCTGAGCGCGTGAGACGACGCACATTCGAGCGTATGTGTGCACGACTTGAAAAGCACGCAACAAAGCTGAATCTCAACTTTGCGGCGAATCATAAAGCAGCAAGCTGTAGCAATAGCCCAATAAAGCCCATTTTCTCGCTCTCTCTTTCTCACTTGCGTAGTATAGAAGCTCGAATTATTTACGGCAAGTGCGGGTTTAACGATACCTGGAATTACTCAGAAGCAGCGCGTCGCCACCGGTGGCGCAGCAGTACTAGTATAGTAACAGTAGTGGTGGTGGTTGTGGTGTGATAGCACGAGTTACGGCGCCTCGAATGAGCAAGCGAGAGCGCAATTCATCAAATAATGGCCGACAGCTGTCGATCTTCTTATACGCGTCAGGAAATCGCGCAGCTCTGCAACGCGACGACCACCTATAGTTATAATACGGAACATGCATGCGTGCCGCTGCACTTGCCATTCATCTTCCGTTCGCGCACTCGCGAGAGACTTTTGATCCGTCGCCTGTATGCAGCAACAATACATCAGTAATAGAGACCATTAATTACGAATTTTAGAGAAAAGAGACGATAAAGAGAAGTGTGCTGCCTGTCTATATAATAATATCTGTTATAAGTCATGTTTTTATAATCATTATTTCTCGCTCTTTCTCTTTCTATCTCGTTTCTTTCGGAATAATAGCGGAGGACTGTAAGTCGTTTGCGTCTTCGTACTCGAAATATTTCACAGCAACGACGCTATGGCCACTGCTGCTGTAGCTGATGGTCTAGTGGATTATTGAAACGGCCGACGGCCTTAGCATTCGTCCGGTTATGGGCCTTTTTACGCGATAATTTGACACCGACAACAGTGAGCTTCTAATTGTGCCGCTGGTGCTGTCCGACTTTTAGACTCGACTTTACGATTGCTGCCAGTTTCATTTTGCGCGACAGCCACAGCCATTATTATATACCGTTGAACTGGAACGTATGTATGCCTTGTATAAATACTTGACATATCAATTGGATTCATTTTTAATCTATTCGAGAGTAGACATGAATTAGCTTAGATAAGGCGCATTATAATAGATAAATCGTTTTAATGTACTTCAATATTCGATTTTTCACATTCCGTTTGATTATTCGGTCAATCTGAATTAGAATCTTTAATAGATATCGATAGGTCTCGATCCGTAGAAACGAATTGAAAAGAGTAAAAATTGTAAAAAAAATGGTAAAAGAATGTAAGTGTATAGCAAAAATAGCGAGTATTATAGAATCCACATAAAAGGAGACTTTACAGCAGCTTCGCACCGGCTGAAATTCAGAACTCCAGGGCTATTATACAGTTACTAAAGCTACGCACCGCAAATTTATTCACAATTTCCACAACCGGAACATCGCTGCGTACTAGCAGCGCAACAGCGTCAGCACTACCGGCCACTAGTGTAGTAGCAGCTAGCGTACAATTACTCTCAAGTATTTTAATTGTTTACGCGCAAACTTTCTACATGGCATTTGCGCTCGCTCGCTCACTCTATATACACGCTGACTTTATAGCCTTTTAAAACACTGTCTACACCGTGCGCTTTATTATTACGTCGTCCAGCTATAATGATGATGCTAAATTCAATAATTTTTCCTTCCTCGATTCGCGAGTAATACTAATTATATAGCTATATTGTGCAGTCATCCGCGAGTTACAGCTACAGCTGCTGTGTACGAGAAGTCAATATAAATGGTCTTATACACTGTGAATAGTAAGCGAGGCAGAAGGCGAGCTCTAGCTCAAGCGACACTTTCTTCCCTCATCTCGGACCTTGAAAACTGTCGCCGTGACGGTAGAGAAAAAATCACCGCGAGCGCGCACGCTGTATACAGATAAATTACAGAATTTATGAGTATCGCACTTTTCTATATGTGTGCATATAGTTATATACCGGCAGAAAGAAGGAGTATAGGTATAGCGCTGCACAGTCGCCCCTAAGCATCGGGGCGCCGAGCACATACGAGCGCGCACACATACATACGCACGTAGCTTGCGAGCGAGAAATAGCGGTACTCGGGGGCCGCTTTGGCTTTTACTTTTTTCTTCCTTCTGGAGCGCGCGCGCGCGCTCGCGAGCGAGCGAGCGAACCGTACGCTCGTCTTTTTCCTTTTCTGCCTTTTCTTTCTTCTTCCTTCTTCGTCGTCTTCCTCGCGAGCGCGCGCGCGCGCGCTCAACGGCGGCAGCGGCAGAGAACCCTCGCTTATTTACTCGGGCAGAGAGAAAGAGGGACGACTCGTTTATTTTTGCCTGTCGCGGGCGCGCGCAAGTCCGGGGAAAAAAGAAGCATGGTATAGTCGCGCGAGTTTCTCCGGGAGCGTCGCTCTCGTCTCTTTTTTCGCTCTGTTACTCGCCCTTTCTGTTACACACTCGAAATTCGCGATTCGTCGTATTAGCCTGTGTGACGCCAGGATGCGATTAATTTGCGGAAATTGCGGAAATTACGGAAATTACGAGGTTATTTAATTTCTCCCTCTCGGATCGTTTTCGGTATTTGCTGCAAGATGATGGATGCGCGCTTGTGCGCGCTTGTGCGCGCTCGTGTACGTTGAGCAATGCGAGCATCAATTAGGAGTATCTCATTCTCGATCGATTCTCAAGCGAATTGATTGATGGCCGATCGCTGTTCAGTAGAGCGAGAAGACCAAGGAGAATTCGGACCGAAGTGAATTTTCGCAAAGTGAATTTTAGCAGCGAAAACAGAAGCGAGTAGGACAGTATCTCAGAGACTGGAGAAGGCTCAGCTCGATTTAGCGATCATTTAAATTTGCCGAAGCGCACGCGTACAGAGCACTGCGGCGGCTGTAGCCCCTACACACCAGCCGCTGTACTTTTCAAGGCGAAATTGGTGAATTACGGTAACGAGCAAACTTGCCTTCGAAAGGAGACTGTACCGACGCGCAACCGTTTCAGCCAGAATTAACACGCGAAAGTTTGACCGGCGCTCTCTGCAGTAGAAACCAGTGGATCTCAATCTAAGCAGATGCGCCATCGTCAAATTTTCGTGAACTCTCTTCTCCCCGTTGGTACAATTACCTAAAAAAAGGTAAATATTGAACGGTCGCATATAATTGACGTATACAAAGCTCGGCTTCTACCGGTGCACGCATATATAGAATTTAAGCTTGAAAATTTTCAGCATAAACATAAATGTTGCGCGGGCTTCATTACTCGCAAGCGCGAAGATAACGCATTAAAATGCAAATTTACCTCTAGAACTCGTCGATTTGCATTAAAATCGTGTTTGCATGGGGGAGTTGGAGGAATAAAGTTTGTTAATTTTTTGCTCTTTTGGGACTATAATTGAGCGCCACTGAGCCCGCTCAACGGTCTTCATAAGCCAGTGTTCATATACTGTAGGGGAGGATTCGCCGGCGCACAGAGAGAAGTTGACTGTACTGAAATAATGTACAGTAAGGCGCAAAAGGGCTCTCTCCAAGTAGGCGAGCAGCATAAGAGAAGCAGCGAGAGGGAAAGACGGCGTAGACGAATGCAGTAGCGGCGTTAGTAGCGGCAGAATCTCTCTTTCTGCTCTATACGGCTAACAATGGTGTGCAAAGGAGATTAACAAACAGAATAAGCTAACGCATAATCGTATTATTTCTAGCTAAGTCGCATTTAAATTAGATAGAAATTCCATTTAACGAAACAATGCCAAGATGATGAGTCACTACCGGCGTGGATTTAAATAAACTACCTCCTATATACAGTTACTTTTATATTATAAAGTCTAATCCGACATTTTTCCCCCCGTCTTCCTCCCTCTGGCAACCGGCTTCCTTCTTCCCTCTATCTGCTCTTTTTTCGCCAGCGGAAAAAGCCAAGTAGCGAGCTCTCGCTTGGCCAACTTTTAAGGAAAGGTACAACGCGAGAGCGCGAATTTCCACAAGAGATCTTTGAGAATTTGCCCAGCATACTACTGTGCTCTACTACAGCACCAAAGCCGTAAAACTGAAATGCATTTGCATTGTCAAGCGATGAATTGAATTTCATCGCGCGAAATTTAATTTTCCCATATAACTCCGGCCGGCATTGCCTCGCTACTTCTATATAATTTCTCGAGACGTTTTCAGGAAAAGGAAAAGTGGATAATCGTTAAGGATTTTCATCTCAAATTAATCGATTGAGTGAGAGACAACTCGTCTTCGATTACATGCGACTAATCGGCAATTACATCGACTCGCATTGCTAGGACCAGCACTGCCTTTGCTATTGACGATCGAACCGTAGCGAACAGTAGCGAAATGTTGCTCGATTTACCTACTACGTACTACGTGCAGCTCGAAATTTACACGTCGCATTCATTAATACCCGAAATCCATCAAGTCATACTCTCTAGCCGACGACATAGCCGCCTCGGTCTCGTGTTCACGGAGTTGTATATTACAACCCTGACTCCTTTTTCCTAGGACCCGTATCTCGATCCAGATCGAAGAGCGCGTTAACTCAAGCGATATTTGCCTCTCGTGCGTATATATCGAATTAATCCATCTAACGATTCGATTGAGCTCCGAGTGCGGGATAGTTCTCATTCTTCGTTCCATCTTCCATTGCGCTGACTGAGAAAGAGAGAAACGCGTGCATAATAAATATGTAGCGGCTGCCATATGTTACTGACGTAACGCTGACGTCACAGGCGGCCGGAGATATAAGCGTGCAAAGAGACTTTCTACGCCTGTGAACGATTCGAGCGATAGTTTATTGAGTTTTTCTGAGTGCTATTTGTTAGTCTTTCACATACATTGACTTTCCCAAAAGAACGAGTTAAATGATTCTTCTTGTCACATTGCATGTACTCCGCATGCTCAATTTTGAATCCTTCATCATTTTCCTGAGTCAACTGTGTTAAGACACATAAACACTTGTGTTAACAAATACCATGAAATTTTACCGTTCAAAAGATGTTCAATAGTCCATTCAATAGTCCGTTCAATAGTCCGTGCATTTATCTACGAGCACAGTCCATAGTGCGCACACAAGTCCCTTTATTCCCTCTGGTGCTATTTTCATTCGATATCAGTTGCATTATTTGCGTGGATGATGATTTGTGGATAATCGTACTACTAGAGAAGAGAAGTGGCGTTAACCGCTTAGTAGGCAAATTGTTTTATTATAAATCTGTCCGACTCGAGACAGCATCAAATAATATATCACTGAATCGAGTATAAATAATGTCCGGTGACAACTGACAAGTATGCGGTTTAATGTCCTATTTAGTAGTACTCCAGAAGTTCAATCAGGAGATTAGTGCGCTTTTTTATCGTCAATTCTATCTTATATTTAATAACGGAATACCAGAGAGTTATCGTCGTGTGACTTGAATAATATGATATTGCGTAATAAGTTGGCCAGTTAGGATTGATGAGCGAGCTTTTTTCCTTTAATCCTCATTGTTTATAGCGTCGACTACTACGAATTCAACGTCAACGCATCGTGTAAACACGTTGCCACCTGGCTGAAAACATAAAATATGCAAATCCCGGTGTCATCCATTGCAGTGAAGCAGACTTTCTCTCGTGGCGCGAAACACGGGACTCTAAGATTATCGATTACAAGAGCGTAAAGTCGAGAGAATTTGTACGAGAGCTATTTGTACGAGAGCTATTTGTATGAAAGTTGTCGATTTCAGTTGTGGCTAAATGATTTTAGCGACCTTTATTATGTAACGAACGCACAAGTATAAGACGAATGCGTGTAACGTTGCGCGCTCGTCTAGCCTGCGTTCAATACTTCAGAGGCTAGACAATGGAAAGCGATACTATAGAGTTCCAGTTAATACTCTCCTGCGTGCGCGCAAGCATGTGTATTTCGAACAGCAAACGATCGAAACCGCGGATCCATTTGCTTGTTATCCCAAATAAATTATAACTGCCTTCACATACGCGCCCCTGTTATCGGCGAAGCTTTTCTTTTTCCTTTTAAAATGCCTTATTTATCGATTCACGTTTACTTTTTATCATTATGTAACGTGTGCCAGAGAGATTCAATGAACTGGGAAAAATCGAGAGATAAAGCGGAAAGTTTGCCGGTGATTCGTTGCATAATAAACATTGAGTGACTAAAAATTCTGGCCATTAGAAATTTCGTGCAAAGCGAAAAAAATCGACCAACGCGTGAATCACACGTACAGACATTCCCGCTGAGTAATTTAATAACTCTTATCTCCAATGTTTTTCCATCAGAGCGATTCACGCTTGCGTGATCGTCTAATACATATCGAATCTGGCTGAGCACGCGTTCGCGTGCGTTATCTGCGAGACAACTCAATTTTTCATCGAATCTCTTTCCACTCTACCCTGCTGTTGCTCAGACGAACATACCATAGAGAAAAGAAGACACGTTTGTGATCTTTCTTATCGAGAAAAGCGAATTAAATTCGCAGTATAGTTTTCAGGAGCTTTGACTGGAATTTGAGCAAGTCGACGTTTCATGCCGTATACTGCCTGTATTTCACGAAGAAGATGAAAAAACAGAAAGTAGACAGCAGTTCTTGTTTGTCTTTCAATGATATCTCATAGCCGTATTGAATTGAAAACTAATACCTTTGAAAATATATCAGGAAATATAAGAACTTTTTTCATTTCCATCCTTCTAATTCGTTTGTCTTCAAGACTTTCCATTATAATAACACGTACACGTTCGATGATACATTATAAGCGACTGATTCATTGCACTTTCAAAAGCTCGTCTTTAAACGGCTGGAAACTTTTCGTATTGAAAAAAGCGGAATTACGGTAGCACGCTCCAACTCCTGTGAATAACTTTTTTTCTAGATAAAAAAAAACCCTCTTTTTTAAATCAATTAATTTCCATTGAATTGTCAACTATACCAAAAAAAATATCTCGATCGCGCGATACAGACGCAGGAGGAAAACTTCGTTTTCGAAACGCGTTTCCAGCGAGACGGCTTTCATATAGGAATAATAGAGAGCGGTGAACGTTAACTGTTATTATCGAATAAATGTTCGAGGCGTATTGCGCATTGAAACATCGTATACAATAAAGTGTAAAATCCAATTGCGATTGCTGACAGCACAATGTGATCTAAAATGCAACAAATTTAATTTCACTATGGGCACTGATCGCAATCGATCGTAAAATAATTCAAAGCTCGCATAATCATGGGTATTAACATACAAAGCACGAAGGGCGATTAAAATACCATTAAATCATAAGCAATCGTTAATCGCGCTAGGTATATGCGACTTGGAACTAATTGAACCTAACCAGCCTAAATCTCAAGCGAGAATGCGAAATGGATAGAAGAGAAACCAGTCTGACATTACATATACAAACAAACAAACGTCAGCCAGGCATCGTGCTCACAGTCGTCATCTCTTTCTTTCTCTATCAATACGATAAAGTGTTCATCACATCCTAGTAAATGTCACGTAAACGTGAAAACAAGTAGCTTTAGTGCAGAATGTTGCGTGGGCTGCAAGCCTTGTGTTATATTGTACCTGTGGTTGACCGCCAACAATGGATTGATAAGCCGAATGGAAGACATGGCCAATCTGCGTGAGACCCTCGTCCTCCATCTGGAACATGATGTCTGCGCCGGGTGATCCGTTATTGTTGAGGTTGTTGTTGTTAATCAGAAGCTTCTCAGTGTTGTCAACGTCGCGCATTATAGTTCCCGGTTGCATGTTCCAACTCACCCTCTCGCGTTCTTGTCTTGTAAAGCTCTCACTTTCTTTCTTAAGGTATCTATCAGTTAGGAGAGCTGCTCGTTTTTCTGAGTCAAAGTGACTTGTGAATGCTTGCACCTTCTTATCTAACGAGGCGATCTCGCGGCGAATATCAAATCGCGCGGCCGGCCAGCAGCAAGGCCGCGCCTCTCGTCATCTTAGCTTAGCTTCCGAGTTGCGCGAGCTACTCATGCGAAGTGGTGTGTCTATTGGGGAAGACGCAGAGAACTTACTCTCCTCGTTTGCGATGAACAATGAAGAGTAGTAAGTAGCTGGCGCACAGTACAGGGTCGAGGGCTGTTTACGAACTGTGACCAAGCCGTCTCATCACGTGCGCGTACACTTCTGCGTTGTCCAATAACACACTCTGTACAATATAGGTATATTATACTTTGCGCGTTCTATCACTCGGAGCTTTCTGATTGAATCGACGAAAATGTGCCGGAACCTGCAGAGGCGTTCGAGGCGGCGGCGGCGGCGGCGGCGGCTCTTTGTTAGCCGGTACTCTGCTCTTCCGGTCCTACGGGCCCTCTACGCTCACACTTTCACGCACATCCCTTTGCAACTGCACTGACTCGTCGCGAATTGCGTGCTCTATGCCTCTGCGTATGTCTCTCCCGAGTCTGCTTCGAAATGTCGACGAACTCGCGCTAGGCTTTGGAGGTTAGGAAGCAGCTGCGCCAGCCTCCCAGAACAAAACGACTCGCGCGATCGAATACACCGCGACGCACGAGAGCTCCGCTTGAGACTGATGCTACCCGATACTGGTCGGACGATACTCGGATACTCGGATACTCGGTACGCGTGATAAGAAATAAACAACTGAAAAATGCACGCGTTCGCAAGAAGAACAAACGGAGCGACGACGTACCCCTGGCTCTCGATGGATGAACGCGACGCGACTGACGCTCTACAACGAAGGGGAGCGCTGCGCCCCTCCCCACTCTTCTTTCTCGGCTACGGCTACAGCTATAGCTCTCCCTCTCTCTCTCTCTCTCTCTCTCTCTCTCTCTCTCTCTCTCTCTCTCTCTCTCTCTCTCGCTCGCTCCTTCCCCGCCAGCGCCGTTCTCGTGCAGCAGCTTTTGCGCGCTCCCACTTTCGCAGCGCTCTGACAACGCGAGAAACTCCCTCCGCTCTTTTGGCAACAGTGAGAGAGGACTATATACGCATCGTTCTACTGCTGCCGCTGCTGCCGCTGCTCCCGTTTTCTTCCTTCTTTCTCTTCACCGCGATTTTTCTCCGCGTCTGACTCCCTCGTTCTCGCGTATTGTGCCGCTCTCTTATTCGCGCGAGCGCCTTGTTTATCTGTACTGTTGCCGCTACTGCTTTTTGCGCGAGAGTCGTCTTTCTTTCGGCATTGGCGCATACAGTTTCTGTTGCCTGCTCTTTTCTTGCGAGACGCTCTTTGGTTTTAGAAACCGAATCAATATAGAGTACAACTACTATTGGGGGATTTCGAAAGGGAATTTCTAGTTGAAGCTTATTTGTGCCTCTTCAAAAAAAACATTCGTGTAGATAGTATTGGGAATTGGCTCCCAAGCCTTGTAACATTGATGACAGTAGTCATGAAAAAGGGAGCCATCTGTTGCTCGCTGCATTGTACTGCAAATCAGGTGCTTCCGTTTTCAGTCTCGCAGTACGACTTTGCTCTATCTCGCAGAATCGCGACTCACTTTCACGTTTTTCTCTTGCTGCGCGTCACGCGCAATCGTTCGATCACTTTTCGATCGTGAGCAAATGTTTTCGTCAAGTTCCGATCTCTTGACGATCTCCTGACGATAGGAACTCGACGGTCTTATCGGCGATCTGTCTTTGTTCAAACCTCTTTTCGACCTTCCAACACTCGACGCGCTGCAGGATTCGCAGACGGAGGAAGCGGCTACAACCCCAGCTGGGTACGTATATTATAAGAATCGCAAGGGGGCGTCGTCCACTTCGTTCCGCACACGCTATTATGTAGAGGTATACGTACAGGCGGCATAGCGCTTGCGGCTTCTCTTCGACTCTTACATGCCGTGTACTGTGCGTGCGGAAAATATCGGTCCACTTGTTGAGTCGAAATCTCTCCAGGGAAAACGGAAAGAGAGTCACCCGAATTAGCGGAAGTCTCGGAGCGTTTTGTGTACTTACTCTCTGGGAATCTGACGCGCGGTTATGGGGAATCTTGTGGGTTGGGATTTCACGGGGACTTTGACCAGAATTTAGTTTTGCCGAGCGGAAGCTTCATTAGACGAGATCGAGGGGTCTTAGAAACGGAGTTTCAAATTTTAATTGCTAGTTCATTTTGAAAAAGGCGAGACGAGCGAGTCTCTTATTTTGATAGGTGATGTACCTTTCGCGAGAGTCGAATAACTTATCGACTGCATTATCGATCAGTTCGAGTTAGCGGGTGGGCGGACTCCAAATATTTGGGGCGTTACGAAATTAGCTGCTATAATGATTTTCATCTGCGCAATCGCAGTAATAGAAATTACCAAAATCATTAAGATCTACGATAGCGGACGATTGACTTTTATCATGCGTGTTAATCGTTACACTCAATATAATATGTCAGTTATAATTCTTTCTCCATAGCTTACACAAAGCTGGAAAAAAATCCTCAATAACTATTTCATTTTCTCGTTTCCCTGTAATTTCGAAACCGAACGATAAAAATTGATAACATTAGGTATTAAAATGATCGTCGAGAATGTACTACCGAAAGTTTACGAGTCGAAAACTACGGAGTACGACTCAAGGTGAAGCAGGTATGTAACCCATCAATTGCACCAAGTACTAGAAAATAATCAGAATTTAAGAAGCATTTCTATTTTCGAGGCGAGATATGGTCGAGCAATAAATAAAAGTTAACTAATCTCACAGGATCTAGTAACGAAAGAGTCGAAGGACCGTGTTCAAGATATTTCTCTGAAGAGGTCAGAGTCGACGCGATTCAATAAATTCGTCAGTTGGCCAGCCCACATTAACAGCTATTATCCATGGCAGTTATGCCGCGATCCCGAACGACAAATCGTCGTGCAACCTCTTTTGCGAAAGTATTATAGAGCCCAAAAGCCATAACTGCGCCAGCCGGAGAGCGGCGTAAAAATTAAGGCAGCGGCTCCGAATTGCCCAGAATCTCGAAGGACGAACGAGAAAGAGAGAATAGAATCTTCTGACTGCGAGAATAAACTTTTGCAGCAATGGTAGGACAGGTATACGACTCAACCAATTTCACGGGGAAGCTCTTCCGGCCTCTTTCTCTCTCTCTCTCTCTCTCTCTCTCTCTCTCTCTCTCTCTCTCTCTCTCTCCCCGTCCCTGATGTATACGCTTACGTTCGAGGAGTAAGGAGGTACAGAAGAAGCTACAGCAGCGGCGGCTTGCTCAGCCTCATTAGTGATAATGATGATGACGATGCCCGTGACTATTACCATTTCTTTGTCGCATTCTTCTTCTCGCTGCTCCGGCAGCAGCGCGTGCTCGTCTTTACGCTCTTTAGAGCGCAATGCGGAATTACACAGAGATCGACCGGTAGAGCGAACAAGCGAACAAGAGAGAGCGAGAGAGTGCTAACCTCGACGTCGACCGGTCTTTGTCTGCTCTGAGGACTGAAGCTTATTGGCGACTGTACGCGAGTGTACATATGGATTATCGTCGAAGGCCGAATTAACGTCCCTCCAGGGACTCCACGGCTCTCGCAATCTGCATGCGGACCACTGATGCTACAGCAATAGTAGCAGTAGCAATGACACCGCAGAAGTGTTTTATTGAGTCCACCGATGAAATTACATTTCCAGTCGCATGTACGAGTTGCTAAACTCTTGTTTTTCGATGCACTTGACCAGTGTGCTTATAAGCTAGTATAGTCTGTATCTTCCCATACTGCCAATAGTTTATGTAATAAAACAGGAGTCAAAAACTCCAGAAATTGATGACTTATGCGATGAAAGTATAACGTAGTTATGAAGACTAAATAGTGTCGGGACGATAAGTTCCTAAATTTTTACGATATCGAATATGGGCGTATTGATATTGAAATATTTTACATGGATTGGACTCCTTTACATCGATACATGAGATAATGTATGGCCATAGAATGAAGTATTTTTTCGAAAATTGTATTCACAGTTAAACGACTCGGCGCCTCAGTTACTATATTATCATCATCGTCTACCACGTGAAATGAAAAACTCGAGTGCTGGATAAAAAACATAGAATTATCAGCATCGCCGACTAAAGTGATAACTTCAGTAACGCGAATGTTCTAAAAGTTAAAAAATGTTAATAAACATCGTTTTTTAAAATGCTTTATGCGAAATCGCACTGGATTTACCTTTCGAGTGTAATTTTGAACGTGTAATGTGAGCAAAAATCTGAAAACTTTTTGCTTCGGCTTCATACGTACATTGAGGCTATTTTTTGTGGATGGCATACAGTCAAGAGCATTCATTTTTCATATCCAAGTTCTAAGAAGTACGTGCGCTTAGAATTAAAAAATTGGTTATACTTTGCTTTGACTACTATACCTATATGCATCATTAAAATTCGAGAGGAAATAAGACGAAAAAGAAATCACGTACTATATCGTGAGCAAGAGAAGGTTTTATTAATAACTTGAAGAGCACATTGCTGTAATGAGTAGAAATGAAATTTATTAATGCACAGAGCGGGGCGGTGGGCAAGTGCATCTCTTAATTGCTACAGAACGTTTCTGCATAGCAAAAATAGATTAGAATGGCAGTGGAAACATTGCGCCTTTGCTTTGCAATGCATCGGCTATACTCGGAAGTTCGAGAGTAATTTTAGTGTCGTATCCAGCGCGACTCACGGAGAGTTTATAATTACCTAACCTAACCCTATCTAACCCACTTGGCGAGGAGCGCGAGTTCCAGTTTTTCAAGCGAAGAGTTCCTTATATATGTTGCGGCTTATAGTCCGCAACGTAGTCTGGATATGCATCGAATAAAAAACTTGTATTGTTTGTATAAATATATTAGTGTAATTATAGAGCGTTATTATTGAAAGTGTAAGATTTCTTCATGGAAATATTGGCTGGATACGTTAAATGATTATTCGTCTCATAAACACGACTCGAGCTGAGAACTTTGGCAGAGCACGGCTTCTGCGTCTGCACATATTATGTAGTTGTGTGCATGTACGTATAGGTATACGTGCGTGCAAGAGCGAAGCGCCGGAAACGGATAGGCGATCGACTACGATTAAAAGTTTAACTGGTGTTTACTCACAGCTAAATTGGCTTAACCGTCGTCAGAGGATGTTTGTGGCTGGGGTAATGGCAAAGCATGACTTTAATGCATTATTATAGCCTCCTTATAATTTTTCCTCTCCTGTATAATACCTTTACTAACCTAGTACATTTGGTAAACACCCTTTCTATCTTGGTATCGGTGACGAAAAAATAAAATTTTCATGAATTTTTCGTGTCGTTCCTGTCTACTACGAACGATCTTTTGATGCGATCAGCAATACAGAAATAACGTACAAGCACCAAAATCCATATGCATAAAATCAATGTTCCTGTTATTGGAATTTTGAATTTTTCAATCTGAAATTTCTTTTTTTTTGTACATGAGCAAATTTACGTTTCAATGCACATGTTGCTGCCATCGCCGTGGCTGTATAGATCCGCAGTCGGAGCGTAAGATTTATGCTATTGCGCGCATTTACAGCGGCAATATTCGACAGCCAGGCGATAATAGAGTAGTGGCAGGTTAGTCAATAAACAAATAAAAACTCGTAAATTCATGTTGAACAAGAAACAGAACACTACTTCGCAAGTTATAAATACAAGTTGTGCAATTTGGTCATAAAATTGAAAAAGAGATGGGCAGGCTAATCTGTCGCCAAAATAATCACGCTTAGGCATGTAAGATCTCCCTCACTCTCTAAGATTTATAAACGGGGCAGATGGATTTACAACCCAAGAGATAGGCAACTCTCAGCCAGTCATTAACTTTGTGAACGTTTGCAAAACGAACAGTGTGTCCAGATGTGACGAAAGATAACGCGCCTCCCCCAGTCAGGTGAAATGCGGGGGCGGTGCAGAGCGCTGGTGCCGAACACTAAAATCATCAAGTGCTTTTGAGATTTACAACTTGTGTGCAGTACGCAGTGCGCTACTGCATCAAAAAGGGACCTAGAGCCAAGGACAATGGGCCCACCAGCACTTCAACTGTTATGCTCTGTACCTGCGACACGGGGTACCTTTTCCCCTCGTCTTCGTATTATTGCACTTGCGCGCACAACTTCTCAGGGCGTTCTTTCTTCATTTGCATGCCCGCGGCAGAAAGCTGTTCATGATTTCTCTCAATAGAGGAGGTCTTATAAATTGCTTGTAGAAAAAACTCGCGACAAAGAACGTTTTCTTTATCATATATTTTTTTCTCGACTCCCTGAGACACACAAGCGCGCGCACACACACACACATACACACAAACACACACATATATATAGGTATACCTATACTATAGAGAGAGAGAGAGAGAGAGAGAGAGAGAGAGAGAGAGAGAGAGAGAGAGAGAGAGAGAGAAATTGTCTCGGGATGGAACATGTCTTCGATATTCAGAGGACTATTGAAACCAGGCGCCTTGTGCGATGTTCATTGTGAGCACGTACAGGGAGATGATTTATTTCGGGATCGATCAATATTTGCGCTTCCACTCTTACCATCGATGAATAAAAATTTTGTATCTTTTTGATATTTCGTATGTACGCCTGGGGATTAAGTTTACTAGTGAAGTGTGCCATGTCGGTATTTTTAACATTTCATTTTTTTTCTTTTTTCCCCGAATGGATAAGCAAAATACGAGGACAAAATCTAAACAAAAACTTATTGTCGATATGTACTAAGTGTAGCTGAAAAATGTTGCGTCAATGAGATAAGAAAGAATGTTTCGGCTAATAGTATACTGATTATGCTCTTGGGTTTGAAAAGGCGAAAACATCATTTGAATTCAACGACAATTAAAGAGCACTTATACATCATCCTGTGTGCAAGTCCGCTTTCGAAAGTGCATAACAATAGCGGGTCAATGCTTCGAGACTTTCTTTGAGTTTGAATATACACTATATATATATATATATGTGTGTTCAACGGCATTAGCATACGTAGACGCAGGGTATTGCGAATCTTCGAAGCGCAAAGCCGCATATAATATCAAAAGGGAGCTTATAGCTCTCGATTCCTCTGGGACGCGTGCAAGATCGATCGGGCTTCTTGTTCTGTGTTCTCCCATTAACTCACTGTATAGAAAGCATATAAAGTGTTAGAGAGAGAGAGTGAGAGAGAGAGAGACTCTAGGTGATGACGATTAATGAAGATGAAAACTGATTTTTTGTATTGTGCGCGATTATACCTATCATATACCGATCAACTCGTTCATCATATGCGCTACGTTACCGAGCGTGCTCTCTTTTCAATATGGCAATAGATGAACATTTTTTTAGATGCGCGATAATCTCCAGATATTAGTGTACGTTTGATGTTCGTCATGACTTTAAACCTAAGGCATGCACTCTTCAATCACAAATGCCCGATTAGAATAATGACCACGAATTTTTAAATTAAGTTTCAGTTCAAAAAAGTGGAGCAGTCGTTTTAATGTTTCATCCAACGATAAATAACTATCTTTCAGATTCGCTGATGCTGCTCAAAATAGATCTGGTAAATCCTTGAGCTGCGATGAAAAATATAAGTAAAAGAGCTGAAGATTTACCTCCTACTCGACACGCGTCTTGTATTATCGTCGATGACCCAAATTCTTGCGTTATGTATACCGGGTAGATGTTAGTACTGATGATCATCGCTTTACAAGCACGTAATAATTAAACGATTAGTGTTATGTTGTCTGTAGGTATACGAAGGGTAATCAGTTATCGACAATAAAAGGTAAAAAGCTTTAGCACACATCAGTCCATTATAAGTGAAAAAAAATAATTAGAGATTGACCGAGATCAAGCAACTAAATAATTTGGATAGAAAATGTTTAATCTGCAATAGCAATATAACGTATACTGTGTGATTGATAAGCAATTGTAATCGTACATGAAAATTATTATTCACCGTATGTACTTAAGAATAATCAAGAGCAAGTTTATTATCAGTTATCTAGAAAATAGAGGCTCGCTACCGTAACATAAAACAGGACTAGCCTACCGCATATAAATCCATAGAAAGCCGTATTTTTTCCAACTGAAAACTGTACAAGGCAAAGGCTCGAGAAAACGCGCATATAGTATATATCCAGCAGCGGAGCAAAAACAGCAAGGCTTCGTAACGACGAAGCTGCTCGCGAGTCATTTCGTCATTGACTAACTCACGGATAATTAGGTAACCTCGCTCGACCAACTGTGTAAACTCGAGCGAAGAAGATGACGCCGATGGAGAAGCGTAGACAGTAGAAAAAGTCTCGCACAGGTAGTATCTAACACACACATACACACACGCGGACAAGGTACCGCTCCGTGCAAACGACAGACGCGATGAAAACCGAACTAAACGATCTGAGGGGGCAACAAGCTTCGCGCAACACGTGTATAAGTACGTACGTCGAAAGAACAAGAAAAGTCTACATGGAAGAAAGGAGAGAGAGAGAGAGAGAGAGAGAGAGAGAGAGAGAGAGAGAGAGAGCGATCGAAAGCCGCCGCAGAAGCTTAGAGTCGTTGACCCGAAGTTTATACATGCGTTGCTGCTTCTGCTGCCGCGGTGCCTTTGTCGCAGGCGGAAAAAAGATGAATATATATGTATATATGTATGCGTAGTCGGTGGCGACGCCTTGACGATCCAATAAAAAGCCACGATGTGTGCGTTGATATTGCGAAGACTGAGTAGTCTCTCTCAGTTTCTCTGCGAATGCGCGAAGTCTGAACTACAGAGAAGAATTTTACGAGGAGCTTAACAAAAAATTACAGGCTAATTATAAAGCCTTTTCGCGGTTACTGTAACATTTGAGTAGACCATTTCTTACGCGAAGAGAAAGTTATGTAAATCTTGCCAAATTCTACGGAAATTGAAGAAAGCAGCGTGGGAGCGGTTTTATTAAAGAATGTCTTATTAAAAATTTGTATAATTGAAATGAACGAAAAATTTACCGTAGCTCTTTCAACGTACAGAAAGTTGAAGAGCCTACAGAGGATCAAGGTAAAACAGTCAATATCCAGACTTGAGCTATCCGGAGAAATTCGGTAATCCTCTTCTAATTTCTAAGACAAAGAGAAAAGCAGGCGTCGCTTTCTGGTGAAGCGACAAAGAGGCAAAGCAAAGGCAAGATTCTAGGTGGCGCACTTTGTCGGACCTTGAAGTGCAAGCGAGAGAGAAGCGATAGACTATACACTGGGGAAGAGAGGTCGGTTTCCACCCTGGAACACATTAACTGCAGGGCTGCGGCGGCGGCGGCATCCGCAGTGGGAGGGGAAAACGTCGAGCCACTCCACTAGCGTAACTAAATCGAAAGGGAAAACGTGGCTGAAGAGAGCGAGCGAGAGAGAGAACGAGGGAGAAGATGGAAGAGGAGAGTCGCGCATTTAGCCCTGGGAACACTTAATCTACCCTGCCGATCTCGCTTCGCGAGAGGAGTCAGAGCGGCTTACGCGCGAGAGCTGTATTTTCATTCGATCTGCTCTTTCTCTCTTACTTACTTCCTTGGCTGGGGCGTAAAAGACGACGGGTGATTCAATTTCTTCGGTCTAATTGTTTTCCGGATGTGAATATGACTGGCAAGATTTTGAAACAAGGGAGTGTATATTTCTTCCTTTTCTTCTTCGATTTCTTTCATCATGCTTAAGGGGGAAGAGAGAAGTATCAAGAGATTTTCAACATATTCTTATAGCCATAACTGCATACACTAAATAGTTCATACGATCTATAGAGCAGGTGATAGAGACTAATTTTTAAAAATCATTTTAATTTTATGCAACTAAGGTTCATATACCTAAGTTCATACGTTGGGGACAGTCTTGGTGTTTAAGAAACGTTACTGAATAGTATAGTAATGTCAAGCTTTAGTTATAAGTACAATGCCTTGTTATAATTATTCCGAAGAAGTATAGTAATAAAGGTTAGTAATACTTGAAGAGTCAAGAGCATTATTTGAATTACACGTCACTTTATTTTTACATTATTTATTACACGTTTATTATTTAATAAAAATAATTGGTAAATTAGTTTTACTCCTGAGAAGAAAGAGCGATTTTTCAAAATATTATACGCAGCATTGAAAAGAGAAAGAAGGAAGGAAGCAAGAGCCATCATATGGTGGCACACTACTACAGAGTCTCGAGAGATGTATCTCCCAAATACGGAGTCCTCCTTTCGCTTCCATTTTAGGTTGGCGTTCGATACTGTTCGATACTTGCATATATCCGTATGCGTTTAATGCATATACATGCACACTATATACCTTCGTCTACCTTCCTTCGACCAAGTCGTTTGCGCGCCCGCTTGCACTTTGTGTACCGCGGGTACACAAAGCGCGTTTGTCGATGCAGTTATAGCTGCTGCTTCTGTACTGCTCTCCGGATTTGTTAGCAGGCGATCTATATTTGGCAGTATAGTAAGCGTCAATCTGCTAGTGTTTACTCCTGGTTTTCAAATGCACCTCAATTTAAAGAGTTTGCCGCGGCTAATTGAAAAGCTTATGGTGAGCTATAGCTTCATTTTTTTCCTCTCGCTAAAATTGCTTGCCTATATACGTGCTAGAATTGTAAAGGACCCAGACCTTAGATCTTTATACTTCGGTTCTGGTTAGTTGTACGGATAGTCTTCTATAAAAGCAGCCGTACTAGTAACCGTAAGATAGTCGCGAGCTGCCTGGTCGCTCCCCAGGATTAGGCGTCCAGAAAATATCTACTGTTATCTTTTATTAATTTATCCAGAGTTAATTTAACCACATTAGAAAACGTAGCCGTTATTATTATTCGCCGAATATCCGTCATCAAGAATTTTAGTTTAATCATACTCGTACTCCAGATAATAAAAAAAAACAAAATAAATCCAATACGAGGAAGTAAAAATATATAAGGTAATCAGCACGATCATCGAGCGAGCAGATCTAGACTATCCAGTTGGAATCCTTGACTATCCTGCCATCACTAACGACAAAGTGAGAAAAAACAAATTGGATCATACTTTTATACTAAAGTTACGTAATTAGAACTATATTGTTTATAAGTAAAGTGATGATTGTGCTGGAGAAAAATAAAACACACACATATATATATATATATATATATATATATATATATATATAAACTATCATTGAGTGTATAAGTAGCTTACATGATTGCGATTAACTTATACCTACATATTTATATAAAAATATAAAAGAAATATAACAAGTATGGTTACACATTCATTTCCCAACTTTTCAAACATCTTTACCAATTTAATGGATTAAATAAAAGTTCATGCGGTGTATAATACGGTGTATACAACGTTGATATTAAATATCAACCTTTTTAATACTACAACATTTTCATAAGTATTACGAAGCATGCTTGCGAGAAACAATTTAAGTTGTTACAACTTGAGAGGAGGAAGCCACCGTAATCATCCAATGAATCGAAACAAAGAAAAGCAGATTTTGATTGACCAGTTCATTAGGAAACTATCAAGAAATCGATATACTCATTCTTCGCATTACATCCGCAAGGACGATCGGGGTCGTCCCAGTAATTAACATTTTCCCTACCGAATGATATAGCACTCGTTTTCTAGGATGCTGCGTAGTATCATTTCGATCTTTCTCTTTCTTACTATAACGTTTGCAATATAGACCAATTGCGTGCATCTTCATCATTTGTTGTTGTTACTGGGGCAGCCCGCAGGTAGGGAGATAATCGAATAGTGAGAGCAAGAGCGAAGTAAATGTCGAAAAATCGATGATTTATTTGCCAGAAGATGCCAATTTTACGTGACCGATGAAGATATATACATTTATCAGATATACACACATGCGTGCGTGAGAAACCTGGCTTTTGTAGGCTGTTAATTTCATCGAGAATTCAGCTGTGTCTAATAGACATCACGTGAGTATTACCTGAGATTAATTAAGATTTTTTGTTGACCCCAATCAGCCTTCGGTGTATTATTATCTTAAAAGAAACAGTCGATATTTCTCACATTTATTCATTTTTCTAGTTATTTTAAGCATTACATATATTTAAGTATTTCGCGTGTAAAGTTCGATAATTTGCTTCTGGATAACATTTATTTCTCTCACGATTATTTATATAATAGAATTATCCAATAAGCGCAAATTAAGAGACAAATTTCCCTCTCTCTCTTCTGAAACTGTCCATCATCGGCTTATAAACCGATATGCAAAAAGTAGTAGAACAGAGGCATCAGGCACCCTTCTTTGCTTGCGAGAAGATATTAAATCGAATGAGCTTAAACAATGGAGCTGCGTCGACCCCTCTACCAGAGTTGAATCACTTAATTTATCTATCGTGTACAATCGCGCCATATAACTGATACGAATTAAAGAAAAAAGTAGGGGGTAAGAAGAACGGGAAACGATATAAATCCATACCTCACCCCTGGAAGGCGATCGAGACAAACTGTTTGCACATTTCGTCAGCGTCGCTCAAGTGTTAGGCTAAGCTAATTTCGAAAAACCTCCGGTCGTCGCCGATGTCAGCGTGGTGCACTAGAGGGTTCAACGCAGCGGAAATCCGCACGCAGTTACGCCACTGCGAGAAAACACGCACGCGAGAGAGAGAGAGAGAGAGAGAGAGAGAGGGCGCGAGCTGTTTGGGGTGGTTCGGCTCCGGTTGGGGAATGCTTTAGGGTGAGATTTAGTACCGAACTCTGCCGCTTAGCTTACCTACCCAATATGTACTCAGTGCTTATAGCTATATCTCTCACTCTCGAGAGCTGCACTGAGTGAACGAGAATAACATAGGAATGCGAATAGGAGAAAGACAGACAGTAAGCGAGAGACAAAGAGAATGAGAGAGTGTAATAGTTATTTGAAAACAGATACCTTTAATATCATTAATAATAGACTACAGAATTTTATGTTACTTTATGTAAATTACGTTATGATGGGTTGAATAACTTTTCGGAAAATAGCCATTTTCATTTACGTTAATAGAAAAAGTTTATGAACTCTGCGTGTACCCAAGATCTAGATGATTTGAGTATATCTTCGAGGAAACTAGCTAGCAAAATACGCACGTCTAGGGTATAAACTCAGGGCTTTCGTGAAAAGCGTTTAAAAACCGACGATTCTGACGCGTCTCGAACGTCAGCACAAAACAAGCCCGAACTTACTAAAGAAATAATTCAAGCACGATTCCTCGGTACTCTTCCCGGAAAGATTGCCGTTTTGTCCGCGCTCGCGCTCTTTAACAGCTATGTAGCTTTTGAAAATAATCCAAGGCTTACAATGAATGAGTTTGTTCTCTTGCTTCGTCGAATCCCGCGCGGAATATTGGACTGCATTCGTCATTCGATAGATCTTTCGACGACAAAAGAAAATGGCGAGGGCATTTTCGCGAGCTCACACAACTAAATATTTCATTAAAAGCTAAAGGTAGAGACGTTAATACCTAGACATGAGATGAACTGACGTATTAGGATTTTGAAGGAGAAATCGCAAGAAGAAACGGGTGCGTGCGCAACCTTAAAAAAATAGTCTCGAGGGTTAGCTAAATCTAAAACAAGAGTAGAAGAGAGAAGGAATAGCGATGGGGCGATTTTACTACGCTCAAGAAGAGGCTCAGGGGAGGAACGGAGTCGAGTAAACTCGAGAATGGCGGCTCCTTTCATGTCGCGCCCGCAGTGCCACGACTTCAAAAGGCACTGGAAAATCCTCAAAAAGTCTTCGTCTGCTTCGCTCTGCCATATGCTATGCACCAACTCTCGTTTCTTTTTACGCTTGACTTTCCTTTTTCACTCTACTCGCCGATAATAAAATTCTAATCGCCACAGCGCGGCAGCGGCGAGTTTAAAGCTTTGGCCTACCGCCGAGATGAGGCGTCTGTTTTTCGTTTATTATGCTCAGGATTCGTTATCGGAATAGGTTCCCCGGTTCCCCGGTTCCCCGGTTCCCCGGTTCGTCGTTTCGAAAAAAAACACCCAGATTACGATTCTTTATTTTCCTTATTCGAAATGCTATTTCGAGGAGACGAGTCTCCAATGGAGAGGATTGTAATGGCTCTGGATATGCATCGAGCATCAAAGCCTCGCAGTCTTTTGGAGCGCAACCCTTCCATGATGCCAGCTAGATACATTCTGTTTATTTTGTATCAAGATGAGTGTGATGTGAGTGTACGCCATGCGAAAAATCTCTTGATCAGGTTTGATTAGCAAATACCCTTGAAAATGGGGTGGGCCAGCGTTCTTTCAAAGGATCTTGAGCGATTATAGAAATTGTACGAATCGGTCGAAATAATGCGCACTGGTCTGTGTATGTAAATACTCTCTCAATACGGACAGCTCTATTATGTCATAAGTTTACATACATTGCACCGTAGGTGCAACGTTTACAAAAGAATTTGGAAAATAAGTGAAATTGAAATACTGGATGAATGGAAAATAGAGTAACGCAGGTGAGAAGGTTAATTTAAATAGTTGGAAAAAAGAGTGCACTAGAAGTGTCACTCCAAGCCAAACATAGTACAGCCAAAATAATTGCGAGAAACTGGCGGTTCGAGTTCAAAGAGTTTTTAAGAACACGACAAAAGAGAGTTAAATCAACACGGCTCGAGCGGCTAAATCGTCGTCTACCCCCTTGGCAGTAGTGTGCTTCTGTCCCGGCAGCATCCCTTAAGTATACACTGAAATAGATAATGTAAGCTCTCCCTGTCTCTCTCACTCGCTATGAGGTCTGTTTGCTTTGGGGCTTGGTCTGTATACACACGCCACGGCTTTCCCGATGAATTTCCGAGTGCGCGTGCGACGCGAGCGCTATACGGCTTCATCGCGCTCCATTTCCAGCTCTCCTCTTTTCGTCGACGTAATCGTTCGCGCTTCGCGGGAGATTTAGTCCTTCCCCCAGACTGCACGCAGGTGTATAGAATTTTATACAGATTATACAGATACAAGCTGTTGTATGGCATGCTCGATGATTTGACCACGTTTCTAGTTTGCAGTTTGTAGTTGCGTATATTTTTGTATATTTCGGTGTGTCTCTCGCGTCTGCGGAAGCGGACAGTAGTGTAAAAAGCACGGCGTTATTCAACGGGCGATCAGTGCCCGCGACATCTGGACTAGTTCGCGTGATGGAAATCTTGATTGACTATTCGACGCGTACATGTGTACATATCGGACGGAGTCTATTATTTTTTATAACGTGCCGAACGCTAACGGTTTCAAGGCTATAAAACTGGACTAGATCGTAGCGTTGACAGCGGACCTGAGGAGCGCGCGTTTAATTGTCACTCGGATAGATCGGTTTTTTCGCCGCTGCTATGCTGCTACTGCTGCTGTTGCTATTGTAGCTGCCACTGCTGTTGATACGTTTATATCTTGCCTCCAGTGTACGAGCAGTTAAGTGCTTGTCATAGTTATCAGAGATTGCTGCAAGAGGCAAGTGGCAGAGGTATTATACCCGATGCGCTATATCAAAGTCCCTCTGATTTCCCGGCGCATTGCAATGGCACATATACTTTCAGAACACTGAGTTTGATGAATTGCATCCAAGTAAATAGAGAGCATTCAAATGTTTGTAGTTTGTTCATTTACATCCGTTTAGCATCGCAGTACTGCAGGGAAGAAAATAAGCCTCAACTCAGAAAATCATCCATTCCCATTCGTCAATTACGCGAAAACGGCAAGAGAAAATTCAAATATTCTCTCAAGACAGTGCAAGTGGAGCTTACAAGGCGGAAATCGTAAAAAGGATGCGTCGTCGTGACCATTTCACGCAGTCGACTGCATGAACCGCGGGCTCGCATAATTTTTCGCTTAAAATTCCTGCCCCTGACAGATTTCGACCGCTCGAATTTTCTCGATACGCCCCGTTTGCTCCAACGAAGAGCGAGAGCGAGAACGAGAGGGAGATAGAGAATGTGGACTCGAAAGAGGAACGAGAAGCGAGAATTGCATCAGCAGGAGTAGTAAAGCAGCAGCGGCGCAAGCGGCAGCTTAGCGGCTGAAGCAGCGAGGGGAGCTGCTGCTAATCGATATAAGGGATAAAAGTGTGAGATCCGAAATTTCACAGACCGCCGAGCCGCAAATGAAGCGGCACGGACTCGTTCGTTCGCGATATAGTAGTTCACCCTTTAACTATGTGTACCCCTGGCAAGTCATCCCCTATACTGCGAGATACAAACAGCACCCAAAAGTGGAGACTAGATTTCCACCGTGAAAGAGAGAGAGAGAGAGAGAGAGAGAGAGAGAGAGAGAGGGAGAGCAGGCTCCATTTCACGAGCGACTGCTCAGGCGGGAGGCGGTGGTTATACCTACTCTCCACCCTCGATTAATATACAGGCGAACATGTTCGAAATCCCTCTCCTCGAATATATCTCGCGATCGAGCACAGACTGTAAGCGTATATATGCATACATGTATGTGCATTCGTACACATATATAACCGACCGAGGGGCTGCACGGCCTCCTGCACATTCGAGTGTCAGGTACGCGAATGCGATTCGCTACGCGGCTAATATATAGCACGAGAGAGAGAGAGAGAGAGAGAGAGAGGGAGCTGTTTACATATGTCCTCCTCTTGCCGCCACTGCTGGACAGTTCTCTACTAGGCCCGCGGCTATTTGTTCCGCACTACAGATGCATACGATCTGAGCGTGACCGCGCGTGACTCTACGGTGTCGCTACTCCAGCTATGGGTGTCGTAGAATTTTGCTAAAATTTACCGAGGTTTCGAGACTTTTATCATTTTTCTATCCTGCTCTGCTGCTCCGCGTATGATAGTACATAAGCTTTCGCTGATAAAGCTCGATGAAAAATGTTATTAAGAAATAAACGTTATGCAACTCTAGTACGTAGTGAACCACAATCCCATTTCTAATACGTATCCAAGCTAGAGCGGATAAAAACGATTACGCAATATTATGGACCGTAAAATGGACGTAGCACAAGGAGCTTACAAGGACCAAATGGGAAAAGCACACAATGCCACGTGCCGCAGCATACACATTGTTATGCTTTTTTAAAGGATTTTTTCTCTCGACAAAATACTTGTATACCATATACCATGTGGTATACGGGTATAACACTCACACGGGCGGGTCTGCGACGATTTTCTACTGCGGATTTACATAAGACTGTCGTGTCATGCGTGAATCATAGGTATATATAATGTAATGCGAGCGACTGCGAATTTTGTTATTTTATTAGCTAGTGATTCAGAGTAGTGAATTTTTGTCGAGAGAAAGACGGAGAAATATATGTCATCGGGTAAGAATTTCATGGGAAGTTCTTTCTGAAGATATAGTTTATGCGCCCTTCTACGATTAGCCGAGTTGTGTACTATTAGGATTTTACTCCGGTCTGGAACTCTTATTTGTGGGAAACTATTTTCAATTTTTCGTAAATGTAAACAAAAGATTATGAATTCTTAAAGAAACAAAGGATACAGTATTATTCGACGGATTTGTCCGAGCAGAAAATAGTTTAGACACACACGAATAGACAAGTTGAATGTCTCGTGAAGTGCTAAATATATACCAGCCATGTGAAGAATCTGAGAAACTTAGCTGCACAAGCATCTCTCGGCCACGGATTTCAGCATTCTAGGGCGATCCTGCGTCCCTTCTACATCTGCATTATTTTCACTGATCTCTCAGCAATGATAGAAGTGAACCGGAGCGAACAAAGAGGCTCTTATGTACATCGTATATTCATAAGTGTTACGCACGGAATAATGAGTTTTTCATCGAGGATATAAGCATAATTCGTCTAGTACGACGTCGAGGGAGAAGGAAAGAATAATAATAATACAAAGGAGAAAAAGGGTTGAAGAGAAGGGGGTGTAATAAGCAGTGACACAACAATGTTTGATCGGGCGAAAGCTCCCGCAGGATGTTCATGGTGTATTCGAGGCAGTGTACCTGCGCAATGCGCATAATATAAAGCAATAGCCGCGGGAGAGTAGTAGCAGGAGTCTCTTTTTACTATCGACGATTCATATGTTAATTGGCTCAAGACTCGTCGGCGTCGTTAATCCCCAATGAGAGCAATATCCCCGTGAACATCGCGAAGTACCCTCTCGAATCCCTCGTCTCTCTATCACGTACACGTATACGCTCGCACATTCACGTACATATTATAGTCACGTGACCTTTGCACGCGGGGGAGAGAGACTTAGAGAGTGAAAGAGACAGAGAACGGCTGTACTGCTCCGTGCACAACCAAGTGGAAATGGACGCACTTGAGAATTCGAGTCGGTTTAAGGTAATAGATTAATTGTGTCGTGGTTTAAGCGAGGTATAATGTGCGAAGTTATAGGGTGAAAGAGAGCGGGCTCGTCAAAGCATAGAAATTCAATGATCCATGGAATGGGCCGTATGCCGTACCGTACAACGCGCAACGGCCGAGTTCGCTCGCTTCCATTGTCGGCTCTCGCGATGTTGAAAATTGCTTTTCGACCGATATCTCTCCCCGCACTCTGCAGTCGTTTGTTTGCTGTACATTGTGCCGTTGGCTAGCCGATCTTCGGCCACAACTTGCTCGCTCTCTCTAGCGTGGCCAACTGTCATTTGTTTTGCTTAGCGCACCACATTGTTTGACCTACGTGCGAACGTTAAAGCGATATGTTTGCTTGAAATTATCGCTTTATGCATCTCAAGTCATGATGATAAAACTATGCTGATAATTAATCGATTTGATAAGGAAAAATTTAGCTTCTCTCGAAAGTATACTATGAAAAACGTCACGATTCATTGTTATTTTACATTGCTTTATTTCAATCAATATTTTACAGCATTCAGAATAATTAACGAAGTTAACGTTTTCATCCGAGTGGAAGTTATGTAATCCAAGTACAACCGGAGCATTGAGAACTTGAACTTTTTGTCGAAGGGTCTTGGATTGACGTTGACATTACTGCCTTTCGCGGTCCTCGGAACTGAGTCCAATGGGTGCTTCAAGCGTAGCTTGAAACTCTATTCTGGAGGCATAAATCTCGAGTGAGAAGACCATATTATCGCGGTGTTCCTCAAATCGTTGAAACCGGAGAAAGGGAGAGAAAGAGACAAAGAGAAACAGAGTTCAAACTATACCTCAAGAAAAACAACTATTTTATCCGGGATCGTTAAGTGCGATCACGCTTCTAATATTTTGAAACCCCTATTTGAAAACTGGTTTGATAGGTAAAATAGAATGTTTAAATTTAGTAATTATGTTTTTGACATTTGACAACTTGTATTTCAGAAATACAAGTTCGTAGTAACACAGAATGCAAATTTGATTTCTCAACTCATTTTTACCATGTTGTGCTTAGTCTTCTTTCACAAATGAGCTGCCTTGGAATATTTTGTTTTGATATTTTACATATCTTATTAAAGAGATGCTGTAAGTTTTATCTCTGTACCGTTAAGTTTTCTTTACTTTATAAAGCCATCGGTACCAATGAAGTAATACATAAATAAAATTCAAATGAAGAAAGGCAATAAATAGCATTGCATATAGAATTGATGGTTTAGTCGAAAATTGGACGCAGGAAAATAAGCAAGACCGTTGTAGATCCAGACAAGTTTATCGTCAGCGTAAAAATGGTTTACGGACCGCCGCTAATTGCACACGCACCAAAGTCCGGTCGACGACGCAATGTAAGCCTTATCAGAGCCGCAATATAGCAAAGGCATAGCATACTCGGTTGTCTAACTTATCGGCCGAGCCGATCTTGCCGGCTGCTAGTTTGATTAAAGGCCCGGAATAGCGACGAATAATTTTTCATTCTTTCGCATATTTAAGTGCATATTCGCAATTAGAGTCATCGTTGGGTGCGAATGATTCCAATTGTAATTATAAATGCGACCCAATTATACTATAATACCGCGAGCCGCAGAAGGAGCCTCAGTTGCGATGCATTATATGTTCAACTAATCCCTGCGCATAGACTGCGCATAGGGAGTACTTATGCAATCCCGTTGAAACAACATACGGTAAAGAGAACGATCAGTAATATTCAATATCAATAAATCCTGTTCGCAATAGGTTTTAATCGACGATTCTAATGACTCAACGAAACAGTCTTTTTCCCAAAGTAATCTTCAATTTTTACTCGTCTTTCATCAGGCCACCATCAGCAGAACAATCGAAACGCAAAGGTTTTACAGGACACCGAGGTAGAAAAACGGACGAGCGCATTAATTAACACAATTAGCCAAGGATTATGTACGTATGGGTATACTCATAAGGTAGCGAGAAAATGAGCAGTGACAGGCAAATAGCAGTGTGCGAAGAGCTCTGTGGCGCGTGTCGGACCCGTTCAGTGGTGGGGAAAGGCACACGCTGCGTCGCTTCATATGTACAGGGTAAATAAGAAGGCAAACAAGAGTGGGTGGTAGCGTAGCGCCGGCGGAACGAAAGAAGTGGACAAAGAGAGAGAGAGAGAGAGAGAGAGAGAGAGAGAGAGAGTGAGAGAGGAAGCGGAGTGCATGCGCACGATCTGGCTTAGCAATGAGCGCTCGTTCGCGCACACTGTATACTAACGATAGCAACAGGTGTCCGTCAACGAACGAATTGCCACGCGCGCGCGCGCTCGCGCGTCTCCTAGATGAACACCGCATGTTCCGCACGCGATTCCCTCACTCTGTAATTGATTTTTCACCGAGGAGTGTTAAAAGCAAACGACGTAGTTAACGACAAAGAGAAAGAGAGAGACAGAAAGAGTGTTGGTACAATGTGTCAATTCTAGAACACTCCAAGAAAAGAGAACGAATTTTGACGCAACTCTTTTCAATTTTAACATTCATTAATTATAGTCGAAAACGGTAAAGCACTTCAGCTCTTCCTAAGTGAGTGTTGAACAACCGATCACAATATTTTTTCCCGTCAGTCATAATGAAATAAAATCGAATGTTTTATGTATTTACGGAGAAAATAACAATGAAATATAACTCAATTAAGACCTCACTGAGGGCTCGTTGCCGATACATTCCAAAGTAAAAGCATCCGAGGAAAAAACATGACAATGAAGAGTAAGGTCGCTTCTTACGATGGAAGTTCACTACTCAAAGACAAAAGAATCCTCTAGATGATTAATGGTTGTCTCCGCGATTCCCGAAAATTACATAAAAAAGCGAAAAGTCCCTTTCGTTACAGCGGCGAATACGCACTTTTACGATGCTGTGCGGCTTCCTTTGTATCGTGTATACATATATAGACACGGGTTACAGAGAACCACCTTTCATTAGCAGGCCAATGCGAAAAGTGTGCGATTAAATAAATAATACGGTGCTCCAGAGACTGGTGCGTATCTTCCATGCTTTTAATGTAACCGAGAAAGAAAGGACTCTGTGAAAAAATGCTGGGGCTAATTCTTGGTTTCGAATTGCGCCGTATGTCCATCGTGACTTTTAAAACAGAAATCCTTTTTTGCAGCACCAAATCGTATATTCTCATACAACAATCAAATAAACGACATACATTTTGTTTAAAGATCTAAAGAATTTTTCAATTTCTCCACTGTTTTTTCTACAGTACATTTGAATAGCTTTTCTTACGTGAGATGAAATATCCTCCCAAACATAAAACGAAACGAAATTACAGATTCGGAAAAAAAATTCAGTATAATCCATTCATTTCTTACCTCGGCACTACAGTAGTCGCGTGCAGAGTAATCGGCTGTTCAACCTAATTTTATCTGTTTGTCTACTTTTAAACATCGAAAAAGTGCAGTAACAGGCATCTAATTCAACACTTCTCTATTGTCATGAAAACTAGTTCGTGCTCGCAAGCTAGTAGAATAGTTAATATTAACTGGCAATATACTATGAAAAGCTGTTAGAACATCAAAGAAACCGAATACACTTGCGTCGAAAACCAGAAGATCGACCGCACGTATTATAACAGCCTTCAGAATCGTAATACAAAAAGAAACAGTGAGAGAGAATTGTGAGGGGAGGTGGGGGGGGGGGGGGGGGGTAAGGTTTGTCCAACAACTTGGACACAAGAAAATAACAGAGAGAAAGAGCAACAGGAAAAATTAGATGATCGTGCGCGCGCGCGCGAATCGACAAAGAAGTCGAAGCTAAGAAGAAAAAAGGGCTCGCAAGAAGAATACTGGCTCCGATCTGCTTCGCGAGCAGGTTGCAGCAGGCTGCATTATGCCCAGGAACGGCAGCAGCTTTTCTCTCCTTGCGCTTTGTTTGAATCTCGCGATCACGGTCTCTTTCTCTCCCTCGGAAATTCCTGGAGGCCACGAATTAGTGTGAAACGAGTCCGGAGAGGGAGTCACGGTCTGCCGACCGCAGCACGCGACACCATATGGTCTCTCGGCGATACGAGCCGTGACCCCCATATGCACATACACATACACAAACACGCGAGCATGCGCTGTAGATTACTGAGAGGATTCATTCGTCGACGCTATGCATGCATGTTCTGTATATCAAACTCTGGACATTGCTCGATAGTGTGCGAGAATTCGTGGTTTAAAGCTTCTTTTACGAAGCTTCGGGAAAATCCTGCTCTGTAATGATAAGCGTTACTGCTGCTGCTTCGGACAAACCTGTGCCGAACTTTTGTACAGTCGCGTGTTTAATGCGATGTTCGGCGCCTGTGGTTTTGCATTGTTTGTGCAAGAGCAAGAGAGGAGGGTTGTGAACTATGCCACGAGTAGCCGCTTGGCTATGTTGAATTATTTATTTCGCCGAGCAGTTTGCCAAGCAGGTATTTTAAGAGGAACAATGTTCAACGCGCCTGACGTAATGCTGACATTCTTTTGATTTGTAAAATTTTGTCGACTTAGCGCAGAAGATTCTAATATGAAATAACTTGGGAGAAAAGAATCAAGGCATTATTCAGACAAATTTTATAGTTTTCATGAAAAATGTCATTCCTATATTGGTCGAAATTCACGGATAATTATGAAGATAAGGTAGAGTTTCTGCTCTGCTCAACGTACACGATCAACCCACTATTTCGAACGGGTTAAGGGGGCAAGACACCTTTGAAATGCAAATTATTAAATTCAAAAATTAAAGTATTTATAACAATGCAGTTATAATCTACACTATTTTAATTGGAGAAGATAGTTTTACCTTCAATTTGAAAGGTCTTGCCCTTGTATAAGTCCCTTCGTTAACCAGTTGCAACAGAACGTAGGAAATTCACCTACCGTAGGATTCAAAGTCAAGTTCAAGGGTATACAACAAAAGTCTCGCAATCACTGGCAATTGTGCTTTTGTAATTCTTCTATAATCATAGAGATTTTGAAGTTCAATTCAACGGGAGAGCTTGTAATTAGATGCTTTGCCCACATATATGCAATACCGGTAACGACTTAAACAGAAAGAGCCATACAAAGTTTCGATATGGAGAAGAAAAATTTTTTTCGAGCTATTCGGGTATCATTTTTTCTGAATCAAAATACCGTTGGTTTATTAATTTTCGAAATTGAGAAACTAAGAAACCAGCATAATAATAATTTTTTAATTAGAAAATAATATATATTCAATATCTCATTTGACAATATGTAAGATTTTTTTACATCGCCGATCGCCGTTAACATATTCTATAAAGCATGCAAGGTTTTGATTCTTGCAATGCATCGAAGCGAGGGTCTAATACTCAGTTTCGGCCAAGCGTGTGACTAAGCTAGAAAGCAAAAAAAGGGACATCGAGATCTGCTTGTGACGGCTAGTGGGAAAAGGTGCCTAAGTAAGGGTCCTCGCAACATATCGCACGCGTGCACACGAGGGAGTCGCATCGAATAACGCTTGGAGGCTGTGCCACGGATATTAGCCCCTCGTCGACATCATGTCCTAATAGAAATGTAATCGCCTCTAGATGCCTGAATAAATTATGAAACTCAGGTCTCGAGGAAGGTCCATCAAAGAATTGCGGCAAGAGAATACATACAATACAGCGAGGAAAAGACGATTCTGAGTATTTCAGTCGCAACGTTTCGAAATTGTTGCGTCGGAAGTGTTACGACAACGAAATTGAAATTAATTAAATCCGCGTTGATGAACTTGTTTACTATTGGGTTAATCAATCGACGATGACACATCGTTGACTCTCTGTATGTCAGTTGTTCTGACTCTCTGCGTAGTATTTTATAGAAACATTGCTTGGAAAGCAAATTAATATATTCTAGGTGAATCATCACTACTGTTTAGTGAGCGGAAACACTCAGACAATAATAGACTGAATGATTTGCCACAAATTCAGCAGAGTGACTTGCCATTCGTCCTTCCCCACATAATAGATTTTCTCACCCGTACACCAAATACAATTAGCGATTCCCAATGTGTATGAACCCATTTTAGAGGGAAAAAATTTAGCATAATCATAAGCTCGCTTAAGTACAGAAAAACTTGCATTTTAGCTTCGTACAATAGAACGTAAGCAATTGTTCTGATTGCTCAAAATACAGAAAATGTCGAGGATCCAGTATCCAAAGTTGTTGAACTACGACGACGATGTGTTATCAAAAGAAGGTTAGATTTCACCGGACATATGCAACATTGATACGTTTGCGTGATATTGCCACTCGACTTAGTCTGGACAGTTTTCTTTGTAATCATGAAAATTCAGACAAGCTTGTTCTCTTGTACACTCTACCTCGCCCTGTTTACTCGGTAATTACAGAAACACGTTTACGCTAGACTATTAGAATTGCTAATGGATTGGAGACCGTTATAGCCGAGTATCGAGACACATTACCTGCACTTCTGCAGCCTTATTGTCAATCTCAAACTTTCGATTCTTCATTCTGCGCATACACTCTCTGGTAAGAACTTCATTTTCAAGTATATATTGCTATTATGCACTTTGAAATGATGTGATTTTATATGTTATAAAATGTAGGAGCAATGTTAATCAAAGTTTTTTTTCATTACATAGACAGTACACACAATGATAATGGATAGACAGTCCAAAGCGATAGTTACGTTTCGACAGAATAGTTTAAATTATACTCTCAAATGTTTCAGCCTTTTGTCAATGATTATTCTCTCCTGCACGTACCATTAAAGCCCTTCTCAAAAGGCCAGTGAGAAATAAACATTTCGCAAGTCGCGCGAGCACTTTCTTTAGTTCTACCACTAACCCCGCGAGCAATTTGCAACGAAGAAATCGTCGTCGTCGTTGTCGTTGTCGTCCCGGACAGCGACGGTTCAATTATCGCATCCGGCCATCGGCCATTACCACCCTCCGACATCTGTTCAGAACCCCTGCTTGTTTTACTATAGCATTACCATTACCGTTCAAAAACGCGGATAGTCTATCGCGTGCGGAAACTCCTTGTTCACATCGCAAATGATCTATCAGCAATCAGTTGAGAAAAAAAGAATGCAGGAGATATCTCTCCGTCTCTCTTTCTATCTCTCTCTCTCGCCTTCTCTATTTCTCTCTCTTTGCAGTTCTCGAGTAGTTGAAAAACCTGCAGGACAGACGCACGCGCAAACGCAAAAGCAAATGTGCACACTCTCAGTGCAAAAGGGAGAGGCAGAAGGGCGTAGCTGTTGTCCTTCTTCGCACCCTAACTAGCTTCGGGGCGAATGGAAGACAAAGGAAGCCGCCAAGCGAGGGGGTGGCAGCCCGCGGGGAAAATAAGGGCAGCGTGTCTTTGCCCGAGTAGTCAACTTCCCGCTGTTTTATCACCTCAGCCCCGTGTCGTACATTTAGCACCGATTGGGGGGAACTTGTTAGTTGAGCGAGAGCTGATGCACTCAACATAGACAGCTTGATGCTCGTATCAACGTCCTTTTCAAAACTCTGTAAATAATGTGTCCTTGAATCAGCTGCAGTTGTCCAAATGTCTACGGTTGACGCACTAAAGAATTAGAGGGAGAAACTTTTTAGTGGTGATCAGGGACCACTTTCAGCGTTTTAGAATCGAATTAATTATTAACGCAGAAATCATGAGAGTGGAGAATGAAGGAGTAGCTACGTTTCTATTGGGGTAGAATGTTCCAAGCACGATAGCTTTACGAGGTCTAATATAAATACTGCTACAAGTGATCTGACGTTGAATGAAATTTTAGTGCTTAAGTTTATCATTCTTATTTTTCCCGTATTTAAGGAAGCATGAAATTCAATTAGAGAGACATTTTTGTTTATCCAAAAAAGATTAATATCATTTAAATTCTCATTGTCCATATTCAGGATGCCCATGTTATCGTTTGTTATATGCGAATTGAGCAATTAGTATAGAAAAATTTGTTTAGAAAAAAAGGAAATCAGAATAACAACAGAAATTTGATCAAGTTCGCTTGTGGTGGAAATAAAACCATTTATTTTAGTAACGTTGCTAGGGAACTTGATATCTAATTAGCAGTGCTCAGTTTAATCATAAGCGGCTCGTCCCTCGCGTTCTCTTTCTCTTGTGTCACTCGAAACTTCAAACAAAACTAGCCACTGTCGCATGAATGACTGTTTTTCCATTTTACGGTTCTCCGCTTTCAGCTTTTCTGTGTTAAAGAGAGAGAGAGAGAGAGAGAGAGTGCGCTAAATTACAAACCGCGCACTAGGTCGCGATCCGTGAACGAATTTATAACTATGAACTCGTTATCGTCTATCTAAAGTGACGAAGTTAATCATGCAATTCTGTTATGACATCAATTTCTCTGCACCAAACATGCCAATAAGCCCAGCAACCTCCACTTAATCTGTCCTCTGACCTATCAAAATCGTATCGATCTATGGTCTAAATATGCTGCCCAGGTATAAACACGGCCAAAAATTCTGCTTCTTCTACTTAAAATGCACTTGTGTATAGCCTAGACTCGTATATAGTCTATAGTCTTATTCTCACGTGTTGGTAGTCTAGACTCATCGAAGCTCGAATAAAAACATTTGAGAATATTGAAACTATAGTTGAGAGCTATAAGAGAGAAAAAAAGTTAGCTTAACCTGCCGAAGATAAATGGAAAAAATGCCCCACAAACGGAAATTAGAAGCGGGAGGTAAGAAGAGTCAAGCGGAAGGGAAAATTTAGACGCATGGGAGAATGAGCTGTACGTTTCTAGGCATTTCTTTCGACACGGTTTCTTGGCTTGATCTCCGAAAGTCGTCATCTGCGTTCTAGCGAAAACGATGACGACGAGCATTGAATCACTGGTCTCTATATCTAGTTATATCGCGGCAAACTCAGCAGAACAACGATAAAATCAGCAGTGAGTTTGTTGCAATCAAGGACAGTAGCAGTTCCTTTTTTTTAATAACGGCAGGATTATTCGCGAACTTATACGTTGTGGTCCATCGAGTCAATTCATAATGAGAATAGTTACGGTAAGACTCACCCAATGTTGTGACGTGACGACTTCTCCATCGGCTGCCCCAAGGTTCTGCTGCAAGCAGAAAAGTGTAGACATTAATTCCCAAGCGGAAGAAAATTATGTCGTTCATTTCAATTGGTCTGATCTCATTACGAACAACATAAGCCCACGGAAGTCGCCGCCGAAAAGGAATAAATGTGAAAAGTTATTCGACGCCTCGAGTGGGCCGATCTTTTTCTGTCAAATTTCGGTGTATATCGCGCAGTGAAAGCACGTGGCAATTGTGCAAAACAGACATTATAGCGCACACAAAGGTCACGATTGCCGCAGCAGACGAAAACGAACGATTGTGGGGTGGAGGGAGACAAACGGGATGCAGAGGGGGTCGTAATAACGATAATCACAATAATCGATGCGTACCGGGTTCACCGGTTAACGTCACTACCACGCCAACGGAAATTCGAATCCGCTATAATTTGAATCGCAATTACTTGGCCGCGCGCGTGCCCGCGCATCGAATGTGCATACACATTGCGCACGCGTTCTTTTAAATGCTTCCAACGACTCTATAATTTTATACGGATTTTTTCATCTCTATTTTGTTTATAACACCAATTTTCATTGTCAATTTGACCGATAAATCTTACCAGAATATTTATTTTACCAAATCTAACATACCATTGACTGGCATTGAAAATTAGCATACATATTTAATCTATACTGAATCACGTTAATAGATAATAATCAATTGAATGATAGAATGAGAATAATATTATTATAATATTATGCATGATCAACATTCACATACAAACTTTACGTGAATATGCAAATTTGAAAACACTGATTCTCTTAATTTGATATTTTTGTAAATACAAATGTGATAATATTTAACTTACGTCCTTCTTCCTTTTCACGTTGGTGGCTGTACCTAAAAAATGCCATCAAAATTAAACCAGTCGTCGGATTACTGTAAGAAGTCTTTATCATTTTTGCGAGTAATAAGTAAAGAAGATAAATCGTGGCTGCTCGACGTTCATCAAAGGATCAACATGCTCACTCAATATTAAGTAATTGAGCCTTCGTATCCAGGAGTGCATAATCAGGATAAATGTTAAGAAGAGGTAAAAAAGCTAATTAAAAGTCTGGTGAAGTTGACGCCAATGAAAAATCAAGATATATCATGTACAAGGAGCTTACAGTGTCTTAATTAAGTCTGAACTTCACCAAACGATACGTTAAAAGCTACAAGCAAGCGAGTATTTACTTGGATCGTTAATGATTGGTGTTCGAATTAAAAAATGGATGAACATTACATCGAACAACTTTAAAAGATGTCTGCTTCACTTTTAAGTCCTCTGATTACCATCGAGCAGCCTCTCAACTAATAACTTTAGCTAATCGCGCAGATGCATGAGTCTTCACCGGTGGATGGTTGGTTCTGTAGTCTAGTTCCGTTGCTAGTGATAGGTGTGGCGGGACTTGAAGTAGTGTTTCCGCTAACCGCAACCACAACCGGCGGCGGCACCCTGCTGCCGAACGGAAAATATGGTGAGTCCGGCGGATATGTGGCGCCCTCTACACCGACTATTGTTGTCCCGGTAACGCCAGCGCCACCGCTTCTTCCCCCATCGCTGCCGCCCCCGGGCCCAGGACCCGGACCGAAGCCCATGCCACCTACAATCCCAGGACTATTACCCACGTATGTCTGCAACAAATTTTAAGAAATACAGTGTTAATTTATAATAGAGCGATGTCACAACCCTGTAGTTAGAAATAGGGTTGGTCATTGGAGGAAAGGGTGAGAGTGCAAGGTTATGGTCCCCTTGAGATTCAGGGTGAGCCGTGAGAGTTTGCGCGTGTGACTATACATTGCAAACTGCAGTGAGAGAGATTTTACGGGGGTGTGTATAAATTTAATTCGAGGCGACTCGGCTCTGCTCTACTACAAGAGGGTGATGCAAGAGATATGTTTGCGTTGAGAGATCATTTTTATAGGACTCGAGCCTTTAAAATTGTACAATTGTATGTTATGTTAAGGGCCATTGAACAAATCTTGCTGACAGACTTTTTCAATCGTTTATTTCGTTTGAATGACAACGGTTAAACTAATCAATTTTCGTATATGTTATAATCCTTATGTGTAGTGTACAATTCAATATCAATATAAATTTAGGTTCAATCAAGTATGCATACTATAGTTTATTATCGCCCACCGAATGCTGGGTTACCAATTCGACTTCAGTGACAACGATTACGATTAAAATTTTAATGAAAAGGTATGACAATATATAACAAGTAACATCTTCTCAAACTAAAAATAGAGTTTGGTAGCATAGACAATGTAATCGAACGAGGCCTAGAATATTGCGAAGGCATAAAAGGTGTACATGTCGGTATAATATGGCTTTTCTCAAAAGCGCGACTCCGATGTAGGCGCAGCAACAGTAGAAATAGAGTCACGAGATATATACTCTGCCGTTAATCAATGGCTGTGCAAATCAATAGGTAGATATCGGTCACGGTTCGACAGCTACCGCGATTAGATACCATTCACACTTTACAGAAAAAATTAGTCGAGGTACATGCATATACTCTTTAAAAATACCGGATTCAGCTCGTACAATAAATGAAAGTAATATAGTCGAGTATAGGCGTGAATATGTCCTCGATGGAAGAGGGCGTAAGAGAGAGGGAAGGTATGAATAATGAATGAATAACTACTCGATAATAAGTAGTTTCGGCTGGATTATAAATCTCACGCCATTCTTTTGCCATCGCTACATGTATCGGATAAATTCTCAATAGACTTATGAGATTCATTGGATTTTCACGAGAGCTTCGTATATGCACAATGGATACTCTACTAGTCTTATAGGAGCCTTGTAATTTCATAATGATTTATCAGTATAAGAAAATCGCCAATATTATACGCGCTTTATCGTAATCTCAAGTTAAAATGTCGCAATAAAAAAGGTAAAAGTTCGTTGTCTGCAAGTCGTTTCTAGGTTATGCGTTCCCTTCTGCGCGTTATGCTTATCGATTCGAAATAAATTTCATGGATTTGAAGAGCAAACGTAAACGTCATTGTCGAAACTGATTGTTTTAATCGTAGTGGACACGCATGAATTTAGAAATAAGCATAAAATAAAGTTATCGATTCGGGCATGCAATTTTTCGGATGTGATGCTTAGCGTAATGAAATGTTGCACCGCAATAATTATCTTCGAGGAGGGAATGTTTTCGCATATTAAAAGCATAAGAATGGTTGTGACAATCATTTCTCCGAATTCTCAAGAAAAACAAAGTGGTTCGATGGCTGATGATGATTCTGAAGCTACCGAGGATCCGAGAGGATGTCGCAGCCCGTCGAAATGAAAAAAGCGCGAGAAAAGCCTAGCCTTGCGACGATAGATGGACGATCGGTCCAATTAGTAGTTCTGGCAAGTGCGCGTGCGCGAACATGGCTACGTGTATGAGTGCGCAGTGTGCACATAGACATGGTATTCGTGCGGTCAAGAAGCTGGAGCCATGCCAACAAGCCTCTCCTCTTCACCCTGGCTACCCCTTTCGCGCGCTATAAATACTCTAGCACCGGTCGAGATCGAGATTTTCACTTCGCCGAATTCCGCTCGATAGTCCGAAACTGCCAGGATATCCCGAAAGAAAGTAATTAACTCGGCAGAGGAATAAATCCACAATGTTTACTGGCATACTAGATTCTTATACGAATAATCTCAATTTATTACTCTCTCTATCTATATTTCTGATAGGAAAGTTTTCAATTTACCTGTCTGCATGATGTTTCTACCGGGCAAAGGAATTTCTAAAGGAAATCTAAAATATTCCAATAGACGATGACTTTCATTATCGCGAATATTTCTGTACCAAGCATTTATTACGCCGACGATATACATAGTAAATTTTACCTGTTTCTGTTACTTAGCTGCGGTGTAGATTGTCCACGTTACTGCTGCTACCACTCTTTATCCACTGACACTTCAAATACCTTATTCTTCCGATACAATTCATAAAGAATTAACTGTATTTTTTATGTTCACTGATGATTCTCATTTAATGCGAAATCATTCGACAAAAATTCACATGCTCTTCAATAAAAATTTTTAAGTTGTAAAACATGCAATTCGAATATACTGCGTGATGTGAGAGTCTGTGTGAAGTTGCACACGTGTTCGCACTTACATTTTCACCGACGTGTAGTCTTGTTTATCTATATATACTTACAGAGCATTGCCATAGATGAGGGAGGACATAAGCGATATTAAACCAAGCTCTATGCTGGTTCTCAACCTTTGTCTGACACACAACACAGGAACAACTTGTTCAATAAACTTTTTCTCGCTATTCAAAGGGAAACTGACGCATTGCAATTTCCAATAACGAAGTATTTTTTTTAACTTTGCATCGTATACTTAACGACACATAAATAATACAGCGAACTTTTATATTACGAAGGGAATTCCCGTGCGAAAGACCATCAGGATGAGACCCTCATCTCTGGCGAAAATATTGCTTGGGGAGAAAACTTTTCTCGGTCGCGTGAATGCACACGCGCGTGAGGGAGAGAGAGAGACTGAGAGAGAAAAGAGCTCCAGCGAGTCAGATTGAGGTTGGAGAGAGATAAACATTTTCTCAAATTAACTTGTGGTGAATGTCACCATATTGCGGATATAGCAATTTCTTAATGCAACCTATAAATCAATTTTCGCGGCTCATATACAACGAAGGGAAAACATTATTTTACACTTGTTCGCTTACAAGATTAAGGAACGAAATTGCGAATGGTTGTACGTGCGGATTAAAAAAGTTTTTCCTCTATAAACTCACCATTCCATTGTCGATCGTCGGACCATACTGCGACTGAAATGCTGGTTTTTCTGAAACAAACAGAAATACATTCGAATAAATGTCGATTTAACAAATACATTTTAATGATATTTTATCGAATTTATATATCAGCCACGATGTGACTCGTAAAAAATTAATTACTGTAAATTATTAACGACCAGCGTTATCATAGTCAGTGGATCGAGAGATGCACGCACAGCTATGAGACGTAAGACGTGAGTCGACTACATAAGCAGGAAAAGGAAAAACGCCTCCAGACAGCAAGATCGGGAGTGTTAGTGTTGAGGCACGCGCGTAAAAAAAGTAGTTACAAAACTATAGAGAGGGAAAGATAGAAATACTCGATGGCGAATCTCTAAGCGTACGTATGGGCTCGAATTGATACAAAATTAATGCTGGCATAAAACAGCGATACGTCTTTATAAATCAAAAGGAGACTCGGTGCTGTTTTGTATCTACCTCTCTCTCACTCTCTGTCTTTCGTAGCACATACTGAATACACAATGCCATGCGGAGCTGAGCGAAAAACCGAAAGAAAGAGAGAGACAGAGAAGGTATCGTGAGACTTCGTTTCATATTAATGTCGACCACGTTGCCGCGGGCACTAGACGCTAGGCGTGCGCGATCGAAGCTTGTGCGCTCTTACCTATAGGTAGAGGATATATATACACTAGGTATATACACACTACACATACACCTTCCCTCCTTAGCTGCAAAAACGAATTTATGGGGGTTATGTGATCGGGGATTGGCTGTGGGTTTCGAAACGACGTCGACGTCGACAACGAAGACAAGGAAGACAACGGCGGTGGCTGTGGCGTCCAACGAGATCGTCGACAAGAGAATCGAGCGAGAGACATTGATATTTTATGTATACACGCATAAATCACATGTATACATTACATGCTTTTGCGTAATAGTCATGCGTCTTCGGCACATATCTTCAAGAGAGTTGCTTTTGGAGAAAGTCGAGCGCAACTTCAACGGGATACGA
Source organism: Apocrypta bakeri (assembly GCA_018906985.1). Taxonomy (NCBI): domain Eukaryota; kingdom Metazoa; phylum Arthropoda; class Insecta; order Hymenoptera; family Pteromalidae; genus Apocrypta; species Apocrypta bakeri. The sequence continues at coordinate 1,505,209 of JACCIA010000019.1, read as the reverse complement.
TGTATACTCTCATTTACGCCCGGCCAAGCGCTCGCATTATCATCGCGCACACTGCAAGCGCGTATGACGCGTCCAATAAGTTCCCGGTGCGCTCGCTCGCAGCTATCTGGCGATCAAACATCAACGACGACTGCTACATCCACGCGCGCGCATGTATGACCAATCGCATAATTGCTCGACAGATAATTTCTCGACGGGCTGCTGGCGCTGCTAGTACAACGCGTTCGTCGTCGCGAGCGAACGACGACCCTTATATATTGTCTAAAGAGCCTACATAGGTATGCTACCGCTAGTGTTACCGTGCTGTGTGTGCTGCTGTGTGTCCAGTGTGTCAGACCGTCGCGCGAGTCTCGTTCGACTACTACGTCGCCGGGGCGGAGTCGCCAGCCCCGAGATAACTATGAATCCTAACAGTTTCGGCTTGCTCGTGACATGTTTGCCGAAGCGTGCTCCGAGGCTCTCTCTCTCTCTCTCTCTCTCTCTCTCTCTCTCTCTCTCTCACTGGCTCTCTCGCTAGCTCTGCAATATCATGCATCAAAGGATAGGACAGCGGCCTACCACGTCATCCTCAGAGCGAGAGTCCGCTCGACCGTTATGACGTGGCGCATAACCTCGACGATTCCGCGAGCCAACTCTCCATCTCCCTCTCTCCCGAATGACCGAGAGGGAATGAGAATACTGTATACATACGGTATAGGTACCGCTACTGGTACTCCGTTCTCTATGTATATATACGTTCCCGCGAATCGAGCCTGCCACGCGCGTTAGCCTGTTATGTGCGCGCCATTGACCATCCTCTAGGCTACGTAAACTTTCGAGACACTAAGAGCCTTCGTCTCACATTCGCATAGGTATACAACATGATCATGACTGAAGCCACAACGTCGACTCGCATCCTTTCTATTCAATATCAACGTAACTGTCTTAGCGATGTGGTTTTATTAATAGATTGCAAGAAAAACTATGTCGGGAAAGGAATATCAACCCCATCGAGAAATTTTTTAGGTTACAGCTTAAGCTGTTCTCCACAGCGTTCTCCTAAAAGTTCTCGAATAGGACTAGAGAGGTAAGAAGGTAATATTTCTAATCGAACGAGCACAACTATATATATAGCTTCTGAAGGAACATCCAGAGATTTTGCGATAAGCTGGACTAATCTAAATTTACGCAACGCATATGCTAATCGGGCCGTGTTCTACGCTTACTTCGTGCAGAAAACGAGGTTTGTCGATAGTGAATTTGTTGCACATTACGTTATACACCGGCCGAACTACACACACGACTCAGAGATAGCATCTACATATTTAGGATCGCACAGGTCTTTAATCGGCATTACACATACTGTCTCTCGTATTACACGCTTCGCATTATTTTTTCTGGCTTCCGCCTCGTAATTTCGCTTGTTTATTGAACGGCTCGTTTGAATTGAACGCGTGCGAACTTGCATAGCTGTTATTGAATCCTGCCGTTTAAACTTTTAGATTACGGCGCTCGTCGTTTGAGCCGCAACAGGTTGCGCAGAGTAATTGCTACTCTATCGATAGAGTCCGTCTAAAATTGAAGATTGTAATAGGTTAAAATGCTTTTAGTTTATTAATTATCATTCCAAGACTACATACACTAAGAAGAGCCGAAAAACTGCGGACAAACTAAAAATTCAGAACCGAGGTATCAAAATCCCGTCGTCGCGTCGCATTAAAAGGGAGTGTTCAGCTGCAGCTGCACAGTAACATTGGTATAGCAGCGAATGCAACGAATGCGTTTTGCCCAGGGACGGGACTTAATATTGTTTCTCTCCCTCGCGCAGCATTGTATTTTACTCGGTTTACCACTCAGGTAATCACCGTGCGCGCCAGGATATTAACACCTAGCGACCGATGCTGACAGCATGGCGCACGATGAGAGGATGGGACACAGTTTACGCGTGTTACTCGTGTATCGAGTTTAGACTATTATACTTACATATTTATTCGATCTGTGCGCCGTGTGAGTGATTCAAGCTCCTAAAACTAATTTTTCAACGGCTGCTACGAAATTCATTCGCGAATTATGGTATATATAGATACAAATATAATACAAAAATATACATTCATTCCTAGATTGTTCATTTATTTTCCATTCGTAGGCTTTATTAATTATTGATCTACATGAAGAGGCAGTATTATTAATGTCGAGCAATAAGCGAAACTCGCTCTCGATAATTAAATGCTCGTGATCGATTCGATAATAGCAATTCGATTCAGGGCCGTACCGACGAAGCTTTCTCGTTGATGTCAATTTTTCAGTAAAAATCGAATGTTTTCTGGCTAATCAGTATGCGAGCGTGACTGTGGCGGTAAATCGCTGGTTTGGATGAAAAATTCCGTCGATCAAGATGTTGCGAGCGTTTTTCGCGGTATCGCGACAACCTGTTTACCTTCGCCCAAAAATCATTCGTTATCGATATCTGCGAGCGGCGATCGGAGTCATCGTCGCCTCGTTAATCCGCGCGACCATCTGCCACCGTCGCAACTGCTACTTTACTTGGGTCCTCGCTCTGCGACTTTCGACTAATGGGGAAATCGAGTTTTTTGTCGCCGAGTTACCAAAAAGCTTTGCGTATTCCTTTTCACGTGCGCGCTCCTTTTTGATGGGTTTCGGTGTGGTCCGACGGCGCTTATGTCAACGCTATGCTAATGTGTATGATTTAAATGCCTGAAAGGTTCATTAATTCAAAATATGTTAATTTTTAGCAGATTTCCAACAAAAATAAATTAAACAGAATTAAAAATTTATCGAAATTAACCGCGCAAATGTTTGTAATTTTTCTTTAAAATCCATCGGAACAGTAAAACTCAATTAAAATAATTTTATTTAGCAAAAAACAATTAAAATCAAAACGATCCTCGAGCAACTTCGATGTGGAAAATTGCCTGCATGAGAGTAAAGTAAATTTAATTTATAATTCAATTGTCAACTCAGAGATGTAGAAATAAATAATAGGACTAAAATCCAATGGGTTTTTAAAAATGTCTGTTAAATATCGATAAAATGACTCAATTCGCAATAATAAATAACATTTGCATAATAAATATATTATTAAATCAATGCCCGCTGAGTGCACTGGCTGCCCGGAAACTGTCAGTGGCCCATTGTTCACGCGACTCCCCAAGAGGAAGAGGCCTACAGAGAACGAGCGTCTTTTGAATGGCAATGGTGCTCCGGCAGAAGAAGAAGGAGTCAGTAACCTATTGAAAGGAGCGAGTACGCGCGTTTCTGTTCTTCGGGGCGGTAAATTGTTTTAAATTGATTTAGTAGCATTGAACTGTTTGAACGAAAGGAGATATCCTCCTCCTGGTGTACCGCAGTGGCGGCGGCAGAAAACGTCGCATCAGGCTCAATGCTCGATCACATACACCATCGGTAAAGAGAGACAGACTGCGAGTGAGGTTACTCGTCGGTGTGCACAGTGCCTCGCGATTCGGAGAGGGCTATTCATGGCATACTTCGCAGGTCACCTACGATTGCAAAAAAGAAGGATTGACTGGTCGTATGTCATGATCAACCGAGGAAGCGAGAGTAGTTCTTTGCTCGCGAAACATAAGAGAGCTGTGGAAAGATAAAGGATAAAGGGAATGGGAATAAAAAGAGGGGAGGACGGAGAAGAATAACAAGTTCCATCTTTCCCTTCAGGCCCTGCTGAGGCGGCGAGCGCTCAATTCCAGCTCGTAAGAGGGACCAATACGAGAGGGAAATGAGTTCGACCATGTAGGTAGACGTGTCTGTATACTATACATATAAGGTATAAATGTTCGTATATGCAAAGGGAAGAAGACGGAATAGCTCAAATAGCCTTTGCTGCTCGACTAACTTTAAGCTTTGAGGTTTGGGATCCCACATACCGAGTAGAAATTATACGAAAATATCTTAACTAATGATAGTATCATCTAAACAATAACGAAAACAGTCTTTGCTGTTACTTTCGAGATGCGTCCTGGCACATAAGTCGACGTGTGCATCCCAAAAGGCCCAGTCATTGTCGAAAGATTGACCAGAGATTGTCAGTGGAGCTTTGGCCAAGAAAATCTCTAAAATTAACACACTATTGGAAGACTTTTTAGCACTCACAGAAGTATTAAATACATATTGTACTGAGGTGAGAAGAAATAACAGCAGTAGGATGAACTACTCTGCAGTGTCATCAGTTCATTGAAAAATTATACAAAATTTTATATAGATCATAATATCTGGAGAGTGGTGCATTGAAACGAGAAGACCCGTTGGTTATCATAATAACTCCCATTCGGACAAGCATTATCCACAACGTAGGCATTGATCGAGGGTTTACGAACCCCGACGGTCGCTGGTCCGAAATAAGGCCGACCCGAAGTAGACAGCCATCAAACCGAAGATAATCAGCCGAACGCGCACTCCAAATCTCTCGACATTACAGATCCCCCATCGGCTCTAGCCCCCCCCCCCCTTCACTCACCGTCACTTTTTTGAAGGCCCAGTGAAACAACACCAGGTTTAAGAGAGCTATGGAGGGAACTGCACCTACATTATTAACGCGGGAAGGTATAGGTAGTATAGATATACCGATATACATGCGTGCATCATTTTTGGCTGGCCACGCTCCAGCTGCCCCCCACCAGCGACTTAGGCCATACGCCCGCGCATTTCTCCATGGGCCTTTTTTTAGGCCCCACCAGTCAGTGTGAATGCGCGCACGCGAGCCATAAGAAATTCAGAGGGTGCCGAGGGACAAAGAACGAACACCGGACGATGCCAACCAACGGAAAAGAAAGAGACGGACAGCACGACTTTGCTGCTTTCAGATCTTTTTCTTTTCTCTTTCAAATACTTTGATCGTCGAAACTCAGCCCGTCGATTCTAATACGTACATTGAATTTTTCGTTGGACATTGAACATCAACGTTATGTGACAGAATTATTTTCGATCGTAGACTTATCATATTTATTTATAAATAAGAAATAAAATAAGAAATACTGTTTCTCTGAGTCTGATGGCGGTAAAATTTTTTTTTAGCAACATCCAATTATTGATGAAGAAGTATCGGTAGAAGGAACAGAGCCTTTAAGAATTATACCGATAGTATACCGATAGACGAACGTATACCGTATACCATGTCCAAGCCTGTCCGAATAGTGAGTTCATGTACAGATGCATAGCAGTAAAAAATAAATATTATTCTATAGTCAAAATTAAAACATTGACGGGAGTAGAAACTTGAGATCCCACGACAAAGTATACCTGCAGAAAAATGGTCCTAAAAAAATAGTAGACGAGAACACTAAAAGTTTACCGAATATAAGTTTTAGATTTTTCTTTCCTCCACCTCCTATCGATATACGAAAAGGACTGCAAGTATAAGCAAGAAAATCTTTCGCCTATGGCTTACAATCGTCTTAATTATATTTTAACTCTTTTTCCGTATTTTTCTTTTGTCGGATGCTTGGTTCATGTGAATCGAGCTCGTGCACGCAAATCGAGCAAACTGATTTCGAATTTTCCCGAGTTTCAAAAGTGCCAAATGTTTTATAGATAATATGTACATATATGCCTATGTCACTGAATGACATCGAAAAAACGAGAGGTAGATATTGCATATTGCAGATGAGAAAAAACCACGGGACGTGGATTGTGAGAAGATACTGGGAACGAACGAATGAAAGCAGCTACAGAGGTGAGGATCGAGAATGGAATATGTATAGAGAACCGAAGCGACGATATACTATATATATATATATATATATATATATATATATATATATATAGAGAGAGAGAGAGAGAGAGAGAATAACGAAGACAGGATGCTTTTGAAACTTTGGATCCTCGAGTGCAATGTGGCGCGAAGAGGTCCCGAGACTTCAGATCTTGATACAAAAGATGGAAATTCGATGGAAGCGAAGTGAGAAAGTGAGAATAAGCGAGGGAGAATTTTAAAGGGAGCCAGGCTAGCAGGAGAAATGTCTCGCATTTCCTCTGGTGTCTTCTTCTCTTCTGAAACCTCTATCGTGCTAAGTGCATCCTTCTTGTTTTGTAGATAATTTATGCGCGACAGATTGCCGAAAGCGGCAAACATTAAACGCGCAACGCAGAGACCAGGTCAGATACAATTTAGGAAATGTATTACCCCACGAGGGCGATTTGAATTTTTGTACTGAAAAAATAATATGCATGAGTATCCGAAAATGATGTTGGTTCAAATAAATTTTTTTTTCCGTGCATTGTGTTCAACTCAATAAAGAAAACGTTGAAGAAGGTAACATGTGAAATTTTCTATATATTATATTTCGAGTATTTATATGAATTTTCATTTTAAAAATATTGGGTTTTAATACGTTATGACACTAGTTCTAATAGTCTCTCCTTTAAATTCAAAAAGGGATCTTATAAAGTGCAGGTGTAGTTTACACCTGCACTTTATAAGATCTGATAATTAATGACAATTATGTAAATAAAAACAATGTTAAGTTCAAAATAAAACCTTTGTTTATATTGGAAGATAAATCGAATTCATGCATGCAATGAATAAGTGTACATGTTATATTCTTTTGGTTTCAACAATTTTCGTTGCCGAACTTTCGCAAAATAAAAACGGCTGCAAATAAGACGGTGGCTAAAGTCATCATTGGCGTACTGGAACGTAAAAAAGTGCCACGTGCCTCGCACGGCATTTGCTCGGCATAAACAACTACAATCAAAAGAGCTTACTCTCTTGTTGGTTGGTCCCAGAAAAAGGAAAACGAACGAAGCTATTGATGTTGCCGTCGAAGATGATGAACGCCCCTCAGAAGAAAGCGAGAGATAAAGTTAATTTCGGTAGCAAGGCTCAAACGTTGCGTATGTATGCATACATATACCTTAGCAGTGTGAAAAACATGAAGCAGTAAAACCGGTGCGCCTTTTTGCTGCTGTTAAAGTTAACGGATTTTCTTGCATGTTTCTGGAGTTTTTGTTGACTTACTGGCTTACTGGCTGCTCATTATCAAATTTGCTCATCTTTAAAGCTTTAACTTTCATGAATTGGTGGACTGGCTTGCGAGTTTCTTTTAGCAGGTGTTAAAATAACAGATTTATGTACTTGGTCGCAAATTATACCGAACAGACTGTGCAAGTATATTATTTATCATTAGGTATTTATTGACTGAAAACACCAAACAATTAAATTGTTTATTAATTTGTAGAAGATATTTTTTAAAAAGAAAATATGCACGATGATACACAATTTACCGAAATTTTTTTTTAAAAAATATTATTTTTTACATACTGAATTTTTATGAAATTTCATCGAATTCCTCAATGTTATTTCCAACTTCGGCAAATCACCACTTTTTCAATTTCCCGTACCCCCAGTCTTATACAAGTGAAAAAGCGCGATCTAGAAAAACTATTGAATTTTCATTCCTAAAAATTAGGGAGAGCCTGACCTTTTGATGGCGCGCGTATATAGTTTACGATAAAGAACGGACTCGAGGGAAACAAAGCACAACAGCGAGGGGAGGGGGCAGAGAACTGATCGTTTCCGTGACTTTCGATTTAAGGGAGCGATTATGTATGGGGCTGCTACGGCATGCCTCCAATGCACTTTCCAGCAACAGTCCACGGGGTACCTGAGGCACTTCGTCGTATAAGCCTTTCGGCTACACACACATTCTTATACCACACACATAGGTAGAAGCGACCACTAAGCATATAGCCGCTTCGAGAATAGGGGGAAATGAAAGGGGAGGGGGAATGAGTGCGAGAGGGACAAGGGCAGCGCCAGGCGAAAACAGAAAAAAGACTGAGAAGAAAAGGCTAAGGAAAAAAGATCCCGTCCGTTGCACCATGTACACGTTCGGTAGTAAAACGGAACGGAACGCGAAGGTGTATTTTGTATGGAGTGGAGAAGGCTGGCTGCCACGCGACCGAGGGCCCACTGGTGGGGGAAAGGCGCGCGCGCGCGCGTTCGCTCGTTCTGCCGTGTAAAAGGCCCGGAATAGGGGGAGAGTATGAGAGAGAAAGAGAGAAAGAGAGAAAGAGAGAAAGAGAGAAAGAGAGACGAGACGGACGAGTGCGGCCCGAGGCTGCGGCAGTGGCGACGGCGGGGAAGGAGGCAAGGGGGAGAGTGGCTACAGCAGCTGTCGCTGCCGGTGCCCCCCTTTGCGTTACACTAGAAGGGGCCCACCGGAGAACAGTGGCGCAGACACCGAGGGCTACCGTACCCAGTGGAGCTCAACTTTTTATCTCAACAAGCTCGGTGCATGCTAAACATCCTTGCTCTATTATTATTTTTATTTTGTCGAGAAATTTTCCAGAGGCCTATCAGCGGAATAATACTTTACTTCGGCAAAAAGAAAAGCTACTGAAAAAATTAAAAAATTCAAGTAAATAATACTGTGCAGCGTGCAGTCACTAGAGAAATAGTGCTTAAAAGAGCATTCTACTTTAGGAGTTTAGAGAATTAAGTGCACCTGTCTAGATAAAAATCTAGATAAAAGTCTTTTAATACAAGAGGAACAGCGAGATAAATTAATAAAAATCGAATCGAATTTTAAAGTTATATAGGTCGCTGGTGGCTCATTTATCTGTAATCATCTATTGCTATACAAATGCGAACGAACAATTATTCATGCTTATTATACGCGTCTCGACTGTAATAAATTCAATAAGAATATAATATATAATGAATGAATATGTTGTTAAAATGGGAATCGTTGAGTATAATATAAAGAAAAGATTTAAGCGAATCAGTAAGTGAAGGTTCGTAGACGTTCGCGTACAGCAGATGTGAGAAAACTTATATAACGCAGGTACTAGCTTATCTCGCGAAAATACCTTATTTCCAGTGCAACAGCGGCAGCCGGTAGCCCCTCGAAAGTCTCTCTCGTGTATGCTGCCGCGAAAATCCGGCGAAGCAGTAAAAAGCGGAGGAGCCGTAAAAGCCAAGGCTCGATCGCAGCGGCGCGTATCTTCAAAGGCGCACGTCACGGGAGCAGAGAACGCGAATCGCGAAGGTGAGTGTGTAAGTAAGAGAGACAGCGCTCGAGAGCAAAAGAAAAAAAGAAACCACCACAGCAGCCGTGAGAGTAAAGTCGTCGCGCTACTGGCGCGCGCCCGGTACATAAGCAAAGCGAACGCGCGTGCCGCGGCACGTGTCGCGCACGTGTCCGGTTTCTCCCACCCGCTACTACTCTTGCACCTTCACCTTTTTCTTATTCTACCTATTTCCCTGTATTCTCTCTTTCTCTATCTTTCTCTCTCTCTCTCTCTCTCTCTCTCTCTCTCTCTCTATCGGTACGTTTTGCATCAATATGGACCAGGACAGGGACGATGAGATAGAAACTGAGGCGGTACTCTTTAGTATCTCATATCTTCTCTCGTTCGCCCTACCGCTCGTTCTGGTATAAGGTTGGAATGTGCTCAACAGGTGAGAGTTGGAACATGAACTCGGTTTCTTTAGCGGCACACATTTTTCCCTGTGAGAGCTTTGCTCCCTCATACCAGTTGCTGCAGCTGCGAAAGCGGTCCTGATTACCGAGAGAGCCTCGAGGGAGATCGACGAGCACGTTGTATTTCATATGATGTTTGTCGCTTAGCAAAACAAACAAAAAGTCGACGTGCACTCTAGATTGCTTAATAGCATTTATAGTCAGCATTATTGTTTCAAAAGATACATTATTTATTTTTATACCCAAAGAAAGAAAAGTGTGTTTCACTGTCTGAAGGTAAATATTGTTCACGCTTATCTGGTCATATCGATGGAGAATGACACTTGAATTGATTCGCGATTCATTCTGTTTAATTGCATGTTCAAGAGATTCAATCATGCTGTATGAGAGCAGGTTTCGAATTTCTATTTATCGACGTAAACGATTCACCACTCACGATTCACAACATAAAAACTGAATAATATTTATTGCACATAGTCCATATAATTCAAATAAATACGTGCACATACACAACTTTATTCAGCAAGCATATTTAAATATTAAGTAATATTTTCATTAACTTCCGTAAGTGAAGTTATTAGAGAATAGTAATGTAGCATGGTAATGTCGTCTCTACACATTGCAATCGATCAAGATTCAACACTTTATATTAAAATATTGTTCGCATAGTCATACTGTTATACGTTCTAAAACACAAAATTCGAGTTTACAATGATTTAGAATGAGATCAATTTTACAGCCGGTATTGCTGCCAGAAGTGTTTAATAAACATTCGATAAAATTTTTTATTCCGTTATTTATAAAATTTGGGAAACAATATTGAGAGAACGAACGACTGATTACAAAATTGTAACACGAAAAATGAAAATATCAAGGAAGATGTTTGAATGGCCCTGAAAGACTTATACCTAGTTCTTGCTTTCCGACGTTGTTCCTGTATACACGGTGGACCTGCGTATGTGTGACTGACTTTAGGTTCAATCACCTGTTATTAATTGTCGTAAAGCGAGTGGTATATGGCATCCGTGCCCGCGCGTACACATGTCTTGGCTGACGTCAGGCACGAAAACTGTACCACCTGTCAAAAATCAAAACCAAACCCTCCATTTTGCGAGCACCAAACTCTTCGTACGCACATATGGTCTGAGGGATACACGTGTAAAATCTGGACCCCAAAAGAATGAGAGAAGTCCACGACTCACAATGAACGCGCGTATACGCTTAGCGCCAACTTCGAAGTATGGACTCACACACATTTAGGCATGCATGTTCAATTGTACATACCTATACAATATAGATGCTTGCGAAATAGTGAAAGAGGGGGGAAAGAGAGGACGGATTTTGAGCGAAATCTGGCCAGATGTCTATTTCGAGAACGTACGCGCAGGTCGCGTCTATATACTAAGGGCATCGCTGTCGCTTTAGTAGCTGTTGCTGTTGCTGCTCTCTGGTCTCTTTACAGGTGGTGTTTTCGCCGTCTGTGGCATCTGCGTGTGTTTATGTACAAAGCCAGCCATCACGTTTTATCGTAACTGCACACCTCACGCGACCTGTCGATGGGAGGTCACGTTCTTTAACATTTTTTACACGCCTTTATTAAAATGGACAGGATTTCTATCATCGCGATATTAATCTATCAGCTGTAACATTAGATTAAACATTAGATTGGCGGATTGAATATTACGGATATTTTGGTAAAATAAAGGATGATATTTACATTTTAATAAAAATTCAGTAATCCACAAGCAATTTCGATACATTTGTCTAAATCTCTTACAGTTTGATCTCGGCTTTCATAGCAGAAAATTATTCCAAAAATAGTATTCTCGAGCAGCGAGTTATTTTGAGCCGAACTTCAAAGTGAATAGTCACCGGTGGGTTTCTCGTGCCTACGCCACTGAGTCCAACAAGATACGACGATATGGGTTTGTGAAGGGTGCAAACTTTCAGTCTGCTTTACAAGGCGACAGGAACGCGTCTGTGAAGATCGAGGATTCTCATGAAAAGAAATTCGTTTAAAGCTCATCAGAATGTCTTCAGTTTATGCGAGCGTAAGACTTCTCCGAAGGACCGAGAATACTTTATAGCGGCACGCGACCGATATTTTAAAATCTTACCTTAACTCAACCTATACATTTCCTTGATTTTTTTTATTGTTTGTTAGCTATTTCTAAATTATGATCTCATTGAGAGGCAATTTTCGGTATAGACATGGTCCTTCAAGATTCTTTTTTCAAAAAGTCGTGCATTCGGTAAATATACATTATTATTATGTGCTCTTGATCGAAACAAAATGTTTTTACAGAAAATTCTCTGGATTAGTTCACATGACTACGTATCAGAAATAAAAGTAGATGGAATTAAGTAGTAGATGGAAGTACGTAGATGAATCAATACACGAAACAGTAAATAAAAATCAAAGTATTATACATTACTATAAATTATATATATATAAGTTATCTTTTATTCTCCTCACGTAGGAACGCGTACAAATGAAGATTTAGAAACCAAGGAAGGGAAGTTTAAAAGTCAGCTGATAATTCATATTCTTCAGAATAAAAATCCAAAAGTTCGCTAGGCCACTGGTCGCATTTCTATTCTGAGGCAAAACCTTGTGCTGTATTCACGCGACCCTCTGTGATTCTCTCTCTCTCTCTCTTCTCTTTCTCTTTCGTGTATGTCTACCTACGTACACGTAAATATAGGTACGTGCGTGCGCGAGAGAATAGGGTAATTCGAGAAAGAGGATCCTATATAATGTTCAGCGTCTCTCTCTCTCTCTCTCTCTCTCTCTTAAACGTTGCACGAAGTGAAACAGAACGAACATAGTAGGGGTCGGTATTGCTGGAGAAAGGGATCCGGCAAAGGGGAGGTGCGCGCGCGAGAGAGAGAGAGAGAAAGAGAGAAGGGGAACACGCGTGGAAAACGAGAGAGGAGAGAGAGAGACGCAGGGAGTTGGTAGAGTGGGGTCTAGAGGGGGCGAAAGGGGGTGGAAGCATCTGCTCATCGGACCTTGCTCTCTCTCTTTCTCTGGCACTGTGTATGCATACAGCTATAGGTATTCACCAATGTGGATACTTATACGTATACGCACTTAACCGAGAAAGAGAGATGCATACAAGGGTATGCGTGAGTGGGTTCATATACGGGGCCGGACTTGGCCTTACTTAAGAAATATAACGAGAAACGAGTCCCGGCTGCTGCTGCACCAGTCGAAAATACATGCTTTGCTCAAGCCGCCGACGACTCGCGGGTATATTGAGCAACAGTAATGTGCGACCAGTTGTTCCTGCACGAAATTCGTAAAGTTTCGATTGCCGGAATTGTAGGTTTCCTCGGGATGGTTTTTGTTTGATATTCCGGTACTTTTTCATTTCCGTAAGAAAGATCGAAAGGCTAGTGGGAAGTACTCGAAATTGCTTTCACTTACAGTAACCTATGCGTGTACACTAATGACGTTTCTGTTATTCGTGCAAATAATTGCTTTTCATTCAGTTTACATTCATCTAGGTACAAAAGTATGACTGCTATTAGAATCGTGGTAGGAATAATTAAATTCTCAATGTAAATATATGAATGAATTGAATAGTAAAAATATTTATTCGTAATTTATAATTCGAGCGAAAAATTTAGCACGTAAAAAAGGTAATGGACTTAATTAAAATGAAAATTATCAAGCCAATAAAAATCTGCACTATTTCTCCTTTGGATTGAATGAAAACGTAGTACAGGTGTATAAAAATACAATCAACATCGACAGTGCAAAGGTCCGCAAAAACGTTCGTGGGTTCCTTTCGAAGAACACACAAAATATGACATCGTAAAGCGTAACAAGTATACGCTAATCAAGTATGAAATTAAAGATATCCATCAATAAGGATTCTCAAAAATAAATCAACACAATTAATCTGTTGAGTACAGGAAGATAAACCAGCACGCTTTGCTACATGCACTTGGCCAATCTCAATTAATCTTTTTGCTACCTCCGAAAATGAGTACATTTTTCGAGCAGCACCATCCGGCTGTACGTTGCACAATGGCCAATTTCAATTCGTTCGAATTTCCATCTCTCGGCAGGAAAACGTTTAATCTGCGCTACTCGAGGGAGAGAGCGAGAGAATGGAAGAAAACGAGCAGAGAGGAACCGATGATGCAGCAGCGAAGAATCGCAAAGAGGGCCACCTGATGATGCACCTGCGTGTGCGTATAGCGGTACGAGTATATACTTTCGTGCAGTGATTAAGCTGCGTGCACGTGAAATCCAAGTAAATTAACTTAAGGCGTTGTCCGGCTCGATGAAACGCTCTTTTCGTCCGCGAGCTTTTTATTCTCTCGAAGGAAAAGGAGGAGAATAAATACAAATGGATGCGGCTGCTTCGTTGTTTACAATTAATAGTAGCTGAAAAACTGTTCAATTATATTCAAGCAGATTCGCTCAATTCATTACTGACTTTCGAGTCGAATTTTAATTAAGACTTTAAGAAAATTGGATTCTTTTTCGAACACTCTTTGGTTTCACTTTTCTCTGTAAACAAGCAGCGCCAGCCGAAGTAGCACCGGTAGCAGCACTGTACAAAGCGCTCTCTTCGACGCGAATAACTCTCGATTAAATATTTATAAGGGCACCGGCATAAAGATACGTTTTCCTCGAACCGGAATAGCAGAAATTCCAAAAGAGTACAGCTCTCAATTCATTAGCAGCGCCAGATAAGGTATAAATTAATAAGCCGCGAGTATAAGCAGAGTCGAATTTTATTACTTGAGCTGGTCGAAGAAAGAAAATATTTTCTCGCGAGAAAAAGGCAGCTGGAGGTATATAGTATGGACACCCTCACCGCTGTTCTGCGCGCACGTATAGGACGTTAAGTATGTGGGTTTTCGACATGAGCCATTATGATTCCGAATGCGTGCGAGAGAGAGAGAGAGAGAGAGAGAGAGAGAGAGAGAGAGAGAGAGAGAGAGAGAGGCGCCGTATAGGTATATACATATAAGCAAGGAGAACGAGCGAGAGAGCGAGAGGCAGGTGCACCGCGGTGACACTCCCTCTCGGTATGTGTGTGCCCGTGTAATTCTCGAGGAGGGAAAGAGAAAGCCGGAGGGACGTCGAAGGACCGATCGCCGACCTAAGTCCAAGAGACGAGTATTATGTCTGGACCTCGTTTATGGCCCAGTTTGCTTCGACGTTCATTTAACATTTCCGCGAGTGTGTTTCACATTTACTGTTTATTCGGCTGATTTTTCATCTACATTATAAAGAGATAAAAATCAGCAAATTATGCCATTACATAAAAGACAGCAAAGCGTTTTTTCCGTGTCATTGTCTGTCATTGTCAGCTACTTCAAATGACTCGAGTTGAGCTTTCAAGAGAGTCTAAAAGCCTCTTCTTTCGTTCGTCTACGGAACGTCGAGTGGACTATTTCCGGACATGCTGCTACTACCTAAAGAGTACTCTGACTCTACCGCATCAAAGATGATGTTTACGTTAATCTGTTGTTTTATTATTTCAAAAGCATACTTCTATTTCTCTCTTTCTCTCTGTCTCTCTGTCCCTCGCGTTCTCGCGTTCTCGCAAGCCAGAGAGAACGGCTGACAATTAATAAAATTTCCGTACTATTTGCAAATCGTTCAAAGAACAAAACGAGGCCAAATGAGACAATGAAAGAAAAATTGCAATCAGGAGCTATAATGCGTGTCGTATGATGATACGACACACATGGATTATAAATTACTTCAATGAACTCTTTTCATTCGAACGTAGTCCACAATGATCAACCTTGAAAAAGCTCCGCTTTGTTGAAATTTTCATCGACACACCCTCATAAGCTCATACAACGAGAGGTTAAAGCTTTATAGGTTAGGTCTCTCCCTAACCTCGGAAAAAGGCTCATCTTTAGGGTTTGTATATATTAGATTGCGCCAGATAGTAATTAGTTTATCGAGCTGAAATCAGAGTGAACACGAAAACTCCGAACGAGAGATTCCCTTTAGCTAAAACAATAGGTGAAGCAACATTGATTTCTGAACAAAAGCGCGCAGCATCCCTCGTCGAGAGAGAGAGAGAGAGAGAGAGAGAGAGAGAGAGAGAGAACGCGTTTTCCATGCGCCGGCAGCAGTGGCATCACATAAGACGCGCTTCTAAAGGTTTTATCTTCATCGATTTTACTGAAATTCGACCCGTAAAACTACGAAGGACCATGTCTTTCCTAGGACAAACGCAGACGCCCCCCCCTCCCCTCCCGCACTCGGTCACTCACTCTCTCTCTCTCTTTCTCTCTTATGTTCGCATCCCACCATTCTCACTGATGATCTCCGCGCGGGGAGAGCCGATGCAGGGGCAGCACCGTCCAACACATTGACAGGCGGATCAAAACACTGAAACACAGAAGAACCATCCGTTCGCGTTAGAGCAAAAAAGAGGCACTCGAGAAAGTAGCTCAAAGCCATTGTCCACACCTTTAACACTATCACTGAATTTTTCAACGGTTAGAAAAACTCGATGTACCGAGCTTAGGAAGACCGTCGCGTTGCGCGAGTTCCAGGGACGGCAGATGATATCTCGAAACAGCATCTCGCGAAACGCCGCAAAAAGAGCTCGAAATGCGCGAGCTTTTTCATGGACGAACTAGACAGAGTTGGGTTTAGAGATCCCAAGCGAATCGTAACCAAGATATGAAGGATTATACTTGTTCGACTCACCAGATTGTTTGTTGGCGATCTTATTGAAGCAGTTTTGAAAAACCTCGTAGAGATGCATCGGCTCGTCGTCGCTGGCCGCCATGTTTCCGAACGAACGTCCGACGGTCCGTAAGACAGTGCTGGCTTCGCGCGATCACCGCTGAGCGGAGCTAGCGTACAGTCGAGCGCACGTCGCAGAGGCTCATTATGTACGCTTCAGTCTGGCTCTGGATTCTGGATATTGCGTCGGAAAGTTCGCTCTACGATTTTATCGTCGGGCATCGAACGATTCCTAGCGCCATCTCTGAGCTCTTGAAGAACTCTCATACGATGCGCATATTGTCGACAATGTCGACATTGCCGACTGGATTTTAATGCGGCAAGTTTAAATGCTACTTTTTCATTGAACCTGCAGTTTCGCATCCGAATATCCTTAAATTCTGTAGAAGGCTTTGTTATAATAAATCTTAACTCTAATTTTTATAATGCAACAAGTCCTATATTTACTTTTAATGCGTTACTTTTAATATTGTAATTACGTTTAAATTATCCAATCGTTAACTCATCCCATCAGTATAATTACTAAGTATATAATACAAGAAGCGATGATGTATATAATTCGATATCCACAAAATACACTTTTTCATTTCTCCAGCGAATATTAATTATTTACATGGTAATAAATGTGTAACAAACAGCTTTAATTTTTTTTGTAATTCTAGAAAAGTATAAAATATTTGCAATGGCACTGTACTACAATTAATTAAAGTACATTTAGTATTTTTTACGAACTTATTTCTATTTCAATCCTTCTGTGATATACTTATTGTCCAGAGAGTAAATTTAGACATAAAGAAGAAATGAAAAATATAAAACACTATAGTACCATATACAACTTAGGTACTAATATTATATAGCATTTTAAGGGGATTGGCCTGAGTTTAACCCTGAAAATAGTGTAGAACAATTTGTTACGAGGCGACTAAGAGTACGAAAAAACTTGCAAGAGTGGACAATACAAAGCCTAGGAACATTATATGAATTGAATTAAAGTATAAAAAGTTGCAGTTAGTTAGATTTAAATGTTTTCTTCTGCAAGCAATGAATTCATTTGATTATTTTCAACATTAACTCAGTCTGGTTCCCCTATTAAAAGAATGCAAGGCTTTTTTGCAATGGCAAAAATTCTTTTAAAATATTCGAATCAGTAAAAGATTAAAATATTTACATTATTAAAATATATTAGTTCTACAAATATAATGCGTTACCTTGCTGAATTAGTATGTCAAGTGAAAACAACCTAACAGTCTGAATTCATAAGAACAATCACAACTTAGAACATACTACAATGATTAATAATTTTATTATGGCGAATCCTTTCATATCAACTATTAAAAAGTTCATTCATCAGTAAGTAAACTGTACTAAACGTCTTAATGTTCTTTACATTGTTAACAAATTTACTCATATAAACTCGTTTCTATGTAAGATTAAAAATGAAATGTATCATATAAAAAAATCTCTGAAACCCTTCAATTTTAGATGGTTACAGGAGTTATTTACATTATGATATAAAATAGTTCAATTAAATAAATTTTTAAATCGTATAAATTAATGATTTATAAAATTGTTGGTAACAAAATTATTGTAAAATTTTTGTCAACGTGCTATTTAGGTAACTGCAAGGTTACAATAATATCATCAGACTTTAGCATTCAAACATTTAAATGTTTGCAAAATCAGAATTTTGTGGGACTGGATGAGAAATATCTTCATATTCTTGTCTTCCTAGACCTGAAATAAACATTAATTAATAAATAACTTGATTAAAAAAATACTCAAAGAATAATTTATTATTTAATTACCCATTGCAGGGCTTGAAAACATTGTGGAAAGACTCCCACCTCTAGACTGTCCAATTCGAAGTAAATACATGATTGTTATTATTCGTACAACCATATTTATTATGACCATGCTTGCAACAAATTTTTGAAAGGAACCTGAAAAATATTGGTATTAATTAGTGGAATGTGAATGAATTATATTTATAAGCCATGCTTGAACAAATGCTTCTATTTATAAAAAGTTGTGTAAAACTTACTACCACTAAAAGGAGAATAAACTACTAGATTTATAAAATCAAAAAATTCTGCAGTTATACTGATGAATAAAGCCTGTAAGGTAATAAAGTATAATAGAATATATATTCAATATTAATAAATAAGGACTAATAAAATATAAACTCACAAATTGAATTGGCTCATCAGATTCTGTATTATGAATTGCCCAAAATATACAGACGAAAAAGAGTGAATTATAAAATATCATAGCATTTGTATACCATCCTTCTATAGCCCTATAAAAATAATTTAATCTTTTCATTATCAGTATTTTTAATAAAAACAATAAAAATCAACATTTTTGGTTAATATTTACCAGGAAACTAGTACAAAATGTACAGCAAATATTGCCTGTAACAAAATAGATTAAATGTAAATAAGACCAATAGATTATAATCATTAGCTTATTTTTAGCTTGTTTTATAAACGACGCAAAGTATAAAATAGATTAAAAAACCGACAGTGGTTGGATTATATAAAGTTTTTTCTTTCAACTAGTCATGCAAGTTGTAATGTAATACTACTTGCTTTATGTGACACTATGGTTAGACAAAGAGTAAATATATGTGTGTAATGTTGTGTATTGTATAGAAATAAAGCTATATCAGAAATGTTCTATAAATTTGCGTTAAAAAAACGTAGTAAACGAAAGAAGACTTGCTCGAAAATTACTTTGGTATAAATTTGAAATTGAATAATAATCCAAAAATAGAAGAAACGAACATTGATTATTGGTAGGCGTAATTAGATAAAATATCACAAAAGGTTACCTTTAAAGGAAATTGTGATAAATTTGATATCTCCCTCATCCTGAATCGGGATAGTACTTGGCCCAAGTTTGCAATGATGAGTGTTTAATGTTAATTGGCAAAAAAAAATCTCGAATCTCGAGGGTAAGAGCAGAGATGAAGTGTCAAAACAATTGATTGCGCTTCTACTCCCAGCTCTTGGTTAGAGCTTATAGGCAGGTCGTCGTCTTGCGTGATTCGTGAGTCGGGAGCTCGTGAGTGTGAAATGTGATGTGTGAGTCTAATCATGATGGTCAACCTGCTGCTGGTCGCGGGTGCTGCCATCTGCAAGCAAAATATAATCTAATTATAATTACGATACACGGAACTGCGGAAGACGGAAGATGGATTACGGATGCACGTATACGTGCAAATGTCGCGACTACGGCTATAAGCTATAATCCAGTAAGTACTAAGTAATGTCTCTAGCATGCAGCCATGCACCACTGGAAAAAGGCTCTTTCGATTCTTTTTTATTCGATGTATGCGTTTATTAAAAAATTCGAAAAATTTCGTTGATCATTACGATTTATGATAAAGATTTCCACGAAAATGTTAAATGTGTACAATTTTTAAATATCCCGCCAGTGTTGCCGTCGTCTGCTTTTATGAAAAATAGTTAAATCCAGAAAATGCTGTGCCGTGTGCACTAGGAAATGGTATCATAGTTGATATCAGTATTTGAGTTATCCAATAGGGTTCTATTGAAGAACTTATTCTCATTGTCATTTAGAGGGCTGAGAGGTAAAGCCCCTGGTAAAGCAGAGCTAGAGTAGAGAGCGTCTATGTTGAAATCTGGTTGAAATGTCGATAATCTGTCTTTCTGTCGAAACTACGTCCATGGAGGGCGCGACGAGCGTCAACTAAGATGGCCGTCTAACACTTCTAACAGATGATTGGACCACTCGCGGCTCGCAGCGGATTCTCCACTGCTCCGATCATGTAAAAATCTATGAAAAACTGCTGAAAACTGAATTGTCTGGTTAGTTTTGAAAAAGTAAGTGTTCATCTGGCCTGCGAAGAATCGTGTGAATCGTAGCGGTGTGTGATATGCCGTCGTCCTTGGAACCGGCCTTGACTGGAGTTCTCGCGCGAGCCGCAAAAAATAAAGAGTCTGCGTCGTAAAAACATAACCCTCGTTGCAGTAGAATTGAGAAAGCGGCGCATATCGGGACTGTCGGGAGTGTCCGAGGACTTGGGGAGAGTATACGCGCACGGCTAAAGTAACAGAGCCGCAGAAGTCGCAGAACAAGAGGAGGGAAGAGGAAGAGCCCCGAGCCCCGAGCCCCGAGCGCTGTGAAAGAGGTGCAAGTGCAGATCAGAGGCAAAGCAGAGGCAGAGCAGAGGCAGAGGCAGAGCGGAGCAGTGGCGCGCGCGCGCCTCCGTGGACTATTCCCTCTCTCGGACAGTATGCGATATCAATTCCGACGATAGGTCGTGTGTAGGCCGCGCGCGGTCTTTTCTGTCGCTGCAGCAGTCAGTTCAGTGTGTGTACATAGGTATACAGGAGGAACACGCATTCGCCGACGACTACTCTCGTCTCTCATTCGAAAGTCTTGGCGCTCTTGTTGCACACGCAAACTCTCCGCAGAAGAAGGAGAGAAGAGGCTAAGCACACCGACACGCACACCGACACATCGCAGAGAGCTCAAGATGTGCAGGTTCGAGACTGCTCTTCTCTGCTGCGTGTACATGGCGACGATTCTCTTACCGCCCTCCACAATCGCAGGTACGTACTCTCTCTCTCTCTCTCTCTCTCACTCTCTTTCTCTCTTTCTCTCTTTCTCTCGCTCTGTCTCTCCTTTTCACATGCGCATCGAAGGCTATTTACGCTGGTCTTCTCAGCGGTCTTTGTTGTTTTGTCCACGGGCGAAACTATAGGTATAGCCAGGCTTGTTTACGCGCAGCTGTCTCTTCGCCGTCTGTATGACAACCCATAGTCTAATCTTACTAGTTCCATTTCTCTCTTTCTCGCTGCTCTTTCTTTAGGGTGGGACCCGATTTTCACTCGCGCGCGCGTATGCGTATCTCTATCTCTATCTCTATCGTACTGCAATTGCTGTTGAGCCACTGCGTAATGATGATGCCAGCATATAACCGAATTTCGTGTTTTTCCAGTTTTTGTGTCGATGGAGAATTCGAGATGCTCCCTTGTCCGTGTGAATGCGCGCCTGTCTGTGTATCTGCGTGTCGTATATACATGTATCGGGAAAGGACGGGCATCGGTGCAACTGGTGCAGCGACCTACGCTAAAATTGCGGTTTACTCTCTCGTCCACTGACTTTTCTCTCCCTCTTGCTTTCGATGCGAGCGACGTTTATCGTTCTGCCCGTCTTGATTCGCACTTCCTCTCAGTCTTGGCCTTTATCGCGCTAGAGTTTCTTTTTACCCGTGAACTTATTCGACTGTCTTTCTGTCAGTTCATCTCTCTCTCTCTCTCTCTCCCTCCCTCCTTCTTTCTGTATGTACTTCGAGCTAGAACACTCGCCGCCCCAGGGATGGATGTGAGGTTGTTTTGCTCTAGCACAGCTGACGCTATCACTATACTCAATGAGTTAATCTCTGGCTTATTATGTTGTTGTTTTTGCCTTACAAAACAGGCTACTATCAGTAGAGTTTCTCTCTCTCTCTCTCTCTCTCACTCACTCACTCACTCACTCACTCACTTTCTCATACTATTACTCGACTGTACCGCATATTTTATTCATACATCCCACACATCTTCCTTCTTCTTTACCTCCTTCATTCATCAGTTTTATCTCTCACCCAAATTTTACTTGGGCTTTATGATTTAGCCCTTTTTCATGCTCCGTGGCTCTCGTCGCTTTTCTTTCTCTCCTATAAATATTTATGTCCGAGTTTAACGATCGACTCGAGCCTCTATCGCGCGCCGTTATTCTAATAAGACCTGTTGTAGCTGCGAAAATACACTTTGTTGCTCACGTTCAACAAGTAGTGCTCGATCAATGCTACTGTTTTATGCGCGACCAGCATTTGCTCACGATTATTCGAAAAAATTGAGCGACTTCGCAATGATAGTACCGAAGGTTTAAGGACATGTTTTGGTAATAAAAATATGCACGGCCAACGGAAATTTACCGAAGAAGTTTCGATGTTCAACCATGCATGAAAAATCATGCATGAAAAATCATGCATGAAAAATCATGCAATCATCATCGTCGTTTATTCGTGCGCACATCGTCTAACTTATCGGCTCACATTATTTCATATATACCGTGCAGTCATCGTGAATCGCCAACATAGCACACATCAAGTAATAGCCTCTGCAGTAAATAACGCAAATCGCATGATAAATATGCAACGCAAATGAAACAAGTAAAAAAGATTGACGTTTATACATGAGCAGCTAATTAAGAAAATAGACGATGAATTAATCTCTAAAGTTCTACGGCAAGAGAGCAGAATAAATATAAGCAACTCGCGCTCATTCGTATAAACAATTGTTTGGATTTAATAATAAATGATAACGATAAGCTCACGGTCCCTTTGCGCTCTTTCTCTAGGCATCGGTTGCGTTAAATTAAGCTCCGAGTAAGTGCATGTGCATAAAAGAGCAGAATTGCCTGCAGGTCGACTCCAACTACGACAATGGCCCGCTTCCGGTTGGCCATTCCGCAGACGAGCTTTTTTTCTTCGCTGCCAATGTACGCGGACACTTTGGCTGACGCATTTTCTAGCAGCGCTGGTGTGTAGAAGTGTGTCAGTCGATCCGTCGCGTAAACAATGACGAAGGAGACAATGCTTCGTAGGCTTTGTTCTTTTGCCTGGTCTTTTAACGCCTTTGTCTCTGTGCTTTGCTAGAGCTTTATCAAATGATAAAGATCGTCATGCGCACGCGCGGTTTTTAATCTTTATCGGTCCTAGGGTGGGGAGTTAGGAGGATAACAGGCTGAGGGGGCAACGCGCGCGAGAATTTTATCGCATTGCGCGACACGGTGATCTTGACGTTTTTTTATACTCTAAGGAAGTGCAACGCATTTATCGTTTGTTATCGCTTTCTGCGTCCGCGAGGGCGATTGAAATTCTGTAACGAACCGACGACAAAAGAAAACACTAGTCTTTTAGCTACGCAGAGTGCCGAGTGAATGACTCGGTATTAGCATAATTGTTCGCAGACTGCATGCACGGGCATTGTATTACAGCCCAGGCACCTACAGATGAATAGAAACAAGCTTTCTCACTTCATATTTTGTTGGATCGATAACTATAGGCTCCTGTCGATTATTCTATCTTTAGTTTGAAATTCTTCACGATTAACGATATTATAATTTTGAATTTATTTTGTGAGATTTTCTGAGGTCTGAGAAGGTGATAAAACTGACTTGAATTCCTTTGTTGGATCAAACTTCGAGTGAGCTGTTGATGACTATAGGTGGGGTAACGAAACGCGAACATCATTGGGGGTTTTGATGACGCAGATAAAACGGGCAGAGAGGTTGTAATGTGAACGATAAAAGCATTATTACACATTACCTATACTTTCTTATATACTCTCTTATCTTTGCCAGAAAATCTATACGTATATACGTTCGCTCGATCCGTCGTCATCCGAGGCGAGTACTAAATTACGCGTTTAAATAGCGCTATATAATCAGCCACTGAAACGTCCATGAATAATTCATTCTCTGTACATATTAAATGTACTACATGTTCGTCCTGCTTTACATATTTCATATTTCTTGTTTTGTCCGAGACCAGAGGTTTGCCTTGCCTTCAAAGAACTTCGAACAGTATTTATTTCTCGCTTGTTTATAGTGTTGCTTATATTTAACATAAGCACTTACATAAAATAGATACGATCAAGAAATGAGGTTTAGTTATTGGGCTCCTGAGCATAATGTTTCATTTCATCTTGAACTGCGCATGCATGTTTGTAAAGATAACCGTATTTTATATACAGTTAACAAATAGATCAGAGCTACCTTGCGCGATGTACATATATAATATATTATTGCAATAAGAATTTTCTCAATTGAAGTGAATTAAATTATGACTGTAAACTAAATTCGATTATTCTCTGAAAATGATAAATGAAACGTAACAAATCATTAAGATTCGACGAAACTCTCGACGAAACTCTCGACAAACGCTCATTATATATTTATGCAATACTTATCGTTCTCATTTTAATTATATATACTTATAAATTACATAAAACTGAGAGCGATAAAGTTCGAGGTGCTGACGTTGACACAGTAATTTCTACACTAGAGCTACCTGCGAATACCGACTAAAAGTGCTATCGCTTGAACCTGCTGTTCTAGCGTACACATGCTTGGAATCCACCTCTACGATGGTAAACTGGTAACGCACCGTACAGCCTCGGATTCCGCGTCGAAGAGTAACATCCGGTATCCCGCTAACTCTTTTTATTCGAGGAAGAAAAGTACAATCATGTCTTTTAATACAGGATTTATTGCTCACAAAAACCCTGGGCAGATTGATTATTATTAATAAAAAATGTATATACATACTCAAATATTGTCTCACTCACCTAAATTACAGATGATAGTTATAAAGATTAAATGCCTACTAAACGTACTCCAATAGATTATTCTATTTCGATTTTTGGATTAACTTGCCGATTAACTTACCGAATAACCCGTCAATATTTAGGAGGGTAATTCAATCTTTTGAAATGACATAATTTTAGGGACAAATGGTTAGAACAGTACGTTCAATATTTATATTAGATATGAATTTGATTGAGCATTTTGATAGCCGACCAAATGACCAAACAGTTTAAAAATATTCTAAAATTTTAACTTCACTATAAAATACGAGCCATGGCGTTATTTCAATTTTATCGACCACACAATTTTATCTTACTTAGAGTTGCGGCATCGGACAGTGTTGTCTGTCTTCCACGTCATATCTGCCAAAGGGAACTGTGCGCACATTCATATGACGTGATAAAACTCGTAACGGAAAAGTAAGGGTCAACCTCATGCGTATCATTCACCGAGAGCATATGAACGGGTATGGGAAAATATACGCGAGGGTGCGCAAGCGCGTGCGATAATCGTAGTTTTTATTGACTTCCTGGAAACTTTGCGAACGAGCACATTGTTTCCTTTTCGTTGAACAGTCTTCGGCGATCTTACTTCATTTTTCGATCCAAAAACAATGCCGTCGATAATGACGATGGCGATACGCGAGATGGAAACACAATATAGTACAATGTATATGTTGTGTCACTTTTGCGAGTTCGACAGCCTGTAAGAGAATGCAAGGACGCATGCATTGTAAAAAGGGTATAGTTGAGCTGGGGAGACGGCCTGTACGTCTACAGTCATCTGGTGTCTGCATCAAGGAATATGATCGCTGTATTCTTTGGGATTGAGCGACCATTACATATTTGCTATGAAAAGTCACGAGCGTAACTTGTTCCTTTTTGTATCAGTTTTAATATAGAGAATTTTAAGATCTTTAATAAAATATTTAAATGTTTCCATTATTCAACCCTCTTGCTTACATATTATTTATATCATGATAGTTCTTGCTTTTTATTTATTTTTGCAACTTCTTCGCAGGAATAAACGAGCAGAAGACGAGTTATTACAATATCGTATTTTTTGTAAGGCTCTATCGTAAAGCACTTTGGAATTGACCCAGTGAAATTTTGAACTCGTGAGTTGTGCGATTTAGTGAGTCACTTCAAAAGGCGGAAAAAATGCTAATGAGGGTCTTACAAAAATATTTGGTTCTATTTTGTTTTCATTTTTTATGTTGTTAAGGTTCTTTGAGTGAAAAAATTATTCTTTCACGTTGTATTAATTTTGGTGTATTATTTTGGAAAATACACGGTTAAGAGTTTGTTGGCTGTAAATTTAATACTATTAAGTCTGCCAAATATTAAACAAGTAGATAGTATATTAGTAGTAGTAATATGAAAGGTACAACAAGACCTTCAGTTGGACCTGTTATCTATGGCAAACAAATTTTTTTCTGAGAAAGATTTAAGAGTAATTAATTTCAGAAAGATTCATTGATTAACTAAAATATAGGCGAAGACGATTCCGTAAGAAGAAGATACAAAGGAATACATTTCATCGCTTTATATCTAAAATTGTCGTTTTGTAAGGCTCGCATTGACCAGAGTAATCGTATTGCGCGACATTTCAAACAGTACTTATCATTTCTCACTGTACACAAATTTCTTATTGAAAATAAAATGATAAACCTGATTTAGAGATATTATCAGTTGGAATTGAGCACACTTATTTGCATTAGCCATGAATATCTATATATAAGGGTATATAACTAAATAATATATATATTTAGTCAGATTTACCCAGAAACATTTAATTGTAATTCACATTAGTAATTGAAAGAATGCACAGCTCTTGATCGAACATGAGCTTTGCATTCGTTAAACAAAGTGGAATACAGACCAATTCACTGCGTAGAAGAATCTTATGAAATTATAATACCCTATCGTGTTCGCTTAAATCAAAAGTACCTTCCTTAATTCGCTTGACTCATCACTCGGGACGCGGGGACTAAACCATGCCGTACATTCTGTTTGGTAAATCGAGGTTCTTCTCAATTAACTGATTCAGCCAATCGTGACCCTCGCTTTATCTCCGGCCATCACAGTCTGGACTGTAACTATATGCGTATAGTTGCGAACGACAATAATGATTCTTTCTCTGGCTCTCACTCGCTCTCTCCTTCGAGAACTCAGTTTTCTCGTGCGCATCTAGCATAATTCTGTTCCATATTTTTCGCTTTCATTGATGTCTTTGCCACGGCCCTGCTTAAAATTACGATACGCTCAGTTTCTTGAAACGTTGATATACATTTGTAGACCCAAAGCGTTGCCCATCGGTAATTTCGAACTTTTATAATGCAAAACAGTGCATTTTATTAAGTGGATATTAAGCTGACGTTGAATTGGTTTTACAGGTAGTCAAAGTAAGTACGGCCAGGCTTGCAGCACGGACACACTCGATGCATCCCCATGCGGAGAATTCGAAAGATGTCAACAAGAAAGTGGAGGCGGTGCAAAGTGTACGTGCAACATAGGATACGATTATAACGTCGGTAGATGCACCAAGACAGCTACCATGGCGGCTCCAACGCCCGTTGTCGAGGAACGCGGAGTGGCCGGAGAGCCTCTCGTTGATGAGAAAGGTATAAGAGAGAGAGAGAGAGAGAGAGAGAGCCGTGTAACGGTAACCTATATAATATAAGAAATGTACTTAAGCAGTTTTGTACTTGTACAGGCGGAAATTCTGTGGCGACGATTCTTCTGGTGCCGACCTGTCTCGTCATAATTGGCGCCTTAGGCTACTTTGGTGCACGACGGTACAAATGGGTACAGCGATTTCGGCAGTTCCGTCAGAATCGTTACGGCAGTGTCCTCGTTACAAGGGACGATACCGACGACGATGATCCACCGATCGCGTAGAACTATCGTGTGCACTACATCGAGAACGTGAACTGACTCCGCGGCTGAACTCCGCCTGATCGATCTTCACTTTGTGTCATAGTTCAGTAAGCAATGAACCTGTTACATTTCCGCGGAACATGATTTTCCGCGAGTGAGGTAAAGGACAAGAGCGGCTTTCTGTCGTGGATCGAGAATCGATGTCAAGTGCGAGCGCATTATTGCCGACCGTCGAGAAGAGAACGGGTGCGACACGTGAGAGGGCAGATCGTAGCAAAAGAGATGGAATGAAATCTTTTGTCAGAAGCTCGAAACTCGTCGGTTGGATTTTTCAGACGAATAGTCAAACGTGCGAAAGTTTGTGTATAGCAAAAAGGCCAAATGTCAAGGAGTTTTTGTGCGAGAACTATAGTTTCCTGGGCGGAGATCATAAACCGTAATAGTTTAATGTACGGAGAAATTTTATTCGGCAACGAAAACATTGAACAAATTCAATATTTTTCAGTGTTACAGTTTTGAGTGAGAAATTTTAAGAAAATACTCGCCGTCGTCGTTTTATGCGATTTGTATAAATGTTGTAGAAGGAAACTATCGCTTGCATAGTTACTCGCATTATATTTATGTACATCAATAGTGGATTATAGAGGAAAAGCAAAAAGTGACTAGAAACTGCATTTAACATAATTCGGTACGAAAGAAAATGCGCTAAAGACATACATTTTTTATATGATCAATGATTAAACGGGTCAGTAGCTTCAAATAATGTTCTAGACGTTATTTAGAATGTAATAATGTGGTAATTGAATCTTTAAATACTCTTGATATGGTGCCCAAGACCAGTGAAAAATATACGTATCCAATTTTATATAGAATGTAAGAGAACAGTTTCGATTCGTTCGCGATGGATTCGAAAAGTGTTATGTGATTGCCGATACGGTTGATACAATTAAGTTACAAAGAAATTTTGTATGTTGATAAGTATCTGTGACTTACTTGAAAATCTCTAACTGGGCGTTTCAAGTGAAACACGTCATTAAAGTTTTAATATTATTTTCTATTTTTCTATAATCATTACCTCGAAAAGAGTTGTTTGGATTCAGTTACGATTATTAAAATAGCATTGATTTCTATATGTTTCTCTTGTTTCTTAAGTTCACATAACTTTTAGCAGGTTGATTCATAAACGTATTCACTATTTACTTTATTTAATAGACAATTTGTAAATTCAAGTTTTACGTATTAACTTATTCAAGCATTCTTTTCTATGTCAAATGTAATGTTGAAAACTTTAATGTGCTTGTCGAAATTTTTATTTATTGTGTAACGAATATTTGTGTAAATAATTTGTTTTTATTTTATTTCAAGTGTATTCTTGCCATGTCATGCATTCGTTTAATTAGCTTAGCTAATTTGAGAGAAAAGTTTATTTATAAAAGACTGATTCATGCTCTTATTCAGTCTTCTAAAGAATTATTCTATTATTGTTCTTCTACTCTTGTATTTTGTGTACAGAAAACTTTATACACTGAAGGAAAGTCATCATCTGTATGACAAAAAACTACGAAGACCCATAATTCTGTATGTAACGAAATCAGCTAGTTTCAATGAAAGACGTATTTTGTCACATAATTATTTAACCTATTTGTTAACAGAGCTGGATAATGTGTTTAATGGATTCTTCCTAATGGCCAAAGAGAGTAGTTTTTCCATTCACAATTTTAACAAGTAAATATTTAAGTTTTTACTAAGTTACATAATACGTGTTGACCCTTAAACGTCGAATTAAGTACGATTGCATTGAAATGTAAACAGCGAAAAAATTTCTATATTAATTACGAGAGGACCAGATTTTGTATAAATCACGATATCGCGTACGAAATTTTATATATGGAACTTGATACTATTATATCAAACCGTTATCACAATATTTAATACTTCAATTGTTTTTTATTACTTAATGTTTTAATACTGAAATCACATTTGACTGATGTCATTGCTGTCGATGCCTTTTGTAATGCTTCGGTAACATAGAAAAGAATTTTTTACTGCTAAATTTAATAAAAACATTAGCATCGTCCTTGATGTATCTTCCTACAAAATATCAGATTTTCGAATTTGTAATTAAAATAACACTTGATTAATACTTCATCTAATCATTACGTGGAACAGGTCTTCATAGATCGTATGTGATCGTTGCATTACATTTTATATACTTTACTGTGATTTAGTATATTTTAATTAGAAACTAATAAGCAACTTGCCTAATTAAAAGATAGAGATTTAATTATTTTTACAACTATAAATTTGTGCTACTAAAATTAATTAATTTTTTACTGATATTTGATGCGGATAAAAAATTTAGTTGAAACAAAATTTTGTGAAATGCATTTTATGGTAAAACTTTTATTATGTAGGGTGTTTGTATAACTTTTATACTGTATAAATTGTATGCAATGGTTTGTTGCATTGCTAAAGTTTGCTTTAAATGATATATATACGTCGATTAATTTTGCTATATATGAAAATTTTCAGTGAGAGATTAATTTGTCGTTGTGAATATATTTAATTTGTAAAATAAAATTTCTTCAAAACGTTTCCTTGCTTGTTGTTGCATTCGTTTTTATATGCGTTTCAATTGAATTTCTTCTTGCAGCAGGGGATATTTAACATAATTTGAATTTGCCGCCATTGTTCGCACTGTGACTGAGACTGTGACTGTGAATCTGTGAACTGTGAAGTGGGATGCAAAAGGATACATGGCGTAGGAATGTAGGATTTGAAACTTGAAACTATACCTGCATTACCTGCGGATCCATGGGAGATATTGGACAGAGGCACACAGCGACTAGGTTGATTTGATTTTGGTCCATAACGGTTGTAATCGATCGAGATTTCGCAAAGTTTGTTTTGACACAGCATTAGAACCGCGAGAGACTAAATGATATACCTGTTCTTTTGGATAGTACCTACGTGATTTGTAATTTGTCGTGCAGTGTCATAATAAAGCTAGATAAAGTTAATATCAGAATACTAAAGGGAAAATGAAATCTCTTAAATTGAAAGTCAAGGCAAAACATAATGTGATAGCTGCGCAGTCGCCGGTTATAAGATCTAGCTGGTTCAGAGGTTAGTTTCGTTTCTTTCAATTTTCATATTAACGAATATTCTTAGACAAAAATAGGTTTGCATCTGCTGAAATTGTTGAAAAACGCTTATTAACGCTGTCTCAAGATAAACGATTGAAGAAAAGCACGAAAACATAATTTTTAATAAAAGTGATAAAACTAAATAGTTCAACTAAAATAATACGAAACTACAGTGTATTATATAATATAATATTGTATTGACATAATTTACATGAATTTGAAAACAAAAATTACACGCATCTATAAACTCAACGGTACTCGTAATCGCCGTGATAACTTAATGTTTCATGTTGAGATTCGAAATCGACAATGGCTCATGTGCTTTAGTTGCAAATAAAAATAATTTAGTTACAAAAACGTCGTTCGATTCGTTACATGTTCTAGTTCTGCTGACCTAACATGCGTGTGTATAACAAATGTACATACACATACACGTTAAGTCAATGTTTTAAAGAATTTTCGAATTCGATTCGTTTCACAGTTCAATTTCGATTTGCCCAATAAGTTTAAGAAACCCAATGAAGAAAATCAAATAAACTTAAGTATTGCACAAACGCATATATCGACAATATTCTACGGCTGCAAATATCAAGTAAGTACACGTATTCTAAGTTATTGCAAGTCAAGTAAACTCAACTATCGGTTCCTTCAAGTTTTTGCATGTTTGAAGATAGCAAAACTAATTTGATTATGGAAATAGTGAGGAGATAGGAATTTTTTTCACTTTTAGACTACGAGATCTCCGAAACACATCGGCATTTCTCTAACGAAAGTCGTCTTCTCTTCTGTCGTCTAACAGCACATGCAGCTAGTAATAATTTTTATAACGTAACCATTACATAATATTCTAGACATTTCATCTGTATAAAAAAATATTTTTTTATGATTCTTTTAAACCGCTATAATTTACGTAATCTCGTATCTCTTATTATAAATTCTGCACCATCACAAGTTACAAATCGTTAATAACAACTGCTTAGTATCGAAAATATATTTTAGTGAGTATATTATCAGATTACTGTATCACGAATGGGCAGTAAATCCCAGAAAGAATAAAAATTAATTTTTCCTATTCTGCTTTATGAGCATATGCCGCATCTTTCCGTACATTAAATTCCGTACATTAAATTTAAATTTAAATTTATATCCCATAGATGGATTTCACGAGAGCTTTCAATCTCGCACATCTCACACTTTTCATCGCCCACATCGCGACTCCGTTTAAAATGTATTTTCATTCTCGTTTATTGCGTATCTGTTCGCATTACATATACAAAACGCTGCAGAAGACTGTTTTGCCAACAAAAGATTTCAATCCAAATTTAAATTGCGTCCAGCCTAATGGTTCTCTAAGGCCTTTAATTATTCTGTACTCACTACTAATTAAAGATCCTGCGATCGCAGTCGAAATCTGACTGCCAAGCTGTCTTGGGGGGGGGGCCAACGCTGATAAATGACTTTACAGCAAAAATAAACGATCGATTAAAATCGTTTGTTCGAGATAATGTCAGAGCGTTGTTATTAGCTATCAGAATCCTGTGTAATCTCCCCAATGCCCCCTCTGCTGTCTGTACTGAGATCCACTGATCTGAATGGTTTCCGGTGTTCGGAAGTAGACGGTCTTTCCTCTATCGTTGCTTCTGGTAATGTCTGTTGTTTGTTGGCTGAACTGCGCGTTGGGAAGAACGAAAGCACTTTGTTGTTGTTGTTGTTGTTGTTGTTGTTGCTGCTGTTGTTGCTGTTGCTGTTGTTGTTGCTGCTGTTGCTGTTGTTGTTGTTGCAGGTGTTGCTGCTGGGCGTGTTGTTGAGCCTGTTGTCGCTGTTGTTGTTTCTGCTGCTGGTGTTGCTGAGCGTTCAATGGTCGCGAAAATTTGTACGTGTTCTCCGATGGTTGTAGAATCGTATCTCTACCTAGTTGTCGATGGAGCGGTAGCACAAAACCGCTAGGAATACTTGGTTCAGGATTTATGTTTGGCGCAATTGCTTCGTTGAGAGTAACGTCATACTCGCTCTCGGGTATGTCTTGAAGATTGTGGTGCGCGACTTCGTTGATTTTTTGTTTCACTTTAAAGTTGCCATTTAAAGCCAGCTGTTCTTGTTCCTCATCGTTCTTGTACGACGAGCTGTAAAGGTTTGAATTTTCGTTTTGTTGATGTCGAACAATAGCTTGGTTATTGTTGGCTTCGTTGCTTTGTTCCTGGATACCGTATCCAGCTGACCAGTTGGGATTTGACTTTTGACTTACTGCAACGTCCTCTGGTCTTCTCTTGGCGATATCCGACTCAGGTCTGCGTAAGCTCGCCCTGGTCACTGGCACCTCGTAGT
Source organism: Apocrypta bakeri (assembly GCA_018906985.1). Classification (NCBI taxonomy): domain Eukaryota; kingdom Metazoa; phylum Arthropoda; class Insecta; order Hymenoptera; family Pteromalidae; genus Apocrypta; species Apocrypta bakeri. The sequence continues at coordinate 1,472,304 of JACCIA010000019.1, read as the reverse complement.
TATCATGTAACTGTTGATGCTGCTGATGCTTCTGAACAAGCTCCGGTTGCTGAGCATTTTTGAAGTTATTGTAACTCTGCTTGTTTTCAAAAGGTCTTTCCTTCACCTGATAGATCTCCTGCTTGGTATTGTCATCGTAGGATTCGGTGGTGGTTTGCAATTTGATGTAATGCTTTATTGGATTTTCTCTGGGCGAAGACAGCGCTTTCGAACCAACTGACGATAGACCTCGTGGATTCGGGTTACCACCTCGGGATGGTAGGAACGGTCTCTTGATTACTCGTACCGTCGGTCTGGGCGGTGGCACCGGAATTATTGCCGGTTCTTCAACATCGTCGTAGTATTCTGACGGATAGTCCTCAATAGGTTCTTCTTTCTCGTTATTTTCGCTTTCCGGGACTTGCGTTGGCTTCCAGTATTTTTCCTTTTCAGCAGCGTTATTTTCCTGATTCTGAGGCAGCTTCTGATGCTCTCCCTTAGGCTGAACAGTTACGTAGCTATACTTTTGTGGGCGGTCCTCCGTCTGAGGATTAATGGTCTCTTTTTCCGGTAGCTCAGTCGTGGTAGTGGTTGTTGTGCTCGTTGTTGTCGTGCTGCTGCTGCTACTACTTACGGTGGTGGTTGAAGAGGTGGTTGTTGGTTTTTCGCTGGTTGTACGATCGTATATATTGCTGCTGGGCTTCTTGGGCGCTTCGGTGACTTCTGGAAGATCTTTTGATCTCGATGGCATCCGTGTGCGCTCACTTTCTCTGTCGCGACTATAGATGGATTGTCTGTCCGACTTGTCCTGATCCTGGCTCCTGAGACGATCGCGATCCATGTTTCGGTCCTTATTGCGATCTAAGGAACGATCGCGACCTCGGTCTCTTTCGTAAAATCGATCCCTAGGTCTCTCCGGATGTTTCCGTGGGCGCACGTCGTCCTCCTCGTCGCGATATCTGGATCTGGAATAACGAGCTGTGCGTTAGAATCAGCATTACGAAATGTTTGGTGAAAGGTGAACTTTCAAGCTTTGATCGTATGATCTTATCCATTGAGTGTTTATATTTAACATTTGTCGACTATTCGTGTGAAAATTCTTGTAGTGTACATTCGTCATTGAATCAACGTTGAAGGAATTTTCTTACTAACAAACTATTTAACGATACTTGATACAGAAGCAAAGTAGGTCGAAGTCTTGTGTCACTGAATCATCATTGATCAAGTCAACGTTAAAAGTTTTCGAAGTGAGATCAGAAAAAGTCCAAGTTGATTGTCGCAGTTGTTATTTTCTTTTGAAGAATTCAAAGCAACATTAGAAGAGAAGACTTGGTGAAAGCTTTTTAGTCGCATTAATCACATTTATAAGAGTATCCTATATATATCCTATATCCTTATCCTATATGCAGAGTGTAAGCGTAAACATTGGTCTTTTTTGAGCTACTGCATTGTTATATAAGTACATTAGAGGTGTGTATGCAAGGAAAAAGTATACAAGGAAATGCAGATGATGGATAGATGTTTGGAGGATATAGCCCCGTGTACGGCTGTGTACGTTACCTTACCTGAAGGGACGATCGCGATATCTTTTATCGGGAAAATCTCTGTCCCTTAAGGGCCTGCCTCTCATCATCCAGCGCGGCCTCACTTCTTCCATCTCATCGTCGTAATAATAATCGTCGTCCAAGACATCGGTTACGGCTGGTCTTCTGCGCACTTCCTCCAAGCTGTCGACGAGAGGTCGCCGTCGAGGCTCTTCAATACTGTCGGACACGGGTCTTCGTGGCTCCTCTAAATCGTCAACGACCGGTCTTCTGATGCGGGCTTCATCCAAACTGTCAGCTACGGGCCTCCTGCTTCGCGGTTCCTCTAAATCGTCAATTGCTGGTCTTCTGCGTGGTTCGTCTATCTCGTCGGCTACAGGTCGTCTACGTGGCTCGTCTGAAATTACAAAATCATTATCAGAAAACACTGCCGAAATCACAGACATGGAATTCGTGCTGAAATTACCTATTGGAGTACGCGCAGTTGTGCTCGTCGAGTAAGCATATTTGTCCTGCTCGTGGAGAGGAACGGGCCTGCGAAATTTCGGAGGAGCTCGCGGTCTCGCGTACACCGAGGAGGGTGGTGCTGCTGGCTTGACTAAGCCGTCGTTGCTGCCGGCAGTTGTCGAGCCGGATTCCTTTTCATCATAATCGTCTTTGAATCTTTGAAAATTCATTGGAATGTAAATATTTTCCGTTGTAGTCTGGTACATATAACTATTATATGACTAACTTGTGAAATAAAAAAAAAATATTTGCGTGATATACCTCTTATCCGCGTATCGTCTTTCATCGGCGTCTCTGACACGATCTTCTACGTCTCTTGTTCTCGAGGAATCCTGATCTCTGACTCTGGGTCGGACGGGCTCATCGTCGATAGGATCTCTGGTTCTGACAGGATCCCTCCTGTTACCTCTCATGGGGAGCCGGTCTCTATCTCTACCTCTGAAGTCGCGATGTCGATACTCTATTTCTCTGTCGCGATCCCTCCGATATTTCCGATCCTCATAATCATCGTAATCGCGGCGGTTGTAACCTCTCGATCGACTCCGGTCGTAGTCATCATCGTAGTACTCGTCGTCGTAGTAGTCATAAGCTGGACGTCTCACTGGAGGTCTTCTTCGACGGGGTGGTAGGTCTCGGTCTCGATCGCGACTCGGAGTTCGTTCGGCTTTGTCGGCACTCGACTGGGTCGTGCTGCTAGTGCTCGTCGTCGACGTTGTCGTCGGTCTCGCAGTCGACGTTGTTGTCGAATCGGCGGATTTGTAGAGGGCGTCGTTGCGGTGCCAATACTTCTTCGAATTAGCACAATCTACCTCCGAGACGAAATGACAGATGAAGGTCTTCTGGTCAAAGGCGGTGAAGTTTGCACAGAGGAAGTCGTAACGCGTACCGTAGAGACAGTGGTGATAGACCTGATTGAACAAAATTCACGATTATATGTATATAAACGTGGACTGTGCCTTGATTCCTGATAAGTTAAGCCAAGTGTACGGTTGAAATTGATGGATGCAATTAAAATGAATGGGTCGTCTCGATCGAGTGCCCCTGTCAGCTGTTGCAAGTGGCCCGTATATAGATATAATGTACAACAGCATCATTGCTCGTACCGGCTCTCGAAAGCATCAAAGTGAAAAGGCGATACGCGTAACAACAGCAGAGACTGCTAGATAGCAGCTACGAGGAAAAACCGAGGGAAAAACAGTGGAAAAAAGTCTGGATTTTTCAAGCTCAATCTCAGCCAGGGTTATGTTAAACTGCCGCCGATCCGGAAGTGCATTCACTCTCAACGTAGCATGCGCCCAACGTACACAGAAAAGCAAAAAAGACGTGCAAAAACGTAGGTCACATATAACAAACTATAATATACATATAATACATATATTGCCGATGGTACATAGATCAGCGCCTCTTACTGCTGGCAAAAAATTGCGCGCAAGATGGCTGTCAGTACAGCTGTATATAGATTACACCTTGACTACACAGATTTCGAGCGAGTTGGACCCATATAATAGCCGATGATGGTTTCGACATGCGAGTGAGCGCAAGTTTCACCTAAGTCTATGCTGCACACGCGAGACCGAGATAAAGTATGGCAATGTACGTAATAGCGACAAATATATTAGAAGTATGGGCTGCTTTGTTCCTTGCAGCACAGCTATTGCACCACTTTTGCGAACCGTGCAAAGGATTTTAAATATCAATCTAGGAAGGAAAGTAAAAACGCTATCCGTGTGACAGGAATACCTCTTTTACGAACAGCTAGAAGATAATTCATTCGGAATGTAGAAACTGTTTGATTCGTATCGAAGAAACCGCCGTAATCGGAACTCTTTGTTGGCTATGGCGAATGTCTGTTCGGCCAATATATATATATATATATACGCAGAATTATCTAATGCAATATTATTAAATATAACCGCCGCATGTAAAACAAGAAAAATTAATTTCACACAATTCAGAGAACGGTACACAGACTATATATATACTATATATAGACCTATAATATGGTATTGGTATAGCATATATATTAGCCAATCTAATAACCGACGATTAAAAAAAACAATCTCGATCTCGAAAACTTTTTCAACGCATATGCTATAATCATCGCTATAAATCAAATGGCAGTCCGAGCGATAAAAATACAATACTATATACATATTGTATACAGATATATACACATACAAACTCGCGAGAGCTGACCGCGACTACTTCGCTTTCACGCCCGTGTCGCTCGCTACAGTAGGAAAGTGTGTGCATAAACGGCGTAGAGCGCGACGTAATTGCAGTCGCCGTTGAACAGCAGTCTCGCTATAATAGTTCTCCGTCTACGAATACACGTCTATATCTATATACATAAATATCTACATACACTCACTCACACACGTACACGTACACGTACACATACACAGAGACACACAGAGACACATAGAGACACAGACATTCAGGAATTCAGGATATGTGTACAACGCGCAATGATATTGCTGGATTGCTCCGCTCGCTAAGGCATTATCTGGAAGAATCATCTAGAAACCGAGAGTACATCCTCCGAACTCGCTCTGCGGTGAATTTCTGAATATTTTATCTTCCATGTGGGCTGTTCTGGTACTGTACAAGAGCTAAGAAGCTGGCATACTCGAATAGTTAATGTACGTACAGGCATACGGGCTAATAGAATATATACATTCTAGTGTCGGGTTGATTCATGCGGTTCTTTGTTACGGTAGCTGTTCTGCTGTCATGTCGACACGTTGCACAGGGATTTTAGAGATTGCACCGCTTCGTGAGAGGTTATTACTTTTTCTTTTATTACATTCTTTTTCATCTTAATATAACGTAATAACAATCATTACATATGTATGTCCGACTCACGGTTCCTATTGTCTTAGGGGATTTCAGATATGTCGTAACAGAGAGCTAGTGAAAATATTTCCATGTTCAGGGATTCAGGGATTCAGGGATTCAGGGGTTCAGGTTCATATTATATATATACGTTAGTGTCTTTCTAACGAAGAATCACGCAATAAAAATTTTTGGCTCGAACGGAAGCCTGTCAAGAGTAGACTGTTATTATCCGAGTAAATATATGAATAGTGATTTGGAACACAGAATCACGCTTCGCAAGAGGATTACGAATAATATCTGCATATGCACAATCAGATAGTACAGAAAACTGCTATCGTATTTATGGAGAAATGTAGATTTAAACATATAAAAGAATTTGGAATCGCGCACACGTTGAAAATACAATTTATGAAGTGTATATAAGCTGCATCGTTAAATTTGGAAAAAATGTTATTTTAACGTGAAACACAAATTTTCCCGTATTTTAGGCTATACTCATTTTGAATAGAGGAGCCAGTAAATAGCTTTGCGCATAGAGTATAATACATCAACAGGTAATCACACGCGCTTGTGGTCGTTCCGTTCGTAGTGAACCTCCGTCCTTTTCTGCTGTTATAAATTAACGACGAGGTAAAATTTAACACTTCGGCAGTTATTTATAACTATTTTCCTCGTTAAATTCGTGACTTAATTTATTATACGCTCATTAGTGTCCACCTTTAAAGTACGACTGAGAAACTCAAATGCTGCACTCATGTTAAGCCTACGCAAGTAAACGATTTTATAATAAGCCATTGTATAGGGCAATTATTTTAGTTTTATATCTTGATAAAGGAATATCGATTTAACGGGAACTGGAATTTTTAAGTATACGTTATTTAACGTAGAATATATCTTAGGATTAGGAGAAATCGGGCTTTTTGCCGCTTGTTCGAGTAGATCGACGAGTCGTTTCAAGATTTGCATGATAATAGTGGCCAATAGTATAAGAGCGCTCCGCTGCTCGTCTACGTCAAAACTATCGTGCTTCTAGATGGAAGAATCGGAGGGGATTCTTTACGGAAGTGCCTTTCTCGTCGCCGACGCGGCGTATTCGATGTGTAACAAAGCACGCATTCTGACTCTTATACCGATTATTATTCAGACCACTGCGAAGACGTGATGCTGCTCTTCGTTTACTCCAACACTGAGATCCTTGAATTTCTAAAAATTTCACTTGCGCGCGCATATCCTCATTCTCTCTCTCATCTCTCTCGTCTCACACATCTCACGGATACCTTATAAAATTCGCTTACTCGACTTTTCGAGGAATCAGCAAAATGCACTGTCTAAACAGTTGCTGGATGTTTATTCGAATGGAAAATCGTTGCGAAACCAAGTTTCTGCCGGATATTCATTTAAAATCACTTGTTGGAAAATTGTAGTTTATTTTGATGGCCATATTGTGTAACTAAATTTGGATAAGACGGGCTTTATTTCTTCATAATTAATTGAAAATTTGAATATTCGGATTCGTGTCGCTATAACTATTCGAATTAAAGAGAATATTTCGATATCGAAATCAGATATATTCTGCATAAGCTATGTTTTTAGTGCTTTAACAGTTTGGCTTAATATCGTTTTGATACACGCAATCCAAAAACAGTATGAGATGACTATTCATCCTCTATTGTGTGTTCACAATCGGAATTTCATTCTCTTTGCGATCGAAACTTTTGCGATAGTATTCAAATTAAACGCAATGCAAATTCATATTTCTCTTATTATTCGCAACAAGAATATATATATATATATATCTACATACAGCTTGAATAAGTCATAGAGAGTTCTAAACGAAGATAAGCAACTGTTCACCTGTGTTCACTATAGGTATAGTATAGTTGTACAGAATGAAGCTGTAACTCATGTGCTTAAAGCCCGTTATACGTTACCCGTAGTTGCGAGATGCGATCCGTTTCTCTTCGAACATCTTAAATTTTCTGTCTTTCTCAGCGATGACATGCCACAATGTGAACATCGAAAGGGAAATCATCGAGACTTTCGATTTTCACAAGTAAAAGTGTACTGAATCGATTTTCTTTTTTTATATGCGATTCCAATGATCTTGAAGATCGATAGCGTTTTCTCATCAATATAGAATCTGCAGCCGAAAATCATTGACAAGTACAGTTAAGCTATACATATACTAAGCTATACTTCTTTCACACGGTTTTATACACTCGCTTTTCTGCGACTTAACAGTAGTAAAGATAATTAGGTCGAATGTTTTTAGATAAATGACTGGCTTGTTGTATTTTCTCGCGTTACGTATAGACGTTCGCTTTAAGTTAGCGATGCAATCCCGCTCTTTTCTTGCCTATAATGTCGCATTCAGCTGGGGAAGTGAAATTAGGTTCTGCTTAAGAATTTACGAGGTCGAATTTAATGTTCTCTTTTTTTCCACTTAAGTGTGCTGAGCATTCCCGTTTTTCTTATGCACCGAGCCTACGTTGACTGATTGCCATTGTTATATAGCATCTGGTAATTCAATGAATTCACATTCTACTTAAAACGTTGACAACATTAGTGAAGCCGTACTAGCTTTTTTTAACGGATTGCTCAAATTTTCTTAACGGACTGCTGCAATCGATGCGAATGAAGAAATACATATCGTAAATTAATGTGTTCTTTGATTTTACCCATAAGTACCCCCATATCAGCGATGTTTCAAGTGTTGGCATCGTCGAGTAATAAATTAATTTACCGCGATTCTCAACTCCTTAATAAGGCTATCCTAATATGGCTTCGACTCGTTCTTAATTGCGAGGAAAAACTGCGCGCCTCCGTCGGTGCAGATTTCTTATGCTGTGTGCTGAGCAAATCTCGTCGTGAGTTTTATCGTGACTTTAACGTGCGGCCAGTTCTCTGTCTTGCGTTTCTCATGTTTCACTGCGCGTTAGAAAGAAGAATTGTTATTGATGATACAAACGAACAGCGCTACTTTGAAAAATCGACTCTTTTTGCTAATTACAATTTTAGAGATTATATCAAGCTTGGACAAGTGTCATGCGTTGTCTAAATCAGCGAACACTGCAACTAACTCTTTTCTCATTCTATTGCATACAGAATGAGAGAATGACAATCATCAATGGAATATGTTTTTATAAAATATCAAAGCTTTATGCATTAAAAGTATCATCTATTTCAAAGTTTCATTTACGGTGCATGGATAAGAAATGAACTGTGAGAAAAGTTGTGCTTCAAGATCTTCAGTTTACTAAATTAGATTAACGATGTAGATGTATATGCGCTAGTTTGGAAGGCAAAGCCGAACGTAAATCTATAAAATTAATCTCAGACTATGAAGATGCCATTGTAAATTTGTCCTTTTGTTGAAAAAACTTAGTTTTTAAACTTTTCGCATAAAATTGTTTAAATAGTACTTGCAACTGTTAAAGAGAAAATTGTCGCGACACTTTCTACACTGATGTATACGGCGTAATTAATCAAGTTTACACGTACAAGATTGTTATTATATTTGTTTATACATGTTTATACGTGTATACATGTGTACATTCAGCAGAGGAATTGAACTCCTGAGTACCAAAAGTACCTCAAGATGTGCTTTGAATTACCTGGCATTTATGAGGTACGCTTGCGTAAAATCCATCATGAAGACCATCGCATTTGAAATCAATGTCTTCGGGCATGCTGGCATAAAATGGATAGTCACTCAAATTGTAGCCATTGAGCTCTCGTGGTAGATTTGGATCCCAGATATAGTCAATTTGAGGGATGCCCGTGAGCGTGTGTCCGGTTGTTGCATTAGCGTCGGCTGATCCCGTCGTCGTGGTCTGAAAGATTCAATAGAAGATTATTTTTTTGTACAGACCGATATACCGGTATGCAACGCTTTGAACGAAAAATTATGAAAGCCTATTTGGAAATTTTACGAATCTAAAGCATGCGCATCTGTGATAATTTCATGGAACGAGTATGTCTGCTATATTTTTAATTAACAACAGCTTTCGCAATCGCATTAACATACTGAAGCTGCAGGTTTTAGGTCAAGGTAATGCCGATGCGCATTTGAGGTTAAAGTTGTTCTCTTTTTATTAATTTTTTTTATTAATAACAATGCAGTACAAATATATTAAGAAACATCGCGTCACTCGGAGATGCAAGCTGTTGATTAAAGTTGATTTTTAAAATAAGAACAAGATAAACTAATTCTACTGCAGAATTATAATAAATGTTATGAAAAGATAATAAAATATTTGTCTGCAGTGTGCAGTATAGAAAATTAACAATTGTACATTTGAAAGCCGCTTCTACCAACGTTATTATTAAGCATCGAGCATTTGCAATTCTTTCATCTTACTTGGAAATGTTAACGGTAAACGCATACAATTGCTACAAGAGTGTGCCCGTAAGAAAATTGAAATAGCACTGTCCGCAGGAGTAAAGGCACTTCCATAAAATTATCACATAACTGGAGTGCATGAACAGCTCATAAACGCAGTTACGTATATATCGAGCAACGAGAGAGCATTTACTTTCCTATGTAAACGATAACCGCTCTTGCTCTGCGAAATTGCATACGGTTTGCATGCCGCGAACTTTTTTACGAAATAAAACTAATTCTATTGTATTGAATAGTTCGTGGGCAAAGTAGCCAGGCATTATGTGCCTACATACCGATTCAAAGTAATTAGCTTCCCTAATCGCGCTTATACGACTCGTGATACAAAGGCAAGTGAGCTACAACAAAATCTCCCTACAGTGTGCATACACTGTAGGGAACTATGTCCATACGCTTGACGACGATAATGACATCAGCGTGCGCGAATTGCGACATAAACCAACCTAATTCGTTTCTTCCCTTTTAAACATAAAGGGGCATTGCTCCGATCCGAACTGACCAACTCTGATTAAGCTCTTTTGTCATAAGAAAATCCGAAAGGAAATTTTACTCTACTTTATATTTCATGCAGTTTATAAATATTATTATCAAAGTTAGCTTTACGTGCCGTACAGTTGAAATATGTCTCATTGAATACGTCAAGTAATTGCCGTAAAACGTATGTAGAATATATAGGAAATGTATAAAGCTCACTTTAAAATACATATAGCTTTACGTGTTATATATACATATAACACATAAAACTGTACTATATGGCGAATAATAATTATAACACAAAGTTCATATTCCCACGATAAATGCATGATAATTTGAGCCAGCGTGTATATTTATGAATTAGTACCCGCATGCGATAACACGAGATAAAACAGAGCTTTGGTGGCTTGTCCCACTATGTGCACGCATAATTATTACTATGGATTTAATCAGGTGATTCAATCTCTATCCCCAGAAAGAAAGACGTATCGATCTGGAAATCGCAAAGATGTTCCTATAGCTTGTCGAGCCTTTCGCGATAATACGTCATTATTATAGATTATAATAACGTGTGACGCCTCGGTAGGCGGATTCGCTGGCTGCGCTTTTGGCTGCGCATATTCACGAGTAGATGTGGGAAAATCTACCCGACGCCACCCACGTGTCCTAGCAGGGATTTCAGAATGTCAAGGTTTGTTTTGCGACTCGTCTTCGTTGGTGGACAGTAACTGTTCTTTTTCTGTCTGCGTCATAACTTGCGAGACGCCAGCGCGCAAATTATACTTTATTTATGCTTCCTTTTATTTTAATAGGTATAGTCAATTTGTATCAATAGACTGTTTGGAAAAAATAATGCGTTGTTTATACCTCGGCTTCATCATCGGTGTTTTCAGCGGCAACAGGTTCTTCGGTGGTCGTTGTTGTCGTCGACGATGTTGCTATCTTGAACTTCGGTCTTGTAGCCTTGAGAGCATCCGAAACTGCTATCGCTATCAGGAGTCCTGTAACGTGAAAAGTCCAATTACCTCGTGAGTTAATAACTAAGCTAAAGCTAGAATAAACTAGTACAATCTATAATTCGCAATCAGTGATGGATTGCATACGAAAGTTGCCATAGATATTCATTTATAACACAAACTCTACGTTACTGCTTACCGTTAAATGTCCATGCATTAAATATTAAAGGTTTTAGCATTTGTAATTATTTCAATAACGTTTGTAAATTCGATTTTACCACACCCGGAAGCTTCATTTAAATATGATATTCACAAACGAAAAGACGTTTTTGGTATAATTTAAGTATTCGCTTCATTCGCGTCACTGTTAATTAATCGGCTACGTGGTTAAATGTAAATAGGAAAATTATGACGGTGGATCTAATCGAGGAATTGCGAAAATTCATGCTTGCAAAAAGATATACAAGAAGAAGAAGAAGCCTCAGCATTGCAAAACCGGAGTAGCTTGTAAATGTATAGCGAGAACACTCAGCGTGATGCAATTTTTTCATCCACCTTCCCCCGTTCCCTTTCCCCCTTTCCCTTTCCCTCTTAGCTTAGTCTTTCTTTCGCTAAGACGTATAAAATTCACTCGGGTTGGGTAATTGCTTTGAACCAGATCAAGGCCGGCTATCAATCGTTTCCTGTCGATACACATGAGATCTAAAAAATAGTCGGCTTGAATTTCGCGAAAGTGCTGTTTTTTTGCGTCAACCTAAAAGATGAGCCCTTTTCTTGGCTCTACTGCTCATCCAGTTAATTGTCTAGAAAGCGGTTTACTTTACAAAATTGTTTCCAATTTTCTCTCAAAGGACTCAGTTATAAAAGACGCACTGAGCAAGAATAATCTTACCGACTATGCGATGTGTTAGAGTGTTTATTTCTTTGCTTCAAAAAAAAGTGTATGAGAATACAGAAAGTATATCAGAATTGCTTTATTAATTTACGAATGTGTTTATGAACCTTATCGTTGCAAGTATAATAATTAGAATGTAATAAGAAATTGTTAATTATTTAATTTGGATTTAATATACTCCGTACTCGCTATATGATAGAATGGAAAGGTCTTGAAGAACGGAAGATAAAGAAAACAGGCAATGGAACAATAAGACACGAGAAATGGCGCTTTAACGCTGGATCTTGTTCATAAATCACTGCCTGCCTCTACCGTTTACTAAGAGCAAGAGGACACGACTCAATCAATTCAGCTACAACACGTTTCACAACGGACAGTATAGTTGTCACCGCTACACTCGAATCCAGCAGCTGTTGCCGTCAGTCACGAGATAATATTTTTCAACTGTTTCTTCAATCGCTTCGACTAAGTTAATTCGAGGAAATATATTTTCGGCTCAACTTCAAATTCAGCTCATTATACAGGGTGTATATAGCACGACGTCTATAGAAGTGGATCTCTCGCGCATAGGCGCGAAAGCAAAGGTTTGGCATCGATCTTTCTATCGACGATTGTCGAAAGAATGGCGGATACATGTAGTGTGCACACAATGCACACGTGTTTTACGCTTAGGCTGGACTATGCGGAGGAAATTTCGTCATATTCAAGCAGACAAAAAATTTCATCTCGTTTGGCATTTTTTCAGGCTATTGTTTTGATCTTGGACTACGCCGGGCTAATTTCGCAGTTATGATTGCCTCTGTTGCGTCAACAATGTTGAAGGCCTGAATACTATCGTTTCACCGATCAACGTTACCTTGTATTGACTTCATATTGCCGATGGTGATTAAGAAGTGAGTTAATTAAAATGAGGTGTAATAGCAGTTATTTGAATATGCGTCGAACTGCCATCGAAACTCGCACTTTAAATAGACCTATTAAATGTTTGAAATATAACGAGAGCAAGATTAAGCAAGAATTTCACAATTCTTTTATTATTAACGCAATGGACTTTCTATATTGAGCGACATTAATACCTGCATGAGCAATGAAAACCTGAGGCTATGATAACGGGAAGGTATAACCAGATCCGTTATAATTTATATCATCGAATTTGCGTAAATATAACTTAAATGATATAATAGTCGAAAAGTATCGAAATGAAACTCTGATCATTTATGCCAGTGTAAATCACGTTGAAAATAGGCGTCTTTCACCGATCTGGCGTTATCAGTAGTCCAGCAAAAAGCGAAGTAAAGCCGCACGCTCACTGCCTGCGTTGCATTCCCATAATGGGGAAGGGAAATTTTTCAACAAGGTATTACTTGCGTCGAAATCATAAGCTTGTATAGAGTGAGAATGAAAGCTAGCATAAGTTACAACACCAGCCCTTATAACTCAGCTCGTAAAGGCGTAAAGACGTAAAAAGAGAGCAACGCGAGATAAGAGACAGAAAGTTTATAGGCTGAGAAACGGATGAAATTACAGTATACATAATATGGATATAACTATGGATATAACCAAGGATATAAATCGTTCACGTGTTTTCGCACGAGATCTGCAGAGCGAAAGGATCGCTCACTTGCAAACGGCGGTACTCTCTGTCTGAAATCGCAATAAATCGATGCGCTTCCGCCGCGCTCGTGAGATCTCTCGACTTCGGGTGCAGCGTGTGACTTGGTCGTTTGTAAATCGCACTCGGTGTTGCGATAGATGGTTTGACACTCGTAGCGGGCAATGATCCGAAGCTCGCGTTTGCATTCCAATAAAATTCGATTCTACTCTACAGTGTGGCGGAAAAAACTCGGCGGCTTTCATTTTGTCTCGACTTCTTTCGGATGTGCGTCACAGCGACGTGACAGGTCGCTGCAGGTTTTATTGCGGGTCTTTATTGAGACGACGTTTGCAGACTTGCTTCTTTGGTATTCCAAACCGCACGAGCTTTGCGTCTTAGTACGGGATTCTATACTTATCGATAAATAACCCGCGACGAGGTTATTGGAAGCTTGCTCGAGAATCGTTATGGCAGCTTATCATTTTTATAGCTATTCCTTTTGCGGAATCGCAATGATTTTCTGCGGTATATACCAAGTTATGTATACTTTTCGATTTGTTTCTGGATATTTTTCGCCTTACGTTTATTGCTGATGGGAAAAAATTTGAAATTGGGTTGAGTGCACACGATGGAACAGTACCGAGGACAGGTATACAGGTAACAGTACACCGACCTAATTTGTCTCACAATACCGTAAGTGTATCTTATATTGGGTCATATAATTCTTTTTATAGCAATTAAAGCAATTGAAATAATCATTTTTAATTCTGTTGATACTGAAAGCTACTGTGTTTTGAAGATTAGAAAAAAGCCAGTTATTTCAATGAATTTATTTCGAGAAAAATCTAAAGCTAAATTAAAAAAAAGATCGGAGTACAAAACTTACCATACAGAGTAAGCAGAAGCCATCTCCTCTCCCGCATATTGGATCTCCTGTAACGAAAGAAGAAACAAATATTTTAGTCTATAATGCCGATAATGACAGTGTAAAACTATTGGTTACGACTTCCTAATTGCTTTCCAATGAAGTTAGACTTTAACACATAAAGTAGCTATAAAGTAGTTGATATTGCATTATTACTTTCGTATGTATAGTTCACTGGCATTATACTTGCACAGCATCATCACATCGATTTCTCCGATGTGAAAAGTACTTCTATGTCGTAATGATTTTTTGTTTTCAAAATAAAAATCAGTTACGATGTATAATGAAAATTACGTTATTGTACGCTCCTTTTCCGCTGAACTACTAAAAAGACAAAAGATGCATGGTTTCATAACGGACGCTTTTCGATTGGGAATTTTCAATTTCTAATTGATGCTCGCCGATGCTACTTCAAGTATCAAATTGAACGAATCGCAAATAGATAGAAAATCAACTACCTATAGGTCGCGTATTCGCGTATTCAGGAAATAGTTGGAACATACCTTTAAATGTTCATTAAGATTTTAAAGCCAATTGCAGAAAAAATGTGTGGTTTATCAAAAGTATACCAACAATGCGTTTCATTATTGCACGGTTCAATGAGAAAACTAATAATAGGTCGCACAAAAAGTCTACTCTAGATAGTCTGGAGGATTACGGTAAGCATCGACAATAAATGCTTCTGGACAAGACACACCTCGCAATTTCTATTGTTTCTCTTCTGAGGTTGGTATCGTTTCAACAAATTACTGCACACAACATTCATATACATTATTATAGATTCTTAATATTTTGATAATGTTCTTATAAGAAGAGTAGTGTATTGTTTAGTTGGACATGGTTTCTTCCCATTTCTCGTTTTCGATTAGTTATGGATACAACATTATTTTCAATTTATCGCCGACAATTGAATTCGTTTTCTACGCACTGTACGAACAACATTTCAATCTTGTGTCGTATCTAGGATCATTAGAAAAGAAAGCATTTCACTGATTCTGCATACGTTTTCTAAAAACTGGCATTTCCTTAATTTTGAACAGTACGTCCGAATAGGTAATGTACTATTCATAATTGCAATATCGTTCTCTTTTTCAATTTCAACTTTCAACTTCAGAAATAATACTCGCTTCCTGGTGAACATAAAGTTTCTTCTTATAAAATGAGTTGTGCAAAAAATTCTATTCACTCCACGTGAGTTGCATGGAATGATTATGAAATCCATACGGAATCAATAATGCAAAGAATTGTACAACTCCGTGTTCCGCATCCTTATAATAAAGTTGGAGTAAACGAGCGATTCGAAGGAATACGCAGATTTCAGTTTGAATACGTTGAATTCGGCGAAGGCGCAAAACGCATCAACGATCCTCCCACTCGCAGTCTGGCTTTCAACTTTTGTAAAGAAGTCGATTTCGAGACTGGCCTCGATGTGTCGACGGCCTAAAAATAACTTTCGGTAAAAAGAATTCCAAAAGCACATAACGTTGGATAAAAATTCGAAACGATCGACTTGCCGGAATGTTTCTGAAAAGCATTCGTTTATATGTAGTCAGTCAGCAGTGTCGATGCGAAAACACCTACCTATAGCTATAGCATGCACGTGCATGAATATCAACGCGATATACTCGGACTATTCGAAAGTTGCGGGCGAACACGAACATTTGTGTTTGTAATCCGCCTTGGTGTGGAATATACGTGTGTTTGGGAATAAATACCCGTATCTATACATACATCGGGTGATCGTACTTATCGTATTATGTCGAGCGATGCGATAGAATTCATTTAATTAAATTGTATTTTCTTTATATCATTATTCTATATCGCTAGTAAACATTGAAAAAGAAGGTGAAATGTATCCAAAAACTTGAAAGTACCTCGGAAGTATAGCATAATTTTCTATTCTCTATATTCGTCGGTTTTCACGCGATGCGATTCGATTGCCTTGAGCGCACACCCAGTACAACGCGTTTGTGAATATATATATATATGTATATATATGTATATATATATATATATATATATATATATATATCGTTCACGCACTTAAACATTATTAGAGCATGGCCGGGAGGTCCGCATACGTGTGCGTACATGGTGGTAGTCATGTACGCATACACACGGATCCAGTTGTGCTGGTGCTTGGCACACATGTACTTCTATACACATGCGCTCGATCGCAAGCATATGGGAACGGATAGAGGAGTAGTAGGCACTTTCTCTGTGCTGTCACCATTGCTAACCATATAATGCGAGGCTAATGTGGGTGTTATATAAAAGCTCGATCACGTAATACCGGGCGCAACTTTGACGTGCGAAAACTTGTCTGTATCTCTTTCTCTGTTGAATTTTTGACGCTGTCTAAAAATCGATGCGCTTCGCGGTCGGGTGTCGACTTCGGTGAGGATAAATCGCTATAGGATCGGCTTATAGGAGTACGTGCGGAGGATTAACGATTGCGTCGAGTCTCGGCGTGGATTTGTACTTATGAATGCTGCTGAAACTATGTTGTACTATACACAAAGAGGCAAACTGAGATTGGCTTTTATGTAGCTATGTGTACATCAATAGTTTGTTACAGATATGTTACAGAAATGAATGCACCACCAGTCGATCTAATTAAATTTGACGCTTCGCTAATTCTCTTTGGTTGTTAGATGTACTTGCGATATCTTAATTATAACTTTCCATCCGATAATCGTCGTACTCGCTCTGCTACTAGGAATTAATTACTTCCGCTCTTGAAATTCTGGATTCGCTATATAGTAATCATATAATGGCTTTCAGAATCTGTAAACGTAGCAGTGAAAGTATATATAACCTTGCGATTGAACATTTCGCGTCTGTTTTGAAAAGACTCTAACATTGTGCATAATAACGAGGAAATTTCGTGCCATTGTCTTCCAACAGTAATTTACATTTTTCCAAAGGCAACTTTCATTCAATGCATAATATGCTAGCGTTTTTTCCGCATTAGCTGCAATCTTTGCCTCACTGCTATTTACTGACACTTTTCTTATGTCGACGTACATTTTATTTTTCCGGTTTTTAGGCGTTACAATTTTTTTTGCTTTTTTTTTCAACGAACATTCTGTCGAAATATTCAAAGAATTTTTTTCACAATACAGTATAAGTAACTAAACGTCGTCGTTGTCTGTTGGCACAAAGAAAAATCCATTCCCCTCTCTATGAATATGTGGAATCTTATCGTGCTCTAATTCACACAAGATTTCATCGTTCATATCGTAAAAAGCAACGTTAACGCTTTGGACTCGGATACACGTAGACAGGTACAGAGTACAACGACTTCGTTCAATGTAATAGAACATTATCCTTGTGATGTTTGTAAATTTCATTTTAATTTTACCATTTGTATATTTAAAGTGTTTATTAAACGTGCGCTGCTGTATTAACTGAGTGTCTAATAACAAGTGTGACGCGTATGAAAGAAGAATTTCATTTGAAATTTGGAAAAATATTCAATTTTAATACAAGTTCAGAAGTCTGATGCAAAGAATTCGAACGTTTTTAAACTGCTAAGAGAAAGTTTTTCCGTCTATCAATGTTTCCAAGTATTTTCGTATGAATCGACGTTGGAAGTAAAACTGTCATTACGCGTCGAGCGTCAAGTCAGGGGGAGGGATTGAGAGAGGGGCGTCATTGATTATTTACATTTATTATTTACATAGAGAGCAGAGCCCAGAAGTGTAAAATCATCTCTGATAAATATAAGGAAGCGAGCATTCGACGCCTTGGCATTTGTGAAGCGGCTTTCGATAGTCACGTACATCGGTATACATATACCTATATCCATACTTGCGCGCATTCACGTACACGTGTACTTATATATTTACCGACGAGCGACGACTCTCTCGTCTCGTTACATTATGCCATAGAGTATGCGTTACGTCGCGTTACGACACGGAGGTAACGGTCAGCTGAGACCGCTAAAGGTCAGCGGAAGTCGCCGAGCGAGTATGAACGCACACGGATTCTCACTGCCACAACTAGGGATCGATGTATATTATACACGCAGATATAACGAGATTCTCTAGATGAGCTCAATTGCATAGCGCAACACTTTGTTTCTTCTTCTTTCTCTGTTAACGAGCGGCAGCTACTGGTACGTAGGCTGCACTGCAAACATTACCGCGTATCGATGTTCACTATAACAACTCCAGGTTATGTATATCCCATTGATTTAATCATTCATCTGCGAGTGCAGAACTTTCTAAAGAAAATAAACGTTTGAATTATTTGTTTTACGTAAAGTGTCATTAGAGCTCGTTTTTCTCCTTTGGTTTTATAGTTTTGGAGAATTAACTAATAAACTGTAAATTAATGTTTATAATTCTATAAAATATATGTATAGATTCATAGTAAAAGTCAAGCCCGATGCTAATTGATAAGGCGCGAAAATTTGGAAAAATCATCTTTTCTCATTAGTAGAGTTTGGTGAACGATGAAACGAAATCCTTTGAAATTCGAAATGGTTCATTTGTCAGTTAATAATATTCGGTTAAATGTAACGCAAGTCGGAATTCTGGGGAATCATCCCTTATTAAGCAAAGCTTTATTTATCATGAAGGTGTTACATAAATATTATATCACATTATATCACATATTGTCCAGACTTGGCATGTTCTTACATATTTACAACTTCTCACGTGTAAGAATCAAGTCCACCACTGAATATTACGATATACAATGGTAGACTCGACTAAATGCTTCTGAATAGCATCTGAATTTTTTATTTCTTAATTATTGTTGAAACTAAAATAAACAACAGTTTCATTAAAACATTTTACAATTATATAACAATAAGTTTTAATAAGTAAGTTTTAATCCATAGCATTTATTTGTTGAAATAAATGTTCTGATTTGATAACCATTTAAAAAATGAAACGGTAAAATGTCGCTGAAGCTACTGAACATCGATTGTTTATAAACAGTTTAAATGTCTACGTATTTCGTGATTTAGTAACACTATTTAATGGTATTTTGGATCGGTAATGTAATAGCTGGTCTCAATATCTCTAGTCTATTTTGGCATATTTAATTGAAAGTCATAAAAAATGGTCTTGTAAGTAAAAAATCTTAGTGGCTCGATAATGGACGGCGTTCCTCGATTCTTAAGCAAAAAAAGTCATTGCAGTTTCCAGTTTTTATGGGGGATTCAAAGTTCGCAGTAACAAGATCTAAAACTATTGGTGTAGTATGGGGAGCAAAGCATAATTGGCGCGCGCGCGTGGTGAGTTGTTTAAAATTTTTACATTGTAACTGGCCGTTATGTAACTTGCATAACAACATCTCAGCAGAATGTTGAAAGCGCCTATACATGATTTAGCACTGCTGCCGTATCGCCGTTCCAATTAACTTCATTTAACGGTTGCATTGATAATAGCAATATATGTCAACGGAAAAGATTTTTACGGTTTCACAGAATATAAAACCAACGTCGCTATGTGCTGCGAACGTTATAATAATTCATAAACTTTGCGTGGCTTCCTGCTTCTTTCTCCAGGTTTTCTTCCGTTGTATAAGAAATGTACTATGCATTCCTGCTATGTTTCGCGTAATGCCCACATTTTTTACAAGTTTAGTAGTACAAATTTATAGTGCTATCAGAAACGAGCGAGAATGTGAAGTTGACTCGCTATTCAAATAAGCTCGTGGTGCTTAACAAGTTGTTTCTTTTGATACTGCAAAGTGTTTCGCGTAAATTTGTATCTATATGACAAGTTCGAATTCGAGAGATGCCTCGTTGATTGACGAGAAATTGTTTCTACATAAGTTTGTAAAAGTTCGTAAAAGTTTGTTAAATTTTGGTAAATTTGATTGTTTTTGCAGTAAGCTATAGAAATAATTGGTAGAATTTTTGATTTGCGTAAGTAAACGTTTGACCTCGTAATGCATACCATTCAGTTAGCAATACCTAACACACCTAACGTACTTGCACGCACTTGCAATTGCAGAATGTTCTCTGAGGGGCAAGCACCCTGCGCATAAACAGCGCACCTTGTCTCGCGCGTTGCATACGGACTCCGGTGCATGGATATAAGAACAATGATGGTTTGGTCGCTCATTGCTTGCTCTACCCACGGAGTAAGTACATAAAATAACGTCCTCGATCTTTTGCCATTCCCTTGTCCAGTCCGGACAAAGTCTCGACAGCGCACGACAGCGTGTTACGTGTGCGCTTTGCAGCGCGTGACTCGATAGCCTTCAAAACCCCGCGAACGGCGGCTGAGGCGGCGGAGGCGGCGTCGGTTGTGGCTGCGGCTTTCATTTCCTCGAGCATTTTATTTAGGAACAGAAGATATATGCGCACGTACAGACGCGGGAAAAGTCGCGTACACGCCAGTGGGAAGATGCACCGTAATTGGGTGCTGTGAGCATAAGAAGAAGCGTGTGAGTTACGGGTAATATAGCGAGCCTCTTATTTCGTAACGTTTCTTCTTGCCTTTGAGCGTCATCATCATCAACGACGACGACAGCGGAATGCATGCTTTTTGTCGATCGATGGAGATCGTTACGCGAGATTTTTTTCAGACTCGTGTAACGCAATAGCGTAATGATTATGGGCTTACTCTGTCGTCTTTTTTTCTTCCGGAGAGGAGGTCATCGCTCGGAATATAATGCCCATACCCGATACACTTGCTTACTATTAGTGCGGGGTCGCATGTTACTGATGGTACCGACAAATTCATTTCTCAAATTTGGTTACATTATAAACGTACACGTTTTTTAACTTGTCATTTTTATAACTAGTATCCTATGCTTAGTAAACAATAGGTGGGGATTTTTTTATTTTAGTATAGCAAGCATAAACAACTAACTGTGTGAAACTGGTACATTGTGTGTCTGCAAAATAAAATAGAGAAAAAATAATAGAAGCAACTTGTTGGTCGTATGGGGCAATCCCCGTACGACCAGCAAGTTGTTTCTATTATTTTTTCGCTATTATGCTGCTGCAGCATAGAAATGTTTATGTTCCCTCTTAATTAAATGAACACGTATTACAAGTTCAACGCAATGTTGCTGCAAGTTTCTCGTTATGCAAACCGATTGTATTTCTACTTTTTTTCACGTCGAACGACTTTAAACATTTTATATGCTCATATTGTGCAATACTATTGATTATAGCGCACGTATGTCACTTTGCATTGCACTTTTATTGCTTGCTCCTTCCCGAGTGCAAAGATAGTCCCCTTTGTTTCTCACAGAAATTTCGCTTGTGCTCGCTCAATAGTAATGATTTATACATGGTCCCGAGAGCATGAAAAGATTTATAGCTTATTCTAATACGTCTCTAAAGAAACTTTATTCTTTAGAGTCGTTTGGTTTATTATATGCTAATATAAGAGAAGAAAAAATAGTAGTATCCTTTTTACCAAATGTATTAATTGTTCGAAGAAGGTAACTAGGATAATCAATGTAATAATACATCCCCAGTGAGCAGCGAGCGTGTATAGAAGATTTATACAAAATGAAAAAACAGCATTCACTCTCACCGATCTTCACGAATCTCAAATCAAGTGGAAACACAAGGCCCCAGTCGCTATTATACCGGTTGTACGTGAGATCGATCGCGACAAATGATTTCTCGCGTGGAAAGTGTGTCTACCGCTGTGTAGTCAGTCTCTTTCTCCCGAAACGATCGTCGCCGAGCGACATTAAACTGTAATACTATAAGACCAGAGGAGATAGCACCGCAGCAGTTGTATTTGAGTCTCTCGGACATTTGGTTAACGAGCGTTACTGTTGGCCGAAGTAGAAAGTATCCGATTGTACTCGCACGTGAGCCTCTGTATATTGCTAAAGATTTTAACTCGGGATTATTATTGCAGTCTACGGTCTCTCGCGGCACTCATTATTATCAATTTTATTATCTCTAAGCATAGGCACATAAGTAGGGTGTGTTAAGGGAATCGAAGCAATTGAAAGAAAGGTGCAATAGAAAATTATCAAACCGTTGAGGCTTTGTTTTGTTGATGGTGAGAGCAGCGGAAGAGTCATTTTTACGCTTCGCCTCTTCTCAAAGATGATGGACGATCGTCAAGGAAATGCAGTTTATATTTCTAGAGAGAAATAGAAAGAGAGAGAGAGAGAGAGAGAGAGAGAGACTGAGATATATTCCCTTAGACCTATAAAGATCCTTAATTCAACGTTTCTACTTGGGACTAAATTACTATAATAAAACATTATATATTATTTAGAAATTTCACGAATTCAACAACTATATGACAAAGGCCTTTCTATGCAATAAATATCAGCAAGTAAAACTAATCCTTTTCCCACGTTGACTCTTCGTGTACTTTATTATAATGAGTAGCGAAATTCCTGTGTAAAAAGCGAAATACCATATTTGTTATAACACCTTTCAACTGTAAATCATCAGTAGCTTAAAATATTTTTCGTAAACTAATTTAAAATATGAAAGAAATTTAAAGAAATTTAAATCTACGTAAAAATTCCATTCAGAAAATATCTTGCACACGTATATACTGACGTCAAACTTGACCACAGAGAGCCATTCGAAACGCATAGTCGATATAATTTATGTCGATTCCAAACTTTCGAAACATCAGTGTTAAAGCTGCTGCAGCGCAGCTGTCTTAGCTGCGTTCGTCGCGAACGCGGATGAAAAAATCCCGTAGAATATAAAGAAAGGAAAAATTTATTTATTCTCTAATTGCTTCTTGCGAAATACCTTGTTTTCCCCGCGAAATTTAGCGTTGATGAATATAACAGACAGCTATACTCAGATGTGGATCGACGTAATGCCCAGTGGCTTTTCGTGTCAAGGTGATCGTCAGCGAGCGCGTATCTTTCTTTTAGTGTATATAGAAGAAATGGGATGTGCGCACGCACACATTGCACGTGAGTCTCCGTAATTTAGTCGCAAAACGGTATGAGGCAGCGACGCGTGCCGGAAACCGTCACGCTGGTAACGCGAGTCTTGTTCAATCGCACTCACTGTTTGCTTTACTTGTAAATCCTGGCTAATTCAACTTACAGCTAAATGCGCTTTCTGATGCTAGAACAAGTCGATTCAATCGTTCGCTGTGTCTTCTTCAATTGGGAATCGATGGAACGATATTTTTTCTCTATATACGAAAACCTGCATTGGATGTATTTGACGGTGAAAAACTTTTGTTTCTACCGTCAGTATCGTGAAATTGCACTTGTTAGCACAGTTTAGCCAAATAGAACTAACAGTCCTACAAATAATCTGGAATGTGACGTTGTTGAAGAAGCAAAAGATACAGATTGCAAAGTTGTCACGTGAAACGACTCCTATTACTATTGCTATTTTTCTCGCGCATACGTGCCGCTTTTCCAAGCCAAACGATACACATACGTTTTATTTTCATTTTATAAAATCCAGTTAGATATCTATGATGTCTGATCTGTTTAAAAATAATGTCTCTGTAGTATTTCCCGCGTGTATTCTTCGTTACATAGTTTAAGAAAACACAGTTGTGCAAGACAATGGAATGAAAAACTATGCCTGATTGATGATGCACCGAGCAAACGTTGTATTTTCAAAGTAAAAGTTTTGGCAAGAATCTTCATTAATTAGACCGTATAACTGTCACGTATAACTGTCATGTATAATTTTCAAGTGCATATTCTATGCAAAGCGGAGAAAATCGATGACAAATGAGTTACGAATGAATGCTCAAAATCAGTAGATATCACATTTCATGCTTTCCTGACTTTGAACTCGATAAGTTAACGCGGAAAAAGTCGACGAAAGAAAGTTGCGCTCGCGAGTGCGCTTTAGAGCGTTTGCTCTACACCTTCTATCCAGCACTGTACATAAGAAGAATATACTCCCGCAAGCAAGTATCCGTACTCGTACAATACGTGTGCCACCCTCGAAATGAACAATTGATATCAGTGCGCATTCCAAAGGGTGTCCTAGCTTACGTTATATTAGGCAGTAGTGCGGCCGCCGTTATTACAGATTACAGCCCTGCACTCTATTTGAGTCGATGATGTATAACAAGATCCTCAGACCAGCCGTAAATTTTCTTTAATTAGTCGGAAAAGAGTCGCTGCAGTCCTTTAATGGGTTTGTTCAACCAGGAATTGTGGGACTGCGCTGTTCTGATAAATTCGCATCCGCAGTTTGTTTGTATGTATACACGGGCGTATACGCGTAGCGCACATTCGTTTTGCACTTTCAAGAGAACCTGTATTTTCAACGGGATGTATATAGCCGCGATATATACTCTCGAGATCGAATATATGCATTCGAGCGCGAAACGCAGTCCTATTCGTCTTATTGGTTTATTGTGTAAGCTGTACCGTCGCCGCGGGAAAAGCAATGGCGATTTTCTTTTTTCGGACAAACACTTTTTCACGCGATGCGGCTCGTTTTATGCGCGGAGAAAAGATCCTTACGGACTCTTTAATTGATGCTTTTACACGTGTAGTTTTCTTTTCTAATTGTATATATGTACATTGTACATGTATACACGTACATACGCTGGAGCTGCCAGTCTATCATTATTCGGTGAAAATCAAAGTATTTAATTGGCCATAAAGCTGCTGTATCCAGGTTAATTCGGAAAGATCTACTATAATACTCCGAGTTGATTGGATAATTTCGAATTCGAACGAATAATATAATTCAAACAATGATGACCAAAAATTGTACGGGCGCGTTCAACGAACTCAACGCCGACAGTTTCTCTCGTAAACGAAAAACTGAGTGTACAACTGCTCGCTCGCACCGCCATTCTAATTCAATATCTCGCGCACATTACAAAACGTGCAAAAAATTCACCAACAAGCTAACAATCATTTCCCGAAAGCAGCGATAAATTGATCCTTCCACTTACGCACGTGTCGTAATGTATGTCTATGAAAATATTGTTATAGTCGGGCTTCCTTGTATCTCTTTTTCTCTTTCTGTACTTATAAATGTGTGTATATATTTTACTATGTAAATTGGACCTGATGCAGAAAGCAGCGGTGGATTGTCCGTTACGATCGAGCGTGGGAAATTAAGCGCAGCGAATTATCGAAAGCTAAAGCTGCGACAGCCGACTCGGAAGTTTGGTCGAGCCATGTTTATTGTGCTCGTGTCATTAACGGTCATTTTCTCGCGACGAATTGTTTAGTTGTATTTGAGGAAAGTTTTGAGTAGGTATTTATAGTCAAGCCGGGTTGAGTCGATGAAGCGAGTTTATATAGGCGCGTGTTGCAGGTGACGAGATTTTTTAATATGTATTTATTGAGTTGCTTTCTGTGCGATGCCTACATACGATATTCAACATACAATTACTTTCAAAGGCTTCATTGTCTTGCTTAACTGTACACATCCTTTACGCTTCTTTCAAAGCCTCTCGTTTATTAAACAGCTTATACGAATGAGAAATTGGAATTTTACCGCCAGCCTGGTAAAATGGTAAAATTTCGATTTTATTGCAGGAAGTCTATTTGAAGTACATTACTACAAAAGATTTTTCGAATCTGCCTAATGAAGCGTTTTATAATAATTCAGATGTTACTTCCTTGCTGTCATCGCGCACCCAGTGACTCGATGATTACGTTGCAAATGCGTCTAGGGACGAATTTTCCACCGATCCGATTCTTGGAAAACGTGCCGCTGGTATATTTATCGAAAAAGTGAAATCGGCTTACTACGATTATTATACGCTATACAGGAATGGACGTGTCTCGACTCTCTGCAGAAGTATTTCACTTGAAACATATCGAGGCTCAATTATATACTTCTTCGTGTCAGAATACTTTTCGAGCTAACAGTGTATACGAGTTTTGCGCACCACTTCATACCATTTTTAAAATACGCATACGATTTCTTTCATTTCTTAGTATTTTTTATCGATAGCAATGAAGACGTAAGAACCTGCTGATGCATCTGCTGCGGTAATGTTCGCGATCGTTACTAAATTATTCGAAGACTACCGATAATTATTTTCAATGGTTAATTGTTTTTCGACGCAGGGTTTGTGCTAAAAAAACATGCTACGCAATTGATCACATTGATTTTTCCAATTGTCATAAAGAAAAGTCTCTATCTAGAATTACATAATGGATATATTTATAGTAACTTCATTTATTATATGACATACTCGTACATGATTACTCGTATAAATTATAAATTTATAATTTTCTGACATATTCTCGCGGTAGTATACTTAATGTAATAAATTTCAGTAACATCCTTTATTTGCGTCAATTGATGCACAATAAGATTAGTATTAGTTTATTTACTTGAAAAAATGTGTGTGTGTGTGTGTGTGTGTGTGTGTGTGTGTATGGCTCAATAGTTTTGAAGAGAATACACTTAACAGCGTATGATAAGATCAAAATCACACGCTGTAAAGACACATTGAGATTATATAGCATGTCTCTTTAGTAAAATAGTGAAGCATCGTTTTCTAACATTTGTTTTATGTGCTTTTGAAGATTGTTCGGGAAGAGAGTGAGAATGATTGAAATCGTCATTGTGCGAGTACGGAAGTCCTTTGGAAGTCAGGGCTATCGAGTGTGGGCTATCCGACTGCTAGAGTGTGAAAAAAGACGAGAAAGTAAATTTCCCTGAAATCATTAAAAACACTCGCGGCCATTCTCCTATAATAAATCAGTTCTACCAGACTTTCAATGTAATACTTGACATTTCATATATTACATCGAATATACATACTGTTCCCGTCCTGATAATTGTTACGTCTAGCGCTTATGATATAACTGCGAAAATATATATTTTAATTTCAGAAAATGAGTATACAGCCGGCAGATTCATTCATATTCAATCCTCGTGTAAAAGCAAAACTATAAATAATTGTGTAATTCCCGACTACGTGTGTTTCCAAATGGATCAGTTGTTTTTTTATTTTCTTTTTATTAAAAGGCGACAAAAGCGTAAATCTAAGATTGTCAACGATACCTCAATCGGAGGAGAGAAAGTCGTTTGATTTTACATGTTATCCGCATATATAGGTAAGACCTCTTTTAATAGGAAAGAGTTGCAAAACTAACTCTGCCTGCAAACTGAGTTTGTTTTATCGGTAAGTTCATTTGCTGTAATTTCCGAATCGGATCTCTCTTTGCGACTGAAATATAAGTGCTTGACAGTACTTCATTGAGTTTCCAACACACAGCCAGTGACAATGAAAAAATCAGTTAATTTTCTACTCGTGTTGTATAACGGAAGTGTCCACTTTTGGCAAAAAGCGCAAGTAAAAGACTACTGCCTGCAGTCTGGACATTAAGCGGTCGACTATATGTGTACAGAGTAGGCACTTAATGCAAAGGAGTCTCGAGCTTAGTTCTGATTTCTCAAGCTATCGCGTCTACGGCAACAGATTCGCTTTCGAGCCGTTTCTGCTGTTGAGCGAGTGCCAAGCGCCGCGTCGAAAGTGAATGTGAACGCATTAGAATAAATTACGCGATACCTTAAGAGGGGGGAGGGACTGCCGCAGCCGCAGCCGCAGCCGCAACCATCGACGTCGTCGCCGTCGACGTCGTCGTCGTCGTCGTCGTCGTCGTCGTCGTCGTCATCGAGTCGCACAGTCGAGGCTAAGAAAAATCTGTGCTATTGCGTATTTATTCTAACAGGAACAGAAAATGTTGTGTTTCAACATAACATTTTCGACGGATCAGTTGTAGTGCACTGTAGTCAATTGCTGGCACGCGATTATCTTTCCTTTCTTTCAATCTTCCTCGATACTCTCTCTCTCTCTCTCTTGCCAACGCCATACGGGCTATAGTTTAATTGTAATGTACGCGCTTTGTCGTCTATGTCATTTATGAAAATTCTTTTATTTCTCTTAATTATAAAATCAAAGTTTAACAGTTATAGTGAATTCTTTAATCAATTCGAGTCGAAGAAAGAAGAATCGAGTCGAGGAGTCGCGTGTTTGATTGTCGTTAATTATAATACACAATGCTGATGATTTTGAATAAAAAGTATCAATTCAGTTGGGAAATGCTATTTAAGAAAATGCTAAGATTATGTAAATCTTATTTTAATGATAGTTAGTAGTTTGAATTTTTCTATTTAGAAATATGTAATATTGCACGCTATATCGATAGCTTTTCTTGAATCCAGAATGTTATATAAGGTTTGGGTTTTTCAGCAACTCCTTTATTTCAGGATAATAAACTAATCTGCCAATTGTCGAAGAAGGAGACTTGATTATATTTTTCTTTTTGTAATAACAATTTCTTTTCGATATCGTCTTCTTCAACAAAGTAATAAAATATAACTATTACATTCATAATAAAGACGTAGTTTAATAATCGTATGAATTGAACATAATTTAGCGCTTCCAATCTATGAAAATTTACATAATGCCTTTTAAGTGAAAACCACTTGAGTATCTGAAATGGCGATTACCATCCTTAATCCGTAGGTCTCACAATATATTTCAAAAGATTGTCTGATTCAATATTATGTACCTGCACGAGACTGTGGGTACATAAAATTGTAATATATTCGATTTCCTCGCTTTCTTTGAAAGGAAAAGAAACAAATCAAAAATCAATTCACCGACATGGGCATACAGGCGAATGAGCAAGTGATGCAATTTTTCAGAAAATAACGACAG
Source organism: Apocrypta bakeri (assembly GCA_018906985.1). Lineage (NCBI taxonomy): Eukaryota > Metazoa > Arthropoda > Insecta > Hymenoptera > Pteromalidae > Apocrypta > Apocrypta bakeri. The sequence continues at coordinate 1,443,602 of JACCIA010000019.1, read as the reverse complement.
ATATGACTCTAATCTCTTTATTTTTCTCTTGAAGGATCGAAAACGCGATTCGCAATAATAGCGTTAGTGTCGGAAGCGCTTTGCCAGGAGAACTCAAGAACGAAAGTGTCGAGGTCCTGACGCTAATGAACCGCTGAAATTCGTCTGGCGTTCGTCTCGAAAGTCTGAGCTCCTGTTTAATACGCGCCGCCAGCGAGAAATCGGCCACCCATAATGTTTCTCAATATCTATATCCGCAACCGCGACCAATTTTTTTCATAAATTCCGCTGGAAACTCAAAAGCTCTCTGAACAGTATTTCCGACTTACTATGTCTGACGGACTATGCGCTATCACGCAAATGCATCTAATTAACAATTATTTATAGTTTTTTTTCTTCTATTTTTCAAATCAAAATTATCTTGGGCTCTTTCGTATAAACAACGATTAATTAGAAAAACATGCTTGCTACATTAGCCGAAGCTATTTCAGTCTGGGCCATTAACCCATTGGGATATATAAAAATTGTGGAGTTGAATCTTCTTCCAAAAGAAATTGACCAATGCTAATTGATTTACGAAACACTGTGACAACGCCCCGAGGAAATTCAAAAACTCGAACAGAAACAACACGAGTCAGAAAAAAAAACACACGACCCAAAAAGGAATAAGACGAAAATGATCCTATTGCGAAATCGATTTCTATGCGCGTCCTTGGATATGCCATTCGAAAGTCCTGTATAAATATATATATAGATATACATATATGCATGTGTGTGTGTAGCATGAAAGCGGTGTAACAAAGACTCTCGCAGTACTATTTCGAAATCCGGGCGCATTCACTGATTACATTTTCAGTTTTGTTGTATTAATTGTTCCCGAAGTGTCTTGTGCAAAAGCAGATGATTCCCAAAAACGTATCAGTATATAGGAGTCATTGACATGCCACTGAAGACGCTATCTCATTGTAAAATGTACCCAAAGTTTCTTAGTATGCAAGACAGAGTATCTCACGAATATTAGAAGCAAGTGTTTTCTCGTTAACTCATGAAAGCGTTTATTCCTTGAAGAGTGGTTGAGAAAAATGTTCGCGCGAAAATATGAAACAGACATTTCCGAATTGCGCGAATTTACGTTGCCGGTCGTAGCAGCGCACAAGGATACACGGTACGTAAATTCTCTCCGAGCAATTTCACTGCTGCTCTCGAGTACTGAGCTTCTAGAAGAATTGACGTGGCTGCAGCTCTGGAAATATTCTCCTTGCCGGACAGAAGAAAGTTCAAAGTCATTGGTTCTACCGCAAGGCGTAAAACTGCCTTGAGCGTAAGATGGACTAGCTCGAAGGTTTCGAGTATTGTTTATAAGTGCGTCTAATAAGCTGAAATCTGTAGTATACAGTAGGTGTGTCCGAAGCAGTTAAATGCGAGATCGACTGGCTCGCTGATCATATTGAAAGTGTTATTTTACGCGTTGGAACGAGTATTTATTCATACTTTCGCTTATGGCCTCTGTTTAATTCACGCGATCATATGCACTGAAAACTTCATTTAATTATACCGTTCGTGAATTTCAATTAAACTCGCAATCCTCTGCTTTTCAACTAATTGCATTGGTTGCAATTACGCAGCAGAATTACGATTTTACTAATGGAACAATTTAAAATACCACGACTAGTGTATTCTTTAACAATAGTGAAGCATCTATAATTGTGGTTGTCTTGTTTAGGCTTTTGTTTGCTCTGCATGGTTAGAGACGCTCTTTTGTAATTTTACTTTTTTGATTTCGTTCATCTTTTCAAGTTGACTTTCTTTTTCTCTGTCCTATTAAAGCTCAGTTTTGAGGAAGAGAGAGAGAGAGAGAGAGAGAGAGAGAGAGAGAGAGAGAGAGAGAGATAGAGAGAGTGAGAGTGAACGAACATGAGCGCATTAAAAAATTACCAAATGTGTAAGATTCGTATTATTTAGTCCGTAGCATCGATTCAATTCAGTCAGAGGTAAGTGCCTCGAATCTGTAACTTTCATTTTCGTTCTCGACGAAAAAAAAGATCCGGACGATTAGAGCCGGGATCAGCGTATCAAAGCCGTCATTAGCCGTAACATCGATTCAATTTGTCAATTCTTCTTCAATTTTTTTCATCATCCGTTACTTTCGTTTTCTCGATATATCTTGGACAGGAAAAGGCTGACCACACTATCGATTCAATTTGGAACGCGTTTTTTTCATTAGAAAGCGACAAGCTTGAGCCTCGACACAAGAAGAGTTTCATAGTTTACAAATCCGACACACTCTTTCTAAATCATCTCGCGACAAGTAGCTCTTCTGATCCGCATGAATACAATGCGCAGATGTGACAAAGCAACGTGCTATCAAAACTAACCTTTCTCTCTCAACACCTCCGGGTTGCTTCGCGTTAATCCCTCATGTAAGAACACCCACGTTGGCTTTTCACGTCGATTGCGCGCACTTTATCACACTTGTTTCTTTGTCGTCCAGCTTCTTCTTCTTCCACTTCTCCTTTTCTTCTTTTTCTAATTCTTCTTCTTCTTCTTCTTCTTCTTCTTCTTCTTCTTCTTCTTCTTCTTCCTCTTCTTCTTTTCTAACCAGCTGAACCGAATATCACACTGGCAGCGGCACTTTCTTTAGTAAAAAGAAAAAAGAGCGTCTCGACGGCGAGTTCGCGAGAAAAGAAACGGATTGCTGCCGGACTTTCGCGGGAAACTTTCAAGGCTGCGCGATTCGAAAAAAGGAGAACAGATCTGCACGATTATAACGGCAAAATGTAATATAAAGGGTCGCTCGAATGCCTATATCTCTCTCTTTTCTTGGCGTATATCACACTCGCAGTATTTAACTTCGCTGGCTCAATGTCAGATATATTGTTTCTCTTCGGAGAGCGCGCGTGCACTATGCTTATTATACACTAACGATGCAATAATGCAACGACGGGAGAAAAAGAAAGAAGAGCGGTATAGCGGACTATAGCGCGTCTTTGCCCGGCCTGAGACTGGCGCGGCTATAGAAGTGAAAAACACCAGGAGTAGTGTGTACGACTTCGTCGTCTGGTGAGCTTTCTACGACGGCGGCTATTCTGGCGGGGCCTTCTCGCGGGGCCTTCTCGCGGGGGTCTCTCGGGTGGGGATAAAACGGCCCATTGGCGTAGCGCGCTGCCACCGTACGGAGTAGGAGAGACGAGCTCTGTGCGCAGGTGCTGGCACTGCTGGCGCGGTCCTCGTCTTAAGAACGGATTGCGAAGATCGTGTGCGTGTGCGCAAGTGAGAGAGAGAAAGGAAGGGAGACAGTGGCGCCGGAGATGCAATGGGCCCCGGCGAAAGGCGAGAGGCAAGAGGCCAGCTGTGCGATGACGCGTGCACGGCAAACTTGATGGTTTACGGGTCCCCGGATATTGTGCTCAGGTTATCGGGACTTGCGGCAAACAAACTCTGCTAAACATTCAATTACAGTTATTTAGCAAATGCAGATGCCGGCTTACTTTCCTGTCCATGGAGGGTAAAACGGTTGAGAAAATCCACAGTTCATACCTTATTTTTAAAGGATAGAAGCCTTTAAATTTTCATCAAAATTTTTCATTTTTCAACGAAACTTCTCCTTACACGCACGTTCCTTAAATATATATGCCATTTCGATCAAATTTATATTGATTCTCGATATAACCAGCAGAAAGTGCATTTCAACATGTTTACGTACAAGTTTCCATTAACTCGAATCATAAGAAAAAATTGTGTAATTCAGCTTTTTGTCACTTGAACGTCATCGAAAAACTTCTTAAATACTCACAAAATTTCAGAATACATTAAAATAGATTATGCGAATGACTTAAACGACATTAAGGGCTTGTCGTGCGTCTGACCATACCCTGTCCTCATTCTACTTATGCGACTTGGCAATTAATTTCTCATAACTAATTGAATTATTAAAGACATTATTAGAAAAATGCTGGACAAAGAAATCCTTTATAGCTACAGCTACAATTATAACAGGTTAATGTTATAATTAATCTTGTCGTATGGAAAAATTCAGGCCTTGAGAGATTGTCTTTCGTAATATGGGTTACTAATAGCCTTAAAATAACTACCTACTCGTTTCAGTTTGTATACGCTCGGTTTCGAAAATCAATATTTCCATATTTCAAACGAATAATTAGGAATTTTTAATTTTGAACAAGAATTAGTTATTTTCAAAATGTATTACCTTACATTTATTTCATAAACTGAATGTCAACAAAATTCATTCAATTCGGCACGTTGCTCGAGATTGAAAGTGGTTTATACTTTATAATGCGATTAGAAACAAGTCATAAAAATGTATCATTTTCTCAAATGCACTACAACAGTTTGTCATAAGATGAATGTTGGGAACGTGCAAGTATTGAAGAAGCAATACTTCTTTCAATAACACGTTCTGGCAATACGTATGCCTAACGCAACCGTAGCGTATTCTGCAAATGTGTGATCGGTTTGCAAAACATTTCATAGAGTAACTACTTTTACCATTTAAGGCAGACTAACGTGACAGCTCGCAAACTTTATTCTTCAGTATTCAAAAATATGCATCTTCTTGTCGAAGTCCACTATTGATCTGATTACGAATCTCGTGAAACTCGAGCAAATTCGCAACATCAAATGTACGTTGTGCTGGAAATTCTTACAAATACATTGAACCATAAAAAATGCAACTAGTTTTTATCAGTGCAATGAGATAATCGTTCGAAATAATCGTTGCTACTTCTTAATTAAAAGAACATTGAATTATCGAGAGTTATTTTCAGCGACGCAAATTCATCATTCAATTAATTACATCATATCTTTTTGCATTTAGACCAGAGTATAGATTTACGGTCTTCAATAAAAAATCTCTTTACACCGAGGCGTTAATAATGTACGTAAAAAACTTCGGAACGAGGTACATTCAACTTGATCGAGGCTTGCGCGGATAGCATTACCGTTATTCAGAAAGATCCAAAGCGTCAGTTTATAATATGTAAAAAAGGTACGTGCAGGTAAACGCATGATTTTTCTTCTGGCGCATGAATCTATCTCCGTGAGTATCTTTCAAGTTAAGCTATTGAAGAAAGAAAGCGTGGGTCAATCGAGTTATGCATGTATTGTGAAAGTGGGCCATTTTTCGATACAGAAATATGTTTAATGATTTCACGGGCTAGGTCACTTTCTCGCCAGTTTCGCGGATTCATTTCATTTCGAGCAATTCGGAATATCTTATTTGGGGAGAACTATTTCGGCTCAACTAATTCAGGTGGACTTAACGAGATCAATTTAAAGTTATTGCTCTCGATTATGGAATAATGCTGAAATTTTACAAAAAGATTCGCTTTTTGTCTTAATTACTATACTCAAGAATAATTACTTTTTTCTGACTTCATTACCCTTTTAATAGATTCCATTTACTTGTAATGCGATTTTAACGTTAGTATTGTAATCAAGTGAAAAGATTCTCGTTAACAATACGACACGGACGAACAAAGATATCAAAATAAGGGTATAAAAATACGCATAGGAATTGATATTCTTTTTTTCATTCGGCGACTGCGATAGGCAGGATGCTGGAAAATCAAAAAAGGTCTTTAGACTTATCAAGGATATTTTTCCTCTTGACATTTTATAGCATTGTATCGCTTCGTATCGTACCTAACCTTCGTTTCGCTAATCAGGCTTGTTGATGAACATCAAAACGCCTACGCGCGAGAATTCTTGGAGGATCTATCGCGCGTAGTGAAAGTAGAACGAGTGGAATCTCTTTGACACAAAGGCTACGTCGGCGCCGATATTACTGTGACAATCGCTCGAGCGCATAGGCCTATAACGCGAGATAATAATGCTCCACGTCGTTCTGAGTGGCAGAATCGGAATAACGTTTATCTCATCTTGGTCGTATACTATGCGTTTGGAATTCACGGATTTTTCTCGACGATGAGGGCGAGATTACAATGGCTTATTTGCATCTGGATATATGACATAGTCATGCTAATATTTACATGTAATGACGAGTTGTGAATGCTGCTATTATGAAGGGTAAGGAAAAACAATTGCTTGGTTTTTTTTTCATTTCATCAATACTTCAAGAATGTTTCTCTCGTTACAATGAACAAAATTATAATAAATTCAAAAATAATTTATTTTTGGAAATCTAAATTTGGAATGTATATATGGCTATTATTAGATTAGTTCATGCTTCTTTCTTTTCATCGTCTTATTAAATAACAAAATTATCTTTATTAGATGAAAATATTTTAACCTGAAAATCCAGTTTTGTTGACTGATTTATGTTTTTCGACTATATATGTCGAGAGAAACATATTAATATTTTAAGCTGCAATAAAATATTCCATTAAAAAACGCGATAAAGTTAAATATAGAATATGAAATTTTGAAAATATAAACGACTATTCTTTTTATTACTGTGTAAATATATGGGTGTAAATATTAAAAAAATATAATACAAAATATAAATTCATTTTAATAGAATAGTTATTTTTTAATTAAAATTATACGAAATTTATACGTCTTATTAAACTGATCAATCGAAAAAATTAATAATTAATTGTATTCGAAGCAATGGTATATTGTGCAAAATATCCGTCATCATTACTATGATAACAATTCACTCTATACACAATCTATTATTTACAAATTTAGCGATATCGGATTCATTGTTTTTGAATATGTATCCAATAATTACACAATGCAAGTCTGATTTATTATATTTCTTTTATTTTTATTCCATTTTTATTCTATCAATTTTCATATGAATAATATATGTTAATTTAAATAAAAAAATTGATACTAGGTAAATCTTCTGAAAATTTGGACTTGAATTAATTTGCATAATATTATTTGACATTAGCCATATTTTTTGTTTCTCTTTTATTTTCAACTTATAAGAGATCTATCTGCTATTATATATCTTTGAGTGCTATTGAAATGTAAAGTCATACATAAAAATTGTAATGGAATGGAAGCGACAGAAAAAGAATTTTGTAAGACAAGGTGAAAAATGGAATAATTACGAAACGATGTATATATGTGTATAATTGTGAGTTTTAATGTAAAAAAACATAGATTGGCAAGAATTATAAAAAAAATTTGTTCATGATCAAATTCTCGTAGGCTGCTACAGAAATAGCCTTTCGCGGCTATATTACTTTGGACTTGTGCGTAATGCACGACTTGCTTAATTGTTTGCAATGAAGTAACTCCGCGTGGAAAAAATATAGATAAAATCGGAAAAGTACAAGAGGCATTGCCGTAGCTTTCCGCGGAAAACGAATGCAGGAAAATTAATATAATGGACCATTATGACCTGCCGAGTATTACCTGCCGTAAGAAATCTTTCGTAAGTCTTGTCGACTTGCCGACGTTTCACGTGTGTATCATGAACAGTGAACACACAGTGCAAGTCTGTACTTGCACGGGTGCGTGCACACTGCACACTGCACACATATGAATCCACATACTCCAACGCTATTATTTATTCTACTGCTGCATTAATGGACATGTCGTCTTAAAGCAATTGCAGAACTATTGTTTATTTTTAGATATGAAAACTGATATTTTTACCTTGAACTCTGCTCGAGAAAAATGCGGCTCTCGTCATTGCTGACTTCATTCAATTTAATATAGAAATTCGTTAGATTAAAGAAATAGGTGTTCTCCGAGTCGTTGCACAACTGTGCGTTGTTCACAATGAGCAATGAGTTTGCGCTCAAGATAATTACCACAGAGAGGTACAGACCGAAGGTAAAAGATCGAGGAAAAGTGTGAAAACGATATCGACGTTTGCATGCATTTGTGAGAATTTTTAATTCTCACTCTATCTCCGGCCTCATTATGCTAGAGAATCGATAAGTGAACGTCGTTTGCATTGTGCATTAAATGTCAATAAAACAAAGAAATACCATAGCTAAATTAACAATCGAAGCTTTTTTGCGTATGCACAACTAGTATGATAAATGCATTTATTGTCTCGAGTATAATGAACAATATAGGGCTTTTAAATTTCCATTCGGTTCTTCATGCGGCCTGACAACAATGTATTATTGAAATCTTTACTCTTTTATCGTTGTCCTCGATATATAAACGGGATAACAGCAACACGTCTATGGGCTACAGCCTATGGTCTACAGTCAAGAGGCAGATACGATTACTCACGAACAGAACGAAAATGCGGCAAGAGATATTTCGCGAAAGATTCGCAAAAGACGCAGAAACGCGTAAAACCGTTCTCCTTTACAGAACCAGCTTATCGATTAAAAAATCTCTTTGTGCAAGTTGCAGTTATAATTCAGCGACGACGAAGAATCGAAGGACCACGATAATAATAAGGCGAGGCACGCGAGGAATCTGCACTAGCTCGCGATATTCCTTTATCTGAAAGTTCAGCGACTTCAGCTGCTCGGAAACCTTTTAAGGACGCCGAGTCCCTTATCTTTTTTCGCTTATTTTCCCGCGTGCAGCTCGGCTCTTTCACCGGTTTCCATCCAAGGCTACCACCGCGATGGCGAGCGCGCGCTTCTGATGTTCATCTTGCTTGTGTGTATATATATGCACATGCGCGCGCGCGCGCACACACACACACACACATACAGATGCGTTGTTCGACTCTCTCGAAAAATTCTCGTCCACATCTTTCTCTCCTCTGGTTTTTCTCCTCTCGGCTTTGTCTGTGGCTCTATATACACGCATGTTTATGCGAAAGTTCAACTCTCTTGTGCCAGCGGTGATTTATGAAACGAGCTGACTCGTTGTAGTCTGCGCGCGCTCGCGAATCGGTGAAATTATACCGGCAGCCTGTTTCACCACTGACGACACGCGATCACTTTTTTTTCAGGCTTCTGCAGCTCTGACAACCCGTCTAGAATCGCAATGCTGAACTATCGCGAAGAGCCTTTGGACTCTTTATCTGCAGTCATTGCTCGAGAAAATTTCGCTCAGACTGTAATGTAATCGACGATGCGTCAAGTATAAACTATGCGGTGTACACCAAGCTTTCGTATCGACATAATCGAGGTAATTCATGTAAACACATTTTCAACGGAACTCACGACGGGTACGACGACTCATTTTTCCAGATCATTCTTAACATTCAATTCCCGAGATTCTAAAGGTCAGCTCGAGAAACCGGTTCTTATGGTTCTACTCAACGTAAGCGAAAGAATCGAAATGAAATGAAAAACTACTCGAAATTTAAAATTTACAATGTCGGTGGAATGAAATCCTATTCCGTCTAATAAACGCCTTCTATATGCATCGTTCGATTTGTCGAATATAACATAGTTAACTTTAGTAGACCGCGCCGTATGATTTGACTTCTCGAAGTTACGAGGGAGTGTATGAATTCGCAACTCGTATTTACTCGAAAGGAACTTTCATCTTTTTGGAAATGCTGAGTAACCGTGGTGGTCCGTTCAAATGGATTATAAACAGACGTTATGCAATATAGTCACACTTGCGTTTGCTTTTAACGCGAGAAGAATTGGAGAAGCAGTGTAGTTGAATTACATCGAGTGCGTGTTTAACTAGGCGGCGCGCCTACATAGATATATATATATATATTAACTCGCTAAGGTTGCAAACTCTTTTCTTGACGTAACGCTGCATACGCAGTCCTGTACGTCGTCGCCGCCGCCACCGACACCACATGCAAAAATGGAGCAGGAAACTGAGTGACGAGAGTGGCCCCAACTTTCTAAGGATGTTTCTCGTTCGCGAATATACAATTTGCTTATTGTTCGGCGCTGTGCGAAAGGCGGAAACCAGTGTCCTGTGCGCTTGGCGAGTCTCCGCTACTGCCGAGAAAACGAGCATTGTCGTTCGCGAAAAGTCCTCGAACGTACGTCCTATCGTCGCACGACTGTAAATAAGGTTTCTTGTCGCTCATATCATGCTCGCTAATATATACATGGCTAGATGAATAGCACAGACAAGCGAACTCTTCTCTTTGTGGCCTGTCAACTCGTTAACACACATTTCCCTTTTATTATCACGCAACTTTGTATTTAATGCTAACTACCGTTGCTTTTATTCTATAGTCAAATTATTGCTGGAATTTATTTTTTCCAGAGTAAACATGAGTGCAATTAATCGCAAATTCACAATGTTATGTATCTGTGTGTACTTGTACAGTATATACAAGATATATATATATATATATATATATAATATATTATATATATATCTCGTCTCGTAACTCGCGTCGACGCGTTTTTAATGCAGATTTTGGAATTCAGTGAAAGTTGTAATGTTTTTTCTTTTTTCATTCCATAATGACCGAAAGATCGCGTAGTTTATAACTTTCCGGTAAGAAGTTGCATTACAAGCTCGTTCGGTTCCCTGGACGAATGTCAAAAAATGAGAGCAACAAGTTAAACTTCTAAAAGTTAAATATTTTACGAGGAAAGAAGTTCGCTAATCTACACGAGAACTTATCTGTGTTTTCCTAGTCGACAACAGCTTTGCTTGTGTGCCTACATATACAGACGCTAAACGTCGAACGGCGGTACATAAACAAATCCAAAACGAGCATAAACTCAACGATATTTCTGCTCGTTGTAATTAAGACAACAGGCCCCCGGTTTTTGTGCAAACAAATTCAGTCCGACGTTATCGTATACGTATAGGCATCTATCTATACTGTGCGGGAGACGATTCCTCTCCGCATTAATTGAGATATTTCTCATTGATTGTTCGCAGTACGTTGTAAGCGTAAAGTGTGCAATGGACAATTTTATATTTGAACGTATATACATGTGCAAAATAGCCATATAAACGGCGAGACGCCACCGAAGGCGAGCTACGTTTTATTCGTGTGAAAGAGAGAGAGGAAAGAGAGAGAGAGAGAGAGAGAGAGATAAAGAGACAGAGAGAAAAGAAGGAACGCGGCTACGCCTGCCTCGCGGGTGCGCTGGTCAGCCGATCGCGAACGAACGAACGCTCACTTTCTATTGCCCAATCGTGCTAAGAAATTGCCAAGGAGCTTGGCGAGGCGACTGTGCACTGTCGGCAAGCGACAGCCTGCTAACGGCGACGAAAACACGCGTACTAATTTATGCGCTAAAAATAAATTATCAGCCCGCGGCATTGATTTTACGCGGAGAAACAAGTCCGATATTGCTTGCATTACGTAGTTTTTCACTAATCTCCTGGATGTTATAAATAGATCTATAATAGGCTTACGACGATTGTTCGGATGACATTGGTTAAAATGTCTTAAGATCCTTGTACGCGATGGAAGTGATCGCGGGTATTGCACTCATTTTTAATCATTATATGGATTTTAAAGATTTGATTACCGAAGGAAAAAATCAACTGCGGGAAGTCACTTAAAGTTACGTAATTTAATGTGGTAAAGTCGATGTATACTTGCATAGCTACATAAGTTTACAAGCTACAGAACAGTTCCCACAAACAACGTTTCTATTATCGCAGAATACTCCATGAAGACAATTGTAACATTGAATATTGATGTTTATCGGCTTACCTGAAATAGATAATATTGGGAACATTGACGGACTTACCGACTATCGGTAAGTAAAGATAAAAGGTCTTGTTACATAAAACCAGATTAAAGAATGAAAGCATATTATGAAAATAAAAGAGCTTTATTGACATACATTTTTTATTGTTAAAAAACAAATGACATCTGCAAGAAATGGTTTAGATTCTATTTCCTCTCGCATCTCTGTAGAGGTCATCGTTTATTCCATAAAAACGTGGTGAATCGTTGCAATCAACCTGTTAAAAATATTATTGTCGTAAAATTGAAACAGTCGCTGACTAAATATTTGATTATGAATTCACCTTAAACCACCAATCACAGACACGTGTCGTTTGACTAAAAACAGTTCCGTTCGGGCACAAGAAGCTGAATTGTCTTCCCCCAGGTAAACACCAATGCCAGACCTTAAGTAGAGAAAAAACACAAGATTCAAAGGATTTCTTAATTATATTTATGGTTTGAACTACAGTGTAGTCGATGATTTACCTGACATCTAGCATCAGGATCAGCGTAGTAGCCTGGTATTCTACCTCGGCAGGTAAATGATAATCCAAACGGAACAGAGTTGTATATCGGGTAGTCTACTCCAGGCGTGTATCCATCTACTTGCTGCAACGTTCAGCAAGGTTCAAGGTTTAATTAAAGATATAAAATTGCGATAATGCAACGAATAGGCTAAACCACATTGTAATATTGTCATGATTCCAAAACTAAAACATGCTTAATATTGGAATACTTCCGCTATGCGCACAAGAATTACAAATACAACATCTCTTGCGATCAACCCCAATAAAATGTTATCAGTTTAGGATCAGACTATTTGTCGTAATGGTATCACTCACCATGTGAAATGGCATATGATAAATCCAGACCATAATACGTAACTGAAACTTTATGTTTAAAGAACTGTGTGAAGAACAAAATGCCTTTGTATTTTCAGCTGTTTTATGGATGAGATGCAGATATTAACGAATGCTTTTCTTTGCTATTTTTTTTTTAATTGTGACGATTCAGTCGTATAAATGAAGCAACAAAAGTCAACATCTGTTATGTTGTAATTTGGTCAAGTATTTTTTTCGTTAACGCGAACACATCAAGCCAGCTCAACGATTTACGAAATCGTTGTAATTTTCATTCTCGACGAAAGTTTTATTACCTCGTTACCTCGTACAATTTACATGTGCTCGAGCTACTGTTTGCTAATTATCTACGTGTGTCAATACCGATGAATCTTATCAACAATTGACGTATACAAATACGAAAAAGACAGCGATGATGGAATAACTAGTAGGTAAAAAGAATAGACTTTCACAGACGTAAAGAAACGCAGTTTTACCAAGTAGTCGCGTGTAATTTGTATATAAACAATGGAAGGATATGCGCTCGGCGTTTATCTCAATCTCCATTTCAATTATAAGCTGATGCCGATTACTTCTGATCGGCGTCTGTTTGTTCGATAAAGAAGGGAAAGGGCGAGGAGAAAGATTGGAACAATCGGTCGGCTTCTTTATTTCGTTGATGTCAATCAATTTTCACGGTCGTAGCTTCTATTGCGTGATAGGATGCTGCAACCTTCACACTTGTTCAATTTAATTGTTTGGGCTTTTATACGCGAACCTGAGCTCTCGCGTACTCTTTCTTTCTTATCTTTTACTCTCTTCCTCCGCCTCTTTCTCTCCCTCTGTATGTGTAATATATATATGTATATACATATTTATGCTATTTCCGCCCCTTGACAAAAATCTACATCGCACTCGACAAAATGGATAGTCCTGTCATGTGCATGTATATACACCGCTTGGTTTTTTTGTTCGTCATTGTGCAATAAGTGATCGGTAGATTAAAATACTGCAATACTGTTTGCACCAAATGACGTAACAATTAAAAATTCCTTTGTCGTGTTAGACAAAAGACAAAAATAGAAAAGTCCATGTGAAATACTGTCAGTGTTGATATTTAAATATTCTTCGAGGATATCACATAAGCCTGTATGTATTTTGAGTACGGCAAATGTACTTTTTTATTTATCTTATCGTTTTGATAATATAGTATCTATTCAGAAATGTAATTATTTAGACAAATCTGTACTTATTTTATATTAAACATGCATTTAAAGCCTTCTGGCGGATGCGCAATTTATATTTATTAGTGCGTACACTATCGGAGATTTCAACATATAATTAAAATTAATGTATACAACTGTGCATGTTAATATTTTTCGAAAACATTATTTGACTTGTAGAAAATGCACGATAGCGATTATATGAAAGTATTATTTTGTACCAGACTAAGCAGAACAATTTCGCTTTTTTAATGGATTATTTTCTTATTCTTTTATTATTTACAAATCGTGTGAAAAAAATTAAAAACTTTTCTAACACTAGGAAATATTTTATATTGACTGACTGATTTGGTAATAAATATTTATATCGGAAAGAATCTGAAAGGTTCTGAAAGAATTTGGTTCCATGAATTCCATGATTCTCTGTGTAAACTAGTTCTCGCGCATGATGAGTTAATTAATTAGTTAAAAATCTATGAAAAATACTCGAAGCGCGTTCCCTTGTCATTGTTACGCGGTAAACCGTGGGAAGTCAGAATATACCTACACGATGAAGAGAGCACTAGTGAATTTCGTAAAGCATTTCGCTCATCGGTTCATCTTTCGTGTAATACTTTCTTACATAAGGCCATCGCTAAATTTCTTATGATGGGAAAGAATCGTAACGATCGGTTTTGCATTTTATTTTTAAATCGTCTCTGTTTTAAGGGGAGTGTCGAGGAAAGGGTCTACTTCAAAGACTGCCTGAACAACATAAAAAGACGACAGTGGAAAAACTGCTCATAAAAATTAAAAACGCGGAAATTTTTTTTCTGCAGACTAAGTTAACGAAAGTGTGAATAAGCGAAAGTTGAATATTAAACTTTCTTCAGAAATGAATATTAAACTACTTAGTAAATTATTGGAAAATGAGAAGATACGCATGTCACAGTTCATTTAATTTCATAATCTGTAATATGGAACACTCAATTAAAATATGAAAATCTAGAGAAATTCATTTAGTACGCAAAATTTATAAATTAAATTTTCCTATAATTGTAGGTAACGTAATGATCATTCCAAACATTTATGCAATTCTTTAATACAATAAAACCAAGGTATTTCATAAACGTTTAATGAATTTTCATATTTTGCAAAACAGTGGTTCTAAAAATTGTCAACAATATTATTGACCCAGTAATAAAAATATTCTAAAATTTGACATTCGTTATTCTAATTTGTGAATGATTAAATAAAGATAGAGCAATAGATTATAAGAAAAAATAACTGGAACATTATTATTATCTTATTATTATCTTGTATTAGTTCATTAATGGAGGTTAGGAGTATATAATACTAAAATACTGAATGTGCTGAGACATTCAAATTTTCAAACTGTGAATTTCAAATTCGATATTTTACTATAAGAAACAATACGATCAGACTATGAAATGGGCCCCCATCTTTATAGGTAGAAAGTATTGTATAACATTTTTGCTGTACATTCCTTTCAATGAAAAAAATTGGAAGAACTCGATTTTCATGACAATAGATTTTTTAATTTTTATATTTATGATACCTACCGCCATTGTCCGGTATAGGAGTAGAAGTCCGATTATTACAATAATGCTCGTCAGATAAAACCTCGAAATCATCTGCAATTTACAAATATACTATTTATGATCAACACTTTTTTATTCGTCTATGCGGGACAATCATAGAAACGTGTTCATAAATTCAAAATTATCGAGTACGAAGTTGAAACACAAGGTTCGCAAAACATTAAAAAAAACTTTAAAATAATGAATTATTGTATCTAAAGAAGTTTATATATAAATTTTTGTAAAAGACTTGAATAAAACTTGCAAACAGTGAGATCGAAAGCAGCCTAAAGTTGTGAATGGCTTGAAAAATTGTAGAAAAAAAAGATAAATATTCAATTTTATAATTTACTTAATGGCATACACTTGGAACAGCAACAGTATAAATCGGAAAGAACTCATCACACACACCTTGATTTAACTTCTCGAATTCGAAACACCTTAATCAGCCAGTATCCTTGCTGATCGCATGCATTTAGTCCCAAATCTTGCAAAAATACCGACGAAACTGGTTTGGACTTTGAGCTAATTCGTCAATCGACTGAGAAAATATTCCACGTTCAGTTGACGAATGAAAATAAATCGAGGAGGTAAGACCGACGCGAATCGCGCACGCACTCTTTTAGCGTCGAAAGAGTCTATCTAGCGCGGGTGAAAAGTCTTTTGAGGATACATCGCTCGATGATGGTGAATATATAGACGGTGTTAGAGATGGACGGATCGAGCTCCGGGGGGGTTACTCTCTGAGAGCCCCCCTTTTCTGGGGCTCCCACACACCCAGAGTAGCTCCCTACCCCAGCAGCGCCGATATCGTTTCGTTCTCTCCCATCCTTTCGCGCGCAAGCGCTTCAGTTTATCTTCGCGCCGCTGGTATTACCGCTGGTGTTGCCGCTGGTGTTGCCGCTGATGTTGCCGCTGGTGTTACCGCTGGTGTTGCCGTTGTCGCTAGGACCGCTGTTGCTGTTGTTCGTGCACGCAAAGGTGCGAGAAAACGGATCGCAATCGAGGAGGAAAGGAGAAGAGAAGATGAACCAACCACGGCGTTGTTCCCAAAGACAATAAAGGAGGGGACTAGATAGGCTGTGTACTCGACTTATGCAAGAGAGACTCAAGAGAGTTATCCTTTGGAAGACCGCGTCCTCCAATGCTGACTTCTTTATCAGTTTGGCACGATGACGAATGATTTCAACGCTAATCTATAAAAAGATCATATTTCTCGTACTGAATTATAATTCGGTGTGTTCATAGTCTCCACTGGGGCTAACGATTTCTCTTGTATTTTCGTAATTACCATAGTCATTAGAATGTAAGCACAGAGAAGCATCTCACACTCGACTACTGTGGCGCAATGTCGAGCATACGAGCACACAATGAAAATCAGGCGTCTGGATTACGCAGCAGATAGGCGTTTCATCTGCATGTCGACCGCAGCGGCACAGGTGTTGGAACATCTTCTTTTTCGATGCGCTAAAGGACGTTTCCACTGAGCGTTAAGTTAATCGAGCAGTTTTTTCTTCTTCTTTTCTGCTTCTTTTCTGCTTCTTTTCTTTTTCTTTTCCTCTTCTTTTCTTTCAATGGCTTAGCTCAACTTATATAAGCGTGCATAAGCAGATTGAGCGTGTGGTCAGCTGCTGAAGTAGGTTGCAAAAGAGGATCGTATTTTGTTTACCTGCAAAGTCATATGATTCCGTTAAATAACTATCAACGCTATCGTTTATTTCAAATAATTTTTTATAAGATGATATTTTACGTTACTTCATTTTTATCATGGTATTGTATAGCGGTTGAAAATTATTGCGAAATTATTTGATCTTCTTATTCATTGAAGGCTATAATATACTTCGCAACGTATGAAGAGAGCCTCAACGCAACAAGCTTCGCACTTCTATCTTCAGTTTCTATCGGCACTTTCTTAAAAAAATCTATTAACAAGTTCTCGTCTACTCTGTTTTCAAGAAAATACATTTGATGCTAGATTTATTAATGGACGTAGCGTTTTATAATAATTTAATCACAATTATAAGAAATGAAGTTTATACCTCTGGCAAGAATTAAGTGGAATTCACTTTTTTTATCTTTATAAGCAATTACGAAGAAATTTATTAGTTACTGAAAATTTCCTAGTTGGATGTTTCGACATAATCCTGTGCTTATCGTACTAGGCAATAACAAGTTGATTTACCTATGGCATTTCTTTGTGTTTCTCGCGTCGTAGCCCACGCAATTGATTGCAACGAATCAGAAGCTCAGCGGGTACATAATACATAATACATGCATATACGCTCTCAATCATTCGATCTTCACTGATTAGGAAGGAAAACGGAGTAGATATACATACTGTTATATGTGTACACAATATATATATAGAGATGGAGGAAGATGTGCGAAATGTTATTACATGAGCAGAATATGCCACGCCACGTTCTTTGGGTCTCTTGATCAGATACTTTTTTGTTTGACGCTTCGGAAAACCGGAAATCATTGTGAGCAGGTTCTTCCGAAATCATTTTTGTTCCTTATCTAACACTGTTCATCCAAGGTGAGAAGCGGTCTAGCATGTATCAGTCAGACTAATCAATAATTCAGTCAGAATCAGTAGTATAATCATAACAGACAATAAGAAAATAAATACATGTAATTACTATATTATGCTTTGTACATTTTTTACTGGAGATAGAACACAAGTTGAAGAACAACGGAGTACTTGATTGTTGTATTCTTATAATCCTGATCAGAACCTGTTAATTGACTTGATTTTTATAATTATAGTACATGTTATTGACATAATGTCTCTAATCTGACAGTAAATCACCGAAATAACACGTCTACACAATAACACTAGAAATGTTCTTTTTTAGTATTTTTTGCGTAACAACTACCAAATAATTGCCTGTTGTCTGCAGCCGACGTCTAAATAGCATAGTATCAATCAGGAGATGCTATCTCAAATGATAATAACTTACTTGGGGGAACCCTGTCTTAGTCCGGTCGGAAGTAATCAAAAAGACGATGAAAATCATTTGTTTATTATTCACATAACGATTTACAACATTAATAGTGAAGTATTTCCTTACATTCGATTTTATTGTCTCGAGAAATAAAATATTTTCAATGCGAGAACATGGAATATACGATCTGTCATTTACACGTGTAATGCATATTCATGTTATACTCATTGTTTCTCTGTTAAACATGTTTAACTACGTCAAATATTCTTATAAAACGTTACTTTACAAAGTATTATTATACGAAATGTTATATCTATTTTTTATGAATTTTATTTTAATTTATTTACATTTTCATCTATTTGGGTAATAATTAGCAACAGTAATAATAACCATGATAAGACACATAACGAAATTTCAACCTTTTCATTATTGCGAGCAATGAATTCTTAATGAAATTGCAAAGACGAATAATAAGTGAAAAATTCGCTGAACATGATTGCTCTAAAGCCACTCTTTCGTAGCTTTCTCGCTTTTGTCAGATAAATACGGGGAAAGTAAAATATCTTAAGAAACATTTGAATTCGAACCTATAATTATGCTCATTATGAAGATGAGATTTCAAAAACTTATTCTACTGTCAAACACTTCGCGTACCGATGTGCAGTTCATTTTCTATCTTCTGGTTGATATTCCTAATGAATAACGAAAGGTTTTTTAACGAAGAGACTTTCAATCAGTGTTATATATTGTTTAAATCGATACTTGCATAGATTTACATATCATTACAAGTATTATACGTGATTCTTAACGTTTTGCTATTTTTCTTTAAACATTTATTACAAAAGTATTATCGAAAGTTTATTTTGTACATGCACCTTTGACGACTATATTCTTCGATAATTATTATTTCATTGTGTATAATTCTATTATAACCTTATTTCATATCTATTATCGTTGAAATATGTGCATATCACATTAAACAATGTCCTTATTTACAAGCTTACGTAGAATTTCTTATATACTTCCGAGAATCGTCTTCCTGAAGTGCTGAATTTTCGACTTTAAAGGTGAGCGGAAAAGTTTTCTCACGTAATTGCGTGTTTTTAATGCTCTTATGATGCAGTCATTATAACATTTATTCGGCCTGGGGGAGTTAAGACAATAACGAGGAAATCAGATCTAATAAAGTTTTCGACTATGGTATTTTAAGGATATTCACATACAATATGCGTTAATTAAAATAAAAATTTTGAATTCTAAGAATTGTAGAATAAACTTAATACACGTTTTTAATTGATAAATTCTAAATCTGCTTTTCCTCCAAATTTCTTTCGAGCATTTCAAATTAATTTTTCAAATTCATTAATTTAGTCTTATCATTTCTATCTTTTGTATATCGCCAATATTTTAGATTGTACAGGTTTTATGAAAGAATTCCATATATTAAGTTTGAAAACCGAATGCAGAAAGTTACAACATTTCAACTTAGGTATTAAATGATCAGAGTATAGACTTTTACCTGGCGTATGCCTACAGAAATATGATATATTCCATAACAGTTTTTGAAACAGCAAACAAGGATCCTTCATAATTTCGGACTTATTAATTATTTTAAGTGTGAATTGAATTAACAAGCTGGCAAGCCTGAATATAATTCCGATAATTATGCGCAGGAATTTATTGCACCCAAAAATAATTCATCTTTTGCTTCTGGCCTTTTTTATCGTTGTCACGGGGTTTTTAGCCATTCTCATTTACTTTTCTAACATAATTTTTTTTTTATTTTCTTCACAGTTACAAAAGATATATTAGTATTTCAATAACAGTAAATGATATCACATATAGAAGCAGATCTATATACGATTAAATTGCAGTGAAAAATATATCTTACATGTTTATTTACATTATCTTATTTCTAATAGATTAGAATTAGTGTGTGACTAAACAGTCTATTTGTGGTGATCTGGGGAATTCAAGGCTGTGGCAATTTGTTGTTTATGAAACTGCGCCTATTTCTCAGTGTTTCCTCGTTGTTCATTTCTGCTTGCTAACTGTTAAAGGATAAGAGGTAAACTATTTTTTGTCTATTTTCAACATTAATCAATTATTAGATTTGCTCATATTTGTTTTACTATTATTAAATTATCCATATATCTCTAAAATTAGTATCTCTAATGTAAACCAGAGAATCCAAGGTGCTATTCAAAAGAAAGATTTTAAGCCTAATTAGAAAAAAATTGACGACTACGTAGCTCAAATACCCGTGGAAACGGACTGAAAATGCGAAAATTAGAGACGTACAGGAGTGCTCAATAGCAAAGCCCAGAAGCACTATATGGAGATGACCTTAGGGTACAAAGATCGCGTGTCGACAGTAAACTGTGTAAACTTAAAGTGTAAAAAGATCCAGACAGCTGGATTAAGTTGCCTTTTTTCTGTGACCAATAAATGATTGCGTATAATTTTTGGAATTTAGCTCAAGCTTACCTAAAGATTTTATTGGTGGATCATTATATAGAAAAATGTTTCGCAAGAGATGAAAATTGAATATTTCACGGAAAGAAAGAAGAATTATATTTCTTCACTTAGCAGTAAAATAATACTGCCTTCCATAGACCTCCGATGCTGTGCCCTTGATTGGGTACCATGTTATAAATATATAGCTCGAAGTTCGATTAAACTCGTTATGGATTTTTCTTTTATGGAAAGCAATAAGCCCTCTTTCCTCGCCATTCGGTAGAGCTGCAATTTCTTGAGCTACAACGAACTCATTTCCTACACCTATATACCGCGTTTCCCCTACTACATGCAGAGACGCTCATTTGCACCGTCGCACTTGCAGTTATATTCGTCTCCACGAGAATACAGCCGTAATTATAACGACCGGAAGTATCGCGGAATAGTGTCGACCCCTGCAACCGGGCCACAATCAGTTACTACTTTGTATTCGTTGCTCCCTCCGCTGGAGGCGAGTCCGTTACGACTTCGTTTGCGCGTGCGCCTCGTTGCCACGGAACCACAATGGACGGACCAAACGTGAAGCGGAATACCTGTCGACATGTAAAGAGAAAAAAGAAAAAAGAAAAAACGGAAGTCGCGTGTCCCCCACAACGAAGCCTCGACATTGATGTTACGCAGATAGTTTGCGTTCAAAAACCTGCCATTTCCACGCGGTACGCTTCGAATAAAGCAGGATTCGCACTAATTAAGTACATATAGATATATATGCGTGTTCGAAGCTGGTGCGACTGTTGGTACTCACGTTTCGCAACATCGACGTTCACTTGCTGTGTACCCGTCGACTCACACTTTGTCGCTTTGCCAATGCATATACGTATACAGCTGGTGTACAGGTGATGAGACATTTGTCTATGTATTGCTTAAGGTTGTCCTACACCGGTTCGTTTGCGAGAAATTCTACGATTAAACGATGATTCGCGTTTTTTAAACATATCTGTGGACAAATTTTAGTATAGATTAATTACAGTTTATTATTTATACTTCTTTTATTCGTTTTTTATACTTCGAATCGCTTGCAGTATCTGATGTCGAACAATGGTTCGTTGTTTTTTTGTTCATTGTTGCAATAGTTCTGCATTAACAATAGATATTTCGTTTGCATTTAACGTTCATGTTTATGCTTATCGCGTCATATGGAGAAAAGAAATAGAAATACGCAATTTTGGAAAAGCTATCCATTTATTATGCCTTGTGTAGCATAACAAAATATGCTGCGAAATAAGTTGATTAAGAGAGTTGCTCGAATCGAAGTGTACCATCGAGAAAGTATGCTAGAAAAGTTGATACTGACCTTAGAACTCCTACTTTCATTTAGAACGCACACACCAATATGTACGCTCGGTTGATCATGACATGATAATGGACACGAAGACTACGATATCTCCTGATCTGTTTAATTTTTCAAATTGAAATTTAACGTAGCTGTGTAGTATGATATTTTACATCGCAATTACAGGCTAAATTTGAAAGATTGCACGAACTGCTAGCTCCTGAAGTGTATCATCGAGATAGACGCGTCTAATGTTGGAACAATGCACAGCTTATTTCGTAAGCCACGAGTAATGCTTCGTGATTTGTTTTTTTTTCAAACGTATTCGTCTACCTACGCTACTTATGAATTTGCGAACGGCTGCTGAAACGTCCTCGAATGTGTATATAGTTTTCGAAAAAGTTTTTTATTTTTCAATACCAGATATATGAGAATCAGAGTAACGGATGAATATTAATGGGAAAGTATGTCGAATTATGGTCATGTTCCAGAATAGAAAATATTTTAATTATTACTAGATAAAGTATCGCACAATAAAGTACCCGGAAAATGTTAGTGCAGGCCAAAGTCTGTATTGCCTGAGCAAGTGCAACATTTTTATAAAAAAATAAAACCCTTCTGGGAGCGAGAAATCCCGCAACTAGCTAAAATAAAATGCGATTGCTGTACCAGCGCAACGACTAGTGCCCATCGGACCTTAAACGGACTCTCTCACTCTCTCCGTCTGCGGCTCTCTCTCTCTCTCTCTCTCTCTCTCTCTCTCTCTCTCTC
The DNA here is from genome assembly GCA_018906985.1 of Apocrypta bakeri. Taxonomy (NCBI): domain Eukaryota; kingdom Metazoa; phylum Arthropoda; class Insecta; order Hymenoptera; family Pteromalidae; genus Apocrypta; species Apocrypta bakeri. The sequence goes on along the minus strand of JACCIA010000019.1, from coordinate 1,420,945 downwards.
AACAGAGTATACTTACGCTTGCGCACGGACTCCCGCGGATTTTATCAGTAGAACGTGGCGCGGTCCGAGAGAGCGCGCGCGTCCCACATTTCCTTTCAGTGCGCGCTCGGGACGCATTCCAACAAGTGTGTGTCTCCGCGCAGTGTGCGCGAGTAGTACGATTCTGAAGTCTGAATTATCGCGTGGCCTCATTTCGGTTCTAGTATCTTCTGTCATGAGCCCTTCGACGATTAGGAGATTTTTGTCATATATATTTTTTCCGAACTACAGCAAGTAGAGTCAACAGGGATCTCCTATCGAGCAAATCTTTCATGGTGTTGATGCGCGACTGTGTTTATTTTCGAGTTTACGACCGTCGGATCGAGTTTCTTTGACGACGGTTACTTTGCCGATTTGCTGCTGAGCTGATTTATACCGCTGGCAAGTGAATGACTGCATGAGGTTTGACCTAATTTTCTTAATTTGTTACGATACCCGAGCACGATAACGATTCAAATTTACCAATTAATTAATATTTTGATGATTATTGGCGTATTCGCACCTTTTATCAATTATAATAATGTATATTTCAACTGTTTTCAGTATAAACATATTTTTTTCTTGTTCGGCCAATTAGATTAACAATTTTTACGGGCTGCACGTGGGAGAATAAATCGATAAAGCTTTGATGATAATTTAAGCTAGAACGATATCGCAAGACGAAGTAAAGATTTGATCCGAATCGCTAATATTATATTTCAACGGCAAACTCTCAGTATACATATTTGAGGTGCTATGGTAATTGATAATTAAGTTGCAAACATAAATTCGGGTCATTAATTTTAAATCCCGCGTAATATACTATCATCGTCATAGTAATAAAATCCGACTTCTGATCATAAACAAGAAGCTTTATTTTTCAATCTCAAACGCCTTAGAAATGCATTAATCGATAAGTTAAATCTTCAAACTTGGATTTGAATTAAGGAACTTCCGAGTCTACGAGAATGGGTTTCGAGTCCAAGAGCAACATTTATTACGATCAGTTTCCGGATACATTCCATCGGTTTAGTTAATCGAATTAGAAAAAAGTATGGTGATGTATACAGGAAAAAGTGAAACTTCTCGGGGGGAATACCCCGCTTTAAAATTCCTGATACATCTTTGCCTCGGTATATAAATCTGAATAGCAGCGTTTGTCCATTGACAAGAGCCGGAGCGTACAAAAATACAACGCGCGCAGAATATATCTGCAATGTCATCAATGTGGAGCAGCGCCAGCAATTCTACCTCGAATCAAATGCCTCCTGACGCGCTCGCATTCAGAAGAAGAGATAGAGAGAGTCATTGCACCTGCCTTGCGCGAGTGCAAGCTAATCTTATTCTCGGTCTCTCTCTCTCTCTCTCTCTCGCTCTCTTCTCTCGTGCGCTGTATGTAGAAGAAAAGAAGTGAGAGAGCGTAAAAGACCGGTAGCTTTTTGCTGTATGTATTATATACCTGCGCAGTCCTCGCTGTTACCGCTGTTTGCGGAAGAACGGAATCTACAGCGGCAGGTGCTGAAGCCGCTCGGCGTACATAATGACTGTTCGAGGAATATCACTTGGTTTGTAGCCCGATTGTATATACTTGATTACGTTGTCTTGGACAGCCGCGGGAGAAGATAAGACGCGAGTACTCGAATGTGTATGGCGCCAATACCGAGGGAGAATTAAAACGGCGACGTGTGTCGTGTCACGCTCTCGCCTCTTACTGAATCAATTGTCTTATTATGCGACATTCGTGACATATTTTATTTCACAATAAGTCTGTGGAGAAGATATCTTTAACTGGAACGGCCAAAACGACGACTGAGGTTGGTCATTGCGTGATTGGTATGCATTGGAAATTTCGTGCAGATGTATACTGACGCTTGCGGCAAGCTGAAGGAATGTTGTTTTGCTACGCTGCTATATACTGCTTTCCGCTGCGTACGTTATTTTCTGCTCAAGTTATTTTTGTTGTTTATAAATTGTACAAGATCTATTTTTTAAAGAGGTATTAAAAAACAAGAAATGGTGCGATATTTTATCAGAGATATCTTTGCCTGGTTTCAATATGAAAGTCTACTCGAGTGATAAAGAATGGTTAATGTCGATGTGCCGTTGAGATAAGGCACTTGAAAAATAATTATTTAATCTATGTATTATTGAATATTGTCCGTTAAATAATCAAGAACTTCTGTAATCATCCGTGCAACATGTATATAACTAATATATTTGTTGAGTAATACATATTTGATCTACAGTTTATTGAAAGAAGAAGGCATTATTATTTATACAGTAGTGTTTAAACATTTATGTACGCCAAGAAATCAAGAGCTGAATCATAAGGTAAGCTCAATGAAATACGGATCAGCCACTACCATTGCACCTTCTTATCAATTTCTTATCTTACGATCCATCCCAATTATTCACGAGCGTGCTACACGGAATTCATTTTTTCCTTCTCCGTTGAATTTCGCATAGTTTCCGTACAATCTAGTAGCGCGGCTACCTTTGAGAGCGTTTCTTATCGCAATAGTCCACAATATACGAGCTTCTACGGATTGCTGGAATGAGTATTATACGAAATGTATTACTATGCTTTTTTAAAAAATATCGATTAACGCTGATAAGAATATAATATTTTTATTATTATTGGTGGGGAGTTGTAAAGTTCGTATTCTAAGACAGAAGTATGCATACGCGTTGAGCATGCAACCCGATGTTTCAATAAAAAAGGGGAATTTTATTGCATCGCAAAACGCCAATGTCGATCTGAATAAGTCCGGATGTACGGAGAAAGAAACTTAAATAGAACAGAGGTAATACTTGCATCGTCAACTGTGGTTGTTCAAAAATTTTCGACGGTTTCTCACTGTGTATATATATATACCTATATGTATATTTTATACTTATATGCGCGCTTTACATGCTTGCAGGGCTGCTCCCTAAACGGCGGATGTTCATGCATCGTTAAAGCTCGTTCGTGACACGAGCACAATGGTTTCCGTTATCGTACCCCGAGACTCAGACGGAGAGAGAGAGAGAGAGAAAGAACTTACTGCGTGCTACCAGTAATTACTCCTCTCGGATATACTGCACTGTACTTGATAGATCAAATGAAACGCTGTGGATTCGTATGGTTTCTACCTGCGTATGTGTGTGTGTGTGTATGTGTATTGGTGCTAGCCTCCGTATAACAGAGCATAAATTAGATATCGGACAATGGTAAAAGCAAGGTTGCACGCTTCCTGAGCATTGCTGCCTTTTTTCTTTTTATCCACCTCTCTTTTCGTTTATTTGATTTTCCTCTATGGTGATTTATTTTCCTTTATCGACAATGGACTTATTGTTTAATCTGTTGGTTATACGTATGTATAGCAGTGAAGGTTAATCGACGTACAATAACTGTTATTGTTTGGACAGCCTGTTAGAACTTTAGTAAATATACTTTGATACTTTGATTATATGAATCATTTTATAGAGTTGATTAGATACCGAGTTCATTTGTTCAACTTTAATAAGTCAGTTTACTACTATACTTTAATACTTGCCTTACAACATTGATTCATGTATTTTCGTTGGATTAACATATAATAATTGTAATAAAAACTGCACGTACATGATGTTATGCCTTGTTAATGTTTAGATTTGGCAGTATGTCTAACTGTTTACTCTCTTACGTATCTCCACCTTTGAAGTTCTGATTATACTTTTTCATCATCTACCTGTTAGGCCTACTGTACTCAAAGCCTCTACAAAAATTTAACCATTGTGACACGTATATTATTTTTCTATAAAAAACATACGCATGTACTATACGTGATTTGAAATCTTATTTTCGAAAGATAAAAAAGTAAATTTCAAGATAGCATAAATTATGCAGGAACTGAACGATATATTCCAATAACGTGCATCCTAGTCTTTACTGCAAGCGAGTCTGTAGCTGCAACAGGTGGATTTACACTACTGTCAACGACCAATGATATACCTGCAGGATGAAATATTTAATTAACGTGTGCTAAATATTGTCACACCCATAACCATATTTCCTTCAATATATTATATACATAATATAATTTTCGCGGTAGACGTCATCTTATATAATCAATAATCTATTTGCAAACTTTAATACGAAATTATTGTTAGCGATTCAAATTTTTCCGCATTTTTTATAGCAAACACTGTATGAAAATTACAACGTAACATTGCAGAAATGAAGATATTGGTAAACGTCGAATTGTGCTGAAATTATTGTTCTTTCTTAAATTCGTAAATAATATAGATAAACGTTTGTTATTTACTTGTTACTACCCATGTACAAGAGGAATGCAAATATAGAATCGGCGCTTTCAGAATTAAAAATCTCACACAATAGTTTCCTTTTCGGTATTGGGATTCGATAAATATGTCGAAAAGGAAGCAAGAACAGTCGCGCAATCTCATGTCATAAAAAAGAAGCAATCCCTATAAGTTGAGTGTGAAAGTGTTGTTGCGTTGCGTTGCGTTGAGTTGCGAGATAGAAAAAAAGCCTGAAACCACGCACCTGTAACGCCCGAACTGTATACATTAATGAATCCCTCCCTACCTGTAGCTATCGGTCACCTGACTCACTTCCTGCTGGTTCAAGAACCCCTTGAATAATTAAGTGCTTTATTTGCTGCTTCTATAACTGACTTATTCAGTACATGAAGCTATTCGGCCTGCATTTCTCTCTGTCGTTTCGTGTAAATCTCTCTGCAATTATTCCACTTTACGGAATTTTCAACAAATTTTTTCTTTTTCAGTTAATACTTCCATTTAATTAATTCCAATTCCAGTAAAAGACGCATCGTTTTATGCGAGAGAGATTGTTAGACGAGATTTTATATTTTATTTCCAAGAGTAACTTATTATAAATATGTTTAAAAAATGAGTGAGATACATTCGAGAATATTGTTTTAAATATTAATTTTTCAAGATACATCTTCTGACTCGTGGTTTTATGAAGTTTAAATGTCCTTACCCGGTACTGTAGTTTTCCTCTATTGAAAAAAGGCAGAACAGACAAATAGTGGCATTCAAATTTGAAACTGCCATCTGTGTCGTTGGTTATTGCCACCTTATTCGACTGTTTTGGCCCCTCTGACGGCTTACGATTCGGTATAAATAAGAACGCGAACGGATCAGTCAGGTGCAAGGTGCAGCACGTGCTGCTATTACTGCTGCTGCCATTGCTGCTGCTGTTGCCGCTGCCCGACAGCTGTTTTCCGGTTCAGGCGAGACGTTAAGAAATTTTTTCTCTCTTTATCCTTTTCTAATTTCGCGGTTCGACGCTCTCAATGGAACTAGTAACGACCTTAGCCTAAACAGCGCAGTCTTGAAAATCTCGAAATTTGCAAAACTCCATTCCCCATGGTATTGTATTATTTACTTATGTTTCCGCCGGCTGCGCGCTGTGTCGGCGAATGCCAATTAACGCATAATTAATTCATATCATTTAAATTTATAAAGCTAAACAAATATTCGTGATAATCCTTTCCTTCCGATTCTCAATTTATAAAGTATAATGACATGGCTGCATACGTTCCAAGCAATACAATTCAGCGACAAATGACTTTTTTTCTTCCGTTATGTCGTTACAGCTGTATAAGAATCTCGTCTAGTTAGTTATACTTGCAACTACTCTGTATGCACCCTCTTCTCTTATAAATGTAAACATACTAAATCTCATTGAATCTCATTTAGGTGAAATTATTTCGATTAAATCTTTCTCCACAAAGACGTTGATTTACTATTAAATTTTTATAGATTGCGATTGTTTCTCGGAATTTCTGATTCTGCTAAGCCTTGTAAGAGACTCATTGCTACGAAAAATATACATCTGTACAGCTCAATTTTTTTCAGTTATTTTAAAGCACATATCTAATATAATAGAATAAAAAGTATAAATTCTCACTCTTTGTGTAATATGCTATTAGTATCAATCGCGTTTTCCCGAAATGAATGCGATTATTTTTTTCTTGGAAAACACTATAAAAATACAGTTACATATATACACAATGAATACGTCGAATGACATCGTTTTTGATCATTTATTACTTAGACGCCTCGAAATCTATATACAAGTAGGTTATGAGTACTTGCCGATTTTTTACTTGAAAAATTGCTAAATTGCTTTCGCTCACTTTCGTGAAAGTGTATTACTTATAAATAATTGATAACAAAGTTTTTTTTATTTTTTTCGTTGGAAAAAAGTGTTCGCGTTACAACGCTAAAAGTCATAGTTGCTTGTAGGAATATAAGTGCTAGCCGCGGTAACAGAAAGCGAGCGTCAGTCTTTTATCAAAGACACATGGCAGACCTCGAGGACAAGAAGCCCGCACGTCTCGTACGGCATACGGAATCAATCGTAGTCTTGCCGACCCCCCGTAATAAGCTTGCAAAAGAAATAACATCAATTAAGCCATGTGCCTCTATAAAAACGTACACATAAGAAAATAACGCAGCAATGACTCTCCTGCAATTTTAGGTCTCATGGAGGAGGCGCGTACTCCCGGTGGCGCATCACCTGCGGCAACGGTTGCCGTCTTGGAGAACGGGCTGGACACCCCCGTAGAGGCGCCGATCGAGGGCGTGGCCAAAGGGGAGGCTTCGCCGGAAACAGGAAGCCAGTCCGGCGGCGGCAACAGCGCCGCGGTAGCCGGCAGCGAACCGCTGCTAGATCAGCAGTCGAGGAGCCACGAGCCAGTCGGCCGCGACGCGCCGAACATACCGAACGTCGTCGAATATCACTTGAAGGTGAAGCCTCAGCAGATACGCAGGGCCACAGATCAGCAACAGAAGCAGATAGTCGACACCAACACCGCAGCTGTGAGTATGCATTTGAACACGTACACCTTGCATGCTAGATCTGTATAACCTGCCTTTAAGTGCTTTTTTCTTTTACTTATGAAGAACGAACGCTCGCGAATGAGCCTTCCCACCTTCTCCATCTCGCGTGCAGTTGTAAACCGATATTTTATCTTTCATAAATATTGCATAATCCTATTTCTTCAATGTCTCTACTCATCTTCAGCTTTGTTCCTCTATGCAGCCCTTGATATTATAACTTGATATTATAAATCAATTATTGTTATCATTTAAAAGCAATTTATTTTATTTCTGCAAGTTATATTTATGCTTCATTGCATAAGGCAAGTTCAGCCCCATTTGCATGTATTGCGATAAAGTACCGTAGTGTAGACAATTTTAATGTAAATCGTGCTATTAACACCCGGATAGTTTCTGTCAATAACAACTTCCAGAATTTCACTTAACAGGAACAATAGTTTTACTTCGTAGAGTAATAGCAAAGAACAACTTGTTAAATAACAAAAAAAAGTTTAGTTCGGGGCCATAGGACATTAAAGCGATGCGTCCAACTGTCATTGCACAAACAAGTTCTTCATTTCATTCTAGCTGAGGATGTAAAAAATTACAAAATTACAAAATTACACAATTACAAAATTACAAAATTTCACAATTTCACAATTTCAAAATTTCATAATTTTATAATTTTATAAATTTAAATATTTGTACAAAATTATAAATATCCAGTCTGTATTTATGAGCTTTTGCTATGTAACAGCATCATAACTGTAACCTTCGATTCGCTCCTTTCTCGCGTTTCAAATCGTACGCTTGTGGTATGGTATATGTTTTTCTTGTGAATTTTACGAGTTAGCTACATCAGTGACACTCGATGTTGAGATTTTCTCAGCGATGGGTTGTGCGGTTCTTACGATACTTTAACGGCGCAGAATTTCTAGCGTGTACTTCACTAAGTTTACTAAGAGCTAAGAATTGATTTTTTTTTTTATTTTATAAAGATACTTAAAAAGCCGAAATTCAGATTTACACCCAATGTCAATGTCAATGAAAATAATTGCTGATGATATTTTGAAAAAAAGGCAGTTGTCAGTTTGGTTTTCTCATGTGTTGAATAGAGTCGTGGTCCAGGCCGTAAATAAAAAGATATACATTAACTTTCCAGACAAGACGACTAAATTCGACACACAGCCGAATTGAAATAGTAAAACGTATATTTGTATTATTGAATATGCCGAGAAATGCAATGGTCGTATGTGTGTTGTAACCGTCACTGAATGATTTACAGCTCGTAGCAGTTGGATTGGAGATGAAAAAGGACCGGCAGGAACAGCAAACATTGACCGAGGAGCAGCGTCGCGAGCTAACTTTGCGGCTCTCGAAGCTCTCGGTGGACAGCAACGTGTTCGAGGGCTCGAGCGATCTACCCCAGGTCTTTCAAGTGAAGTACCTGGGCTCGCACGATGCCCGCGGTCTCTGGGGTATCAAGCATACGCGTAAACCCGTCGACAACATGGTGTCGGCTGCGAAATCTCTGCCCTCGGGAACGATACTCCCCTTTATCAAACTCGTCATCAGCGAAGACGGAGTTGGATTACTGCCTCTCGGTAAGAAAAGAGGCGATTCCATCTCGAAGATCTATCCTATCGAGAGCATATCGTACGGAGTACAGGATCTTGTTTACACAAGAGTCTTCTCAATGATCGTAGTGAGGGAGACCGAGGACTTTCGCAGGATGTCACCGTTCGAGTGCCACGGCTTCGTCTGCGAGTCCAAACATCACGCCAGGCAGATGACCTACGCTCTGGCCGCGGCCTTTCAAATTTACTCGCAACACGTGAAAGGACGAAGCATCGATCCAGCCAAAAGCTGGAGTAAAGGCTTCGCCATCGAGCTCAGGAATCCTAATGAGCTTGAAGCTGATTACACGCTTCATCCGGAACATTGACAGCTTCGTGTCAAGGTCTTGACCCGCGTCACCTCCTTTTAGTCTTACCAATAGACATTTTTCATTTCGTTATTTACATGTGTAAGATATTTACCATGCAATGCAATTGCCGCTACAATACTTCAAATGTTCATCGAATTCGAAGCAATTCTTATAAGAATTATTCAATCTGAAATCAGAATATGAATTTTTATAAAATTAGACATGGCTTGGGCGGCTCTGAGTTTTTGGAGAACAAGGTATGTGTAATGATTGGAAGGTTTTGTCAGATAAAAGCATCACATTCAACGTTTTTGCAAATTTACTAGTTTCATTCTTTTTAAAAACTACATAAATAACAATCGATCGTGTACACTGTACATAAACTAAATTTGATTCAACGAACTTCTTACAGACATGACTAAAGCGTATATTCGCACGTTCTGCCGCACGGCTTAAAACTAAATTTAGCAACTAACTTAAATTGTAAATATAGCGGATTTTGCAGTGACATTTAATAGTTATTATTAGTAATTACGTACGTGTAAACTACATAGTTTTAGATATTTACGTAAAATATTTATCGTGGATTATATTTGTAAATAATGCTTTACTTTGAGAAATTAAGCTAAACATTTTGATAGATATTATTATTATTTTTCAAATTTATATATTATACTATATTAAGATCTCATGCTCTTTATCATGATGTACTAATAATGCATGTTGAAATTTGCACGCAAAATTGAAATTTATATTCTTTCAAATCTGTTAGAAACGATTACTTCTTACGCTATTCCCTGAATCTATCGTGAAATGCTAATTGCGTGCAATATATATGTATACGCGAAAGTTATTGTTTTACGTATTTTTAACACAAATACAAAAAGTTTGCATTTTTATTGGCAATATTTGATAAGAGATGAAAAAAATTGTTTTATGATTAATACGCATTAATTATACAAGGCTTATTCGCACATACTGCAATCGGTATAAAATTATAGACATTGCAAAAGATTCAAAGTGTTTTTTCTTTTATGAATTATATAAACTATATAGTTTTGCAGATGTTTCATATTAAATGCATATTAAAATTTGTTTAGCTCATGTGTTTATAATACGAACACTTATGATCTTGTGCAGTGATGTCATAGTAATACAAATATCTAAATCGAATCAAATATCTAAAAGGAATAAGAGGCAATAAAATAAGCTAACTTATATGTTGTCTATTGTTTTGTATTTACGTGCAGGAAAAGCGAACAAGACTGAAGCATATATTTCTTCAGCTGTATACAGATGGCTAGCTATCCAAAGATACCGACTAGAAAGTGATAAGTGATTTACAGCTTGCTGCGATTCCTTTTTACTTGCGATTTTTCAATTTTTCTCGTTTCTTCGCTCCATAAAAATATGAATATGTTTTTTGAAGTAAGATTATGTAAAGCGGAAAAATTTATTCTTCTATATTATATACTTTTAAATTTTAAACATGCGTGCATTTTGTAAATATTAGTTGATTTTATCATTTTAATTCTGGATGAGAGTAAAAAACGAATTAAACACTATAAGTACATTTCATATTATCAAATAATATGCTGCACGTATTTACTGTAGAGATACGTATTATATTTAATATGAATATATTGAATACCGTAAACAAATGACATTTTACGCTAGGCATCCTTAAGAAGTTTCTAATTTGTATAAATCTGAAAAATCTTTAAATGTGTATGTCATCGCTTGTAGGTATTAATATATATGCAATTTCTTTAATCCTTTTGTATAATGTAATATTTTACTTGTTTTATCGTGACAAGTACATAGCCAATATATCAACACATATCATTGATAATAATTTGCTATTTATTGCTTGATTAGTTGTCTAGGACATGACTTTTTCTATACATTTTGTAACTTGAAATGGATTCGTCGAAAGATAGATCCAGGCATGGGACCATTGGGTAACTCCATAATTAGCGATTGATCTCCATAATACTTTATGCTTGTGCTTTTTACCTTTTGTACATGACACTTTAACAAACTCTTATTAATCTATATACATTTTAAATGTGCATTGTACAAAAAGACCTTGTAAATCTTTACTACATAAATCACCGATAATTTAATATACGAATTACTCATGCAATAGGTTTAAGATTGTTTAGAAAAAGAAATTTAAATAAATTGTTATTGTTAATAAATGTATGCATTTTGATTATATCGTACTTTGGTAGAAGATTCATCATGATCATTCGAGCACGAACGCTTCGAGAGAGCTAACCTGTGTAGAAATGACTTTTTTTAGGGTATACAGTAGATATAGCTTGTATATCAAGAAAAGCTCATTAAAATTTCATTTAAGACCTTATAGAAAACCTTTCATGCTTAAGTTTTCCAGAAAGTTAGCAACCAAAATTTTATAATATTGCTCGAAATATGCATATTAACTTTCCCCGAGAGCATTAGCGAGTTCGCTTTTGAAAAGCATTTACCTTTCCAGACAATCCGACTTAGAGGATTCTGAAGATTTTTATTTTCAAAACAGATGTTGTAATCAATCGCATTAGGATTATCCATTTATCCCATTTATATTTGATTCCCCAGCTAAGATGGTATACAATAGTCTGTAGATACACAAATATTTTCTTCTTAACTAAACTTCCATTTTTTTTGTTAAATAACCATAGTTTAGATTCAAAAGTGGTATATAATTGCAATTCCCATTATACACAATTCTACTATTAAATATAAAATAAAAAGTAAACTGTAAAAAAAAAATTTTTTTTTCACTTTATTATTAAAGTCGCATCTCTCAATGAATATTAGTGACAGTAAGTAAAAAGTATAAAAATCAATAATATTTTGAAATGTTGTAAATCTAATAAAAAAATTACCACTTTTAACGCATTTATACTATTTAACAGTTTGGGAAATATATCATTATATCAAATTCATAGTGATTATAATATTTGTGGTATAGTATTTGGGATATAAAGCGATTTTTGTCATTAGTTTTGTAAATTTATTCTTTAAAATGTTGTTGAAACATGTGGAAAAATAATCCCTTATTACCCCATATGAGGAACGAATATGATTTCAAAGAGTGCCAGTGGTGTAACTACAAAACATTATGCTAAGACGATAATTATAGATTAATCATACAGTAATAATGAAGGAAACAGATTTTTACATAGATATTTCACTTTATTATTGAGCTATGCAGTTATTAAGCCCAGAGTCAAGTGGAAATTTCAATTTAACGTTAATGTGAATTTTTATACGAAAATTTCCCTTAAAAAATAAGTTAAGAACTAGTTTTTCTAATTCCATTCAAAATCGTTTTCTATGATTTTTATTCTGGGTCTGACTAGGCGGTCTTTGCGTAAGTTGCGTAGTTTGATAATCTGGTAGATTAGGGTAGACTGTTGGACTCGTGGCTCTTGAAGTTAGATAAGTACTTGATCCCTGCTGTCCCGAAGGAGGTCTTACTGGCGGACTCATTGGCCTCGTTGGTTTCTGACTCGGATACTCCGTAGATTCAATACCATTTCCATTGGAATCCGTAGCCGTTTCCTCCTTATCCTCGTCCACTTGGCCAAACGCCTCATTTAGCCAATAATACTTGTCGGATTCCTCGCATGGTATTGAACTTTCGGTTCGCGTGCAAACGAATGTGGCCTACGAAGAGGTAAAAACTGTGAGATTTTAGAAAAGTGTAAAATGATTTCTTGATCATTTTAGCATAGCATAAGAGTCATATTACAATGATAGTATAGTTATAATTACTCTTTTAGATTTAGGTTTGGTTTAGTGGATTTTTCCATGTATTTACAAAATGAATGTATACTCTTACTTGATTAAAAACTGTTTCAGCTGGGCAAATAAAACTGAATCGAATGGAGTTCCGTGCTGTGGGTAGACAAATGTGAAAAATCTGACACTCATTATCGGTGTCGGCATAATAACCGTAGATTCGACTTTCACAAGAAAAGGTATCCACTATGTTTTCTCGAATTGATGTTGCATTATTTGGCAGCTGCAGTCCAGTTGACTTCTTCTAAGTTAAATGATAAAGTGCAATTAAAAAAATTTAAATACTTGTGCACAGCACATTACGAAGAAAATAAAATATTTCAATCTTTATCCAGAAGGGAAATCTAGTCGAGGAGTTAGTGAAAAAATGTTTACAATTAAATGCGATCTTCTCCATTAAATAAACACCTTATCGTACGAATCGCTGATTTATTTGCATTGAACAAACTTTTGATGTGAGCTTACTATTTAAAAAGACATTATTTTTACAACGGAAACTACCTTAAATGTCGGCGCGGGTCTTCGTTGCGCCAGAATATCGGCAACCATGGCGGTCAGGAATATAACAAGCTTAAAACGCGTTCTCGACATCGAGAATTCAATTGAAGTTTCCTGTTTGTAAGTTAGCGAGTTATTTTCAATCACTTGATAGAATAGTAGTTAACCGTTCGTTCGACTATTGGGTCGGCTATAATCGCATCGCTGCTCGACGAGAGACTGCAAGAGCGCGGCTCTCGGGGGTGTTATATAGCGAACTCACGTAAAGATCTTGTGAATATTGTATGAATGGACGATTCTTAGTAGCAAGGAAGATCAGTAATTTCATCACGTTTGTTCTGCCAATGACCATCCGTAGACGCAGCCGTCTCTTTCGTGGACATCATCCTCCTGAAGGTCCCGATGCAAATGCACGGCTGCGCAAGCTTGACTGATGGTGGAGTTCATCTCTTGACTATCTTCTCGCTACTACTATCTTCTCTTCTCTACATCGAATACCGAAATCTTTTGGTAGACGAAAACTGCAGGTGCTTGTAGCGTTGTGTGATATTGACCGATACACTGATGTATCAATATGATTTTGATTTCTCTATATGATCTTTCTTAGTTTCCTTTGTTTCTGGTGCTATTCGTATACATCTATTTAAAATCTTCCTTTCGATGCGTATGTACAAGTCGCGTTTAAGACTGGGTTGAAGTTCTCGCTTAGGTTATACAGTGCTATAAACTCAATATAATAGTATGTTAAACGATTCATAGATTTATAAGAAGATTATATTCAAGTTTGATCAAACATTGAACTTTCAGCTCGCGTTGGAACATAACGAGATCGCACAGCCAATGGAAAATAAAACTTTACGACCATAATAAATTGCACTTTCGAATTGAAATTCACACATACGGAGATATACGAGACTTATAAGAAAAACTTGTTCTTGTATGAATAACAAACGTTAAATTTTTTTCGCTGAGGACGATTTATATACAGCAACAATTTTACAAATATAAATTATTTATGCTTGGAATTTATATTTCGCACCCTATTTCTGTCTATTTCAATTCTGAGATTATAATGAGACGCGCCTCAAATTCAACACTATATATGTATATATATATTCTACAAGGTATTCCTGAATATACAATGTACCCTTAAGGCACATCAAATTTGAGTACAAAGTTTCTGAGTGTAGGTCGATTTGGAAATTTAAAAATCTTCCTGAAATTGGAATTTTAATACCGGCTCAGTGGTTAATAAAATTAGTTTGGTAGGCTTTATTTCTTCCTATCCAAGGAGGCATTATATGCAAAGGCACGTAAAAACATTTATTGAGAATCCGTCTCGCACGTGCGAGTGTGTTCTAAAGAGAAGCTAGAACCTTTTTCGATGCTGAAGGTCAGATGTAAATTCTTCATAGTAAATGATCAGAGTCATTGGAGCTTGAATGCATCAATTGTTTTACTAAATTCCATGTAAAGAAGTATATAAATCCGAAGGTAGATAAAAGATACAGTTCAAATTTAAATTCGTTGCACTGAAAAAATCAATGTTGACGATTCGTTTTAAGGGGGAAAATTATAGAGACATCGTGGAATAACATTCTGGAGATTTCGTTACACAGACGAGGTAGTAGTTAATTTTAATCGTCGTTCATTCACGGTTCAAGACATAAGTCCACGAGCAGCTACTGTGGAATATAACATGTGGTTCCCTAATCAAACAAAAATGTCTTACTTTTTACTGAACCAAAATTTAAATTGTGAAATATGCGTCTAAGAAAAGTATTTATCGGTGTACCAAAACAATCAATGAATATAAGACATTAAAAGGTAATATAAATTAGTTTTGTTTAAACAAATTTATTATTAATAAATATCTCAGAGATTGGAAATTAGAAAAGCTTTAAAGAAATTGATTATAAATATAAATTCAATTGCATTCCACTTATAAAACAGACATAAAATTTCAGGGAACAAAAAAAAAATACTTAAAATGTAACAAATGCATATTAGTCAATGACTCATACAGCAGGATATCTGTTCAAAATCGTGATTTATTAACTGTAAGTTTTAAAGTACAACGATTGACCTATTAAGTTCAAGAGTAAAAAGTTTCAGTTTTACCGTTTGAGCTTGTATATCATTTATCAAAGTAAATTATATTTTATACTTATGATAAAATTCATATTAAGATCAAACATTGAATATACATATATGAATTCATAAGATAAGAATTTAACATGGTTCAGCGAATCGAACGTGAGCGGTATCATTTCTGAATAATACGGTTTATATAAATATATTACTTGTTCATGGAGCATGCACTAACTGCATAATAGGTCATCGTATATACAAGCGAGAGCTTATAATCGTAAGCAATTGTCTATACGTCCTTACCATACCTTTATGATGCAAATTTTTCATTGTATTTATATATATATATATATTTAAAATGGCAAATTAATAAATATAATAGTGTATATTGTGTACAATCTGAATATAAGAACTTACGACAAGAATTCTTTCAGATGAAATAAATTTTGCGAATAGATATATCTTTCACGAATTATGCTATGAAATAGGTATAGTGCGATTGTTGCATTTAAACATACTCATTTTATTCAAGTGGCCTAAAATTTATCTAAGAAATGTATGAACCTTTATGAACCTGAGTTCTAGATTTATACTAAGGCACTCATATAGGAGAAGGAGCTAGAACCAAATTTAATTGTCATTTTCAAATCATTGTGATATCTCCTTTCGATGTAAATTCCTTCGAATTTCCGATTGCCTCCTCAAACCTTGTGTATTCTTTGCAGCAAGCGGAATGCGTTATGGAAATACTCGCGATACGAATCGCTAACGAGTTCTGCAGAAGAGGAGTTGTTTTTAAACCGATTGTCTTATCCTATAAGCCTCTTAACTTCAGATGAGCGCCACAACTTCTTTATTACAATTTATGCAATTCCATCGACTGCTTTTTTTGCTGTATTTTGAAGTACATTATTATAAGCAAGTGGATCTACGAATATATTGCCACTATAAACACAGTGATTCGCGCGGTTGATGTATTGAATGTTATATTATATCTCTTGCAAGATAACTATTTGGTCAATATACATTGAATTATATGAAAAATTTTAGTGAAACAAAAATTGTAAGATACGCTAATATTTTACAAACAGTGTCTACATTTATTTTGGAATGCAAAGATAAAATCTATAGACTGGCATTTAAATAAAAGGTCATACTGTTTGACTAGTCTTCCTGGGAGCTAGAACCTCCCTTTTTAAACCATATCCTGAGGTAGAATTATCGAAGTACTTAGCTAAGGGTAGTATACTAAAACACGGAAAGGAAAAGCATACAATTACTTATGACAATGAATTAGAAGATTATTACAATACATTCCAGGAAAATACTCGTGCTTACCCCAAAAAAGGCAATTGGAAATACTTCAGATGTCGCGCAAAATCATGGCACATGAGCGACTCAAATACTTCGGTATGAAATCGGAAAAGCAGATCTCTGACTACTGTAAATAGCGAGGAGAGGTGAACGAAATATAACTTTATACATTATAATACAGTGTCCAAGATACTGCGACCTGAATAGGCGACACAATACTGGATAATTAATGCCAGCTTGGTCACAGTAACTACTGTAAGACGATATTTGCTCAGGATTTTCGAGAAATGCTGGAGCAAAAAAATGTATTGACCTTGAAGGCATCAGGATTCTATGAATAATAAATACTAGTTTAATTGAAATATTAGTTGATGCATCTGAGCGTTATTTTATTATATGTGTCTAATTATTATTGAACATTGGTATCTCTATAACCACGGGCATTGGTCATATACTGCGTTTATTCAAAACTATAAATTTTAATTTGTTGCAATTATGGTTCTGTATGTACGCATTATTTCTATTCCTTGGTGGATAACTCCGTCAATTCAGAAGAAATTTTCAAGAACCAGACAACACAAAAAATAAAATGTGTATAAATTTATATTACATATATTTATAAATATAAATTAATATATTGCGAATATATTAATACCAATAATAAACACATTGGCATAGTTGACTTCATTTAAACCGAATACGCTTGCACGATAAACTATGAATATATCAATGAATTTATTAATAAATATATGTTATATAAATTTCTATACATTTTATTTTTTGAGTATTTTTGATGATTATGAATTCTAAATTCGAAGTAAAAAATAAATTTTTGCACGAAGAATTGTGCAAGAGCCGATCTAGATCTAGCCATCTGTGTATTGGCAACAGAGATAGCTCTTCCTGATATATGTTTATAAGTTGTAAGAGACTCAGGCCTTATGTTTATATATTTCAACCCTGGTTTGAAAGTTAGCCGCTTAGTCTAGAAGACATTCGCGGGTGATATGGCCGCGAGAAAACAAAGCGACGAGCAAATTCGCCTATCTCGGATTTGTTTAATTATTATTATTATAAACTGGGGGGACCAAGATCCCGATACTTAGATTATGCACCCATTGTACCTTCCTTTGCGTATGATCGCCTATTCTGACAGTCCCGCATCTCTCCAGAAGGAGAGATTGGAACTGGAGTTGACGAGCCATATCTGATCTAGGCTAATGATGAAACTCCCCAGGTGTTGATTTCTGGCGTACAGGACCTCGGGCACTGTGCGATGATATGAGCGGGGATTTCTACTCCTCGGTCGCACCACCTGTACTCTCCCAAGTCCTCTTTTCCCGTCTTTGTACCGAAGTATCTGAGACGTCCGTGTTCTGAGATCATCTGGGCAAGACATCTGAGGTTTTTCCTATTGCCTTCTCCCAGATACAATGCCCATTCCTTGTTTGGCGACGGGCCAATCACTGTCCTTGAGTGCCAGAAGTCACGACCTTCCTGACACTACCTGATATGCTCGTCCCTAACCCATTCGCGTATCCAGCCCATGGCTAGGCACTTTGGTGTCCTGACCACGGGTTCTGGCCCCGGAAAGGAGGACCCTACTCCCAAGACGGCTAGTCGATCAGCAACCTCCTTACCTCTAATTCCAGTATGACCTGGCACCCATATTAATCTGACTTTGCTATCCAAGGTCAGCTGATTAAGTACAATAGGGGTAAGTTTAGAATCATTTATTCTATTTTTATAGATAAAAATACAGTAAATATAATATTTGAGGTCAATTATAACATACCCATCACTTAGAAGGTTGCCTAAGACCATAAAAAATCAGGAAATAAAAAAAACTTGCCGTGTTGTCGAAGCCACTCTACACTGCGTGGTACATCCTCCATATTAAATAAATTTGTAACTTAAAAATAATTAGTTGAATTAAAGTGCGAAATATAATAACAAATATTGTTATGATTATCGATGATAGATTCATGCGAGATATTATGAAATTAACTAAGGCGCCACACGCGGCCCAGGGGCCGCAATAGTTATATTATGCTTTGCAATGCGACGCGATCGTTTTACGCTTGGCGTTTTGCATTTAAGGTACGACCGTCGACGCTCGCCTGGTAACATAAAGCTCGCGCTGCGCGCTCGCCTATCCTAACAACAAATACACAAATGAAATACATATTAATAATTAAAAAAATTTATATTTCAGGTATTTCGACTCTGTCAAATTTTCTTGCTATTTCTGTAAAGAAAAACATTATTGTTTAATACAATTGTTCCATTCAGTAGTAATAATTGTAATTAAAATTTCTTTTTGTCACATCAAAGATTAACACAAACAATAACAACAAAAACTACAATTTATTTTATATTTTTTGTTCAAGGGGACAAGACACCTTTAAAATGCAAATTACTATATTCAAAATTTGTAATTTTTACAACAATGTAACTATAAATTATACTTATTCTAATAATAGAAAATAATGTTACCTTCAATTTGAAAGGCATATCTCTTCTATAAGTCCCTACGATAGCTAGTCACAACAAAAAATATAAAATTCAATGTAGAGTTATGAAGAGAAATATGAACGTAGAGATTTTTAATTTAATGATCAGAACAGATTTCACACTATAAAATGTGTAAACTTTTTGGAATAATTGGTTAAAAAGTAGTGTTTTATTTTTAATAATTTTTCTATGCATTCAATTCCAAATCCCTATATTTATATTGAATGGACTGAATTATAGAGTATAATTGGCACTTTTGAACTCAATCCATCTATCGATTGACTTTGAATCCTACGGTGAGTGCATTTTCTACTCTGTATTGTAACTAACTATGGAAGGGACTTATAGAAAGCTAGACCTTTCAAATGGAAAGTCAAATTATCTACTCTAATTAAATTTTGAATTTAGTAAATCATATTTAAAGGTGTCTTACCCCCTTAAAGCATATGGGATTCCGATCATATTTTAATGTTATTCAAGTTCAAAAAGCAGTCAGCCATGAGAAGACAGGGGTTGAAAGACTTACTTCGCGAACAAAGTCTTCAAGGAAAGGGCGAGAGAGATAAGTTTGTACGATGATTAGAATTAACACTGAAATAATTATCAATAGAGCTAATTCACTTACTCACGCACATTGATCAATTAAAATCGATTCATACGATTAACTATTAATGCGATAATTAACCTCATTAACGAATGAGTTTTCAAATCTATTTGAACATTTCCTATTGCACAGTATCATTTTTGTAATCCAATTGCAAAATCATATTGTGACACCATTAGTCTCGCAAATAATGAAAACACCACTACAAAGATATTCTTGAGCACTTGTAACGTCGCCGTTATTTTGACAAAGATTTAAAATGTTCCTTAAACATGAAAACTCGCTTGTGTATCGCGCTAAAAACTGATTAAGAAATGATTCACATCTATATACACATACTTAGAAAAATATAGTCAGATAGTGCCAAAAATCACTGGAAGAAGCATTCAAACCAATTCTATCAAATCAAAACCAAACAGCAAAGTACAAATACAAAAATTCCACATCTAAAAACAATCACTAGCCGATACAAAAGAAGATCTTTGAATGAATAGACTAACAAGCCGACTCACCATATACAAATTTGCCGCGCCAGATAATCTTTAAACTCTTACGAATATTTACAAATGATTTCGTCTGAAGCCATATTCTAATAACTTTAGTATAAATAAATAAAGTTAATTTAACAATTAAGAATAAAATCTATTATCTCCTTGAAATATAAAAACATATACGCGCACACATTTATACATAAAATACACATACTTGTATATACATAGTTTTAAAATATGTAAACTAATGATTAATTATTATTATAAACAATAGTAAACTAAATAGTACCTATTTACAAATAGTCCCGTAAATGAATTCAAGAAACTTATTTCTTTCTAGTCTTATATAATTATAGGTGGTAAAGAATGAAAAATGTTTCAATTCAAATTTTATTATATTTTAATTTATTAAATATAACTAACAACTGCAATAAATTATTAAATAAGTTACATATTGTACGAAATAAATATGAAATAAATAAATATAATTTAATAAAATTTCTATGGCAGTTACGACATAATTTTTGTTAATCACTGATAGTATTATATTTTTACAGTAATCTTTAGCCAAGTGCCTGTGTTTTAAATAGAAATCAGTTACTTTATTAATATTTAGCCTTAGCATCTCAGCAAGTATACGAACACTACTTTGGTTTCAACATATTAAAGTAGCTAATCTACTCTCCATAAAAAATTCGTATTACAAACGATAAATTCGAGATGATCGATGTTGGCAAAAGGGAAAATATGAATAAATCTTGGAATGTATTGGAAGAAAACATGCATGGAAATGAAAAAATGTGAAAAAGAGAAAATCATCTCTCATCTTTTTATGTTTCAGTCGACTGTAACATAAACTTGGTTTAAAAGTGATGAATTTAAAAAAAAAATAATTTCCAAAAATTTCAATTTTTTTATGGATCTATAGAAAATGAGTAACTTTGCGAATATTTCAATGACAAAATGAAGTACTGGGTATGTGCTACTCCATAGGAAAGTATCCGTAAGCCTTTTTTCAATAAATTTGTACTAAAGGCTAACAGAGTTTTAAGTACTTGATTTGGTCTGAGCAGATCCTGTCTGATAAGGGCAAAGTAATGCTACAGAAAAAGTTCAATGCAATAATTAGTTTAATTGAAGAGCTGATCAGTGCTCGGGAGTGTAAGCGTTGTAAGCGAGTTCTTGAGGAGCTTCGTCTGAAGATCTTCCCCAAATGCCATGATCGTCATCGTGATCATAGTGGTGCTGGTGTTGAGCGTGTTCGTAGTAGATGACTTTCGATGGCCTGTGGCTTTTCTTCAAGTCAATCCAAAAACGAGCGGCGTTGATGAGCAGACTGAAAATTGCAATCGCGAAAAACTTGACCTGGAAATGCGTCGAAAGAAGCTGCAGGAGAAGACTCAGTTTCGACTTAAGAAGCATGCCGATCAAAAGAAGCTTTTGGAGATGCTTCTTCTTCTTCTTGCCAAACTTCTTTTTACGCGATTCTTCTGAAAACAAAAAAATAGTATTAGTATATTGGAAGCGGACAATTCGATGCCGGTGACATGGGATGCTAACATAAGTATTGTGATTCTTACAGTTCATTCCAAGTTACTACGAAATTCGCTGAATTTATTAATCAAGTTCAAATGCAGTTAAAATTATAGACATGGGGCTGAACGCTGTTTGCAAGGCATTCGTTAGATAGTAATTATATCTCAGGCTCGGTACATAAAAACCGTGAACATTATTCACTCGGAATGATGCTAAGAGATGGTCTCTAGATAACACGTCATTTACTTATTGTGAAAGGTAGAAGTACGTTCGAAAGGTCAAATACGCACCGACGTGCATTGTCTTGTGAGAAAAACAATTAGTGCGCGCCGAGCACGACCTACTCGGACAATGCACTCTCTTATGTGTACACTAATCTTCGTACAGTTGATTGAGTATATTTTTTTATAACAACGTTTAAATTGCCTTATAATAATCTTAAATCCGGGACATGCAACTTGCCTTGCAAGAGATTTTATTCGAAAACCAAATTTGTTCATTTTCAAGTTTCGGAATGACTTCATGTCATTTCCATATATTCTGCTACGAAGAAAACAAATTGTTTATTCCAGAATTGTTAGATTTCTCATTTTTCTCAATACTTCTGTGCCAAAGTTTTATTTGTAGGACACAGTGCGCTTTCATTTTTAAATACAACTAAGTTATAATCAAACACATTTTTCACTTTCAGCTACTTTAAAAGCCGTAACTAAATACGGTACACTTAGTAATCTTTGGATAAATAGGAAGGTTGAAATAAAAAATAATTTATACGCAATAAAAAACGTATAAGTGAGCCTCTTAGAGAGCTCCGCAACTTTCACTGGTTAATTTCCATCTAGAGGCCCAATGCGAGTACCGCTCTTTCAGATTACAACTCAAAAAACGCGTCTCCAAAATAATCGTTTTCGTCTTTCGTTATAAAGATGTCCCTTACTTGCGTGCACGATTGGAGTGAAAGTCAAATCTCAGTTTATCCTCGTAATCCACATATTCAACAAACATAGCCGGTTGAATCTTCATTTCTCTCTCGTATACGCGCGTACTGTGTGAATCCGTTATCGAAGCTCATTCATGAAGGCCCGTTCAACATTGTGCAGAGAACGAAGGCGAAAAACGTGGTAAGGTCTTTTCCTTTTCATTTTCGATCTATGCGAGACTTATCAATAAGTAAGAGGGATTCAAGCAAATCGATAGCAATGAGACTTTGTGTATAATAATATTAAGTGGAACGGTCCTTGTCGTGCGATTTCAAATGAACTTGCGACTGTGTCAGAAAATCTCTTAGATCGCGAGATTCGCTTCTCGAAAAACTCAAATAGAAAGTATATATATTTTTATCGTTGTCCCAAGCGTGCAATTTCGCTCCCGTCGTATAGCAATCATCAGAGTTCATCGCGCAAGAGTGAGAGAGAGAGAGAGAGAGAGAGAGAGAGAGAGAGAGAGAGAAAAGTTAAGCATTGAAAAGTTGGTGAGTCATAGAGGGTAGACTACTTGCTTTATACGCGCTGTAAACATCGTAAGAATGAGCTCAGGTGCGTATACGGAAGCGAAAGATATGACTCCGAACGAACGACTTTTCAGCGAAGGGGCGATGCGATGCGCCTCGAGCGACGCTCGAGCGGTGAAACGAGCGAAAAGAGAAGACGGTAAATTATTTCTTCCGTGCCAAGCAGATGCTTCTCTTCTTTTTATAATAATCTTCCAGTTCTTTCGTACACGCTTTATAATACGTCGCGAGCTGACCTTGAAATCCATTTTTCCACTTCGAAAGCTCCAGTAATTTTATTCTCAGGCACCGTCTCGTTATGCGTCAAGATCCACGCGATATAGACTATATGCATATGCGTAAACTATGGCTATTTTCTTCGCGCAAACAAAGCTTATAACTATAAGCAGAATAATGGAACATCGATTAGAAGGATAAATTCTTGTACTACTGCTTTTTAATGTCAAATTTGTGCTATTCGACGTAATCCATATAGTCTCTATTGGAATCGAACGGTAGTTTCCTTTTGTAGAAATTACACACTATCAGCTTAATTAATAGCTTTATCTGATGCTGTGATTATGACACTATATGGATATAAGGATAGCATTTAATGCATGCAATTGACCGGGCGACCCCTAAATTATGACTTAAATTTATACTAATATCCCAACGTCCCATCTACTAATACTCACTACTCAGAATAACGAAAGGAATGAACATTGGAAAAACATACGAATCTAGCTTAAGGTATATTAGACTATTCCTTTTAAGAAAATAATTAGATTCTCGTAATCACTGTACAAGTGAACACTGTGATTCTAAAGGCTGAAACCCGCACACCCTTGACCTTTTTCCATTCTGAGACGAATCTTTGCGTTTGTACTTTCGCGCGCAGTCGTTAAGTGCTCTAAGACGCACTTGAGTCTAAGAAAGGCTGTTGTTTTAATCGTCGACTGCACAGGGAGTATAAGCTAGCAGTAGACACTGCAGAGGAGAAAATATTCAATTAACGTGTAAATTGTACTTTTTCACGTTAATAAGTGATAACAGGTGTACGAGAGCGCGTTTGGGGGTGAACGGTGAGACTATAGCGAATGGCGAAAGTGTCTTTATAAGTGTCTTTAAGGAATATATATGCGTGTATGTGTATGTCTAGTGAACTAGAAAATTTTAAATTTTAAATACAACTTTCTGTGTATAAAATGGAAAGTGTAACAGAAAGCTAAAAATTCTTTAAATGGGAAGGGGATTTTCCTTAGAAATTCTAATAGCTTTTTGCGCGCGCGCGCGCGCGCATCGAAATTTACACCTGATGGCGCAGAAGAATCGAAATTCAATTTGCACGTCATCCTTTAAACGATAATTCGCCGATATTTCAGCCGAAAATTACGATCCTATGAGCATAAATCTTGAATTTAATGCGAAGACGATAATCGGAAATCATATGCAGCACACTTATGTGTAAAATAACGGTACATGTAATACGCACGCGAGAGCGATAATTAACGTAACAATTCATGTGTCAGAAATTGATGTTGTTTTTTGGTCGGTCAAATGCGCAGCAAAGTGCGCCCGCGCTCACGTACAAATCGTCCTCATCAATTCGGAAACGTCGTTCGCGCGAAATTGACCGTTAGCTATACGATTTATCGCGACGTTGTTCGATTAAATGTATACGACCAGTGACATAAAAACACAATTCGCATATCGACGACGACGAGGACATCTACGACGATGAGACAGAGGCGCATGACGTTTGTTCAAATAGTCGCGCCAAACTCAACTTGTTGCACGAGTTTTTATTCCGTTAGCGAACTGCCGCTGCTCTTTACGCATGTGTGTACATGTATACATTTTTGTAATATGTCGTGAGCGAATAACGTATCGGACTTCGCGTCGTTGCACTTGAAAAATCAGACTACTGCTTCAATCCTGTTTTCTATGATTATGTAAAGTATGCATGTGTGACCTGTCATTTAATTTTTTTACCTTACTTCCATATTTATTCTAGTCGCGATTCGCGGGAATTGCCCCAGTAAGTTAACAAATATGCGTGAACAAGTTTTGTTTTGATTTTTATAGATAAATTAATTTAGGACTAACTGAATTTACCTTAATTAGTACGCGCAGCGGTTGTGCGTTATGCGTTATTGCAATAATTATACAGTTCGTAATTATGTTATTCGCATAGAATGAAGACGCGACGGCATTGGTAATGAAAATCACTTTAATTTTATCCGAAATTATGGCATAATTGCAGCAGAAATAACAGGTCTGCTACAACGAAAGTAAAGACTGTGGCAGAGAATATTGTTTGACTGAAGAAACGCGAGTATAATGAAATGAGTCGTTGTGCAATGACGAGTGACGTCCACGAGATGTGCACGAGATGTGCTTCGCCCGATTATTTGAAAAACTCTTATCCCGTATTCATCTTGAAGTACAAGATAGGCAGGTATAGGACTCTGGAGTGTAACTAGAGTCCCAAAAGAATCGCTGTTTCTGCGTAAGAATAACAGTTGTTCCATTTACACATGAGTATGACTAATTAAGGAGAAACTTATCCGGGATTCCGATGCCGCACGTGAGAGCGCAGTATACGTCGCGCTGATTACCTCGTTACCGCAGGAGCAGACGACGAAAGGTGACTTTATTCTTTGATAATCACTAGCTTATTTCGTCTGTACGTCGTCCTTTTACCTCGTAACAACGCAATTACGCGACACTTGGTTCCGAGCTGCAGTCCAGATAATTCATAGGGTAGCAGTAGTAGTTTAAAAGTCCCATCGAAGTAGGTTAATGTCTTATCGTTTCCGATTTGTGGAAATTTCGATTTTAACAAGCGGCTCTAAAATGATATTTTATAACTGGCGGGCACTTAGGGTGCAGTTAAATTGAAGGTTGCCTAAGGATGTACTCGAGGATACAGCGAGGTTCAGGAAGGCCGTCTGATTTTATGATTGCGAGGCCTCTGCTCGCAGTGCATTGGCGCGCTTTTTAAAAGGCAAAAATATTCATTCATAACGTAGACGTACCAACTGCTGCACCATCGTCCTCGGTAACCTCCTCGGCTTCTTCTGGTCCGAAAATTGCCTGGATTCCATCGGCCAAGAGGCTCCCGCCCTCTTCGATGACCTTACTCATGGGTACTTCACTGGCACGACCGGTGACTTGCAGTTCGATCCTGTCGATTTCTGCGGCCATCCTCTGTCTCGCGCAGCTCGCGCTGTTGGCTTCGAAGACGCAGCTCAAGATACTCGTCTCCTCGTCTTTGCGTTCATCAGCGAAGCTTCCCTGCAGCAGAAGCAGCCCGAGGAGCGTGCACGCGATAATCCGGTACATTGTGCTTTCCGTCTACTATATGTGTATCTTTAGCGGTGCAATAAGATGCCTTTGGACCAGTACCAGTTGGGTCGTTCGGACTCGGCTGTCTACTGCGAAGAGTCACGCACGCACCGCGAAACCGCGAGAAACCAACGCACGACGAGCTCTGGCCCCTTTTTTTTATATACGACTCTGGTCTTCCTCTCTCTCTCTCTCTCTCTCTCTCTCTCTCTCTCTCCTCGAAGTAAGGTACGCGCACGCGCAATGTCAAGGAACCAGTCGTTGAGGTGGTTGTAGTGAGCACGCGTGGTCGAAATGCCGGAGATATATGCGGGCCCCCAGCGTCGAGCTTCCGGCCAATCGGCTGCCGGGCTTTTTTCCCCCACCATTATCGCGGGGATGCGTAGCGGTGCGCGGTCCCACTTTTCTTTCTTTTTTCTATCGTTTTTCTTTCCTTTTTTTGTCCTTTTTTGTCCTTTTTTCATTCCTTTTTTTCTTTCCTTCTCTCTCTCTCTCTCTCTCTCTCTCTCTCTCTCTCTCTCTCCTTATTTCATTCCTAATTTTTTTCCATTTTTCCATTTTTCCGTTTTTCCATTTTTTCATTCATCTTTTTTACCTCACTTTCAGTGGCGGCGTCGAAGGAGAGAGAAGCGACGCCTGCCCTTAGAGAGTCAGTATACGCGGCGGGGGAATTTATTGACAAGCTTATTACTATGGCAAATTGATGCTGTCTGCTGAGGAGTGCCTAGCTTGTTAAGCGCTCGTGTGAAAGTTGAGAGCTCTTCGCTTGCTCTCGTTGTAAATTTCGCGCGGCAAGCTATAGCTGCAGGTGCATAGTGTCGATGATACCGATATGCGTCTGTGCTTTGTCTTGCGCCTTCCTTGCTTTGACCTTAATACATATTGCCAGATCCAGATCTGTGGTATCGTTTTGTGGGCACTGCTCAAGTACTCTTCATAGGGTTGTCGATGTCGTACTTCCTCGCGCGCTCTCAAATCATTTTCCGTTCTAGCTTTCTTATTCTTTTCCGCGCTTTATGATTGCGCTTTCTTTACGATTTTCTTTACGTCATTACAACATTGCAGATATCGCTAAGATTTTAATAAATATTTTCGTATGACATTCTAGTGGCATAACGCGCAGCATACTTAGGATACATCAATACATACGTAAATAAAAGTTTATAACTGCACACTTGCCATACAAAAGATCATAACTCACTGAACACATAAACTTGTCTTAGACTTTCTGACAATCAAAAATACATTCCAATCATAAAATATACCTCGAAACGTAAATTTATATGTAAATATCGATGCATTTAAAAATTGTTTTCGCACAAATTACCTTTTTTATCGTATATTTTAATAATTTTAACCGCTTTATTTAACGCGCACACCAGAATAAAGAGCGCAGAATAAAAAGACTAGGTTATTCAATTGTTGAATGTAAGTAGACTTAAAACATTTCAAAATAAGATTATCTATAACAGATCATTATTATCCAAATCGAGCACAATAAATCATTATCATAATTTATTATTTACTCATTCGATTATCGAATCGAATACATATAAATATTCAATGTTCCAATATGTCTATGTATACAGACAGTGTTAGAATGAACTTTTAATCAATGATAATAAGATGAAAGTTGACAATAATATTGGCCACGTCATTAAATGCAAATAGAAGAATATATAAATAGATATCCCAGGTGTATCTACCCTAATGTATTGGATACTTTCTCTTGGAGACACTGTTATTCTAAGAAACGTCCATGGTGAATTGAATCGTCACTACTTCAGTTCACGATTAGCATTTGCATGAGAAAGACGTTGCATTGTTGAAAGCCTTATCCTAAATATATCCTACTTTGATCGAGACATCCAACCAATTTCTCAAGTTGCAATTATATTGCATTTTTATAACATCTATGCATCGCGTGGTGTACAAATATTGACTTTAAGTTTAGAAATGTTGGCTTATGCTTAAAATACTTTAATCTAAGTAAAATCATGTTTCATTATAAAACTTGTTCTTAGCGGTAAGGAAATATCTAAGAAAATGCAGAGCTTTTACTATTTTCGAGTGTGTAAAAGATATACCATTTAACAAATTAAACTTATCCAACCAATATTACATTGGTGAGTCTTTTTGGGAAGATAATAAAAGTATAAGTACTTTTAAGAGAGATTTCTCTTGTTACCTGGATTCTTTCTGACATCTGGCCG
Source organism: Apocrypta bakeri (assembly GCA_018906985.1). NCBI lineage: Eukaryota > Metazoa > Arthropoda > Insecta > Hymenoptera > Pteromalidae > Apocrypta > Apocrypta bakeri. Next base: position 1,392,255 of record JACCIA010000019.1, on the reverse strand, counting down.
CAAAACGATTGTATGTGTACTCGATGTCAAGCATCATCTTTGATCACCACCTTCAGCTAAAAACTAACAAGATGAAAACAGTCCGCTTGTATTTTTAGTGTCACCGATGCTGGAATCACGACTTTCTAATGTGTTACATATATTAAGAAAACATTCTTATTGTTAAAGTAAATTTAGTTAAACCGATAAATCATCAATATAAATATTCCTCACGCTCCGTACATAATCTTATTATCTATTTATTATCCTTATTATTTTCGAAATTAAATCTGTCGTCTCTTTTGAATCTCGATAACCTCGTGTACTACTTGTTGAAAACTGGATTTTTTTAGGACAAATCGTCGAATTTCAGATTTGAATGGAATTTCGATTTTATTCAACTCTTGTTGGCAAATCTCTAACGTCATCATCAAGAATACTGTTAGCTCTACAGTGTTAAGTTTTTACTTGAAAGTTTAACTGTTGTACACGCCACACAGTTCGAGGTATTTTTGATTTTGTCCCACTATTTATCCCACAAAACTGACGAAAGGAATGTTTCAATGAGAAAGATAATTCGACGGGATAATAGAGAGAACATTGTCTTTTATTGTTATCATTTTCGAAAAAGCATATAAATATGTAGGGATTAGTAATATTCAATTATTTCTTGTGTTACTGGTACTTAAATTAATTGTATATAAAATAATCGACGTATTTGTACGATAAAGGATACCGACGAGAAGATCTACAATTTAATCAATGTGAAATGGTGCAATACAATAAGAAATAGCAGGTGAAGTCAAAAATAGTAGCTGACTTCGGTTATATTGAACGATTCAATCAGGTGCTTAATGAAAATACAACTATTTGTTGAACCAATTGAAATAGTGCCCTCTATAGGGTACCTTTTCAGTCGTTGTTCTGTTTTCATCGTTATTCGTGTTTTCGTCAACGATAATTTCTTCTTCTCGTGGAATCAACGTTATATTCGGCTGGTGACCAAATTCATTCGATGTATATTTGACATGCGTGTCTATGCCCTCCTTAAATTTCGAATTGTACTGGCCGTCCTTTCTACCATCGCGAAATCCGTCCTCCCAATGACCGTGAGAAGTGATTGTATAGTTAAATCGATAGAATAAATCATTCGCCATTTTCTCTAGTACCACGTTGTTTGTCAATTCTTCCCTTTCATTTTCAGGACCGTTGTCGGTCTCGAAGATCTTTTTTGCGGCATCTACCATGTCACGAATGATCTGGTCTGTTGTCCCATTGATCGACGGGTTCAGATCCTTTCCTGAACGATTTGAGAGACCAGATTTGCGGGGAAAATTAACCATGGTATTGTCTGCTATGAAAAAATGTAAATTCTTAGGACATTATTTTGCGTAGTTTTCAATCTAGATCAACGTAAAGGTAGTTGTCATAATTATGCCGAGACAATACGTGGAATTATAAAAGCTTTCACAATACGATTAGATGAATGAAATTTTCTCACGAAATTACGGGTATGCATTTCAATGAAATATGTATGTAAATAAGCTCAACGGTGTTCTACCATCTATAATACATATATTTTTTTATAGACTCAACAAATGTCATGAATATTATTACCGAGATTTTTTAAAAAGAATTATCATTCGCACTCAGAAATATAATACATAACAAATGTAATCTTCTTACCTGTTTGAATTGTATCTATTTGTTTATTCAACACTTTCGTCATTTCCTTCTTAGCAAGCTCCAATTTTTTCTCCTTGCGAACTTCGATGGTCTTTGGTATAACAGTTGAAGTCTCGACTTTCACAAAAGAGGATGTTTCTTGTCTTTCTAATTCAGGAATTTCACATGACGCACAAGATTTTGCAAGTGCTTCGGCAAGCATCTTCGCTTGTTCTGGTTTTCCTTTAAAAATTTCCTCCGCATCTTTCACTTGTCAAGAAAAATAAGGTACATTTATATTTTAAGTTAGAAAAACCTGTAGTTTATTAGCCGTTTTAGAATACAAGAACTTACAACTAGTTATTTTCCGATGCCTCATTTTTGTTATGATAAAATCACCGGTTTTGTCTGTTTCATATGCAGTTTCATGGTAAATACCGTCGGCGGTAATGAACCCATATTCGCCGGTGATTAATCCATCGTCATCTAATAATAATGATTGTCAAATATAAAATTCTAATAATTTTTTTAATAACAATAACATCATTGGCCCAAATATATAGCGAGACACAATTTAATAACTGAAAAATTGAATTTGCACATAAATATAAAAGAAAATAGTATTTGTACCTTTTTTTTCCGATCTGTGCTGAAAATCGACAATATTGAAGGTGAACTCGTAAGGTCTGATTTCATTTTCCGTAAGATTTTGCGCATTCGTAAAAAGGCAAAAAGTTACGGTAAAGCACCAGAAGTAAACTAATCTGAGAAAAATCATCTGAAAATGACAAAAGATTGAAAGAAATAATGCTTATTTAGCGGAAAGACTGAGCGCCGATGAAAACTCACTGTAAGATGTGAAGATGTCGCGAGGGAAATTCGCAATGTCGGAGAGCGCGCGCTCAGACCGTCAGCTATCCCGTACGAAGTTCCACCGTGATGTAACTTACGAAAGGCAGCCGTCTTATTCAATAATGCTTGATATAAGGAGAAACCTCCCTCCGCTGGCCAATACTTTCACACATATTCTCTATAGTTAATCCGTAATTGGTTTATGAGGACCACTGATCGATCTTACCATGGGACATGCGTTCGCAATGTTTTCATACTTTACTAAAGCGTTTTTTCAATAACTCTATTATGTGTATTTGAATTAAAAAATTGCTAGAAAAGTTCGCAGCTGTAGATTTGTTTTTCATTAACAATTTCATTAATAGTACTTTCAACTTCAGAAGTAGATCAAGTGCATTGTGCATGTTATAATCGACACATTGTTTCTCATTTAAAATATTCCGCAGAGCCAATTTACATAGAACAATGAAATGATAATTAAATTAAATGGTTTTTAATTAGATATACGTTTCAGCTATTATTAATTAGAAAACTATTGTCATAATCAACATAAATGATTGTGCGTCTCGTTAAATGTTTCCTTTGTGTTATATGAACAAAGGCAATATAATTTTGATAACTTTTCACACTGCATTTTTATTAAATACATGGAGTCTAAAAGATAAGGATATCTATAAAATTGACCTATGCTGCGTACTAAATCCAAACAAAATCATCATTGCGTCATAGTATTTTTAACAATTGTATTAGACATAAATACGTAAGTGAAAGTACTATAAATTATGAAAAGGAAGAAGCGCCATTACTTGATGTAAACGCATTATTGTGTGGATAAAATAGCAAGAAAGGAATGTACAGTTTTCCATTTGAATTATAATATATCGCATTTAAACGTATTTTCTCTGTACTTCCCTTCTATCCCTCATGTACCGCGTACAAGTGGCTTTCCACAAATGGACGTTAAATACTGCTTAAATGTAAATAAATGTAAATAAATGTAAATAATGTTTTAGCATTTCCTTACGCGAAACATTTGTTATGCAATAATAATAATTCTATGAGAGAAGTATTTGGCATCGATCAAAACTATGGCATGTATCATCACATAATAACAAAAAATGTTCGAACTATAAGTAGTAAGCTTACTACTTATAGTTCAGGCATTATTTCTTATTCGAAATGCAAAACCAGTACCATACAATTTGTATTGTAATATATTTCAATAATATTGACTTATAATTTATTAGTGATTTTCAATATTCAATGTATTTAATACCCTGACCTTGTTCTAACTGTAAAAATACTAAACTTAAGACTACTAAAACTCAAGATTACTAAAACGACCATTTAGATTTTTAGCGATCATTGATATAATCTTTTATTTGTTAAACTTATAAATGAAAAAATGTTGAAAAAAACATTATGTATGAAATTAGTATTACAAGTGTACGTATGAAATTGAATAGGAGTTTACAGTGTATATAATATAACTATATATAAAAGTATAACTACGTATAAAAGTGGAGTAGGTCAATATTAGACAATGAAATTTGATATTCATGAAAAGATCTGTTAAAAGTAGCACATATAATTATATTTTTCATAATAAACTCCATCATGTCCAGTACAATATTTTGATATACAATTATTTTTTGCCATTTAACCTTTAAGGTATGAGTATAACACCGCGATTTGTAGATGATATAGGGTATCATCGATGTAGATACATTGTATTGTTTGGATAGACACGCGTGAGCGATGCACAGAAAAAGTTTTAATGCAGCGCAGTTAGTATGACAAGAAGGAAACCTAGCCGATGATTACTCGTTTACTCGTTTTACTCTCCTTTTTATTATTAGTGTCTGCTTTATATTTACGTATTGCGACATTTCGACAGGATACGAAGAAAACTTCATAAATCAATAATGCATTGCTGTTTCTGCTACTGCAGTCTATTATAGAGGCGTTGGGAGAATTCTTTACAAAAGGAAACGCATGCGAATAAATGTCATTCACAATACGATCTAATACATATATAACTTATAATTTTGATAAAACAACGCTTCCTACGCTTTGCAATCCTTCGAGATCAATATCTCGGCATGAATCCAATAATAACTTCGATTACCTATATCGTAAAAATAAATTTTCGCAGCGCATCGCGTCTATATGAAGCATTGCAGCGGGGTTTCTCGAATACTCGCTAGCGATGTCGCATTTATTCGTACGAAGTTTCTCGATCTATTATAAAGGCCAGCTACAGACGGGCACGTGCACGAAGTAATAGTCAATAGTCAAAGAGCAAATGAGACTGAGAAAAAAGGTGAGGCATGCGGCATAATAAATATAGAGTCACGTACGTGTATTGTATGTGCACTGTGCAGTGTAGATGTACGTGTATGCAGAGGCGGTAGAGGCGGTCATGGATCTCGTATGGGTACGAACACGTTGTGCGCGCCTTAATGTCAATATAAAGTCTAGCTTGGTCTTAGATTCGAGATACGCGCGAATACAGCGCGACTTGTCTTCTCTCTCGGCGCGCATACACGTTAAAGTGCGATCTTCGCGCAGATACAGCCAAGCGGTAGGTCTTGCTTCTTCGTGAAGGGGCTTCTTTTCCCCGCAGCTATCGCTATGAGCTACAACTGCCGCTATTCTCTTGCACGCTTAGTCTGCGCCGTGTACGCTGTTCGATGTCGCGCGAACTTCAGAAAGGGATCATAGGTAGAGTTTGTCGATTGCGTAACACGCGCGAGCGCGTATTTCTTCGCTTCGTATTGGTAAACTTGTTTTATACAATGCTCGATACCCGGACGATCGAGTGCTGTACCCACGATTGAACATTTCTTTCGATACATTATTTGATAGTACTGACGCACGCGTTGAGAGACGATACCTTACAAGCGGGGAACACTTTGGGAACAATTTTTGTAGCGCCTGTCTTTTATAACCGTGATTTTGCGGCACTCGAGAGTGCTATTTTTCATTCGAGCATTCGAGAAAACTGGTCTCGGTCGGCTCTTGGCCTTTGGAAATCGTAAACGTGAATGCTTTTTCATATACGTATCCTCGAGCATATCCTGAAAATAAATAATGCCCTATTAGAGAATTCATCTGCTTCAGCTTTCTAAGAGCGTTAACATTCTTTTGCTCTCCTCGCTCTAGCCGCGCAGCAGAGAAAAGGAGAATCGGACGGTTTCTGCTTGCTCCTTTCGATGTAAACGATCGTCGCAGCGGCGGGAGCTTTTATCTTTATTTTCGGAGTCGCTCGGCTCCGATGCTGGACACGTCGCTGCCGCGCGACAGGCGATTCTCGTCAAATATTATACTTTAGAAAGACTTTCAATTCGGATGACAGTAGGTTAAGCATTCGCGGTAATTAAATCATTGCCCACTGAACTTTTTCCAAAATAGACTTTAGACATCGTTTCGTTTCGTATGCTGCCGACGTATCGATTGCTTTCGTTCGGTTTACGAATACTAAATTTCATCGAGCACAATTAGCGCGGATAGGTGGGTTTCTGGTTCGCGCACGTTGCGCATACGTCACAAGAAAAAGCAGACGTAGCTTACGTGTTTTTCGCAAATTCTACTATTTCACTGTGAATTCTGGCGCACTTTTTCATGCTCTTCTCCCAACTGTGGTAATATCTTCTTCAGCTGTAATTGCCAAATTTAGCGTCTCCCCCAATCGGAATTTCAAATTTCTCGTTTCATTGTAAATCGATGGCGCAAAACCTTTCCATAATGTACACTCGATAAGCAGTGATCTAAGTCTGCGTATGCGGAAAAAATGCTTTAGCATAAAAAGCCGTAAAATTCATGTCGTAAAGTTTGAGCGTTCGCATAAAGGTTCGTTGGACTATCCGCGCACAGGCCTATCGTTATTTCCGATAAGCTAGCACGAAAATTCCTGTACGTAAATCAAACAAAATATACACGCACACTCGCGCTATGAGGCGAATAACAATAGCGTGCAGAATCCCCGTAGTGCATAAACGGCACATAACGTCACGTCCACACCGGCACACATAGTGGCGAAAATTGCGTGTCGCTATTATTATTGTTATAGACGTTCCTACATCTGTGAAGTCCATGAACCAACAATTCATGACTCGCAAATGTATTTTCAACAATCGTGTATATTTATATAGAATATACATCGTCGATGCGTTGCGAGCCGAAGCTGCTTTTCTGCTGTGCTCTTGCTCCGCAGATGTGGTAGCGGCATTAATTTCGATTTCAACGAGGCAGGTTTATTCAGCATGCTTTTCGGGCTTCCCTTTGGGTCCTATCGCATCTGGTATCTGGACCGAAATGCCGTTACGAGCCGCATCAAAGTAGGCCACATTTGCGCGCAGCTATATCGGGATGGCATCGTGGCGCGACGCTCAACCAATAAAACGTCTAATAACTCAACGACAGAACATTAAATTGGATGTATAAATCGATGCTTGGAATCGAAGAGGAGGGACACTTTTTTGATTATTTCATTATGAACTTCTAGACGAGGCAGTGATGCCGGTAGTAATCTCGTCATCAACATCCTACATATGCGTTCACGAAGCTGCTGATGACTAAAGCGGAAAATAGTTTAATAGTTTAATCATCAATACAGGCGTAGAAAGCTTTTTATTGCATTCGGCCAGTAAAGACTATTATTACTATTATTAGGTCGATTTACGACCGTAGCTTTTCGTATTGACAATCCATTTTTTCATCTTTTCTTATAGGCATCTTATCGAAATGATGTTCAATCACTGTATTCAATTTCGTAGAACAAAGTTATCGTCAAAATAAGTTTTAAATATTCATATAACAAGGAACATCAATCGTCATTTCCATAAATATTATGGCCCCTAGTAAGTGGTTCTAACGCTGGAAAAAGTACTAATATAATAGATATAATTTGACGATGAAGATTTATCGATAACTACTTTATCGGCAACTGGTACTTACATCCTGCTCTTATGGCAATGATCGTTAAAGTGAATCAAGTTAAAGTACTGCGAACATTTAAATTACAAATTTGTTCTATAATGAGTAATAACAGTCAGGTCTAAGAATGAAAAATAAGTTTTAACACGGTACATTTAATAATACTTGTAAAGCTAAATAGATCTTATATATAATAAGCATAGTTTCGTATGTGTAAATTAATAAATATAAAAAATATTAAAAAATTTACAAAATACTTCAGTTAGACTGTAGTAACATTATATTGTTTTTATGAAAATTCAGTCTTAATTTTGTAATATTAAAATAAAAAAATATATTCTAAGAGCATTTGGAATCAAAAGTAAGCTTCTGCGTGAACTTGATTTAGTAAGAACTCATCCAAGCAGGCCCTTTACCCAACCATCCTGGTTTATCATCTTCGGGATCTCGAAATGGATGATAATAGTGTTCATGAAACTGATTTAATGGAGGTGATTTAACGATGACGATTTTTTCACGAGGCCTCGGTGTAAAAAGGACCCTCAAAAATAATATAAATATAGCAACTTTGGCGATCAGAAGACTTTTTAACAATGAAGCTTTTACAGACGCTATAGCCATAGGTAGTTGCAATAACTGGAATGAAGAAATAAAATATTATTAGAACATTATAATTATATATGTCAATTTCGATACATTGAAATTCTTATTTATAATGTGTATTGAAATTCAAATGAGAAATATTGTTACCTGTATGCTTACTGGAATCATCATAAGAAACGATCCAATTCGCTGCATTATCGTTGGTTCCTTTTTTCTCTGCATTACTCGATCATTAATTGATTCACCTGCATCACAATTGAAGAAAGTCAGTAGTTATTAGTACAGTCTCAATTGTAAGCTGGATTATTTAAAAAACAAACGTCAATAGCGGATTTTCACGAAAGTATAACAAAATTAATCTTTTTTATAAAATATATGAAAGTCTAAAAAGTAGCTCAGTCAAAAGCTAGAAAATAAAACTGTAAAAGCTCGATAGATTCATATTTTTCATAAATTCTCTATAGCTATTCTTATTCGAAGATTGCTTTTATTACATTTTTGTGGCTGCTCTAGTCTCTACGGATTCAACAGATTGATCGCGTCTTTTTTGTAGCTGCTAACTGTATCAGTGGGTCAGGCTGTTGTAAGAAAAACACTCTGTTATGTCGCACCTCGATAGATAACAGTTTTTCTCACTTTTAGCATTATTTCAACACATTTAGCAATAAAGTTAAATCTATAATGTTACGAAACTAATGTTTTTTGGCCAATTACAGAAAACGAAGAGTATCCGTGAAACGCATTCGTGTGAATAATAGTAATTACAAGGTAAATTGTGCTTCTCATAAATAACATTGTGCTCGAATACGTGGATAAAAAATAAGACAACGGAACGGATAATGGGAAAATTGTATTACTGCTTACCAGATCGAGATAGTTTAAGAATCAACTGCCTGTTATTATGATTGACCTTGAGTCCAGTAATTTGCTCGATCGATTGAGCTTGCCTATTTAACGATCTCTTGAAATCCTGATCTATGAGGAATCTCGACCCATTTTTCTTACTTTCATCGATGTCACCGGCCGATGTTTCCAAACTAAGCTTCATCAGACAGACAATGACACAGCACATCGTTAATTTCGCGCCGCTCATAATGATCCAGACAACGTGTCAGTGAGATTCGGCATCCGCGCACGAAATTCAACAAGACAACGTATCATGCGCGCACTTCTTCGTGTCACTTCTAGTCTGCTTCTTTTCCGAACTGTGTTTATCGAGAAACTTCAGAGTCACCTCATCAACATAGCGTTGAAGTGTGAAAGAAGTAGCTCTAATAGACTCGAAATCGATCTTTAAACACTTTTGGGTACTGTTGATCAGCTTAAGTGTCGGCTGTCCACGCCTCCGGACTGTTTGCCCACTCGTCCGTTGTGTGTCGGTGAAATATCATCGAAAAGACTAAAAAGCTACTCGATTTTGCGCTGTCGAAGAGGCTGAACTAGGTCCGAGCGACAACAAGGACTGCGTACGGTTAAGGATACGCAAAGTCTCGGAAGCAGCAAGGTGAGATTCGTCTTGTTCCGGTAAAGTTGCGTAGCCCCTCTCTAAGCCTCTAACTGGGTCTCTCTTTCTCGCGAGCGCACTTATACTCCAGCTCGAGATCGCAATTTATTTCACATACCGATATGGGAGAGAAAGAGAACCTAGCGGCGGCGGCTGCGGCGGCGGCTGCGGCGGCGGCGGCTGCGGCGGCGTCCATCTCCTGGTTGTATAGATTCTTTGACGGACCGACTTCTAGGATGACTAGCCAAGCTTGAAAATCCGGTGTGGGCGCGCTCCGTATTGCTGCTTTAAGTATACGAATTACGTAGAGAGACCCACTGTATGTCCTTTATTATTTTGCTTCACCGATGTTTAGCGCATTCTGCATCAGTTATACATAACCACGACGTTAATGTTGCTCTTCGAGAGGTGCGATTGGAGATCTGGCGCGTATGGTAAATGAGAACGAGAGAGAAAGAGAGAAAGAGAGTGGATTTCGAGACATGAGGATCGCTCATTTAACTCTCCGAACTCGAATCGATTGCGCTTTCTGCGCGATAATTTGTGCGTAATAAGTACGAGTCCACGGAACTAAAACATGAATTGCGGAGCCGCGAATTGAGAACACACACGCTATGGTAGTCCGTGCGTTGGACGAAACTTGAATATAACATTAGCATTTCTCTTTTTTTTATAGTATAGCTCGCCGTGAAATGAGTTCAGTCACGCTCATGCGCATTTGTAGCAGTATTTTACAAAGTTTTGTGCTTTAAATAATGTACCGCAATAGTTTTGCTGACAATGTCGCATTGATATCATTTTACCGCTTTAATGTGACGAACACGAATATAAAATCTTCTTCAATTAGGATTTGTGGATCGTAAAAATATACTTGCTGATTTATGTACTGTAAGTACAATTATTCGTTTACATAGTATGTTTCTTTAGACATCATAAGCACTCATTCAGTCCAACACTTATGATCATTACAGTTAGGATAAAAAGCACTGAACGATAGTTATTTCAAACGATATATATATATATTATAAAACACAATAATATTTAATTACATTTAATTAATTCATAATAAAGTATAACCTAATTCAACTGGTTTATATTCTAAGCCTCAAGTGATTTAGAACGAACAATTTATAAACAATTTTTTTAACCATTTTTTTGCAAACTGATATAATATTATAACGTAATGATTTGTACACAGTGCAAACATTCAGTTTAATCAATTCCAGACTATTAATCGAGACTTGAACCTTTTAAAAGAGTGTAGATGTATATTTAAAAGATTGATATTCTTGTACAATAAATGTTTATGCTAATATACTCATTTAAATTACAATAAATAGGACGATCTAAACTAAACTTAAAACTTAATCTTCCATCAAGTACTGCTAAATGCCTGTAAACAAGTACTGAGAAAGTGTTATATTCTCCGCAATAATTGCACATCAAATAAACAGAATTTATTGAAATACTCAGCACATAAAGAAATTGTTCAGAGCTACGTATTAACGTGTGTGATATGTATTGAATTTACTTTGGTTATAAATGGTGTAACAACTCATGCGCTTTTACTACCGTGGCAATAAATTTTTGCATCGATAAGGATTTTCAATCATAATATATTGTTGCTATAATATATGATTGCTATTGTTTTGAGTATATTAATTGAGATATTCATCCAACCAGTTTTCTTCTAATCTAATTTCTTCGATTTTTCGAAAAACAATATTTTTCATTTGACCACGAGAATTACATTTTTATATCAATGTATATCATGAATGTAAATATAATTTTGTATACATTCCATTTTTTTAATCAATCCATCCTTATGTGAAATCATTCATCAAACATATGCATTCGAAGAAATGTGTGCACTTTAAAAATCATATTAAGTCAGATTATTTGAAAAAAATAGGATGAAGGAACTCCAAAAAATTTGTCGAATAAATATACGTCCTCGAAACATAAATTTTACCTTTCAATACTCAACAGTTTGGTTAAGGTGGTCGAGTATTTATATAAAAAGATCATTTATGCAAGTTACCTAGACTTTTTTCTATTTCACGACCGTTTTCATCTGTACTATATTAATTCTAAATCGATTGCGTAGATTATAATAGAGAGGATCTTTTGGCAATTGTAAAATCTGCTACCTGTAATACTGTATTATTGTAGAAACAAAATAATGACGTTACTATGCGGGTTGAGCTGACATAACGGTTATTCTTTAACAGGGTTTCGTATATTAGATACTTTGAATTGCAAAGCATTGAATACATAAGCTACAGCATTGCGTGTAAAATATGACCATAGTATAATGCATATTACAATTGCTTTGCAAAAGATATAAGAGCAATATTGTTCATGCGTGCAGTCCGATCATTCTACATGTGTAGTAATTAATCAGCTATCGATTTTTTGCTTCATTATTCGGAATCGGATTTAATGTATCAGACTACTGTACAAAAATGTATGTAATGTAACTTTTAAACTGATATGGCATTATATGGCCTTACTCCAAGATCTCATCTCATTTCACTTTCGTCAGTAATTGTTATTAAATTATGAGGTGCTTTCGTTGTGTCTGGTAACTAATTCTAATAGTTCTAATATATTTTAATAGTTCTTACTGATGTATCTGGGTCATTTTCACTTTTGGAAAATTAAACTAATTTAACCAGTCTTTATCGGTTATGGTAAAATATACATTTATCTGTTACTACACCAACTAAATATGTCAACGAATTCAATTATTACGCGGGATTAGAATAAATGTTAGCCTTTCACCGTTTGCAAGTAGATTCTTCAGATACCGCTCCTACGTGTCGTATACTACACTTTTTCCTCGAATTATTTTAACGGTTTCTGACAAAATCAGTACTAACTAAAATAGTAATAACTCGTACACGGGGCTTTTCAATCAACTGCAGCATTAGATAATGACATTTTCTCTCATTGCATTATAGTCTTACGGACAACGTGATCAACAAGAACTTGGATTTGAGCCATAACTGATCACAGATTATCATTGGCGCTAAATCGCTCTTATCTAGCATCGATGAATTTCATCATTAATCGTGCACTCGTAGTCACTCGGTGATTTGATAAAAGAATTAAATCTTCAAATGCGTATCGTTGCACATCAATGACAAGGCAATCGTCGATAAGATGAAAGATCAAAGTAGCGCATTTATCTCTATATAAGAAGAAAGAAAGTTACAAGAATCCCTGAATTATATCCCGCGATCATTCCCTATATCCTGCGGGTGGTTTTCGCTTTCACCAATGTCCTAATCATCCTTTATAATAGTAGCTTTCATCGCCGGGTGGCGGTCCACCAACTGCTGATTCCCAACCACTATAGGCCTGTGCTGATCCGTGTGCGTGGTGCTGAGCCTCGTAACCGCCAGTGTGGTGTAAATGTACGTGTACCGGCTGCGGTGCTTTCCACGCTGCGTGTGACTGATGACCATAGCTGTGCTCATTGTGCCAAGCGAACAGCTTGCCGAAGATAGTGCTTAGCTTCAGTACGAGGAGGATCAGACCTGTGGGTTGAAACGAAACCGGCTTTAGATATGCCATTCTGTCGTGGACGCAGCTTATTATGTTTTGTGGTCGAGTAACGGGAATTTTCGAAACTCACAATTTTTATGTCAAATCTGGGATCCTCGAGTAAAGCACGAGACGGTGAGTTGCTCGTAAATTATGGATTGATACATTGAACGGGCATATGGAGATTCGTGAAATTGCATTTAATGCCAAGATTTTCTATTTTGAAAGTAAAAATAGCTTTCCTCACATGCATGCCATTATTTCTCGTGACGTTTATTACAATTTTCGGCCGGAAATTTTAATAAATTCTTTGCGAGAATTCATAGGTATTTAAAAAGTAAGTATCAAAAGTAAGCGAAGAAAAGTCGCATTCAATTATGTGGTATTTTTGTTAGTATTTGTTTGCCTCAACGTATATACACGCTGCACCTCGCATTCGGAATAATATAAAAGCTATTTCAAATGCGAGATTTAGGTTGAAAATATTTATTGAAAATATTAGTTGAAGAAATGTAAACATTTAATACAAACAGGTTAACAGCTAACTGGCGAATATCACATCATTTCTCTCTTTTCTTATTTGCATTGCATTTTACAAAATTGCTAACCGTAAACTTCAAATACGTACTATTTTCTTTGAAAATCTCTGGAAGTCATAATTTAAAGTCTGGTAACTCTATTGTATTATCAGTCAATCAGTTTTTTGTCAAGCTTGACGAGGAACAAAATAGCTACTATTAGCTCATTGTAAATATTATGAGTGATTATTCTGGAGAAATCATTTTTTTGAATTAGCGAAAGTGACAAAGCGAGGTCTAGGGTGTTACAATATATATAAGAAGCGTGCAATGCAAGTTTTCCTATATCTCGCGAGAGAAAAAGTAGGTTTAGAGCGAAGGATATCGGAAAAAAAAGAAAGCAGTAGTAGCAACATGCCGTTCCCATACCAAGTTTTTATTATATTTTACACTACCAGTGTTAATTGCCTATTTTTCTTACCGAGAATCGAGATCGCAGTCTCGCTGTCGGACGCATTAAAAATGTATATATCGTCTCATCTGTGCATGCATTTAAGTAGCTACCGAAAACGGTGAAGTGCATATTGAAGGTACTCGCGTAAGGAACACTTCGACGGAAGAGAAAACACGAAGAATTGTGCATGCGCGTGGTACGAGAGACAGAAAGTAAGCCATTCATGTTCTTGTTCAGTGTGCAAATAACGAGCGAGCCTATAGAAATGGAGAGGTATAAGCAGGTCCCGTTAATCTCTCTTTCGCGCTGACAAACGCAAATGTTCGGTAGAATGGAGAACGCAAGCTTTTTCGCACTTACCGATCAGCAGGCCCTTTAAGGAAATCACTGTTAGAACCGCTAGCATCGTCATCATCACACCCATTTTATATATCATTGGCATCAGCATGAACTGTATCCTTTTTTGACCGAACGTCCGTCCATCTTGCATCGAATTTTCTGTCAAATAGATCATTTCATTAGCGTACGCGCATCATAATTATCGGGCATTTTCTTTTCACGCGACAACTATATTTTCAACTTTCATCAATATATAAAATAAGTAAAATATATTTTACGTACTGCATAATTCAATTTGCCTAATAATTAAATTGTGTAGTTTGAAATTGTGAAAATTTAATACTGCGTAGTCGTAAAAGTTTTTTTATACCTTCCTAGTTCTTCCGGAAACTCTAACATTATTTCGTTCATTAGTTACGCTCCAAATAGTTGCATCGTATTTTTTGTATTAAGATGTGATATCTGCACGCATAGAAAGTATTCATTCACGCTTTTAAGGTAATAATTTACAAGTCCAACAAAATACGAACGTATAATAAACGGCTTCCTACATAATTATGGGCATAATATATATTTATGAATGAAACAAATAAGTTGTTATTGTAAGTACAACTAAAGAAGCGTACATTCAATCGAGAATCGTCGATATGCTGTTTTGTATATATTTCACAATTTATTCATATTTTGAATAAAAGAGTCGTTTACAGTCCGTTAAAGTCAACGTTATTCGTAAACATAAGTTGCTAGTATAACAAGCCAGTCAATGTTCGAATAAAATAAATTTCAGATTCCCCCAGAATTTGATAGAATTAACTGGAATTTGTCATTAAATGGAAATGTCATTAAAGTTAGATACATTCTTATGTAGCGAGGCTAAGTTAATGCGACATTACGCGCAATTTCATATTTTGTCTCGAGATACCGTATGTGTGGAGCTTTTTTCGTGGGTACAGTAGTTCAACGCTCTTGGTACACACTCAATTCACTAATTTTCTCAACTCCGTAGAGAAGGTTCGAGGCATTTCACATGAAGTCGCGCACGTATAACGACATTCCGTTCACAATTGCCACACCGGCGGTATGCATATAATATTATATAACTATAACTTTTGATCCTTTGTAATTTCGAGCATTTTTCTGCCGTGTGTCTTTGCGACTTTCGCGGCTGCAGTAGGAGAGCTCACATTCATCCGTATAACGGTCGGCGAACTTCTAACGATTGGGTCGACAATGCTGGCCCAAATACCAGCTGCTTACCACGCGGCGAGTATCGCTCATGATCCGAGCGGCGTCGCGCAGCCCATCTCCTTCGATAGTGCAGCTGAGGAGGGAGAAGCTTTCTTTGTATGTCTATATGTGTATTACACTACACAAACAATGTCGGTGAAAATTGAGGCGCAAAAATAGGAGCCGAGCACGTGTGCGCACGTGCGACGACTGCGCACTATACGAGTAGCTACTCGTCTCGGTAATTTGCACTGTGTCCGATGTCCATATATATATGCTAACGTTTACGATTATTGCGATTTCTTTTGAGATTTTATTAGTATGCGCGCCTCGTCTTTATGCACATTAAACGCGTTTTTGCACGGTGGTAGGTGGACAACTAGACTTCCATTCGTATTCTCGCTTTTCAGCTGCCTGTTATGTTAATTCGCTTGAAATCTACACAACTTGAATTTGGAAAATTAGATTTGATTTTTTTCTCTACTAATTGCGCGCAAGTTTGACGGAAATGCAGTATTTTGTTTGTTTTCTAAAAAATTATGAACAGCTTTATTATGGCATTGTAAAAATCACACCTTCTAGTGTAGACTTTTAATTTTATATTTCATTTGCAATTACAATGAATTATTATCGAATAATTATTATTGGATTGTTCATTATTCCTATTGAACAAATATGATTCTGAGTGGAGGTAAATGTTTTTTCATTAATACTGAATAACAAGTAGGCAGAATGAATGGGAATTCCACGATGATTCGAGCTATCGCGATAGAGCGCACAAACAGCTGATTTGAATTTTGACATTCATTGCCGGCAATAAAAATGAGACTTTATACAAGCTCAATGAATGGCAGTTTAAATAGAATAGAATTTCTATAAATAACTGGGATCCCGGGGACAATCGGATAAAAATCTATCCGAAGTCCAGGCAAATTGGTAGAAAGAGAATTCGAAAAAGTAAGGAAAAACAATGGCATCAAACCGAAATAACATACTGACCTTCGGAACCGGCGGAAATGCCAAAAAGAATACTTCGTGCCGAAGCGATGTCCGAGTCCGGTTGCTGTTCGAAGCTGGTCTTCGGTAGATCCTCGCATAGAGCAACTCCAGTGAGCAGCAGGAACGCGAGCAAGACTGACCTCATCAACCTGCACTGGTCATACCGGTTCATATCGACTGGACTTCGGCTATACATTCTCGATGGATCCTCCTCTCGTTCTTCTCTTTATCCTCGGTCTGGCTTAGCTGGCTCCTCTTTTTCTTCTGAGAGACTCAACTGGGCGTCCGTTTGGTGTAGCGGTCGAATTTGAACTTGTGCTCCTGCTGCTCGCCAAGCGCGCATTCGCGCGCGGGCCTTTCAAACGCGCACGATCGACGCGCAGGTCTCCATTCGTATGCGCGAGCAGCAGCATTGGTGTTGGAAAGTTCTCTGTCTTGTATCCGTCTATCTGTATACAGCATTACGGCTTACGGCTCGGTACGTGGGTAATTATGAAGGGGAACGCTTCTTGCTGACGTGTCGAGTTGCGCACTCTGTTTTTATCAAACAATATCAAATGTATAGTGAAGATGCGCGCGCTTTTTTAAACTACCCTAGTATTACACGTTCGTGGAATAAAGCTTGTGAGTCCCGATGTGTGTCTTATTTTCTTTCCTTTCGGTCGATAAGTAAAGGGCGTCTTTGCACAAAATGACGTAAAACCATGCAAACCTGATCAAACACGAATCTAGTCCTATTAGATATATTATTTTTATAGTTTTATCGATTTTATAAATATAGCATCTATAAGCTAATACTTGGAAAAATAGTTGGACTCGAGAAAACCGTTTTTACTGATCTACTTGTAAATGAAAACAGCGATCAATATCATTAGACTGTTACGAATACCTATACAAATGTATATTCTACATTTGTATAGGTTCATACTAAAAGTCATACTTTCACAGTCATTATTTTCCGACGAATATATTTTGTTTAATTTAACATTTTAAAATACAATTATATTATGGAGAATTTAGTAATATTTCAATTTTCAATTTTCTGTGCAAATGTTTCGCACAGATTAGTACAAAATTCTACTTACATTAGTATTTTCAATAAAATCTTACAGCATTTGATCTACGACATAAATAAGAGAAAGGTAAAGTTTACTATTATTCAATTCAAATCTCTAATAAAAAAATTACGCTAAGAATATTGAAACGAATTTATAAACATATGAGGCTTGCCAGATCGATTAATAAAGTTTACAGTCAGAAATACTTCATGATTTGAAATTCAAAGTAGCGATATGTTAATTTTCTTTTAAACGATGAATAGATTATTGTCATTTTTAAAAATGAAGTATATATATGTGTGTGTGTGCGTGTTTTTCTATTTCGTTTGCCGTTTAAGATGCAGTTCAATTAAAACACAATGATCCATGCTAATTGGAAATTGGAACCTATATTTTTACTTTTGACTTTTAGATTTATTTTTATTATATCGCAGCACGATATAATAAAAATATGTATATCTATGTGAAATAATAATTTTATTGAATTTAGTGCAATAAACGTAAGACCATAAAAACATTTGTAGATAAAACAGCGAACAGCTCGCACACTAGTTACCACTGATGATAAGTGAGTAAGACTTATTTACATATTTTGTAGAATACTTTCTTTTTGGTTGTGGATAAGTATTGTAAAACTAAAATATTCGTGTTCGTTTAAGTGCTATATTTGTTCTTATGAAGATTGATATTTAATATACAACAAAACTTATAAAGTTTTAATTATCCTAGTTAAATATTGAGCAAATATCTAAAGAAGATATTTAGACGAAACATTTTTACGAAAGTTTTTATATGAAATCCTGTTTTGAGTATTTTTTACAATTTTTAGATAAAACAACAATTCCGTTTCTTGACGAGAACTCCTGCACAGTATTTTTTGTCGAAAAGATAGTTATACATTTCAAAACCTGTTCAATTTCATAAAATATTTAGGAATTAATTTAAAATAATTACGACAACAATGTTTGAATATACTAAACCATATTTTTTAATAAAAAAATTAGTATTATTATCAATTTTTGCTGTATTTAAAATGGAGTCTTAATACAAATTTTAAGTAAATATCTACTGACAAATCCGTCAGCTCAAGAATTATTGTAATTTAATATCTTCATTTCCCAAGAACATGATGATGATGAAGAAAATGTTAAAAATTTACTATAATGTTTAGTTGATTACGGTGATAGTTAAAAATAAAAAATAAAAAGACAAGCCGTGTAGCTCATCTTCGGTCATCGGCCTTACCAACACTTTATCCGGCCCTGACCCTAAGCTGTACAGCAGACAGTCAGTAAAGAAAGAACGAAAGGTAGGTACAGGTTTACTGCATCGTTTTCGCGTAGTGAACGTGCTTGCAATGATGGAGACGGAGAGCGCGCGCGCGCGCGAGAGAGAGAGAGAGAGAGAGAGAGAGAGAGAGAGAGAGAGAGAGAGAGGGGGGAGGGAGAGAGAGGGAGAGAGAGAGAGGGAGAGAGAGAGAGAGGAGAGGCATATGAAAGAAAAAGAAGAAGAGTTACGGTTGGGTATTCGACCATCTCGAAAAATAAAACACTTGCACAGACAAGGATTCCTCGAGTCGCCTCTTAGTGATTCTTAGCCTTACACGACGCTCAAGGCCTAAAAATTCATCCCTTAAAAAAGACGCTGTCATGATAGCGAATCGGCTCCAACCGCCGCTCTGATGCTTCTTCTTCTTCGTCTTCTTCTTCGTCTTCTTCTTCGTCTTTTCTGTTTGTATTCTAGAAAAGCCTGGTAAGAAGCGAGATAGCCCGCGGTGAATGTAAGAATCGCTTCGGCTTTAATCTTGTCGATGTGCGCGGTCCTTGTATACTACACCAATAAAATATAGGAATGCATTTTAATTTCTTTCAAAGTAATAATTTAAAACAAAGGTAAAGTGATTTTATGGATTGAACTTAATCTTCATAGGTAATGTTCGATGAATTTACACTAAAAGAACATATAAGATGAAATGTTCACCAAGATCTAAGTACAAACGTACTATCTATTTATCTATGTGTGCATCTTAATCAAGATTTCAAACTTTTAGGAACAAAATTAGAATACTCCCTTTTTGAAGCCTTGAAACGTTTTGACGATGTCACACTTCTGTCAAGTTAAAGCCCAGACATTGTAATAGTTTATGAATGTTTTACACGATTCTTTCTTTGCATACGCGCATAGTTTTGAAAGCCAGGATTATTTTGTTTGAATTTTATTGGCTTGGTCACTCAAACCTACAGCTGCGAAGAACTTCACTTTGATAAACAGGTTTTAAGATGATTATGGCTCTTTCGTAGTCGACTGTAGCGTGATATGTTAACTATTAAATAATTACAAAATTCTACGTTAAGTTTTTTGGTATTATTTTCAATAGCATAGCAAATTATCGAAGATATGACTCGATCGTTTAAGGAAATATTTTTAATCTATTTCCTGGAGAAAGATCGGATTTGACATTAAGAATATACGAGGTGATACTGATAAGGATAAATAAATAATCTTTCGATTAATAATACGAAAGACGTTTTCGTTGTTGGCCGGTGTATAATAATATAAGTGTGTATAGCAAGCACGCGCCCGTTATATCCTTGAGCGAGTCTGTAATAGCCACCCCAAGGATCTCGGAGATAGCAGGAGAAAAATACAAATGCCTTCACACGGTGCGTCTAAGAACAAGTCCTGGCTGAGGGTATATGCGTGCGACTCGTCTGGTCAGTTCTTACGATAGTATGGGTATGTCTACACAGAGGGGTCCGTGGATCCGTGGATCGCCTGCAGGATATAGAAAACCATCGGCAGCTAGCAGAGTTGAACATTCGCTTCGCGACCGTGACCATGAAAGTACTCGTCTCTCGTCGAACGTTCTTACATAGACTAGACGCTCGTTTGGTCCTTTGTGCCTGTTTAATTTTGCTCGGTTCGCGAATATGCGAGACGCGTTCGATTACCGATGTCAGTAGTGCTACAAAAGTTGATGAGGTCTTGAAAAGTTCTCTCGCGCAGGACGGTCGCGTCGATCAAGAATTAAAGAGCGTGGACGAAGTCGACGTGATAAACGAGAAAAGACTTCGACGGGTCACAGAAACTTTCGGTAAGTTTGACAAAGAACATGAAGATGCGAAAGTGAAAGATATATCGGTTAGTCGCGAAACAACGCGCGATAGAAAGATTCGAGCCATTGAGTTGAAGAAGGAACTTGTGACGGACGAGAAAGTCATCAAAAATGCATTTAGAAGAACGAAGAGAAGCGAGAAAATTTCAAACAAGAGCATCGCTGATGCTATTGATATTAAATCTCTAGACGTCAAAGACAAATTACAAAGCAATGACGACGCCGAACAAAGTAAAAGAGTTGATATTCAAGGAATCAGAAGACTGGACGTTGACGTTGAGGAAGACGACAAGAAGGAAAGCCATGGAATATCGAAAGTCAAATTGAGTTCTATTTCGGGGAATGATTTTGAGCAATCAGTGATAGCACAACCGAGCGTTGACGAAAATGTTCAAAGCATTCGAGCTAAAAATGCTGAACATAGTATATCTGATGAAACAAAAAAGGATGAAACGGAACCGGTCAATGCATTAACTGCTCCGTTGCCGAATGAAACTACAGTTGTCGAAAATTCAAATCTCAACAAGGGTAAGGACATTGAAGTTATTGATGCCATTCACAAAGAGTCAAAAGCTATTTCACAAACTGAGGAAAGCGTAGCTGATCTAAATGAAAATTCCGAACTTATCAGACGTTCCCAAGCATTTTCAAGGCTTCAGTTATTAAAACATCAAGCCTTAGAATTGCAGTCCAAAATCCGAAACGCTACTTTTTTGCAAAATTTAAAAGAGCAAGTATCTGAGGTTCTACCAGATTTTCCAAATCTTAGTGAAAATCAATTTTTAGAAATGTTGAAAAATATCATAGCTAAAAAGAATATAATAGAATCAACTGATTTTAATGAAGAGGCATTTAAAGCTAATGGATTGAGTGATCGACAAATTGATGTAATAAAATACGCCCAGCAGTTGATAGCAGAAAAGGAGAGGCAGTCTTTCTTTGACAATATCTCAGAGTGTATACGTGGATTCAATATAATAAATTGCATGCGAATTTTCGTATACCCGTTGATTGTCGAAAATATGCCTGAAGCCATAACACAATATCTACCGGAATCAGCAATGCTAATAAATGAACCGGATGCTCTTCAGGGTAATCGAGACAAGCCAAAATCAGCTCGGCAAGTACCCGTAATAGGTTTCTTGACAAATTCTGTTGATCCTGAAGCAATTGTTTTTGATATGTTGACAAATGGATTATTAAAATATCCACCTAACGAGAATGCACGTTCATTCGTTAATGCAAAAAACGAAACGTTCTCAAAACTTCTTACTTGTAACAGAATGAAGCTTTTGCAAATGACAGAAAAATTTTTACCAGAAAATACAAGAGATAGTTATTCCAATGAAATGCTTTCATGCATGATACGATTTGAATATTTCAGCTGCATTAAATATTTCGCTTGGCCTGCAATTAAACAATATTATGCAGCATTACCAGACTTTCCATTAAGCGATTCATTCTTATCGTCTTTAATTTATTCTAATTATCCTCTTATACCGTATCCGGGCTATGAAAGTGGATTTGGCCAGTTGCCCGAAATCATTGAATCGGATCCAAAACGACATGCACCAGAAATTATTATTTCAGATGCTTTTAGGAAAGCTTTAAGTCAACAGCCTCGAATCGCAACACTGCCTACCCCCATTCAACTAAATTTGCTTATTAAGGGACAACTAATGAATCAAGATCAAATAACATCGATACACTTGGCAGAACAACTGTTACCCATAAATATACGAGCAGAGTACGTCGCAAGAACTATTCAGTGCATACAACAATTTGACTACTATACTTGCATGAAATACACTACATTACCGCTAGTTAGACAGTTCAATCCCTTAGATTTATCGAGTATACAGAATTTCATTAACAGTTTGGGATTCCCTGAACCACCTCAGTTGCCAAACCTTTTACAGCTCTTTCAACAATTTTATGGAGGACTTCCGCAATTTTCATTGCCGGAACTTCCGAGCTTCCCAGATTTGTCGAATCTTTTTCCATTTGGATCATCAACTACTACAACGACCACTCCGACGCCAACTGAAGAGAGCACAAGCTCTTCAGACACCGAAGAGACAAAAAAAAGTGGCACTGTTTTAGAAGGAAAGATCTATGAGATTTTAAAAAATGTAAGAGATTCCATGGGAGCGACTCCATTATCCCAAGCAACGTACACAAATAGAAAAGTATTTCTATTTCCTCTCATGACTGAGGATCAATCTAAAATTTTTGCCTTAGCAGAGGGTATTTTACCACCCATAGCACGTGAGCATTTAATTACAAATACTTATTTTTGTTTGAATGAAAAGAATGAGTTCAATACGTGTGCAAAAACAGTGATGTGGCCTTTTATTAGAGGACACATAAGCGGACTTCCAGAGTTTCCGACTTTAAACAAAAACCTGAAAGAACAAGACAAAATTGATGCAAGTATGGCGTTTATGCCAGCTGAAAATAGAGATAACTTTTTCATTATGAGAGAAATCGAAAAGTTCTTTTTCGAAGGTCGTGAAGACGCAATGGGTTACATTATAAGATCAATACAATTGTCTGCGCCAGAATCTTTTAATATTCAAAAAGTCTTAGATTTATTGAGATCCATTCAATTTAATACACCTGATTTCTTAAATATGCAGTTAATTAAATACCCAAAAATGGCCGAACTTTCCTCTTTGCTCACAGAAAATCAAGAGAATATTATTCACGCAGTGGAAAGTATCATACCTGAAAAAAATCGAGCGAAGTTCGATAGCGATATGATTGATTGCGCAAAGAAAAATAAATTTGCAATTTGCTCAAGAAATCTAATATTCCCAGCTTTGTATCCGTATTTTCAGCGGTCACTCTTCTCTCCATTTTATAATATAATGCCTGACAGTTTGAAAATGAATAAGGACGATTTGGGTAGAATTAATTCACTTCGAGTAGAAACAAAAGTCACCACAGAAAAAGAAGGAGACTTCGCCATGCCGATTTATCCGTTCAATCCTGAATCCATTATTTTCAGTATGCTCCGGAAAGCCCAAATAACAGCGAAATCTCTTCCCGAATTTCCAAAACTCTCTATAGCGTATACTCCAGAATTTAAACAAGCTTTCAGTATAAGACAAGCGTACATTTTGACACTTGCCGAAGGCATGTTGCCAGAAGAATTTCGTAAAGGACTGCTAGAGAATATGTTTCTCTGTAATCAAAAAGATGTATTCTTAAATTGTGCGCGGGATGTATTATATCCGGCTATGGCAAAAACATATCCAGAATTTTCCTCTTTTCCCGATTTTCAAAACGATTTGAACAGGTCTAATATGCTATCGGCTATTGATAGCTTAAACGAACCTACCAATACCTCCAAGACCAATGTCTTAAAAAGAACACTCCCATCTATGGATATTCTCTATAAATTTGTTCCTGAAGATAAAGCGAATGGTCTTCGAGTTTTGATTAATCGGTTGCCAGATACTTTATACTACGATTTATACGTAAAGATGATCCAGTGTTCTCAATATTCAGACGGTATGTCCTGCGGACACGATTTAGTATACTCTACATTGAAAAAGTATTACGATGTTCCTGGATTCAATGTAGACCATTACTATCCAATTGCAACTGAAGCACAATCTCCAGCAATGTTTTATCAACGTACACCATATGACTATGAAATTTTGTGCGAAAATATGGGCTTTACGTGTACCTTAATACCTTTCGGTACACGTTATGCAGGTGACTATGCAAATCCAAGTATTTCACCAAGTACCACAGCAAGTTCTTACATGCCTTTTGGAAGACTATCAGACGGCAGCCGAATTTTTAAACACGCTGAAGATATTTGGAATCCAAATATTACACCTTTAGTACGTGAACTCTGTTCGCTTAAAAAAGATAATGTTTCACTTGTATGCTATCGATGATTACTGATAATTGATAAATCTTCTGTAAATATATCTATACATATTTGATTTATCCTTTGAAAAAGAGTATTAATGAAAGTGATATTCGATAACTGTTAAAACTTTAAAATATAGAGTGAGACATTTTCTTAGTCCCATGAAATGCTTTGCTTCATTTTTTGCAATTATACGTATTATAATTTCATATTTTATTTTTTCAGGAGCTGATAAAACCAGTACTTCGGACTATGCAAACCAATCACCCGCAAATAATTTAAAAAGTAAATCAACATTTTTCTCGAAAAAAAGACAAAAAATCAGTTTGCAAGATATTTTATTCGCTGTAAAGTTGTTGAAAAGAAATAAACGTAATGTTGATGATCTTCTTGATTCATATCCAGGTGTTGTTCCAAAAGACAAAAAAAATTCTGTTCCAAGACGAATCCCTCCAAAGTTAACTTTCCCAAACATATCGGATACTGAATTGCTTCAAATTCTTGTTCACATTTCGAAACACAAGCGGGTATCGGATACTATCGTTAGAGGTGATTACTTTATAGATTCTTTGAATGATACCGAAAAGGCAGTAATAACAAATGATCAATATGAAATTTTGAAACTCATTCAAGGCTTGAATTCAGAAACAGGAAAAGCAGGCTTCATGTCGCGTTTGGTACAATGTATTCGCAGTTTAAGTTTCTTGCGTTGTGTAGGGATATTTGTTTGGCCAATGATTGCTAGTAATCTTCCTTCGTTACCATTTACTCTTCCAGCAAACCGAGATAGCCGGGCAGCAGCAGAATCGCAAATTCAACAGCTATTTGAAGTATCGGCGTCTGACTTGGAATCAGAACTTTTAAATCGTAGGAAACAAATCGAGTTCAATTTTATAGATTTATACAAGACTTTGACCGAAGAAAAATTTGAAGCTGATGTAGGACCTTTAAAGGTTAAAGGACACGGTGATGGTGAATTGTCGGTAATATTTTCGGGATTTCGCGAAGGAAGATTATCGAGAATAAAAGATAATAAAAATTTGCCAAGTATTCTGACAATAATCAGTGAAGTGATTGAGGAAGTATTTGATCCAAAGCCGAACAAAACGAAAAGTCGAAAAGATAATTTAAAGAAAGATAAAAGAAGCCGCAGTCTCCATAGTTTGGAAGAATTAAATTTCGGAAAACATAATTTGCACGATAATGATGAAAATTCAAAACGATCAGTAAAAGACGATGTGGTGATAAGTATGTTATTAGATAGAATGAGACCCAGTGTAACAGATACCGGAGATGATGATATAAAAAATTATTACAATATCGAGGATGCGTACAGAGCATTCCAAGTACTCTTTGGTCCAAAGAATTCGGGACGAATATCTAATCAGCTGAAAACTAGCAAGAGTGAGTCTACGAATACATTTGAAGGTTTACAGTCTGTTGAACATTTAAAGTTAGTACCGCTTGAAACACAACTAAGCAAACTGCCGCAACAATTGAAGAATCGATCGTCTAAAGGTCGAGCTCTATATAGATTTCATGACGATAAGGATGAATTTATCACCGAAGATGAAGTAGATACAACTAAAGAAAAAATATTTAAACTCAAAGCATATTTAACTGATCATATTAAAAAGTATTTAAATCTGAATAGAAAGAAGTTTCAATCGGAAATTACACTGCAATTGCCAAAATTGAACGATATAGTGACAAGTAAAAAAGTAACAAATAGCTTTGATTTAATAAGTAGGGGAATGAAAACAAAAATCAGACAAGCGCTTCCAGCAGCCGGCCTTGCCGTATCATTTCTTGTCCAAATAGCACTAACTCATGCGAAAGCAGCAGCGTCAGTTGCTGAAATATTAAGTAACATGGCATTAGGTTCAGCTATGTTTGGTATGGTTCGGGACATGGTATTTGGTTCAAATGATCAACAAAGAATAAAATATGTTTATGACACTGAAAAGTATGGACCAGGCATTTCGTGGCCGTCCATGAGTGTTGATCCGACTGTGGGCACCCCATCGATACATCCACTTTAGACACTTGAACATATTTCATAAACATACGTCATATTTCATAAACAGGATAGGTATTTACAAGAATATATGAACTGCAGTATAATATTTAATAATTTATAACTATTAATAGCTATATAAGATATTTTGGTTTGTGTGTATATATATATATATATATATATATATATATATATATATATACATATACAAACAGTCTACGATATCTAGGGCTTATATAAATCTTTAGTTTGTACTTTGGATCGTTAAATTTACACTACGATTATTCAAACTGAGGGAACTGAGACTGATTCACTTTCTGACAATTTACCTTGAATTGCTCACAAAATGTAATGCGTAGAACTTGGTTTGAAAATACTATGGCGAATTAATGAAATAGTTTAATTAGTTCGCCATACATATGACTAAATGTTACATATAACTTCACTTAATACGCAAATCGGTGGGGGTTATTATTTCAAATATACGAAACTCAAGTTTATGCTCAGTTCAATGTTGTTGAACCTTCTTATTTAGATACAAATAAGACTTTACATGCAAATAAATAATTGTATGAGGTAAAAACTGCATCATGTAAGTAAAAGCATTGAAAATATAAATTCTCCGAGATTTTATATTAATTGTATTATAAATTGTAAACGAATAATTTTCGTTAGGTGAATAATTTGAGAATACGCGTTATCTGACCATTAACAATATTAACATTCTTGGCGTTATCCATACGTCTGTAACCGTAAACTACAATGTGCATTTAATAAATACTGAAGAAAATCTCAAGTTCAATTGTTTTACTAATTTTATCCCTTATAAACTTTGTACAAGCTCTAGAACAACTATTTATTTGATATATTTCTTGTGAGAGATCTCGTATTCTAGGCTATTTACTTATCGGCTACACATGTTTCTTTAGATACTTCCGCCTTTCCGCCTTTCGAGGTACAGAAGCAACGAGAGTAATTTTTCAACAATTTGAAATTTTGAAGTAAAACTACGCCCTTCTTAATGATTAATAGCATACATGAAAAAAAAGATTCGCAATTTCTATTTGACGCTAATTTTACCAGTTATTGGAACATCCATCTTCCAATAATTACTAATAAGTATCAATGATCGTCGTCGGTGCCTTTATAGGATAAAGAACTATGTATGTATTTTACTTAAAAATTCTTTTGAAAATTTAAACATACTTTCAAAATTTTTTTCAAACAGGGTAACCCTTATAATTAAAAAATGCTTTATATATTGAACGCTGTGCAAAATAAAAATCTATCAACGAAATATAAAGGGGTTTTTTCCCCTTTAGTTTATGTAATGCATCTATTATGAAGTAAATGACAAAAGAGTTATTTATGGTAGGCAATTCTTGAATGATAATGATAATCCATTTAAGAATTAGTTGCTCGAATGGTATGGTGTATGCGTTGGAAGATAAAACCTCAGTCGATAAGCTCAAAGTTACCATCCATCATTAAGTCTAGACAGGGTAGACAATATCGACTACCGATTCTCGCTACTGATTTCTGAACGACAGCGTTCTCCAGGCCGCAGTAACGTGTACAACGGCGCTGCTTGACTTTCACCAGAACCGTTCCATATCGGACTTTCTTTGACGCGTCTGTCTCACGATCCCGAGTTTCAAAAGAATTTGAGACTGAAGCGATTGGTTGGACTGAAGGATTGTGGTGGCAAGTGACGGGGATCGTTTCCCAAGAGCTGATCGTTCTTGCGGAAATAGACGAAGTTTTGGTGAAAGAGTATACACAGTAGGAGTACGAAAATGGAACGTAAGCATTCGCTGTCTGTTACACCTATACGCTTCCAATGAAAAGGTTCCGATTTGATAGTCGAGCGCCACTGCGACTGTTTGCTGACAGCGCAGCCTTTCTCTTTTGCCTTAAGCTTTTCGCAGCCAGTCGGTATCTGGCCTCAGTTTCAACGCCAGTCTCGTTCCGAAACCAGCTTCGAATAATGTCCTGAACACTATGCGGTGACTGTGCTCCCGACGGTTGATGCTGGATTGCTTGTTTATTTCTTTCTTCGTTCTGGGGGAACGTATTGAGTATGAGTCTACGAAACACTCTCTAATACAGGTTAGTTCAACTTCACTTTTTTAATAATAAAGTCAAAGCAAACTAGTTTATCTATGTATATACATATATCTGTTTTAACTATTATATACGTTCCACTAGCTTCTAGCTTCTTTCACTTATCAGCCTTATAGTGTATCTCAATTCACATAGAGGTATGTCGATTTTAAATCACACATTAACGCCACTGTCACTATAAGGATTTCCATTAAAAAATACCTTCGAACATCATACAAGCATTGATATTGCAGATTTGTTTGCAAGTAAATAAACGCGAAAAATGACAAAATCTAAAAGCACCCATGGTGGGAAGTAGTGTAATTACAATAAAATATAATATCATCAACTTTCGCCATTGTTTAGCACAGATTCTCCGTCATTAACGAGCATAGAAATATGTACGTATCTCATTGGTATAATCTTTTTAACCCGGGAAATGCGCTCGTATGCATGCACCTACGTTTATAAAGCATGTATAAGCGTGCCATTTTCAATTACGTTGCAAGGTTCTGGGGAGCTCAACAGGCGCGTAGACGATGATAGCTCATTGTACGAAGTGCGGTGCAGTTCTTCGCGGGTATTTTCAATGAGCATTTTTCAAATAAACGTATTACAGCATGTCACGCGCTAAAGTTAATATTACAATTGTAAAACTATGTATGGGCCTTATCCTTTTGCAATGATACGATTATCACCCTTACCTTTGTTAGTGGAGATTGTGGCATGTTGATGTGCAATGTTGTGTGGTAAATCTATATGTATATCCAAGGCTGTTTACAATTCGATTGTTTCGTTTAAATGTATATATTTATATTGGGGATTTAAAAATTGTTCTTTCTTGAGTACAAGTACGATCACCTCCATGAAATCTACACGAGATACACCTAAAATTTAGATTGTCTAAACGCGTAAATCGTATTTTTTTATACGTTTTGCAGTAAATATATGAAATTTTTTCATGTAAACGGATAAGAAGTATTGGAGGTCTTCTGATTAAATGAATAAAAATCTTTTGCATAATGATTGCATTTGGATAGATAATAAACATTGTATATCGTTAAAAAAAATTACGACAATAGTGGCATCATCATCCTGCGAAAAAGAGATTCCACATATATACTCTCAGTACTGTAATCACGAAACTTTGGAGGTTTAACTTTATTTTTTCCTCTACTTCCTCTAAACTTGTTCTTGTTATGAAAGAGTCTTTTTAAACATTTTAGGTTTCTCACGGTTTCTACGTTTATGGGTTATTTAAATATCTTTTAAATATCTTATTTTATTCTCCTAGTAAAAACTCATGACGTAAACATCACTTATTATACTGTAAAAGTCATGCACTCCAACGCACCTTAATTTCGATTGAGCATGTACATCTTTTCTGGGATTCACCTTTCAACAAAGATCTAATGCCCCTGCTTTGTGGATTTTAGTGAGGAAATACGCTTTCTATCAGCAGTTGGATCGTGTGATCTAAATTTCAATCGTAAACAAATGACAGTTTTTATGTGCATGTATAACGAATACCGTTATACGGTAATCGAATATTGCATCGGTAAAATAGGTTCTTAGATTTTCTTATGCTTTTCTTGTGAGGAACCGCTTTAGACTAAAGTCTTCCTCTAGTAGAAACTTTACCATGTATTTAGAAAAATTATACACTCTTGCAAGCAACATTTACATGAAGCAACGTACATTTTAGTTATGTAATTAACCCTTGCGAGTTTAGTAGTTCGTAATAAAAAAGGCACCTATTTTCTATTTAACATCTTAAAGTCCTGCATTATTATAGATATGTGAATATACTTTAAAATCTTTATTATTATTATACACCTATTATGTTAAGAACTGATGGCAGGATCGGAAGTTTAATTAACCTTTTGGCAAATGAAAGCCATGGCAATCACCTCGTTAAGTACGTGCTAAAAAAAGACAATATACACTGAATGCAAATCAGAAGCATCGGGAAATTTCTCTCATTATGACAGTCCAAATCGAATTCATAGTAGCTATAATAAGATAGCAAGTGCGTGCAGAAAACAATGCAATTTTTTGCTGTTTTCAACTTACCATCTTTCCCGGATGTTCAAACGAAATACCTCGAGCAGAACAAAACTCTATATATGTTTATGATACTCGCAGAAAACTTGTCGTCGACAGGGCTCAAAACTAGATCGCCGTACCTTTCTTTTCTTGGGGAGTAATTTTTTGTGTTATTTTCATTGAAAAACGAGCTGTTCGCTCAAACTATAGGTCGTACCAATTTCTCAGCTGTCTCCCAAAGACTTGGGAAATACGCGTACACGACGAGTTTCTTACTGTAATAAGCTACCGTGTTGGATGAATTTACTTTATTAATTCGTTACAGAGTTCGTTGCTGAAAGGATACACGCAGGTATTTGTGTTTTCGAAAGGTATATTTTCATGTTCGCATAGTGCGATTAATGTATGACAAGCATAAACTTGCGACTTTATTGTTCCAAGCGTAACACGGTTTATTTTCTCCTATCCTAAGTCCTTTTTCAAATCTCGATGATTAACTTTTTCCCTCAATCAGCGCTTCAACCTCATTTATTTTTTCGTCACTGAAAATAGTAAAAAATCGACACGATTTCCCTTAGAAAAGTTAGTTTTGCTCGAAGTAATCAGCACCATTTCAAGGTTTCACGAGTAGGCAAAAATATTTAGCCCAACGTATTTCAGCAACGTGTTTTCTATGGTACTTCGTATACTAATTTCACTTTATTGCGTAACTTTTTGCACTTTAACAATATTGGCTATGTATAAATAGTTCAAGTATTAAAAACTCGGACTGTATCGTAAAGGATTATAGCGCATGTAAAGACCAAAAACTAAAAGCCAAAAAACTATATGCATCTAATGATCATGTGAAAAATGAATATACATTAGAAGTAACTGGAAATCTCTCGCATTTAAACAGTTACTCCGGTTCAGAGCTCTCTGGACGATAAGATTTAATAAAAACTTTTTTAAGCCCAGTGCTACATTTCACATCGTTACCGGTACTTACGGCTGTTAAATGTACTTATTTTCTTTTGTAATTTTATCCTCATAAGCGATATTTTGATATTTCAAACGGAATGATAAATCTTGAAAGTGCTTAATTACCTTTGGGAAATGGACATTTTTAATATTGAGATTGACATACAGACTACCGCGAGATACCGCGTAATATAGAAATAAATTATTTATAAATTCCATAAGAAAAAGGTTTGGTTTTTGGTATGGGATAATTTTTAGAAACCCGCTGGAGCTCAGATGTACTACAAACCGCACAGGCACGTCGACCAATGACAGTATATATTCCACTTCCTCGTGGTGATAAACGTTACATCAGCGACGACTAGCTCACATAAAGATCGCATAAAAAAAGAAATAAAAAAAAATAAATCACAGAAGTGGATCATCTCAAACAAACGCGCATCTGTTCGTGCATGGGCACTGTATCTGCGTGCGTTCTTTCTCTCGTTGTACCAGCGTATACCTCCGCTCCATTAGCCGTAGATGCACCTGCTCTCGTTCGCGTGTACATAGGAAAACGGCGGCTCGCTCCAAAAAGAACGAGATCAGAACAAGTCATCTCGCAGCGCAGTGAAAGATGCCAATAAGAGTTAACGCGAGTCGCGTGCGCTAACAGCTGCCGGCGTAAAAAGCGCAGAAGGAAGAAGAAGAAGAAGAAGAAGAAGAAGAACAAGAAGAAGAACAAGAAGAAGAAGAAGAAGTTGAAGAAAATATTAAACTTGCAAAGTAGGCTCACTTGGTCCGAGTCTTGTCAATCTACTTAAGTACCGCCTCGTCGAGCCCGCGCCTTCGACTCCATACTATGCACTCGTGCTTTCTGTTTGTTTCGCATTTGTTTTTCCCTGCTTTGGTTACCTTTGTATGAGAAAGTAGATTACAAGTCATGAGTTTTATGGATTTCGTTAGACATATATCTTTCGGACGAACAAAACTCGAAGGCAGTGTTTATTAGAGACCAGTCTTTTATGGACTGCTTTTATTTTCAAGGCACGCAAGTTGATAAGAAAAGGATGTATAACTTCAAGTGAGTGAAAATGTGTTTATAATTGAAAACTTGTTGTGCGTGTGTAAAAAATATTACTGTGTATAAACTAATAAAATTATGTTATATTCACTCATAAGTCATTTAAGAGGAAATGCTTTTACAAACGATTGCAAATTATAACAAAGCCTTTGGTTATTTAAATATTTATTGATAGGCGATGGCAATAAGATACTTATGGTGTGATGAATTTTCCGTAGTAACAGTGTCAACCATTTTTATCGGTTTGTCAGCTAGTTGCATTGTACCGACAAGTTATTTTTCGTTATATTATTTTTCATTTTTTCTGCTAAGAATAGCTTGAGTATACAGAGTTAGTTGTAAAGAATAATCCGCTAAAAAAGGAATGGGCTTCTGTATATACACGCGTGGTTACGCATTTGGATCATTATTTGCGCTCCAATGACTTCACTTTGTTTAGATTTTAATCAAGTTGACTTATTTGTGTTTACTATGATTAGCTGGATAGATAAGCCAATGACCTCAAAAATGGAGTATTAGAGGAATATATGTATTTTATTTGCAATTCTTTGGAAATTCGTTACCGCGACTCACGACGTGTGACGGACCAGCACTAGCTGTCTAGTAATGATAAGGTGTCCGCCGGGTCATCAATCGGAATTGTTAGCTCGGGCCCTGTGCCGAATATATCCGCGAACAGAATACGCGCGTTGCATTCGTCGTTGACGAACTATGTTCGTGAATGATGATGTCAATAAAGAGATTTCCATATTAACAGCGTGGAGTTTTCTTTCCAAATTTCGAGGTAGATATAGTTTTCATCTGTAACAAAAATAATAAATGTTACATGTTTATATAAGAATAGACGCAATGAAATATTTTCGGTATAGTTTCGGAGCTGTGATTATACCAGCTTACATATTCATACCTGTATATTCTCATTGAAATCTGCGTGGCATTTCTATCTATGTCCATCTATCTCATTTATTTGCGGGAAAAAGTATCGAACTACTTCCCTTCATTCAAAGTAAGAGAAAAATAGAACGGGTGAGTGTAATGGTGCCGCGTTTTCGGAAAAGGTTTCAGTATGAGAGAAATTCGTCAAAGGGCAAATTTATATTTTGACAAGCAATTATTTCTTCAGATATCCTTTACACGTCTTCGGCCAAGTGATCTTTCTTTTAATAACTAGGTTGTAAATAATAATAGGTATTGCAACTTATGTGTGAACTTGTACAACCTCCATTTGCAACATAGCCGCGACTTCGCAAACTATTTCTATTTTATAAAGTGCTAAGCATTGCTACTTCCTCGAGCATCACAAGTTCTTGCGAAGCCCTTGTACAATTATGCTCATTTCCACGATGTCAAAATTCAAAGATTTACACGCAACTTATGAAACTTGAATGGAAATGCATGGGTTTCCCTTCTATAACATCATTGTTCACCAGTCGTGAAGAACTGACTGATTGCTAATAAATCGTAAACATTAGTCGTTTAAATTATACTCGTGGAATGACAAAGTTCCTTTGATGACCCAATCTCGTCAGTAGATAGAATAATGAATTTTTGCTAGAGTGGTCATTGATAAAAGTGATATCTATCGAAAGTTTTTCGTAATAATGGTTTGTTTCGCACTAGAGCGTTCACCGTGTCACGCACGAACAGTTTAACGAGAGATCCAGAGGAATCGCAAGAGGCGAAATCATACAACTGACGAGTAGGTCGAGTGAACTTCACTGGAACGGCTTTGACAATGAGCTAAAACACGAATTGCCACATTAATGAAGAGAGGCGGACGTCTATGACATTGTGACTATGTCCATAAGGATCTGTATCCTACTGTAGGCGTAGGTAGCGTGAGATGAGTCTGTCATCGTAATCGTCCTTGACGTTTACGACGATCATTATCCGCTGGGTAGCCTATCGGGCGATGCTCATCGAACATCGAATAAGTTGCTCGTTTTTTAAAGGAGAAGAAGAACAAGGGCCGATTGAACAAATTATTCAAACTGTGTGTTTATGAATTAGAAGAATGTAATTTTCGAATATTTGTATCATCCAAACATTAAATTAAAAATGAATTCTAACGATTATCGTATTGTCAATTATCGTACGACATCACACTTTCTGATTCTCCCCTTGATTGTCGTACTTATATTTTTCGAATGGAAATATACGCAAAACAATTACCTTCTTCATTTTTTGCAGAAAAATGTTGCTGCTGACACTGCTTCTGGGATGTGTCCTTTGCGTTCTGGGGGGTTACATCCCACCAGGACCGAGGTATAATTGTCCAAAGGAGACTGCATACATTCATCCATGCGTATGCACTCGTAGCACTGATCAAGGCCTTTACGTGGAATGTGAGAATACAAATTTGGCAACTCTAAGCCTGGCTTTCCTCAATCTTGGCAATGAGGGAATTCCAATTGAAGAACTCACCATTTATAAATGTAACATAAGTAGGTAAACTTCTTTGTTCAATGTATCGATGCGGGAGAAACTCTGTGCTAAGATTTTTGCTTGCACAAACTCTATAAAATTCTATAAAATCCGTATAAATAAATTTTAGATTGTGAAAAGCAGTTTGGAATTCACGGTACAGAAAAGATCTATCGACTTATTTTATGCATACTAACGTAGAGTACGAGATGTCGAGTTATTGGCTCCACTTCGATGGATTTGCATGTAAATTTCGAAAAGAAAAGTTTACATTTCATTGTTTCTTTTAATAAATTCAATTATTTAAATCATTAATGAAATGACTAAATGAACATAAAAAGTAAATAACAATTACTCTGCTTTTCACTATGTAGTGTCAAAGAAAGCTTGTTCAAACTGATAATTAATGAGCGTGAAATTGAAAATTATCTAAACACGAAATTGAATTTCTCTTTTTTTTTTAATTTGTGCTTACTAGATTTTCCTTTAGTTGAAGTGAAAAGGGAACAGTTTTAAAATTTTAGTTGTTCTTATAGTGCATTGAAAAAACGATGATATCATTAAACTTACATTCGTTGTGAGCATTAACTCAAACGCGGATAATATCAAATGAAAATGAATGAAACTAAAAATGAAAACGCTATTTCATCAAATATTGAAATACGTTGATTGTTTAAATCGTAATTCTATACGTTTATTGGATAAAATAATTTCTAAAATTGTAAAATTGATGAATTACCCACTAAATTAATTCGTTTGATGGATAATAATTTGGCATGCAATGAATTTGTGTACGATTGCGTAACGATATCATTAAACAACCTATTACATGACGATGATTTCTTTTTTACAGTACGATTTTATGGACCTGCACTTTATCCACTGAATGTTCGAATCTTGAAGTTTATAGATACTCCATTAAAATTCATCGAGGAGCACAGTTTCCTCGGTGTAAATCGAACATTGCAGGAACTACACGTTATCGGTAGCTCGATAGAAAAGTTTCCCAAAGAAGCCGTGCAGATTTTAGGAAATCTCACAGCTTTACATTTCAGAGGACATAAAATGGATGAATTGCCAAGTAATATTTTCGTAGAAAGTTTAGCTGCGTCGAAGATTGAACGACTTGAAGTTAGCAATGGTAATGTGTATTATTTTACTTCCTTCAGTAGAATATTTAGAAAAGTAGAAAGTTCTCATAATAAGTGGCATTATTATTGAAAAAAATGTTTTCTTCCAATATTACAGGAACACTCACTTCTCTACCTATTGAAACCTTGGCCCCATTGAAGAAACTTAAATGGCTTGATTTGCATGGAAACGAAATTAAGGATTTAAAAAAGAGCCAATTCAAAGGACTGAGAGATGTTGAACTGTTAGATCTATCGCATAATTTGATTGACAGGATTGATTCATCACACCTAGGTGACCTAACCAAAATGGGATGGTGTAATCTGTCACATAATGCTATTGCTGATTTGAAAAGGTATCACCTCTTTTGCAGTGTACTTTCATTAAGACAATTACTCAAATTTTTTATTTACTATTGATAATTTAATGTTTATTTTAAATTAAGTAAATGTTGCTTCCTTTCGAGTACATTTTATGGGATATTCAAATAGGAATTTCAAATGCGTGTATAACAATAAGAGCGATCGGGTTGAAAATAGTACTTTAAGATACTCAAGCGCATAACATGCTATTTTTCAGAGGTGTATTTGCAAGAAACTCATTACTGAAAGTTCTAAACTTAAATAGTAATAAAATTAGAAAACTCGATTCGAATACATTCCGAGGAATGCGACTTATGAGACGATTGTATTTGAGAAATAATAGAATTAACGACGTCGGCCGCGGGACGTTCGGAACCATGACTAGAATCGGTACCATCGACCTTGGTAAAAATATGATTAAAAAAGTAGACTACCAAATGTTTTATCAACTTCAATATGCTGAGGTAAAATATTCACTAATCATATTTACTAAATCATAGTTACTGAAGTAAATCGTATTATATTTTACATTATCTAACATATCCATTCATGTTTATGTTTTAGATAATAGATGTTTCAGAAAATCAAGTGAGTTTGGTAGAAAAATTATCATTCAAGGATTTATATTCGGCTACCGTAAATCTTTCGCACAATGCAATAACTAAAATAGAAAGTGGTGCATTTGAAAATTGTGCTAATATCGTGATATTAGATCTCAGTCATAACAAAATAGAAAACATTTCAAAGACTGCTTTTGATCCTGCAACATATGCCACAACATTACAACTCAGTTTCAATTATTTGACTGCGTTAAATCAAGTAATGTCCAATTTTTGTGTTATAATATGTGTGTGTGTGTGTGTGTGAGTAAAAGATGACTATTTCAATAGATTTTTCATGTATTATAGGTTCCTCTACAAAACATGACTGGCCTGAAAGTCTTAAACGTATCGCACAATACCATTCGGACAATCCCACGTCAAACGTTTCCTAAGCTTTATGAACTTCATACAATCGATTTATCTCACAATAATTTATCAGATATTTACAATGCAATATTCCAAACATTATTTAGTTTACGTACTCTTAATTTGTCACACAATGCACTCGATAAAATAAAACCATCAACATTTGGCCCTTTACCGACTTTATTAGAATTGGATTTGAGTTACAATAAATTGACTGAGATATCGCGAGGAAGTTTGACAAGATTGGCAAGTTGCAGGTAACTTTTTATTTTAAAACTTTGACATCTTTAACATAATGTGGGCGCAATGTAATAGAATTTTACTTTTATCAGAACTTTGTCTGTCAAGCACAATGAGTTGACAAAGATGTTTCTTATTCCAATATCATTGGGATATTTGGATTTTTCGGAAAATTTGTTAGACGGAATACCGAACACAGATGTTTGGCCATCTATGAATGCTTTACTTTATCTTGATTTATCGAAAAACCGTTTAGGTGATAATCTTATTAGCGGTAGCTTTCAAAGTCTACTTACATTGAGAACTTTGAATCTCCAAAATAATGGTATTAGCAAACCACCTTGGGAGGCTCTTAGCACACTTACCAGTTTACAGTATATTTATCTGCAGGTACATTCCAATTATTAATGGCTCTAATTTTTTAATTCAACTCCGTAATAAAAATCTAAAATAGTTGTTTTGTTTCCAGGATAATAATTTGACTACATTATCTAAAGCATCATTTGGCCGACTGCCGATTGTATTTGAATTAAACCTTGCCAATAATAAAATAAGTAATATAACTGAACGTGCCTTCGAAGGATTACTACAGCTGTTAACTTTAAATTTGACGAATAATCAAATCAGTCACATCCCTAATGGAGCTTTTAGAGGGCTTGTATCTCTACGCAGTTTAGATCTTTCTTATAACCAAATAGAAAGACTGGACAACAAAACGAATGGTTTGCTGGATGATTGTTTATCACTTGAAAAGATTAATTTGAGCCATAATAATATTGCATCTATAACGCGTAAAACTTTGCCGCACGACCCTTGGATACCTTACAAAATAAAGGAGGTTGATTTGTCATATAACAGCTTGCCAGTTTTAAATTTTGACTTCACTTTGGGAACAAGAAAAGTTCTTTTTATGAATTTGAGTCACAACAATATTATTGACATTAGAAGATGTAAGTTCAGCTTGTTTGATAATGAAACTTCCACGTCGCCCCTTGACATTGCAGTCTCAAATTTTTATACAAAATTTCTATGCAGTTGTTCTAGGGAATATGACATCATTGCAAACATTAGATTTGTCTTACAATGAGTTGAATGATTTATCTGAACCCGACGTTTTCCAGCCACCAAGCAATTTAACCAATCTAATATTGCATCACAATCGATTTAATCATCTTCCTTGGGATAAATTAGTATCTATGTCTAACTTAAAGCATTTAGATTTAGAATACAACGATTTCAGTAACATCGATGATAATCTCATGAAAATTTTGCATAACGGAACAAGGATTACTTACGCAGGTACCGTAATTTAATAATTACAATAAAATTGTAAACAATAAAAATTGTTTTAATAACTATTTTCATATTTTTATCATAAAAATTAAAATCTTTGTATTTGATATTAAAATCGATGAAAAATGGCAATGTACTAAATTTAATAGTACACTATGAATCGACGTTTTTGTCCAGGAAATCCATTGCATTGTGACTGCTATGTGCGTCCTTTACGAAGGTGGCTTGACACATTCACCGAGATCCCCGAACATTGGCGTAATGTTGAATGCACCAGTCCCAGTTATGTTGCTGATATGCATCTATCGGAGGTCTCGGAAGTACTGATGGGTTGCAGCGATAAAGAAGTCCTGGAGGACCCAAAATATGACATCTCCCCTGATGTCAAGTATCGGGATCTCGAATAGTAAGTGAGCCCTTTCCACTGAAACAATGACAAACGAAATATTCTCCGAAAAGATCTTCTTCATGTATAATTCATATATGCACAATAACGTAGGACACTTTCTATACCCGAATGTCTTCTTAGATTATAGAGATTTTACCTTAACGATCAATGCTAACAACGATTTCATACTCACGTAACAATATCAATGGTTTATCGTGCCGTATTCTAATTGAATGAAATTTTCAGCGATAGCGAGGAAAATATCTGGAAGGTATCGTGGTATGTGCCGAAACGGGAGGATACTGGCGATTTTTACCTCGTAGTGCGCGAACCAGGGGGCAAAAAGAATGTGCTCGAGAAGGATGTCGTTTACAAGGAAAGATCATTCAAGATAAGGGATTTGCCGGATCCTAAAGCAAAATATGAACTTTGCATACTCGCCAGAGATTCCGTGGGAAACGTTAAACATTTCCGAAGCTCGCAGTGTAGAATTTTAGATAAGCATGTTTTCAGTTCCAGTAGCAGACAATCGACTATTAACATTCTGTTCATTCTTACTCCCATCCTTTTCACGACCTTATGCTAAAAAGTGGAAATAATTTTATTATCGCCACGATAAGGGGCGAACATTTTTTTGCCTCCACCTGACAAAGGTGGAAGTTCATTTTTTTACTTTGTATACGTATATCTAATGCTAAGGATAAAATGCACCACTCGTATTAGTGATTCGTACGGCAATTCATGAGATATCGGCTGTAACTACTTGTAATAATCGAGAACTGTTAAGTATTTGCAATGTTTATTGTGTAAATGACGTTGAGCGTTGTTTATTTATTTGTAAAGAAATGCGAGAGCTTATATATTTTGTATATAGATTAAAACTTCAATTGAACGCGATATTCGCGTTCTCTTGTACGTTGTTGGTTTTATACTCGTAATAAAATTTTAAACCATCTTTACATTTTTGTTTTTGGTCAAGGAGTACTGGCTTTGGACGGTACAAAAACATTAATCTTCATAAAATAAAATAAATCATCTTGAACAATAGTAGCTTAAAAATATAATTATTTTATTAGTCTTATTAAAATATTCTTTGTTATGATTTTCAATGCTGCAATTATGTAATCCAGAAAATCTAAAGGACTAAAAAGAGTTCCTTCTACATTAGTGTTATTCCGTATTCATCAAAGTACCCAAGGAGATCCTGTATCTAGCTCGATCGTACGTGATGACACATTGCACAGCGCAAGAATCTGTTGAATCAACCAAGTTTCCATTACGCATCCCACGAGCCTAATTTCATGATGTCGTCTCGGTCAATAAACTCCTTCGGAACGTTTTCTCGCAAAAATTCTCAAGGAAGTCAACCGGCGATGTTTCGATGCAGCACCGCCTTAAGTGAGATTAGTTCGTTACTCCTCGCAAGCTTATAATTAGGAGAATTTCCGTATAAAAAAGTCCCTAATGAGACTTGCACTTTTTGTGCCGGATCTCGCTACTGTCTTCTTGTTTAAATTGATTGCTCGTGAAAATTTTCATTCATAAAGCCAATACATTTGCCAACAATGGAGCAGTTAGTTCATAAGTAACACTTAAATTTAAATTTCTAAACGTTAAAGCTATAAAATAACGACTAGATTGAGGGTCAAACATCTCTGCCATTGCCTATTCTATTATTTTTTTTAAACAATCTTAAATTATATTGTTTACATTACCGTATTAGTAGACATATTCACCATTGGTGTATTAGGAATAATTGAATGAATTGAAAAAAATATATTTTGCCGTCTTGAATTTTAAAAATCCAAGCCCTTACCTAAAAGACAAAGGAAAATTTCAGCTTTGAACTCGGATGAAGATTGGAGTTTTAATACTACGGATCGTTATGAAACAGCTCGAGCACTTTCACTGCTGGTCGATTGCTGGTCGACCCAATCGCTGGTGCAGGTGGCATAAGAAAGTACAACGATTTAGTGCTACAGCAGCAAAAACTGTATACGTATAAGCTGAAGTAAGCGCGAGCGAAGATCAGCCCAGATATATTACATTAATTTGCTGCCGAGCACAATTGTAACTCTTTGGTAGATCTGATAAAGACCTCTTATTTATTTAATTAGCATTGCTTTTTTGAAAACCGTAAACTTACATTTTTTGCAGATGTAATGGCAACGCTTTGAAAGTTTAGATACTTGTATGCTAATGTAGAAATTGTCAACTTCGAATACTCGATGTATTCGAGTAAGTGACTCACGAAGTCGCGTTGGCGTTGACTTCTCCTTTAGGATCTGTTTGCTAGATTTCAGTTGTCGTCGCGACGACTCCAAGCCATCTTGGCTTTCCTTGAGTATCTGCCCACTACTAATTTCTGATTCACATTAATCTTTATTCATCTCAATCTCAGGTGTCAACTGCGAAATTTAAATCACGAAGTCTAAGAACTGATACAGCATAAACAATATATTATACTAAAATATTGATGCACAATCAAATGATGCTCTATTAAGCTCTATTAATCCTAGACTAATCTATTCAAATAATGATATATTTGCATTAAAATAATTTATTCTAATCGTACCCAGCAGACGGTTATGTACATATATATTACGTTTTATTCAACATAT
This sequence comes from Apocrypta bakeri, assembly GCA_018906985.1. Lineage (NCBI taxonomy): Eukaryota > Metazoa > Arthropoda > Insecta > Hymenoptera > Pteromalidae > Apocrypta > Apocrypta bakeri. Next base: position 1,349,953 of record JACCIA010000019.1, on the reverse strand, counting down.
CGAATAATATGAAGGTCAGTAGAAAGTCCGTGCGCAAGCATTTATATGTATATACCGACTGCTGACTTAAAATTATGACTAAATAAAGAAACCTACAAACAAACCTACAACATCCTATATATGTTTCTTTCATAACCGTTAACTTTGAAAGGAAAATTTAGAACTATTCTTATTTAGAACCATTCTTTTCAGAAAATTCGATTAAGTTTTCATTTACGATGACTTTTGAATACTACGATTTGAGCAAATTATATTATTATTTGCATCGATAAATTGCAAAATCTTTTAATAAGTTATGGAATTGTATAGTCATACAATACTATAAATACGCAGTTCGACCCACGACGAATATAACATGTACATTGTACAATGTACATTGTACATGCATATTTAGATTTAAAATGGTTATATAATATATACAATGGTTATGTCGGTTAATGAAAGTTTTTGCAATTTTTTGACAATGACAAACTCTGTTATTAAACGAGTTATAAACAAAAGAAAATTATCTATCAAGAAATAAGAAAAATCGTTTAAATAAGCGAATGAATGAAACATGATGTCTGGGCGAGATAGGCTCGATGAATAAAGACGAATAGATTTATAATTTAACTGGATCGTAACGAAAATTAGTATTCGGTTTTTGATTGAAAAGTCGCAGTGAAGAACTATAATTCTAGCATCTAATTTTAATTCGACGAGGGAAATCGATGTTATCGCAAAATGATGTTATCCCAAGCGGCGCGTAATAGCAATCCATCCACACTAATCGCGAATTCGATTTCTACGAGAGCAGCAATTTTCGTGTAAAATGACTCGCGCGGCGGTAGAATGAAAATAAAACAGCAGAAATAAGACACGATAGAACGCCCACACAGCAGCAGTTCTTCTCTCACTGCTGCCGTGGCTGCCGTGGCTGCTGCTGCTGCTGCTGCTGCTGCTGCTGCTTGGTGTATGTGACTTTCTCATCCTTGTGTCTTTTGTTGAGGTCCGTCGTTAAGGCCCCACTCACGTCGGCGTCAGGCGTATAGGCCCCTCTCTCTTTTTCTCTTATTCTATAGGTGCAGCAGCACTGCTGCTCACTCCTCATACTCTCGAATCTCCCTCCTCGGCTCTTTTTCAGTGTCTCGCGTGACTCCCAGCAAGAAGCATCTAGCGTTGGCTCTCTCTTGGTGCTCAATCGAAAATTTCGCGTGGTTCTAGCAAGAAAATCGGTGTAGCCAGGTGTTTATCGTGTCGCGAGTGTACTAGTCATGAAATTGCTGTATCGGCTTCCACCGGCTTGAGTATATATATATACGTATATAAAATACAAATATACGTATATAAAACCGCGGTGAGAGGTAACAATTACGGGTTGCGCGAGGAGCGACAGCTGCAGCAAGAAATAAGTCGGGAGAAGGTGCGAGAAAACATGACGAGCCTGCATCGCTTCATTGTCCTTTTAGTGATCTGTCTTGGCGCGACAACGGTGCACGCGAACGGTAAGCACATGCATGATATGCGAGAGCGCCGCGTAATGCCCTTTACGACCAGCAAACCGATGTGTATTATACTTTTACGTCTATATGCATGTATCTATGTATCTATGTGTCTTTGTGGTGGGAATCGAAAATCTACTTCCTGTGAGGAGAGAGAGAGAGAGAGAGAGAGAGAGAGAGAGAGAAAGAGTAGAGTATGTCAGAACGAAGTTTCGCGTTTTGAATTTGAGCTTCCTACGACAGAGCTAAAAATATTCTTCTCTCTCTCTCTCTCTCTCTCTCTATGGCGCCATTGTCGAATGTCTGTTATAATGTACATAAACGCGAGCGTCGAGCACGTTGTTGTATAGTGCTGATCGGCAATCTTCGAAAGCCGCGAACCGGTATATAAGGATGCGCAGGCAAAAAAGCCCATAAAAGAAAACATCTACTGCAGAGACGACGAGGAGAAAGAGAGACAGAAAAGCGACGAACCGATAGGACCTTGAAAGCTGGTTGGCTGCGCCGCCAGTGCGTTGGTGGATCGCGTTGCGTAAAACCGAAAGGCTTGTGCAACTATATATTTATGCGCGCGTGTACACGATTGCTGAGCACCTTTTTCTTTACGCACCAGATAATTCGGCTCGGTTTGGTTCGATGGACGGATTTCGAGTACTGGGTACACGTTAACGTGTAGGCACTAAGAGGAACGAGTAAATACAAAGAAAAACGCAAAAATTGCACGTGCAGCGTTCGTTCGCGCGAACCGGATGCATACGCAATTTATTACGCGGGGGAAATAATGTATGATTACGGCAAGAACCCTATCGTTTATACGGAATTCATTAATAAATATTTCTTTTAATGCACCGCCGGGGGTACATCTTTTTTAAGATGAGTCAAGGTTGCGGTATTTATGCTATGGCTGCTCGGAAAGATGCATGAAATCGATATGTTTAAATGTGGAATGTTAGGAATTTACTTCGGAAAAGCGCGAAAAGGCAACAAAAGCAGCAGCAGATTATTGTTTTATGTAACATGTTAATGCTTTACGGGCATTGAACTCACCATTTCGTCCGTAAAAGCGTATCTCTAGACTCGCGCCATTCCACTCTAATTTCTATTCCGCTCGTACAATAGCATTTCTTAAGAACACCTATAGCAGCTCAGACATCTTGGATTCCTTTTTTGGACCAGTGACTGCATTTTTATTTCGCTGCTGTTTTTCTCGACACACAATTTATCATAAGCTGTCTTTGTAAACGTTAAGAGTTTGACTTCTATATATACGTTAAGTCAGCATCGAGCGCTGTTTCACAGGGTCAACGACGGCTTATATGAAAGCCTCGGTCTCGTACAATAGACAAAAAATTCTGGTAGCTACATCGTGGATGCAAGAGAAATTATTCACGGGAAACGATGAATCAGCTTTCGAAGAAATGTTGAATTCTCTTGAAAGCATGGCTGTTATATTATCTCACAATTATAATTCGTTTTGAGGTGAAAAATTTCATTTTTAAGGAAAGAATGAAGTGCATTTTAAAATTCTAAATATAAATCATGACCTCACGAGACGCATATGCTTATCCAAATACCTTCGGCCGCGTAAACTGAATGCTGCTGCAAGACATTTTCAAGCTGCTCTCCGGCGCAATAATATAATAAACCAGTAAATGGCGAGCGTTAATTCGAATCGACGCATTTTTCACGAGCGCGTGGTCTGGAATTTAAATCGTTTGTTTAAAAAAAAGCAAGGTATTTTAAATGAAAATATGCTTGAAAATTATAGCAGATTACAAGTCTTCTTCGAACGAAACTAAACGCCAGTGGTGAATTAACGTGAAAATTATTCATGAGTTGCGGATTTAGTCGACCGCTCTCGTTATCTATTTGTCAAAGCTTATTCCGTAGATTGCACGTCAGCCGCCCAACCTGATCAGTCCATTTCAGAGCAATGCCAAACACACGAGCTTTTTTCTATTTCGATCTTTCGTTTTCATTCGTTTTCATCAACACGACGACATCGTTCTTTTTCGTCGCGTTCGCGTTTTCATTTAAGAACAGCAGAAACTGACATGAGTTATAACAGCTCTAAACATACTCACGTTTCTTTCTTCTAAAACCTTTCGGTTTCTTTTTCACTTTCATCGTATACCGTGGTTTGTGTGCATTTCTAACCGCTGTGCGCTCTTCCTCGTGCTATTCTCGGGCAAAAAATCGACCAATTGATTGCTCCATTTATCCGGCAATAGAGCGCAATTTTAAGTCGGTTAACAGCGCGCAACGAAAGAGGGTTAAAAGGCTTCGGTATGTAAAAGCCATGGGATAAGAAAGAAGCTGTAGCAAACGGAATTGCGTATCTCCAAAGTAAGTACTGCGTGTACCACGAAATCCGCAATTATTCTGTAAAGAATTTCATCCACATCTCTCATATTTCATTTGACTCATGATTTAATGTCAGGTATTTTATTATGAATTAAATATGTGTAGATATGATAATCAAGTAAAATTAAGACAAAATATGTTAAAACGCATATGTCGAGTGATGCCTATCTCATAATAACCATCATTTCAATAGTTATAATTATGAATATTAATACTAGATTTTTGACAAGCTTAAACGAATTATATTACGGGGATTTTAAGTAAAAAGTTTACGAACTATTGATCTTACGTAATCGACTTAGGAAAGGGGTGTTTCGCACTTCGGGCCGAAGTTACGAACATGACGTATGGCTCGCTGAACGAGTGAAGCACGTAGCCATAGTGATTATATCGCCTGTACGTTAAACTTTAATTTACATCATGATTTATACGTTGAAATATATATTTTCGAGATCGGTATTTCAAATACATCAGATACATCATACACCTACGTAGATTTTTTATCTTAATGAGCAATAAATACAAATGTAGATATTTCAAAACTATATATTTTTTCGTAGTGCATCATTGATATATTGACACTGCTTATTGTAGTAACAACACAAATTATTTGAACAACGTTACTCAAAATTAAAGAAAATCTTTTGTTAATCAGTGATTGCGTTAATCATCGAATTGGTATACAATTGATATATTATAATAATGATCTATTATAGAAAATTGTATCTGTTAAAGTTTTACACTTTGAACTGTAAAATAACGCTGCGCTCTGGAGCACTTATCCTAAAATATTGAAGAAAAATACAAAATTCAAACCAAATTAAGCCAGATCGAATCATACAGCGCAATGTCAGGAGGATGATTCTCATCGCGTCGAAATTCAATCTATTGAATGACTGAGAGAGAGTGAGACAGACAGACAGACAGACAGACAGACAGAGAGAGAGAGAGAGAGAGAGAGAGAGAGAGAACGTGCAAGACAAGAAGAAGAAAATAAAGAAGAAAATACTCGTCCAGTAAAATGAAAGGGGCACATTCACTTTCTGTGTAAGCGCTCGGCTTCTCGATCAAGATCTAATTATTCTGATCGATGCTATATTTGCTCAATTGATATTGTATATTATTATATATATAGTATAGTACTTCATTGATATTGTATGAATCATCTTCGAATATTGTTATCGAATATTATTGTGGCTACGAACTACTGATTTTCGTATAGACACTTTATTGGGCTCTGGTTTAGGAACGTAAGTGTGTGCATTTATTAATTGGTTATCCTCATTAATTTTATAATTTTTTGGCTCCGAATGGTTAAAGTGTAAATAATAACAATTATTTATTCTTCACTATGAAATATGCTATTTTTTAGGTAATATACTTGCCGACTATGTTTCATCCTGTTATTAAGCTTACCTGAATTACGCATTAAAAGCAAGGATTTACTAAAAAAATAAGTTATTGTAATTTTTTATTTGTAATGTAAGAGTATGTCAACTACATCCGAAAACAACTAATAAAACTAAATCTAGATTTAGATAGCTATTGCGTAAATGAATAAGAAATATTATTGAAAACATGACCAGATTTTGTAAATATATTGGTATTTTGGAAAATGATCTAAGGTAGCAAAGAAGCAGGAACAAGCAATGGATTCTTTTCTTATAACAACGAAGTAGGCGTATTAGATAACGCTTTACACGACAACTAATTAGCTGTGTTCGTCTATTTCTATAAGCAAACCTTCGTTATTCAACCCCAGTCTAGAGATTATCTCCCGTCGTACGTACGTTACGTAGACGGGCGTGCGACCGAGAAGCCCGTCGCCGTCCTCGAGTTGTAGCGAAAAAGGACCTCGACGAAGGCAATCTTTATCTCCGCGGTGAAAACCATATACCAGGCTCACACGCTCCTACTTTTCCTGGCGCCAGAAAGGAACATCGCAACTGAATATAATCGCTCTCCAAGGCAATATATACAGAGGTATATACAGAGAGAGAGAGAGAGAGAGAGAGGGGGGGGAGAAGAGAGAGATAGAGGAGTCTCCCACCTCTATCGGGGAATCCAGATCGAGGATTTGTCGTCCATTGCCGAACATGATATCTCGATCCCTCTGTTAATTCCTATCTGGCATTTTTTCTTCGCTGCAGAGTATATATTTGGTATGTAGAAAAAGGATGAGGATCCGGTTGAAAAAGAGAGAGAAGCGTGTTTTCAATTAAGCCTATCGCTTCCCACTCTAAAGAACCAACGCTTATATATCCTGGAAAACCGCACGATATTCCGCACGATATTCCGCACGATATTCCGCGCGAAAGCGAAAACGCAACATAAATAGTCTAAGGGCAGCTGGGGTAAATGCATGGAACCCAGGCGGGGCTCATCGTCTTCATTTCGCGATGTAGAGAGAGAGAGAGAGAGAGAGAGAGAGAACGAGAATGGCAAGAACACACGTGGCCACACGCTCGTGAGCTCAATAGGCGGAGTCGCGCCGCACTCTATCTTACTTCTGTTTCTCTCTTCCTTTCTCTTTACTATACACGTTATGTAGTATATTGGTGTATGTGTGCCTATATACATATACCTATGTACTCCATGCTCGGCACATCACGGTTTCCACGCGATGCTCCTGCGGTGGCTCGAACAGTTCTGTCTTATTCATAAATATATATCCACTAGCAGTATCTACTGTTAGTATACATACCGGAAATAAGACTTTATGCAGCATTCTTTCCGGAATATCGGAATATCGCCTTATTTATATATATATAAAAAGGTGAAAACGTGAATATGCGCAGACGTGAATCGTTCCTTCTGATGATGATTATGATATTTTCTTCTGCGTGGCTGTCGCTCCTATGAGAAATAATGCGTCTGATTATTGTCAAATAAATTGTTTTTCACCAACTTCATAAATATTTAATATCTTGATGAAGAAAACTATTGAACTAAAATTAACTTAATAATCGCAATAAAAAACAGTTCTCGGTGTTTTGAACTTGTTTACTTTTTACAAAAATCTTCTTCTTATATTCGATGCTGAACTCGAAATAACTACAACTGAGTTGAGGTTCAAAGAAGGATCGAACCTTGAACATAATACGGGTTGCACTTACAAATCGATGCATTTACTATTCTTTATTACTACTCATCATTCTGCCGATGCATTTACACAGGAATGCGTTAGTCGGCGGATCTAATTATGGCGCGAGATACGCGCGTGATGCAGACTACTTTATTGCAAGGGGGAATGAAAACAACGAGAATTTATTTATTCCTACTGTTTTTTAAATGCCAGGCGTACACTGTTGCTCTTTTCGTCAAATAGAAAAATGTACTTATGATTATTGGCTAACGAGGAATCAAGTAATCCAAAAATAAGTCCTCGAATTTTCAAAATAAGAATGATTCAAGCTTGTGAAGAGATCTGTAGTGATCGTCTTGGTTACTTACGCCACGACTGAAGCTTAGAGTGTTGTATTGAAATTTCATACTAGCGAGGAATTCGTTAATGTTCTAAAAAAGTCAGATGAATAACCTAGAAATAAATGGAGAGTAATGGAATGAAAGCTTTGGAGAGCTAAAAAAAGTTGCGCCTAAATTAAGAAGGACACAGGAGAAGTACAAAAGCTCCTTCGCATTGGTAGTTCGTGAAAAGTTCTCGTCTGGGGCGCTGCCGTTGTTTGCAATTTTTCTGCTTCCTGCATCGCTCGCAGTAGGCCCTTAAATCGTCGGAAGACCGCAGATGGAATCTCACGTTTGCTCGCGCGCCGCGGTTACGTCAGTTCACGCGAACAAAAGTTGCGCCTCTCTCTCCTTGTTCTGCGGAAACCGGTTGCAGAGCAGTTTCAGTCCCTCCGTGGCCGTCCCTCGGTGCCCTTCCCTCGGTGCCCTTCCCTCGGTGCCCTTCCCTCGGTGCCCTCCGAGAGATGGAAAAAGCTGCTAGGCTACGTAGTTAGCCCGTTCCAGTAAGATAAGCTCACTCAAGACAATCGACGTCGTTTCTTTAATCGATTGCAGATTTCCGATTGCCCGCGCTGAGTTTATTCCCTTTTCGGAATTGTGCGCAAATTAAGTGAGTGGAAAAATGTAGGCAGCTTCTGGCGGAAGCGTGGCTATTGTCTTCCTTTCTTTTCTCACACTTTTTTCAATTTCATAATACCGGCTTCATGTACCGGAGACAGTAGGGTATATGTGAACTTGTGTCAAACTGCATTGTCGACTGAGAGCCCCTATACGGTACTGTATACTTATAAGGTCGGCTTGAGAGCATAATTTGGTCTTCTCAAAAGAATTATTATTAGTGAAAATTCGGCTATAAAAACTCGAAATATGCTCACCTATCGAGTACTCGTATGAGAGTTAAAGAGACTGCTGTTTACTTTGATGTATCCTTTCATCGCCATAGCACGAAGCTACGTATAGATTCACGGCAAAATAGCTATACAATCTCACTTATTTTAATTGCGTGTTAGTGGATGAAATCGGCTTGGCATAATAAATGAAATAAAAAATCTTCATCCTGCAAATAAATACTGCATTATGAGACAAGAGAGTAAAAATTTATAACCGCGCGTGTCGATCAATGCCCTCTGGCCGGTTTCGCCGACCCTCCATTGACCGGTACAGGGTCTCAAATGTCTTTACAGTCACGTTGCATACGATTATTTTTTATTCCATGATCGTAAAATTACAATTCTAAAGTATGATTCGTAATATTGCTTTTTACGTTCATTTAGCTTCGAAGCTAATACTTTTTATTCATTTTCGAACCGAAACGTATAGACACACACAGGTGCGTTTGACATAGAATTTGCTAGCAATTTTTTACGGTGATCACTTTCCAATTCGATATAATATTGGTTGCGGCGACAAAAAAGCCGGCTTGATAACGGAAGAAAATTGACACGAACTATCGTCAATGAGGCCGTAAAGATTTGATATAACGGATATTTGAAAAAGAGAGGTGCGACGGTCTATGCGGTCTATGTCTATGATGAAATAGCACGGCACGCAGAATATCGAGGATTCGATTATTTCCGTGGGGAACGTGCTTGGAATGATTACGAAATTTCTTAGGAAGCTGATAATAAGAAACTAGTTGGTCGCAGCTTTTATCGACTGTGGAAAATATGCGTGCAGGTGGCACAAGTGTAAAAAAATCCAGGCATGGATTGCTTTCCTCGAAATTCTTATCTCAAACTTATCTCCGTCTCCTTGTAATCCATATCGGGTAGGTAAAATCGGCGATCTACAACAAAAAGTGCGACTGAAAAATGCACCGATTGACGAGATAAAAATTGTCGACGTGCTCTTTTCTCCCGCATCTGGAGAGCAATTAACAACGTTGGCGACATGACGATTAGTCTCGCGTACGTATATATACATACCACGAGATATGTATAGACAGCTGGTTAGGATGAATCGATCGTTCTTCGATTCCTCGGATCCACTCGCCGAGTGATAGAACCAGTGATAGGACGGGGAATAGAACGAGGAATAGAACGAGGAATAGAACGAGGAATAGAACGAGGAATAGAACGAGGAATAGAACGAGTCGTTAACGGCCTCGACTTAAAAGTGACATAAGCCACCGCGGTCGAGTCGTCCCTATTTTGTCGTTGCTTCTCGCGAATCCAAGATAAAAAAGGTACCGAGAGAGAAAATCTCGCCGGACATGGCAATGCTCGGAATTCCTCAGCGCGAGTATTGCCACTGTGCGCGTTACTCTGCGGCTCCCTCAGGACGACTTTCTGCGCTGTCGTCGGAATCCTTCTTTTTCTCTCTACGCCAGCTCGCTTCCCTTTCGCACAGAACTTGCCTATAGGCATGCTCGTGACCTTTTCTGCTTGATGCTGACGCGCTCTCCAGCCACTTGCAACTCTCTATCTTTATCTTCCGGCTGTCTTTGGTTCTGTGCGTGTGCGTACACTCCGTTCAACTCTATCCTCTCGTGTGGGAGTTTCATCTTGTGTGTGTGTGTGTGTGTGTGTGTGTGTGTGTGTGTACCGTAAATCGTGTTAACGCTGATTTTTCATTACCGACCAGTATAACGAATCATTGCAATCAATCATCATCAGACGCGAACGGTGCTCGCAAAGTAGGAGAAGGACTAGTTTGTTATTGCGCGAAAATGAATTACAGACACTATCGTCTATTGTACGCGTGCATATACGTAGTCTTAATTTTATTTGCAACTACCGTATGGTCAGTTAGTACTCACGAGCTTCTAACCAATGTATTTCTGAAAAATGCATTGGTTAGAAGCTCGTGAGTTTTAAATAAAAGAGATTAATCGAAAAAGAACATATAGCAGACCTATTGCATATTTAATAGATGTAGATAGATTTATTATAAACATTGAAAAGTCAAGGATGAACTGTATATGTATGTCATTTGATTGTATCAGTCCAAAGAAAGAGCGGTTTTGTGATTCAAGTTACAACGTAATTATCCTCCGTTCAAAAATAATTTATCTCTCGCATCTTAATGAAGAATGAAATCCTGGCACCTACGTCTCGTCATTATAGCAATTCTTCGATGGCCGTTTTTCGCATAATATATCTTCACCTCCTTGTCAACTTCGATTCTCCAAATTCCATCTTTATACCTTCTACTTTTCAATTCATGCCTTCTATACCTTCTAATTTTCAATCGTGCAATTCCATCTTGAGGCTCCGCTGTTTATCTCATCCATACTTTTCATCTCCGCAGTTCCTCCTTCGCATTTTATTTCTCTCTCTCTCTCTCTCTCTTTGGGCACGTCCATTGAAGTTTATTGCGAGTCACACTCCCGTTCTGTTAGCTTTCCCAGTCGCCGGTAATGGTAATACGCAAGATTGCAAAACGCGGGTGCGGTTCTATCCGCAGAATGGTACCCGCTCCAAATACGGCCGACAGCGTAAATAGTCTCGCACGGTTTTCTGCAATATTGTATTCTTCGGATGCTACTCGAATGCCGAATGCTAAGGTCGCGGAGAATTACGCAAACTTACGTAGAGGAAATGGATCTATAAGTGCGAATCTTAAAAAGATTTTATTTCTCTTGTATAGTTACTATTTTTATATTTGTTATAATTCTATTTCATTACATGGAAAAAAGTAAACATTAGCACGGGGCTCTTGCTACAAAAAAATGATAATTTCCTTATCGCTTAAAAATGTACACATAATAGATGCAGATTTCTAATAAAGTATGAGGAAAAAAACAGAGAGCAGCAGAGCAGAGACGCGAACGCGCGTTGACGCGTGCGTACGCGTATGCGTGTATGCGAGTAACGACGAGTATTCCTCTCGCCTTGTAATCAGCTGGTCATGCTCGGCGAAATGCAATAGCGTTGTTTTTGCCACGAGTCCCATCAGGAATCGAATTATTAGAAAAACAAGGCGGCGGCAAACCAAATGCAAAGTGCAAGAACAAAAGTGCAACTGCAAGTGCGCGCTCTTACTGATTTTCTCCTCCATTTTCACCCTTGCACTATACAGAGAAGGGCGGTTGTAAAGCTGCTGCTGCAGCAGCATCTCTCCTCGCGAACCGCAATTCATCGATCCAATCCAGCTCATTCGTTCCGATTGATCCTCCTATAAAGACCTAAGCCTGCATTTGACTCATTCAATGATTTCACTGCTTTCATCTTCGCTTAATTGACAATCGTATATATATATAGATACCTGTATAAAATCTTATGTTCCTTTTCTTCTTCAGATATTTGTTTGACTAGTAAACAGAAGCTCGTTTTATAGAGCCCTTCTTCATTATTACAATTGGCTTTTTAAATTTCTGCAAATTACTATAGTTTTCAGATGCCTTTGTATATCAAAATCATCATGTAGTTCTTAGTAGTTATACTGTTTTTGACTTTACACCAAGTTATCCAGAAATTAAGAAGTTAGAGGTGCTCAGTGTGTACTTTCGAAATTATTTTTTTATTTTGCAATACCAAGTTTTGTCAATATTTCGTGTATCTGCCGATATTCGTGTATAAATAAGTCGAAGAATTGGTGTATGAATAATTCGCGACGTATATACGCCTCTGGATTTCTTTTTCATTCTGATAACGTGTAACTGTTTAAGTATATTAAATAATTATAGATGTGTCTGGGTGTCTAGAGACAGTTGTTTTCTCATTTATACAGGTTATTCGTGTACAAAAATCTAGTACGATTACCAAACATTTCATTTCCTTTATACTTCTTAAAAGAGTGAGCTCGTTAATTAAAAACATAATCTCTTTTAAGAGACATGAAACTGTTTTGCCGATGAATAAATAGTTCTTCTAAAAAGGATTTTAGTATTATTCAAGACCTATGATATTACCTCGCATAAAGCTGCAGATGGCAAGCATGTTGTCTATTATTCAAGTTGGGCATTTTTAAAATATCAGTCTACGGAATAATACTATTGACGATAACACACTTATTAACAGTTAATAAGAGTTCCTTTACAATCTTAGTTTTTAGTATATAATGACCGATGCATCTTGCCAATATCTCGAAAATAACAAGTCAATGATTTTTTAACTTGTAGTGAATCAAAGTAATTATCTAGAATTGAATGAAATAGTGTTAATTAAAATTTGAATTAGTTTTCTACATTTATTAAATAGCAATTACATCGGTCGACAAAGAAAACGTGAAGAAGCGATACCTGCGCGAGCGCATTATACCGATAAACAGTATAAAAGTATGACTAAGAGCAGTAGAACTTCCGAAGAATTCGCAGCTGAAGTTCAGGTCGTATCTTTCGAATCTCTTTTTCGAACACGGCAGTAGCAACTTCCTCCGATATGTGCCGGTTCGGAATACATTTTCCAGAGAATAATCGCGCCAATCTGATTCCCTCGCTAATTGTTTCCTCGAGCGCGTGTTTCAGCCTCGCGAACGAGTCCTCGCGAGGCCAGGGAGGAAAAAAATGAAGGTAGCCACATCGAGCTTGGCCAATTTGCACGGCGCACGAGCTCGGCGGATCCTACGTATACGCGTACATAACATATTCACCGGTACGTTATATTCCCTTTTGTAAAATATCATTTTCTGTGTTCCTCTGGCCTTCGCGTGCGAGGGCTATTATATAGATGAGTTATACGCGCTGGCTGGAGGTCGAGGTAAAGATGAGCCGCTCGCTCTTCTCTTTCAGTATATTAGTACATTTCGTACGCGCACTCTTCAACATTCTTATGGACGATCTTTTAATATACTTTCTTCAATGACGATTCGCTTCTGCAAATTTTCAATATTCAAAAGTTCAACAGGCCAGTATTGTTCAACAGTATCTAAGTATTGTTATGTTTGTAGCATCCGATACAAGATACTTTATTCTTCTTTCAGGTGAATTACCGAAAAGCCTCAAAACAGTACAACTACGTATTTGTATTATACATGTGATCCATACGCTCGAGTTACGTATAAGCTACGAGAAATGTTGATCTAATTTTCAGCACTTTATATAGCTTAAGTGTGCTGTGGTTCTGACGGTGATTACAAAGCGTATACACCGCACCTGTGGCTAAGATAGCGTGGAGTGAATATTCTCGCTGGAACATTCTTGCATAAAATACGAGGAATACAGCGTTAAAAACACGTTAATCGATGTATAAAGACGTGTACTACGAGTATCATAACACTCTATAATTACCATAAATATAAATATTAAAAGTTCGAATTATTCGTAAAAACACGGGTGCATAACTCAGCACAAACAGAGAGAGAGAGAGAGAGAGTGAGAGCGAGAGATAGAGAGAGTGAGAACCCCCCCCCCCTCGCAATACCGTTTCCTCGAAATACATTTTAACCAGAGACCGACACATAAACATAATTATTTTCGTGCAAACCCCATTATCCGTCCGATCCGAGAAATCATTAAGTCGTTACGAAAAATGATGCTCGTTATTCCAGACTGCGTATATATACGAAAACGACGAGGAGGAGAAGAAGCATTCTTATGACTGCAGCCGCGTAGCAGCAGCGGCAGTATGACAGTCGGTTCGTTGCACCCTCATGTTTTGCGCGCGGTTTTCGGCTACAAGACTCGAGAGAACGTTGACTCGAGAGAAGAGGAGGTTTAAGCTCGTTTATCGTAATGAAATCTTCTGTTATACGCATAATAATTCACTAATAGAGGGACTTGTTATAAAAATTATTCGGCTGATTTTCAGCGGTACTGATCGAATAATCAAAATATCGCTGCCCGATACTAATGAGAGAAAAAGAGCCGTTTAACTTGATTATACGGTTCCTAAAGAACATCCTACATATGCAGACTCATTTAAAGCTGAAAATTTGGCTCATCTGGACTAGTAGTATTTCGGGGTATTATTTATCGTTTTCCAAACATTCGGTATATATAGTGTGTATACTGTATATCACAGATACTGAACGGTAATTCTGGAGTATAGCGCTTAATCCGATGAACGAGTAAATCTTTGAATTTTAAATGATAAAGTAAAATGTTGTACCTTATAACGGGTTCTTGATGGTTCGATTCTTGGAGATAAGAAGTTTAATCGTTGAAAAGAATACGGCTTGAAATTGTCCAGGTGAAAATTAGAATTTCTTGCGAAACGGCGCGTAATGCCGGTAACGATCGTGCGATCTCGATATCTCGAGCCAAAAAGAGTTTAACGCCGCTTTTTACGTATCAACCTCACGCTCTCGCTCAAGTTCCAACCCATAACGGTACTTCGACTGATAATTACGATTGCGATTGCATTTCAATTACCCGCGCGGCGCCCAACTCGGCGATCTATGTATATATACCAATATGTATCCGTTGAGACTGCGCACTACTAACGCTATTCTGAGTTTTACTCATCGCGATGCAAGAGCTACAGCTACCCTCAATACACATCCGAGGTTTAAAACTAATATGTGAGAAAATCAGTAGCATCTAAAAGTGCTCTTTCTTTATCAGATTAATGGCAAATTGGCACTGTGATGTGAGCTATTTTCGGTCAGTTTAGTCAATTAGTTTTTGAGAATAGTTAAAGTTTCCATATCAGCATGAAACATTTTTTACTACTATAATATCCAATACACATACATTTATTTCTTTGTAATGGAAACTTTATTTCTAGCATTACAAGTTTCTCGCTCGTTTATCTTTAGCGTCGTCACTGTCATCAGGTTAATTAACTGAACTGATTTTCGCCTTACACGCGCAAGTGACATAACAATCGAGTACAAGCCGTAGATGCAGTATCATTGATTTCTTCGTTTCTTTGATTTTGTTTTTCTTTTGAAGAAAAATGAGCGGCCAGAGTAATAGCGGTGTCCGTCATAAAAGCTTCCGCAGATCTCATGTTTATTTCGAGGGACGAACTTTATGACCGACGGGAATGTTGATTTTTTTTGGCGCGAGAGGGGTGAAAATAGGCTCGAAGAGAAAGAGAGAGAAAAATTTATCGACACTTCTCTCAGTCAACTTTACCCGTCCAAGGCCAGTGCAAATAACCCCAGGACTTCTTAACGCTGTCGTACTAATTCATGTCAGGATCCTTTAGCTTTCTGTCTATTTTTTCAGTCGATGGTTCAATGTTTACCCTTTTACCGGTCTTTTGTTTACGCGAGTGATGAACGAACCATCACTCTTATCCATCAATATGTCAATATAGCCATATACATATTTAACGCGTTGCAAAGAGTATTTCCAATTCATGAATATGTTGTATCGATCATTTTTATCATATATTATAACTAACACATTCCAATATTTAATGGACTTTCGTGAGTCTCTACACAACATAAAATGTACGCAGTAATTTATTAGTAATACTTAAAGCATAAATCAAATTTTAAATTACTGTTTAATGATGATCGCAGTAGAAAAATGATTTTCTTATCTATGATGTAACCTTGTCTTTCGAAATCAATATCTACTTGTTGCATTGGATATTTACATTTGTTTTGGTCAATATACTTCATTTCTTTAGCATCAGTATTGAGTACAGCATGGCGATGGAATTAAATTTCAATCATTGGATATTATACGATTCTTGTTTCAAAACAGATCTACTGATATATTTACCGTTGAAAAAAGATATATTTTAGTTTGACTAATGTAAATTTGAAATGAAAATTCTATCTTCAGAAAAACGATAGACAACGGCAATCAATAATAAATGGATTAAACCGGATGTATTTATTACTGCAAATATAATTGTATTTAAGATAAGCGTTATGGAAGTCATAAATACATTTAATAACCTCATCCTTTATCAAAGTTGGCAGGATCTGTAATTATCCATAACCAGCCAAGAAAAGAAAATTAATATCTCCATATAGCTCGACAGCATTGAAAACTACTTTCTGCTAGATGAGGTGAACTGTATTTTTCATTACTCGGAGAAAATTTGAAGCTTTTTCTCAAAGAAAAACAAAAACGAGCCAGTGAGGCAAGTGAGGGTGCAAATACAAGTAGAAAAAGGACAAGGAAAAGAAGAGACGGGAAAAAGAAGAAGTAAGAGCAACTACAGAAGCAAGAACCGCGACGCGTCCCATAAAGTACTAGCTCGTTGCTCGTGGCGCGCGGAATAAATCGCGGGCGCTGGAAACTCGCGAGCAGAACAATTGCCGTATATGCGGAATCGGAATTCGAAATGAAGAGGACTACTGCGGAAGCGATCGATCGTGCACCCTGTGCCGAGGTTAAGGCTCCCTCTCTCTCTCTCTCTCTCTCTCTCTTTCTCTCCCATTAGTGAGGAGTGCCGATACCATGTGCGCGAGAGCAGTCGTTTAACTTTTGACTTGGCATCGCTTCGCAGTAGGTATATCTACACGTGCGTACGTACCTGTATATGCCGCTCTGCAGCTTCGAGAGCTAATTTAAAGAAGTTGTACGAGGCTCGTGTGTCCGTGTAATTGTGTGTTGTTGCGCTTTCGAACGAGCGGGAAGAACAAGGCTTTTCATGTTTATTGCAGAGCGATTAGTCTTTCTTTTTGATTGAGTGGAATTCACTGTGTCAAGCGGTCTGTTTGAACCATATTCGATGGGCGTATCGGTTACATTCGGTTATATATATATATATATCTTCAACAAACGATCCGCTGATAATGGAGGTGTCGCTTAATCTACGCCGTTAAATAAAAGCAACGAATTTTCAAATCGAACTTCATTTAATCTACGGCTTCTATCGACCACCACGAGAATTAACGAGCTTATGCTGTACGGATGTTAATTTCTAGCAAATATATATACACACAATGTTGGCAATCGACAAGTACGTATGGTATTAAAATCCTTTCCCGGTGGAAAAACGCCTGCCTTCAATCGGCATTCGATCAGAAATCAATCATTGGACGATTGTCCATTGGAAGTGCATCGCAATAAACTGTAGTGTTTTTTGAAGCACTTCATTCTTTCAAACGAACCCTTTTACGAGCCACTCAAAAATCATTTTTCCGCAGTCAACACAAATTGTTCAACAAGTAAATAGTAGTACGCGTTCGGAGAGGCGTATAACTTCGTATGTAAAGTGCGCACCAAGCTCACGGAACGCATAGAATGCATTATGGACGGATATTAAAGTTACTCAAGCGCAGCACACCACTTTATACAGCTCACTGAACACTGATATTGGACTTTTAAAACTCAGCACACTCTTCAACGATAGCTCTTTAAGTATACGATGCGTGGCTCGGAGAGCAAATAAGTGACTTGGCCGTTCCAACTGAATTTCATTCGAATCGGAAACATGTTTGTATTTAACTTGAGGAACATCGCTTACTTAATACGTATACAAATATTAAAAGCGGTTGTAGTGTGCAGAAAGAAACGATGGATTTTTCGCTCTAGCGCGGCCAATTAAAAATCTTCAAGAATCACGATCGGCCGAGCTTTGCATGCACGCGTCGAACGTGTACTCGAAGAAAGCGAAAAGAGAAAATCCAAATAAAGCCAAGAGTGCCGCATGAGGTTACTTTCAGATAGAATGGGGGAGGGAGGGAAGGAAAGAGAGAGAGAGAGAGAGCAGGATCTTCCGAACAAAAGAGAAGAATAAAGGAACACGAGCAAGAGAAACTTGCTCGTTTCCTCTTTGGGACTCCTCCACGTGCAAAGAGCATTTCTTCCGGCTGCCTCCGGCTGAATGTGCCTCACCGGCTTTTGTGCATGCATACGCTATAACCTAGTCGCGTGAAATACAATCAACAATGTGTGCGTACAAGAGTATTAATGACTTTTATAGGTACGAGTAGTAATTGTAATTGTAAACGAATTCGTGAGTGAATATCGGTATAGGATATACGATTACATTTCCATGACAGAATATCAATTTGCATAAAATTGCAAATCGAATCACACTATTAAAAAAACTCTTAATCACCTCGCGAAAATTGTTTATGTTTATCAGCTTGACACCCTTACAATGTAATCGCGAGGTTTCATTCTGGTCCGCTCACGCATTTAAAAAAAAAGAGATAATTAACCGCGACAGTATACAAGTTTCTTCTCTTCTCTCCTGTGGTTCATACACCGCAGGATAATGCATACTACCATGCGTACTATAATGTATATTGTAGTGAGCGAAATCGGAATACTTCGTCCTGAGTATTAACGAAGTACACACAGCGACAAATCGTTTTCGTTCTCTTAAGGCATTGTAGCTCGTCATAACACGTATTATACACATGTACCGCAGCAACTACGGTCTTGGGTAAAAGCCTCGAAAGCTCGCGGGAATCCGGTGTACAACTTGAGGATATACATGTGTATATATATACAGCGAAAGCGAGAGACTATCCCAATGCGATGTTGCGGCGCGCGTCTCATCCTCGCAGCTTGATAAAGCCTACTCCCAGCCGCTCCTAACGAGTGTGCACCGATGGATCCGATCAGTGATTTACCGCCGGAGCAGCACTTGTAATCCACGCGCGGCAAGACCGTGGTGTGTGCAAGTTACACTACGGCCGCCGCCACCGTCCTATCCACCGTTATAAGCTTCCTATTTCTTCTTTTATCTTTGACGCAACCTGTCTCGTGCACGCGCATCGATTAAGAAACTTTCGATACTGTTATAGACCTGCTACCGACCGTATCGTTCTATCGCTCTTTTGATATGAGCATATTTGCGAAAATCCTGTTGTGAGAGGGACCTTCCATTATACAGTTAGATTTTACCCGATGGCTGCGCTGCTCAATTACCTAATGCTACCTTTCATAAAAGCATCGCAAGCTAGCACGCATATTTGCAATAATTATATTCGTATTGGAAAGTATCGAGTACAGTTGAACTAATTTAAAAAGTATTTACATTTAATTTCATTTTTATTTAATTAAATAAAGCCAGGCGAAACAGTTGATAAAATAATAATATAAACAAAAAATTATGCTATTTATCCTTGATTTAAGCGCAGATTTAAAGGCGTCAATATTGAATATACTAGAATTTATAGTTGAGTTAAAGACATAAGACAGTTTTACACAACTCCCATTCGTCTTCTAACATTAAATAATGATTGTAGTGAACATCATAATAAAACACTAAAATTTATAAAGGGCAGGTCTGGAAAAGGTTCGAATACCCAAAACTCTATTATAGACGCTGAAGTTATGAGAATTGTCATGAAATTCATCTATTAATAAGTAACTAATAAAATAAAATTGTATAATTTTCTTTGGGGAGAGCTTTCCAATGAATCTCGAGATGGTTGTAAAGTAATGTTTTTCAGTTAATTTAATAATGCGAGGATCATACTGAATTATTGAATATGAAACTATATATGCTCTTTTATTTATATTAAGAATTGTGGATAATTGTTTTACAATTGAATGAGCACTTATTAGAGTCTGAGTCAAGGCTTCTTATTGAATAGATCAATGGCCGCTCTAGTAATTATATAACAATTCTATTGTATACTGTTGCGAACTCGAATCAACGATAAATCGTAGGAGATTATTCTTAATAGCGAGTTCATTAATGGCTATGATTTAGCAGATCTAACATGCCGCGCTAGAGCATTTCATCGAAATTTCAATCGTTGGAATGCAAAAACATGCTCTTTTTACTTTCTTTCAATAACGAAGGCGAAAATTTCAACATGAATAATCTTTAGCAGCAATGATACGCTGTTTTCTTGCACGTATCTCATTACAAAAAGATACAGCTGTGTATATAGCAACAATGAAAGATCTTTCGCGAGCCGGTGACGACGAGCGATCGAAAGCTTATCACGATGGTCGCGTGCTGCTGCTGTTCAGAACTGTGCCTTCTCTTCTTCTCTTAGTCTCTTGTGTGTTACACAGGGTCTGTGACCCGTTCCTCGCATCCACGTTGGATCGAGATAGCCGTTCTCGCGTGCTCGCGCTTGTATTTATATATGTAGTGAAAGAGAAAAATGCATCTTGTAGAACGCTTAAACTTGCTAATGGAAACCACGCCGATACTTCAAAAGCGCGCTTGTCGCGTTTTATTATTTTCTCCTTAGTATGCGCTGAGTCGCGTTCATATCTACCGGTTTCGCTATATGTTTACCCAACAGAGAGTGCGACGTGCGAAGTGCTCGTCGACCGCTCTCTCGTCGTTCTCCGACGATTTTCAATTCCGACTTCTGCACTATGTCAACGGATTCGTTTCTTTAAGATCGATGCGAGTCCAAGTATTGGAAATAGATATTAGTGTACTATGTACTATAACTGGCGTAGAAAGCTTGTTCACTCTATTTTTCTCGAAAGAAAGTATGATATAGCTAAATATGCTGCATAGTATCAAACAATCGAATTGTAAATTAATAATTTTTCACAGCTGTGCACAATATTCGGGGTGACCGATATTCGAGTTCTTTTTAGACGTAGTCCAGGAATGCAGGAAGTTGTGTGGTTAATGCTACTCCACAGCGCTATAGGTATAAAGACACGCCGCTGTTTGCCTTGCGAATTACATATGTATGAAATTCAAATATATAAAACGGGAATTCTCTTACCGATTCGTCTTTCGCGAGAGAGGCGAAATTGTTTAGGTAAAAGGGCGTCATACTGATATTGGATTTTGTTTGGTCACGCTCGTGATCTACGATTCTTTTTATGTCTTGGAATATTTGCACACTACACTCCTTATAATACACAACCCTTTGTGCAGTTAAGCTATGTATTATTAATCTTCAAATCTTGAAATATTTTATTGGTTATGCCCTTATTTAAAGTGGAAATATGTAAACGCAGTCATGCACTATTGTATTTGTTTTATTTGTATTCCTTGGATTACAGAGATATCGAGATAGAGGAAGAATTCATAATAATAGAAGTAAAACTAATGTCAAATTACTTCGAGTCGCGTTACATTCGCGATAATCAATTCTGTATTTATAAGTGCTATTTCTTCCTTTCCTTCGCATGTATTTGGCTTGATTTGAAGGGGCCCTGTCATAACCAGAAAATTGATCATTCTTCAGCATAATCTAATTGCAAAACGAATTTTTCGTAATAAATATATACTAAAAAATTAACTTGAAAACATTGTGCAACGAGATGATAATTGTGACGAAGAGACAATTTTAGTATCAAGCAACAACACTTTAAGGTGTAGGCAGACAATAGTAGAATAATAAATGTGAGAAAAAATCTCGAGTAAATTGTAAAAGCTCAGTCGCAAAGTTATCGATCGAAGGAATATCAAAGGATTTCATACAGCATAAAATGTGTCATCGTAAAAGAAATTAGTTATATATTTATTTAATTATAATTTATGCAGGTTTACGTGAACAATTTATTCCTTGCACAATCATGTGCCTCTATAAAGATAATTTAGTCGCAGCCCCATTCTCAGGTAGTTTTAGAGGGTAAGCTCAGAGTAAAGCATCCGTGAATACTACTGCGTGAGACATGCGCGCTAATAATTGAATTTCCATAAAATTGCTCAATTTTCTTGTTATTTTCAATCATTATTTCCGTACAAGTAGAGAAAAGAGAATGAACTGCATGTGTTTGATTCGCCAGAGAATATGTAGCGATACGGAAATACATTATGCTGCCGGATCTATTCGCATCTATTTTACGATACGAATTGCGCTTTAAGGAGGCATCGCGCTCAACTTTTACCGACTGAGCCGATCCTCTTGAACCTCCGATATGCTTGAAACTTAATAAGTCCACTGAATGTTGTTTTGTGTTAAAACCCAGAGTTAGTTCTCCTTTGCCATTACTTTACTTTACCTATGTCTTTTTCTATTACTATGGCAAATAGGAAATGAAAATGTAACATGTAAGACGGTGAAAATTGAGTATTATACCCCTTTAAAATGGAATCTGATGGAATGCAGGAAGACCCTATAAACCAATAATGTTGAATACAGCGCCGAAAAAAAAGAAATGTCCCCAATAATATGGAAATACTTAAATGAAAGTAATATTTGAAGTAGCATAACCATGAAGCGTACGTCAACAAATAAGATAACATCAATACTGCATACCTTTATCAAGATATTAATCCAATAGAATCTCGAATGTAAGAATAATCCATCCCTCGAGGATGTTTTTGCAGAACCATTCCTGCCACAATCTTCGTGAACATCGGCGGGTCTCTTTTACTCACCTAACGCCTAACCGCGGTAAAATTTCTCTGTTGCTCTAGCACACGCGTAGATGCGTAGGAACGCGAAATTTACGAGCCCTCGCGCACAATCGCGCTGGCACGCTGGCGCGGGCAAAACCTTATCCCTCATCACCTCCCTCTCTCTTTCATTCTCGTTCATTCTCTTTCATTCTCTTTCATTCTCTTGCATTCTCTTTCTTTCTCGCAAAGAAAAGCACGACCCATGAGCTTTGGGTAAAAAACACAATCTTCGGCATCGCGGTTGCAAGTACGGTGCGCGGCGTCGTACGCGCGCCAAAGGTGAAGCACGCAGGTTCAAGGCGATCGTCGCGCGCGGATGCGCGTATCTCCTTAAATCGTGAAACAACCATAGCCGTATGCACCGAGAAAAATACGAACAGAGATGGAGATTCAGGAGACTGCTGCTGCTGCTGATGCTGCTGCTGCTTCAGGCGGCTAAAAATCCTGGAATGAATAGCACCCATCGGCCTGGAGAAAGATCTTTGATGTACTGCTTTTTTGTGGATTGTGCTTTTTTGCCGCTTTAAAGCTCGTTGCTTATTAATATTAAACAATGAATCACCCAATTTCAATAATAAACTATTGCGATGAAAACCTACAGCTGATTGTAATATAAATGACAAAGAACGATAATAGCGCAGTAATACTTTCTGTAATCTCTCTTTCGCGCGAGTACTCGCAGTATATATCGGAGAGAGAGAGAGAGAGAGAGAGAGAGAGAGAGAGAGAGAGAGAGAGAGCGAAGAATTTGTACGCGCGGCTGCTGATACGAAAAGAGACGAGCTGACAGAGAACCTCAAAAAACAAAGAAGAAGCTTTCAAGGCGAGCATACCGAACAAGAGCCCTCTGCGCTCGTCCATCAAAGAAGGAAAGAAAGAAGATGAGAAGAAGAATAAGAACTCATCTCTGATACTGGTATATATAGCGGAATGTTGACTGTGATGTACAAAGCGGAAGATTGCGCCTTCGGCAGACGACGAAACATCGGATACAATTAAACGTGCGTCACAGTATCGACATTGTCCGGCCGTGTTGTCGGTCTTGTTCGTCGCGAATACGAATAGTCTCTACACAGAGAGCACGCATGTGTGTACGTGTGTGGCTATACCTAAGAAGCGAAAAACAGGAACAAGACGGTGACACGGCAATAAAATTAGAAATTCAGTACCGATAAATCTCCGTTGGGATAACATTTCATTCGGAGAAATTGTTACCTCGCGCTGCACGCTAGCGACCAACGATGATAAACATCCATAATACAAAATTAATTCGATGAACTTGATATTTTCACGATCTCACTTGCTTATTGCTTTATATTGAATCCTTCCGAATTATTACTGCTAATATGTATTATTCAAATGCAAGACAATTTTCAACTTTATATCAGATAGGCAATTGAAGTAAATTCCTTACTTACTTACTTGTATGCGCGAGCATCTTATAAATATACTGATCAATTATTTCATCATATATAAAAGCAATTATTATTTGGTATACAGTCAGTGACTAAAATGATAAATATTATTTAAATATTCTTCTTGCCTTTGAACCGTAACAATGGACTAATAAAAGAATGCTAAAAAAAAATCGCAGTGAGATTTTTTTATTCCATTCGACCCCCGACATCAGCCACAATATTAAAAGCAATTGATTAAATAATGTAATATCTGCTCTATGGTTTTTGACCTGCATAAGCAACTCAAGTCATTGTTATCTGTAGCAAGTTGCATCGCTAAAATAAATATACTTACCCAAGCCATAAACACAAATACTAGAAATGAAAATGATTTTCCACCTTCTTGCGCATCCTCTTGCGATCATAGTCAATGCGATCATAGTCGCGAATTCTGCAATACTAACGACACTAGGTGCAATAAGTCAGTCGGGAAACTGGCAACGATCTTCCGAAAAAAAATAAAATAAAAAATAAATAAGTCTAGCACATAATAATATTGCGTGAGAGCCGCGATCCCCAGCACTGTACACTACCCGTCGTTAAAGTCGCTCGCTTGCTCTCTCGCTATATAGAAGAGGCAACCGTATTTCACGCAGTTTGCGCTCAAGGCCGCAATGGCGTTTACGAGTTTATATCCGGCGCGAGAGCTTTATACACGCGCCTCGTGCTTTCTTCGTTTTTTTTTTTTTTTGCGAAAACCTCTTCCCGCGTCGTTTACGTATACTTACTTGTATATGGCAGCGAGCAACTTGATGCTTTTACTTGCAGGACGCGACAAGTGCTATTACGGTTCAGTACTGCGAGCTCAAACTTTTTGAAAATAAATAGAAAATAAATAGAGCTACGTACACTGCGAATGTATACTGCTAACGCGTAACAGTATACTGAAATCTCGTGGGCGATTCGAGCGTTTATTTACCAAATTCTAAATAATAATCGAAGAGCATTTACTATCGAAAAGAAGGATAATTGTCCTTCATGACGCGTGTTTAACTCTTTTTTCTCTTCTATTTCAGTGCAAAGCAAAGTGCGATGCTCCGAGCAGACAATGGAGGTTGACATCGTCAGAACCACACCGCAAGCTCTGATATACCTACAACAGCTGAAAAATTACCCAGGTAAGATATTTTCAAATATACGTAGGGGATAATTGAAAGAAGAAAGGAATATTTCTTATTCGATGTGCGTACCTAGAACAGCAGGTAGTATTTGCACGCGTGCATACGCGCAAGGCCAATTTCATAGTTCGCCATATAATACAACCGATGTTGAATAAAAAAAACATTGGCATCTAGAAAGCTCGGATAATATCAGCACTTAATGATATCGCACTGCACAATATAATATACGTAGTTAGATAAATAATAATATTTATAGCGGCAATATATCAGACTTCTAAATGTATATTCAAACACTCAGCATTATTTTCTACAAAATTTTAATAACAATAATTTCCTTCTAGTCTTTTCTCTTTGCGATAGTAATGAAACTAAATAGACATAAAACAGTCGAAATAATATAAACCCAAGGCTTATTATTATTGTTAGCAGTGACTCACTTGCGCAGTTGATCTAATGAGCATATAACAAAGACATAATGTGCTTCAGAGCTCTTTTCGCTTTCTGAGACGGCATCTCTTCGTCATTCTTTTTGCAATGCCACCGACGTAGCTTCGCGTTTTCAAGATACCACCGCGTCCTGCTATTAATTGCTTTAGGGCCAGTGCACCGCTCGGTGAATCCGATAATTGCGCTGCGCAACGCAGCCGCATAATCGTTTCACCACACGTACTGCCTCATCTAAAGTAGGAAAAGTCGTAGTTTCTTGCGTGTGTAAAAACAGTCGTGATGGAGGACCCTGTATAATACATGTATAATACATGTATAATAGATGTATGCTCATATGCACATGATTCCACATGTGCAGGTCCCCACGTGCACGTACTTTCGATTAGGTAAAAATCATTTTCCTAGCGTCATTCTACGAAAACTATATTTTTATCCTTTTTGCGATTCAACACGACCATTTTAACGCGTGTTTACACAATAAAAGTATAAAAACTCATACTTTCCTTAACAGTAGGCAATTTTACATAAAAAACCTAATCACATAATCCTAGTAGGTACGTCTTTAAAATAATGTTTGCTCCTTAGTATGGTATATATATATGTAAGTAGCCTGTGTAAGTTGATTATGAATCTTAGATTTGCAGTGGGGAACAGTCAGTGAAAAGGTCGCGGTTGTAAGATAAGTATCGCAAAATGTAACCTTTTCTTGTGGTCGTGAAAAGTTATTTATAGCTCCGAGAGTTCCTCAGATTTTAGTGCTTTTATTTCAGAAGAAGAAACTAGAAAAACATTGTTTTTATATAAAATTACTTCTTCCAAAGTTGCATAACCAAACTAAAATCGAATTGCACTATAAAAGAAAGGTGCTTAATCTATGTGTCTGTAATATTTGAAGGCTTTATCTATTAAAATTACATCGTTTAATTACAGTACATACAATTAACGGCTGAGAAAAATCAATTATCTCAACTTGTATAAGACCAGCGTAGAGCTTGCGTCGAGTCCATCGTCCAACAGGCTTGTTATGCCAGCTGCAATGAGCAACTTATTCTATTATATGTCC
Source organism: Apocrypta bakeri (assembly GCA_018906985.1). Taxonomy (NCBI): domain Eukaryota; kingdom Metazoa; phylum Arthropoda; class Insecta; order Hymenoptera; family Pteromalidae; genus Apocrypta; species Apocrypta bakeri. The sequence continues at coordinate 1,323,478 of JACCIA010000019.1, read as the reverse complement.
AATCGATGGAAATAACATATTTCTACAAAAATTTTGTAACAAACTAATAGATTACTCCTCGTCACTTTAGAGTCACACAGCTATACGCGAATAATGTACTCGTATAATCAACCTTGAGCAGCATGCCTCTCTTTCTGTCTCTCTCGATTCCCGACTCATACGAGGTAAATTTCAATATAGCCATTGGCTATATTCTACACTCTCGAAACTACTGTTAAGCGTGAATCATCCCGTCGGATTTCTTATACACAAAATATTAATCGTTCGCATTATACTTTTCAGACTCGGTAACTCTGACGCAATTAACGTAACGGCATGCCACTTAGTGACGATCTTTCCCAACAAAAGTTCGCGGTAAAAATTCAAAAAGTGGTTTTGGGTCACATACACTGCACCATCGTAAAATAGCGTTTTATACTGAGCAGTAATTCTTATTAGATAAATTTTATGGCATCGTGATGTCGACTAGCAAAAAAGTCAAAGCCATTCCCATGGAGTACAAGAGCTCAAAAGAGATAGGGGGGGGGGGGAGGGTGGGTAAGAGAGAGAGAGAGAGAGAGAGAGAGAGAGAATGAAAGAGAGGAAAGATTCGCGCATATATATACATAAGGCACTGTAAGGTTTTTTGTATTGCGGTGTGAATCACAAGCATCTGAGCCCGATAAAGTTGAAAGAAGAGGTAAATGCGGAGGGAAAAATCTGTCTTGTCAAGGCTCATTTGAGAGAGAAAATGATGTCTTCGGTAATGAGGCTAGCAAAGGCAAAAAGCTGTTTATTTTCGTGTGGAATTCGAGATGAGCGCGGTGCTTTATATTTATTGACGATATAGCTATGGAATTTACAGAATATGCGTTTATGCTACCACTTGCATGTTTTGAAGGATAAATTTTAATACTCATAGCAGTAAATGGAGACAAATATAATTTTGATGAAATGAACCGTACATTTGAAATTTATTGGGTCGCGCCTGAAAACACGCTTTTAGCAACAGTTATATACGCATCGGGCACGTCATATAACCGTGTATGAAAAACAGTTATATGATAATTCGCGAATCGATTATTTCTTTAGGTCAACGATAATAAAACAAGAATAAATAAAACAAGTCTGTTTTGCATGAAGATTTTAAACATTTCTCAGGAGGTTAATAAATACTTCGATCTGCTTATCTCAAAGGCTAAAAGCTCTGAGAGAAAAATCAACTCGTGCATCCGTATATTTATATGCGTGAAATAGCTCGCGGTGCCGTACCGATGATCTAAAAAAATGTTCAGTCGAAATAATTAAATGCTCGATCTTTGAGTAATGAAACATCAAGCCACGTGACGCGTAACGGTCCTGGATTCAATTAAAAGCCCCCCTCGAAAAGATCCTTAACAGAGAGAGAGAGAGAGAGCCAAGAGAGCCGATTCCTCATTAGAGGGCCCATAGATACGAGGCGGCGGCAGACACATCATAAATATAAATGCACCTCATGACTTTTCCATTTGCAGACGAGGCGTGCAAACCGAAACTCAGCAACGGTATAGCGACGTTCAAATTGTCGCTGCTAGAGAAGGACATGTCTCGCTGCGGGGTCATGAGAATCACCAATAAGCTCACGGTGAGTTCGCTCCTCGAGAGCTTACACACGTTTCCTTCATAAATTTCAGTCGTAAAAAATTCATGCCTCGAATACGTTCTGCTGTTTATTGTTATTATCGCACTATAAACTCCAACCTCGTTCTCTCTTGCACACAGGGTCAGAAGATGTACTATCACCGGATAATAGTCGAAGAGCCTTCCGACAACAGCAAGCATACTTTCACGGTCAAGTGCAGCATCACCGAGGTGATCGTTCACGAGCCAAAACTCACCAGAGACAACCACACGGCGGTGCGAAGGAGCGTCTTGCCGGAAGACTTTGAAGCCGATGCGTGAGTCACCGCACATCCTTTTTGTCTCTCCTCTTTCCTGCGCTTATATTGATACTTGTCGCATTAGCATACGATACACTGCCGGCGTATATCGAGAAACTTTTACTCTTTTGCCAAGTCCATACAGCGCAATGCTGATTGAATTTCAAAGACGAGAGAATTTTGCAGAGGCGTTACAAACGTCGAGACTTCGGGAGAAATGTGCGGAGATGAGTAAGGAAAATCTCTTTAATATGGCTTCGCATAAGTTGTACTTTCTGCTCGTAAATTATCAATTTCCATGAGAAGTTCTAAGCAACAGAAACATTACCACTCACATGCAATTGCTGATAAAAAGGAGAAAAAACTTCACATTAGAAATGCAGACTCGAAATTACTGTTCGGCAGTACATACTGAAGGTATCTTCACGGTTCGAATAAGAACTTAGGTCTCGCATGATGAATATACCGTGCATAATATGACGCTGTAAATGACGCAAAAATGAAGTTTCATTGGTCTAAAATGTTTTATAATTTATATTAATTATACAAAGTATTTATTCGAGAATATAGACAAGTGAATAGACAAGTGAAGGACTTTACGCAGAAAGCTGTAAGGTTAAGAGTTGTGATAATATGCAGTGCAATGTGCATACATAATTCGTAAAAGTCAAGCTTAAAAGAATATATTTGTACTCTTTGGTGCAATCAGTGGATGTAATGACAGACGTAGAGCGGTCGGAGCGAGGAAAAGGAAAAAAAGCAGTAGTACGTATAAAAGGAGTTTAAAATACAAAATACCGGGTACGGGGAAAAGGACATCAGTCATAAAGGAAGGACGCTTAAGCAAACAGAGAAACCGTGGCAGGACAAAAACAATGAGAGTCATTAGAAACGGATCTTCGCATCAAACTAAACATTAGCCCAGTTGTAAATGCATGCGAGTGGAAGCAGCTGCTCTTAGCATTTGTATGCCCTTCGCTGGCTCTATAATCACTTATCCCGGAAGCAAAACGGAACTACGCTGGAAACGAATGGCTCCGCGCGCGAAGTCTCAAGATGCACATGTATACTTATGATACTTACGCGAAGAGATGAGAATAAAGTATTCGTGCTCAGTGATATAAAGCCAGGATTTTAACGCCGAGCTCTCCACATACGATGAGAGAGATCAGCGACTTGACACTTTTACGAGCCGACTTTGTGCAAAAGTAGCGGAGGCTATACGTAATATAACGATCTACGGGCAGCTCTTGCTCCTGCTCTAGAGCTTTTGCTCTGTACGCAGATTATTGCGCTGACGCGCGATGCCCTCGCGCAAACGTCGCCTGGTGGATTCTCGCATTATCGAATTGAAATCATTTCTTTAATTTATGTATGTCAATAAACAGGCAATAGATTTGATCGTTAGATAAAACACATTTATTCATTGGCATATTGAGTATTTTTATGTTTGAGCGCCTTCGTTATTTAAGTAAGTAAGACATACGCAGATTTTTTGGCGGGTCATACACGAGTCAATTACCAACAACAACAATACGAGCTCTACGTGGCATGCGCTATAGGTAGAAAATATTTATGAAGGGGTTATAGGTGTACGTGCGGAAAGTAACTGATGCACTGTCTCTCTCAAAATGAATACCTTATTGCAAAGTGGAAGTCCACTTTAATGATTTTGTCGAAAAGTAACACTACATTGATCATGTAGACTATGATAACTCGAGCTTTTCCAATGACTAAGTAGCCAAGTAAACTTTGTGTAGTGGCCGTACGTCTGCTGGCAAAACGTGGATTTATAAAGAGCTATTTATAGCGCCACATGCAAGTAGACGCAAGCTAATTTGCATCCGAAGCTTTGCGCCGTCAGATAATATAAAAATAAAAACTTGTCAGGCTCGGTCTTTCTTCGCTTTAATGAATTTATAAATGGCTTATGATGCGGGATTACGATCTGCCTTCGGGAAATTTAATCCCTAGACTTTAATGTGCAGTCATAGTGAGCTTCGATAGGAGACTATCTATATAAGATTTTTTTAAACTATGCTTTTAAATAAAACTTTTTTTTTATTACAGATTTTTTTATTATTAAAATTGAAATTTTGCAAATTGAAAAAATATCCCTCGCGGCAATGATCGACGTTTATTTTGCATCTCGAATACATATTCCAAGTCAAATAGTCATTACAATATTAAAAAGAGACCGAGACTTACAATGTAATTTAAAGTGATGGTTAATGTAAAGCAGCATATTAATGTTGCAAATTAACTCTTTTGCAAGAAGCAGATTAATCCAAACTATTTTGCAGTATAAGAAAAATACGACGCAAAGCCACGATTGGAGAATACGCTCAATTAAAACCGCACACTCTTCGCCGTACCTCCGATTTCGTATATAATGCTCTCAACTCACTTACAACGACAGCGGAAAAAAACAATATCCCCGCGGCATAATGTAGTGAACTCTTTTTTTCCACTGCGGCAACAGTATAGAGAGCGACAATGCGAATGAGACAGGCGGAGAGAGAGAGAGAGAGAGAGAGACACCTCGTCTTCTTTTCAGTGGCTTTCGCAAAGGAAGGTCGTTACGCGCGAGATCTCGCTTTAACGAGCAATGCGCGTTTCTCGATCGCGGTAGAAAAGAAACAGTAGACGCACACTCGAGGAGGAAAAAAACTTGTGGCTGACGGTGGTACAGTCGAGCCACGTTCATGCGTATATTAGCCCGAGGTATATACACTTGGTGTTCGAATATGTATTTTATTAATTCAAATATGCGCACGACAAAGAGAGAATTTCTTTGCCAATAGCAAGCATATCGATCTGGTTTTGTCTTTGAACTTTTGTATTTTTTCTCAACTCTACGTGATAGTATGTCATTTCAATTATAGCTTCGCATTTACGCGTTTCCGAGGAATATTAAGTTGCAATGTTGAGCGACTAATGCTTATAATAGCTGATTACTGTGCATTAAAGCTTATTACAGAAACTCGTGTAGTCTGTTCACAAGACATTAGGGACATTAACGTGCGGCGGGATCGAGTCGTTCGAAAAATCAACAACCTTTTCAATAGTATGGCTATGATGTACGTGAGCACGGTTAACTAAATATAGAGAGTAAAACATATATAAATAGTTTAAAGTAATTAACAAACGACTCAGACAATGTATATCCAAAGACTACTTTACTCGTTTATTATATTCGTTTTTTTGTTTCTATTATACCTTACTCTACCGTGTATACATGTATACCTATATATAAATAATAAGACATGGTCAGACTGACTTAACGTAGCCTGAGACCTAGTACGGAACGCCAACGCTGTAGATCTCTTATGACACTTTATTTTTCCCTGCCCGCGTGATTTTTTAAATGCTTATCCAAAAATAACCAGTTTAATGAAAGCCTTGCGTCATGGGCGATATATGTAGTGGGCGATTTTCAGCTCAACGAGAATATAAATATACGCAGAATAATTAGAGCAAAGATTCTTCAAACTTAGAAATTTATTAGCCCAGGCATACAGCTTTTAAATACAGTTCTCATCATCTCCCGTTTCTTCGCCTCTCAGTCTCGCGAGGTCGAAACAGCTGACTAACCCGGTTTCCTAGCTCGTAACAGCAAACCGACGTTGAAACAAAATTGAAGCCGCTTCGAGACTACCCGGGGTGACTTGACGAAGAAAGTGCTTGACTCGTGTTCCAGCATAATCCACACAGCGACGCGCAAAACTAGATCATGCTACAGAGATGTATACGGCAAGATACTCCGAGTCGAATCTTTTCATGGAGAGGAACGTAACTGTCCTAGCTGTAGCAAGTTTGCGGATTAGCTTCGAGTAGCTTCGTCAACTTTGTCGATATATCGAGTGCGATAAGGTGTCGGAATTATTCAATAATAATTAGAGATTCTATCTGTGCAGTTGTTGCTGTAACGCGAAAGATGTCACGTAGTTGTAGTGCACCTTGACTTTTATTTTCAATATCGCAATAATAATAACGGTCGGTTGCCCGTTCAATTGCTCAGGGCGATACCTTTATCTCCGTTTATAAAGCTAATAATGTAATGCTCTTTCACTTTTAAATTCATTTAGAGCTGGTACAAAGAACAGATGAAAAGATGCAGTAGATTCATAAAGGAGTACCGTTCAAAAGCTTGCAATGATGTTCAATCGAAGCCGAGATAAACTTTTGTTGGATAAATTAATCTTTCGGAACAATTGAAAAAAAAGGTATTCTTTCCATTCGCTTATCTGTCTAAAAGGCATGCGAGAATATTGTTATAAGAACAAAAATAAACATATAATGTATGCATTGGTGGATGACAGCTTTCCGCAAAGTTTCAGCCAAGATCTCTTTCTCGTTGTCCGTGGTCTTCTTTGTACACATTCCACGTAGCAAACGATACTGGTTTATTAAAATAATCTCGCGGAATACACGTGGAGAAAAAGGAAAGAAGCTAAAATAAAAGTGTTATTAAGAACGTTAATCGAGCGTGAACGCGAGAATTCCCCGACAAAAGTCAGGTCGCCAATAAAGAACACGACACAGAGCGTAAAAAGAAGAGAATAAGAAAGCAAAAGTTGAAGCTACACTACTACTAGAGGTATCGCACTCTCGCGCATATCGCAGGAGCCTCCTGTATAGGAAGGTAGCACAAGCGCAGCTCGTTCGCAGCGGTAAGTGCAAGGCATGGAAAGGCCTTATTTATACACACGCTCTATTTTCCGCGAGCAGCACAGCGAATTATACAAAACGCGTCATGTACAGCGGAGAGACTCTCACGCAACTATACTCATTAGAATATAAATATTCGTATAGGGTGCTGGGTGCGCGTGGCAGTGGTATATAGGGATTCCTGCGCCTACTGCTCGAAATATAAATCGCGCCACGGGCTCGTCGCACGAGGAGCGTAATCGCTATCCTAAATCTAAGCCTAGTCGGAAACGCGCCGATCGCGATAAAGCTGACTCGCGATATTCTAGCGAGTCGCGCATGAGCCTTACATACAGTCGCCGCATACGGCACACAGCCACACAAGTCTCACGCGTTCCAAACTCTGGCTGTGCGTCCCATACAGCGTCCCATACAGCGTCCCTCACAGCGTCCCTTACAGCGTCCCATACCGCGTACGCAAGTGGAGAAATGAGGCACTGCGGGGAGAAACATTTAGCTACCAAGGAGTGTGATTTTTTTCGAAATAGAGTATGCAAATATTAATAGTTATAACAACTTTTTTCTTGAATGCGAGCCAATAACAGAAGTAGAAATGGGCGAGAATTGTCAGACAAATCTTATATAAATATATTTATATTTATATTTAGTCTTCGCATATTTTCATATAATTCTGTTGATCCACATCGCGTACAAAACTCGCATTCCAATTGCAATCGCTATCGGTCACCTTAGGATTGGTCGTTTGTACAGTTTTGCACACGCAGTCGCTTCTCCATATCTCAAGTCGATCTCTCTGAGGAGCTTCCGGCCCCACGAGGAAAGCCCGCTGAGTGCGCACTCGGTTATTATTTTGCGCTCTATTGATCTGTGTATTGTGGCTCAGATTCAAAGGCTCTCGGTACCATTAACTTCCTCAATATCCATAAGATTCGAAATGAAAAGGAGAAGAACGCTTTGGATCGTTACAATGAATCGGGGATAGTCTCCTACATCCTCTGTACACTCGATCGATAATTCGAATTCCCTTCGAGTCTACTTGCGCATACGTGTCCCTCCCTTTCGATAACTAGGAAGCGCACTGCTGCACATAAATACTCGCGAGCAGATTGGAGCAACGATCGCGCTGCGGGAGTCTGAGCGCCTCTGATCAAAGACGTCGCCGCTCACTTTCTTTCTCTCTGTAGTCTTCGTTTGCTTTATACGTGTGACGATCGCCAATTTATATTTATTACAAAAGCAGCTCCCGCGAGCTAATCGTCTCTGTGGCCAGCACCGGCGGCCCGATCCTCGCAGTCTCTATGTGTATACGTCTCTATGTGTCTCTTTGTGGATACGGAATATAGATTCGAATTATTGCTTTCTTTCGCGAAAAACGGCCCTTCCCTTTGTAAATGTAATACTTCGCGGCTTATCGTATAGGAAACATCTGGAAGGCGACATCTAAACCCTGTATACGTGTCTTTGTATACGTGAGACATAATGGAGCAGCGAGGATGTGACGATGTAAGGTGTATTTTTTTTCTTCCCGCCATTACACGCACTTAAAGCAACAAGTAGGAATTCCAATCCGATGTTAGCCTCCCCAAAGTGTCTCTCATAGCTTAATACGAGCGCGATTTCCTATTCCTACACAGGTAGATATTGAATTTTACAAATCTTACAGAATTCATAGGCGAGCGAATATGTTTTTGCAATTAAATCGACGTTGCGCGCGTAGATGTGCTCGCGTCGATTTGCACGAGTAGAGTGTTTCATCTGCACAAAACTCAGGATCTATTTTAGCCCATAAGCATATGGATATTGGCATTATAAACTACTGAAAGCAGATACAAATTATCGTAACGAGAATTTACAACAGCACTCGTCGTTGAGATGATTTTCTTGCCACAGGTCCTTTAATAAGGTGCACACGCTATGATTTGTTCAATCGACTTTTTCATTGCTCATCGCGTCTCTCTAGCGAAACTCATTATTATGTTATATGATGGAAATTTTAACGGCATAGAAAACCTGTTAAGTTGTAAGCAAATTATACATCGAAGATTCTTCTTTTCATCTCATCGAGGCTCTATCTCTGTAGATTTTCTCCTTTTACTCAATTATCGCCATGTATTTATGAACTGTGTACCATCGCATTTGCAATTTCGCTTTAATTAAGAGAACAAAATACCTGACTGGCTTATTAAGATGTACATTTTATTTTCCAAAGTTAAAAAAACTTATACGGCGTGATTGCTATAACAAAGATTGGTAATTGAAACTTCAGTTCGGCTAAAAAATGCTTAATTAGAGGCTAAGTAGAGGCTAACTCGAGGCTAACTGGAGACTGAGAGACTACTTTTTCCCTTCGAATGTTAATACTCGATATTTAATTGTGTTCTTACGACTTACAGCAATACTCCAGTCTTGGGCATGTTGACCGGCAACGCATCGGAGCCAAAACTCCTCTGGAACGTCAGACAAGGTAATAGAATTGTCAAGGACGAATTACACGTTAAACCTGGAACTCCATTACAAATGGAAATATACTTGAGCGAGGAAGCTGCAAAAGTTTATGGACTTTTAGTCACTCATATGCAGGTCACGGATACGAAAACACAGGAAGAAACGATAATCTATAATGGGTAAATAGAATTTCATCACTACTTTTTTATCTTGCGTTATTGTATCTCGCGTTGAAGGGAGAGGGAGAGAGAGAGAGAGAGAGAGAGAACTATCTATTTCAATCGAACTACAATATTCATTTTCCGTTTGCGTCAACAGGTTCAACATAACTGGTTCAATGCAATTAATTCCTTTAATGCGATTTATTTAAAATCGCAAAGTAAGATTTCAGTCATTTTATAAGAAAAAAAAACGTAATTTAGAAAATGTTGGCTCAAGAAGCAGGAAACGTTTAATTATAGAAAAGGCTGAGAAACTTTTACTTTCAGGTGCTCAGTGGATCCTTATCTGTTTGAAAACTTCGAGACAGTGAATGGCCACTTCTTGTCCGCCAAGTTCCGCGCCTTCAAATTCCCGGAGAGCAGCTACGTACAATTCCACGGTACCGTTACTGTTTGCGTGGGTAAATGTCGCGGGGTAAGTCATTCTTTGGTTGATACTCGCTAATCAATTATGTGTCAGCGCACAATTCATTGCTGATGCGTAAGCTCTTTCTTTTCTTTGAATTCTCTGTAGACTTGAGGCGATCAGAAAGACGGTTAATCGACAAGGACGCTTATACGCTATTTTAACAATGTCAATGGATTAATCAATTTTACTTTATTGATAAATATTCTGTTCTCTGAGTAGATTGAATGCAGTAATGGGAAAATTGGTTACGGCAGAAAGAGGAGAGCTGTGGAATCACCGGAGACTGGCAAAAACGAAGTCTGGGAAATGGCCATGTCGTTATTCTTCAAGGTGGATCTCGATGACAGTGACCTTACTGATGAAGGTAAATAACATTTGTCTACTACGTACTTATATAACCGTTGGCTATAATCATGAGAAAAACTGCACGGCATCGCTCTGAACGTACTGACAGCCATAGAAAATAGTTTAATAATCTACACTCTAGAGAAATAATATTCTTGGTTTTCAAAAGAATGCTCTTGGTTCGTACAATTTCCGAAATTTTTAAATAATTCAAATCTCAGTTTGAGTTAACATAAAATTACTAATTAAAATAAAAAGCTAGATCTATAGCTATTGCATTATCGTAATCTGCGCATGATCTCAACGAACACTCTAGACTGGCGATCCACTCTTTTTGTTAATATTCTATTTTTATTGCATTGACGCAATAATTTCATAACGCTTATAATAACCATGCAATTGTGTGTTTTTTTCACGTTCGTGCCTCAGAAATTTCTAAATTCATTCGCAAAGGAAAAACGCGCGAGAGGACAGTGAGAGCGGAGGAAATCGGCGAGCAGTTCAAGTACAAGACCGACAACCCAGCATCGAGCAGTATCCAGAGTTCTCCAGTCGTCGGCCTCTTTCTCGCTCTTCTGTGCTTCTGCAGAATCCTCTAAGACTTGGATTAATCGAGACCAAGCGATGCTCGAAATTGGATTATCTCTCCGCTAGGACTACGCTAGACATACGCGCGTCGACGAACACAATCACAAACCCGCAGACACGCAAACACGCAAACACTCAAACACGCTAACACGTAAACACGCAAACATGCAAACACGTTGCCGAAACAATATTGTAATATCGTATACTGCAGATAGGAGATCTTTTTCTTTTATTCAACTCAAGATAGACTCAAAGGAACGCGACGAATAAGACGGCGTCTTACACATCAAACCAGCCTTGTGATACTAAAGGTAGAAAGAGGAGAAGAATCGCGCGAAGAGCCCCGAGATTTTGTGACTGTAGTAGAGAGTGAAATAGAAAAACAAGAAAAGAAACGTGAGCGAAAAACGACGAGCTACTGTTTAAGCAGCGGCGACGATGAGGTATGAAATTGCAGCAATCAAATTGCCAAGTCGGGGGAGGGGGGGGGGGGAGAATGTGTAACATACTTAGAGGTGCGCGCGAGAGCCGAAGAAAACGAACGGGAACTCGTGTAAGGCCGACGGCTGCCACGTTTATCTCTATCGATGAGTAAAGCAGCAGCGACGACTCTCTTGCGCATCAGCTTCCGAGATTTCTCCGTTCTGCAACTGCTGAATCGTCTGAGCATAGTATATCCATTCCCTTATACCATTTCCTTATAACAGCATTATTCTCAATTCGCCTGATACTCCGCGTTCGAATTCTATCTTTTCTCAAATGTTACGACTTTTAATCCGACTGCAAATATATATATTATATATATATTCTATACATGCGAAAATCAGCTTTTGCAAATGGAGAAAACTAATGGACCTAGTCGTAGGACGACGTAACATTTAATAAAGCGGCTTATTAAACTAGCATCATAGTTATAATAAGTATAAGATTCTGAATTAATTAGCTATTAATGTTTTTCTTAATCTATACGATAGAATATATATAGAATATATAGAAAGATTACTTAATGAAGTATTGGATCGAACGTGTATAGTAAGTTTACGAGGAATCTTAGCCTGCATAAACGTTATTCCCTGCGCAGTACTTCTGATTTCCATCTTTGTGCATTGTTTGGGAAATAAAGCAGCGAGCAGAATCAATGATTTAATTATGTTATACTTGAGTTAATAATAATAGCTTATATAATCGGAATGCAGAATCAATAGGTCCTGTTTAGATAGGAAATCAATTTTTGTATACTTACGTAGTTGAATTAGTGTCATTGAAATATGCATATCTAACATTACCCGTGTTTTAATTTTAGCTTACGTTTATGAAAGCTCTGCAAGTTGATGCATAATTATGTATTGATAATGATATATATACATATATAGTTTTACTCTGTACTTACAGCTGTATATACTGTAAAGTGTATACAGCTGTAAGTACAAAGTGAAAGGGTAATCTTTTGAATTGAGTTAATTCAAAGGTCATCAAAAGCCAAGGGCGAGTGCAGCGAGACTGCAGCCGAAACCACTATCAGCAGCCGAAGCAGCAGAACATCTCCGTTGTATTTTGTAGTTTAAAATACATCTGTTTAAGTGAAATTATTGTGTTTGAGTTTTATTTCGCGCGAACCTCCTTTGATACAGCTTGTGTGTGTGAACGCGAAGTCGCTCAGTTCTGCGGTCCAAGAACTCTTCAGCGAGAAGTAACCAGGGTGGAGTTTAGTATTTGTCGACGTGCGTAGGACCAGGCTGGTGGGCAGCCAAATACAACGTCACAAATTGTGACCTTGAATTAACTCAATTCAAAAGATTACCCTTTCACTTTGCTCGTGAAATACTTTACAGTATATACAGCTGTGAGTACAGAGTAAAAAACTATATAAATTACAAGTTACAGTTAAGTATTGCTTTGCTTCGTTCGAATTGCTTCGTAGGAATGAAACAATAATATATAATAGTTGATAAAATATTTCAAAGTCTTGAGCAAGAGATTTTCCTGAAAAAAATTTTCCGAAATCTTATTGATGAACGAATAATCTTCTGCTTACAAGGTATATGACGTCATTAATTTTAGTTCCTACATAGACAAGTATAGTTTGATAAACCTGGTTAAATATTTGAAAAATTAAATTATTTGCCGCAAAAGAAAATATAACGCAAGAATGGAGATTTTTTAAGGACAATAACAATTCTGTTAATCTCGACTAATTTTACAAGAGCAGGAACCATATTGTAATAAGATAATAAAATAACGATTAAATAGCTTTTTTACCTAAATATATATATTTCCCAATCTTAACAATTACACTGTACACTTGATACGTTCAACAACAAAAAACAGTATAAAAATAAAAAGTGTATTTATAAAAATTGAATAGTAAAAGGCTATGAAATTATTGATGTTCATAGAACATGTTTACATTCGGAAAATTCCAAATTTACTATCAGCTATTGGAGCGTTGAGCGCTGCCGCCAAACTCAGCGCGATAACAGTTCTTGTTGATACTGGATCAATCACTCCGTCATCCCATAATCTTGAAACAGATACAAAAACGTGGATGTTCAACGATTCATATATATTATCTTATGGGAAAGTGAATTATTCAATATTACCTTGCACTGGAATAGTAGGCGCTACTTTCATGCTCGAACTGTTCAATGATTGGTTTCTTAAGCTTATCTTCCTCTTCTTTGTTGAACTTTGACAAAAAGTAATGACATTTAAAATTGATAAACAGAAAAAGGGACTAGTATCCAATATGATAGTATATTCTCACCTCTTTGCCTTCCCTCTTGAGCTTGTCTCTTGTGACCTGAGCCATTACACCAGCGGCTTGCTCTCCTCCCATAACCGATATTTTTGCATTTGGCCAGATGTACAGGAACCTCGGCGAGTATGCCCTTCCGCACATACCTATTTGAGATTGTAAAGATATTTACAAATAAATTGCATAAGATCTGTATCGTTAAATAAAAAAAAAGATTCATATGTAATCTGGAGATGATACCGTAGTTTCCAGCCCCGTGAGATCCACCAATAATGACGGTGATCTTCGGTACTTGAGCGCAGGAAACTGCAGTTACCATCTTAGCTCCGTTCTTCGCAATGCCACCGACTTCCGATTCCTTTCCTACCATGAATCCTACAGATGATGTCAGTGTATTCATTCACGTACAATTATCACGGATTAACGATAAATTTATTAATAACCAAAGCATGACTTTATCGAACATACCCGTAACATTTTGCAAAAATAAAAGCGGGATTTTCCTCTGAGCGCAAAGTTGCACAAAATGTGCGCCCTTAAGAGCGCTCTCGGAAAAGAGGATTCCATTATTGGCGACGATACCCACAGGATAGCCGTGGATTCTGGCGAATCCTGTTACGAGGGTTTGTCCATATCGCTCTTTGAACTCAAGAAAAGCCGACGCATCAACGATCCTGGCTATGATCTCACGGACGTCGAACGGTTTCTTCAAGTCAGTTCCGACGATACCGTAAATCTCGTCAACTGCTTGCAATGGAGGTTTGAAGTCGGGATCGATTGTCGCACTGAGAACCCGCTTGAGATTCAAATTCGAGACGATGCGACGAGTCAGGTGCAACGCGTGAGTGTCATCGAGAGCGTAATGGTCCGCCACGCCGGATTTTCTGTAAAAATTTCAGTAAACTTATACAGCATGTACAAATCGCCGACGACAATCGAATTAAAAAGTGAAAAATGACAAAAAATGAATTACTCGCAATGAAGGGTAGCTCCACCCAAATCCTCGGCTGTAACTTCCTCGCCCGTTGACTGCTTGACTAAAGGTGGTCCAGCCAAGAAAATCGTGCCCTGATTACGAACTATCACACTCTCGTCTGCCATTGACGGTACATAAGCACCACCTGTAATTGGCAAAGTAAAAATATTTTTTCCAGGTATTCTGTAGTTTTTCCTGCTTTCGGATAGATTATTATTTCGAAGGAATCGCCGGACGCTGCGCGATGGAAGTACGGTCGAAATGAAAAATAAGAACGAACCAGCGGTGCAGCTTCCCATCACAACGGCGATCTGCGGAATCCCGGCGGCACTCATATTCGCTTGGTTGTAAAATGTCCTCCCGAAATGCATCTTGTCTGCAAAACTATCGGCCTGTCTCGATAGATTGGCTCCACCACTGTCCACGAGATAGATACAAGGCAGTTTATTTTCCTCGGCTATTTCTTGCGCCCGGATTTGTTTTTTTACCGTGATTGGATAATAAACGCCACCCTTTACTGTCGCATCGTTCGCTATAATCAAACATTCGATTCTGAAAAGAAATATAAAGAAATTTGTATTGAGCTATCATACGGACAAAAGAACATTATCTTTTCTGCATAATTTTATTTAGACATTCGGTCGTTCCTTTACCCTTCTACCCTTCCTATTCCCGTGATTATCCCGCCAGCCGGAACCTCTTCTTGGCCATACAATTCGCAACCAGCAAGCTGAGAAAATTCCAAAAAAGGCGATCCCTCATCTAGAAGGACGTTTATTCTCTCCCTGACCAAGAGTTTTCCTTTGCTACGATGCCTTTCCCTGGATTTTTTATCACCACCTTCCAAAACTTTTCGAACTACTGTTTTTAATTTATCGACTACGGCTTTCATTTGAATATAATTTTCCTGCAAACATTTCCAAATAACTTTCCAATCTTGTAACACTGTATATTCGAATTGCAAACAATTTTGTCCGTCTTTACTATTTAATATTATGTGCATTGCCGTCCAACATATTCTCTTCTGTTATTCGTTCCGAAAATAATCCACATTTTAATTCTATGCTAATATATTCGAATTTCGACAAGTTATTGACCTTTCATTTGTGGTATTTGCCGTCCTAATCGGAATAACAAGTTGCATCACGAGGTCAGGAAACCCAAATGCGAATCTAAATGCGATAAGAATTTATCTATATTTACTAATTCAAACGAAAGAAAACATTTAAGAATATAGCTGAGAGTACACTGTTGTTGCAGTTAAATTTTGCAATTAAATATTGCAACAATTAAAAATAAATACTGCATAGCAAATGGCTCACTCTACTGGCTCGCATTCTATGCACCGAATGAAAGTAAATAAAGACGTACGTCATAGGAAGAGAATCTGAAGAACTCAATCGGTAACATTTGAGTAACTCGAGCATCTATGCATATATAGTTATAAGATGTAAAATTAACGGAATAATAATGAGAGCATAATTCTGGAATTTAACAATGAAATACATATATAATGAATACATATAATGAATACATGGGCACTTCTTTTGATGTAAAATGTTATTGAGAAAATACAGACTGAATTACTGCTAACCTGATATTCCGGTGAATTAGTATCTTGTGCTGTACCGATAATAGAAGCCTGTCCATGGAATGTTCTTTTCACAACGTGTAAATTACTAATTAAAAATCGACATTTTCGCAACATTTTCGACCAAGAAACAAAGGGCTGGGAAAAAATAAAGCACTTAAACCGTATATGAAACACAACAACTTGTCGTTCTTAATAGCTACGTATAGATAACTAGTGCTTAGTATGTATACTGAATCGTTGAATTTACGCTTGCGAAATAAAGAAGGTGGCGGCATCTTTGAATACAGTGTAGAATCATGTTCTTCAGTAATGGAAATTCGCGTGTCGGTCAACTTTAAGGTATAATAGTTTACTGTGATTTTTGAAATGCATGGTACACAACAATAGGGAAGGGAAAAGGTCACGATAAGCATTAACTACTATTTTCTCGGAACAATTAACTTATAGCTGTAATTGAAAGAGTTACGATAACTGTTAAGATAACAGTTAACTAATAGATATTACAGCTAAAGCAAATAATACGCATAAAAAAATTAACGTCCTGGACCATTCTTTCCTTCGTGTATTGTTTATTTCCATATGGGTATACAACGGGTACGATTTACGGGCAGCTCAATATTTCTCTGCATTCGTCGTTCATCCAGATATAGGAACGACAATTTATGCACCAACATTGGTTTTCTTTCATATAAACTATCAATTTAAAGATAACAATTGTTATAGTTATTTTTAGCATAAAACTCTTGAATTTGCGATAATCGACGGCCAGTTTAATTATGACGGAGAAACTTTTACATTTCAACAAATATAGCGATGATTATACATGGTTACAGTAAGTTGGCGGTTTTTCAATCGCATAGACCTATATTGCAAAGAATTATTTTCATTTTACGTTTTAAAATAAAAGCAGTATTAATTATAATAATAAAGGTGTGAATATCCACTTAATTGCGTTGATAGTATTGTTGTCTACTTACAATAAAATGTATTTATTTCAATTGAAAAATATGGCTTTTTACGTTAAAACATGTTCGTATAGTGAGTTACATTTTTTCTGATGGTGCAACGAATTTTTTCTTCATTTAATATAATAGTTTGCTTAGTTAGGACTAGTTAAGTAAGATAATTTTATTTGTTAAAAATACTATTTCGAAGCTGACATTCTGCGCCTATTGATACTTGGTTTTTAGTCTGACATGATATAAGAATTCAATTTTTAGATCATATGTCTAAATATACGTAATGCAATAATAAAGATCTTCAGCTATTATCATGCTCATTTCATAATTTTATTTTTCATTTTGCCTTACAAACTATCAGCATTGCTCTCTTCTTTTCCAATTCTTTTATTTGGAACATACAATTTGATTATTGATCGACAAGGTTTAGTGATAATCATTTCACGTCGATAGTCAATTTTATCGTTTATTATTTACATATACGTTTAATGCGTATATTTATGTAATTGCGCTTGAGTAACAAAGATTCTTTTGTTACGTTGATTTGTAAGATCTCTTAATGGTATATTAAGTATATCTGTTTTTATGCGTTAATCTTGAAATAAACATGACTTTGATTTAGATAAAAAAAATGATATAAAGTTATGTAGATTATCGCTAGTCCTATAAACAGTAAAAAATGTTTATTTGGATTATATTGATAGTTTTGAAAAAGAGAAAGTTTTCAAGATTGACAATATTGTGTTAATAGATTAAGGCCATTAAATAATTTCTAGTATAATCGTCAAACATTAACGCAAATGTTTGTCATGGCCATAACTAAGTATACATTTCGTGTACTTAGTACTTTGAATAACGTAATGAGATAAAGTTTTATTTAGTTTATGTAATCGTTTAAGTATTTTTAATAATTGATAATACTACTATAATTATTCTATCCTTTAAGATTTAATGTCATTGTTCGTTGTTTTAAGATGTAAAATTACCAATGAGTGTTACCAGATATACTTACGAATAAACTGAAAATAAGAATCGTTTAGGGAATCTTAATCTGATTCTTTCGATGCGACATCATCAAGCTTATCGCTGTATATTTTATAATTTATTTCTTTAAAATCTTCAAACGTGTCATGTACTTTTTATGTAATTCGACCCACGCACGCACTTGGTTAATGTGCCATAGCTTCGAAAAAAAATGAGCGAACGAAACAAATAGGAAAATCGTTTTATTTCTAAGTTAGCACGAGCGAGCCTCTCTTCCAGTTTCACCGAAATTGCGAGAATATGTACCGGTAATTGCCATGCGAGAGCTTCCGCTAGACAGTATAAAACGCGTATTCATTGCGATTGGATATACAAAATCCTTTTTCTATAATAAACTACCAGTTGTTTCCTCTAGGTTCATCAAACAACTCAGTATTTTAGATATACAATCTTTCGAGGACAGTAGGGGACTGTTATTATTATTAGGGGACTGTAATTATCATTATTATAAATATTATTAGTATTAGTATTATTATTGATATTATTATTAGTATTATTTTTCTTGTTATTACTATATTGTTATACTATTCGACTACAGACCTAGAAAGCCGATAGAATGTACGATACTACCGTTATTGTTATTTTGTTAGCGTCCTCACTACTATTGTTCCATTTACCATATGAGAAAGAAGAAAAGTCCTATACAGCTCTCGCTAAGAACGCTTTATGTTGATTAGGATAACGCGTGCATCCACATTAATTTGAATGAAAGGTAATGGATTCAAATTAAGGAAGTGTTAGCCCTGAACGGCTCTGTCGCATACGTTATCGGAATCTACCGAAAGATGACGTGTTGGAAACGTCTTGCCTTTCGTTTCCATACACAGTCTCGATTCGGCGTCTTGGAGCAAACGATAAACGCGGCCCACCCGAGAGAATAAATGAATCGTTAAGCTTCCAGGTCTTTTTGTAAATTTGTCACTCCCGGTGTTGGTCGTCGTTTTTAAAGAAAAAACATCGGCTCCTCGACGTCGAGTATTCGACGTTCTCTACGCGAATGGGAATCTCAGCTCCACGGTGTAAACCGACCACGAGTCGGAAATGTTCCGACGCTCGGGTTAATAGGCGTTGGACGACTCCTTTGCCAGCTAAGAATCCGACCAAAGCGAACTTACCCACTATCTGCGTACGTCGCATTTCGACGCGACACATCTCACACAATATCCGACGGCAAATACAAGGTGAACCCTTGGTCTGACGTCCAGAGTGGAGCAATGGGTTCACCTCCATGCCTCCTCTGTGTCTCTCCATCTCTATCTACGTCTCGAACTGGAAGAGCTGGCTCAACTCTGGATAATCAACGAAAACCAAAAAGAAACGAGCTGACGCTCAAGGAAATCCCACCACCGACGGAGATTCCCTTGGCGGCGACTACCACTTATCCTTCCTCTACATAATGATTTTTTTGAAAACGCAATCATTTTACACGACGCTATCCAGCACGTCTTCGTCGAAAAAGAAACAGTAGCGTAATAAAGTAAGATCCAGCAGCATTGCTTTAAATCAAGTGATAAGAGTAGCGCCTAGTTTTTAGCGAAGTGAAGTAATTGTCGTTGCTGTTATCGTTGGTACAGCAGCAGCAGCAGCAGCAGCGGCAGCAGCAGCGGCGGTAGCAGTTAGTAATATCAGCAGTGATCAGCAGGATTATAGACGACGCTGCTGAAGTCCGCGCGAAGCTTAAGCGTGGGTCTAAAGTAGCAGACTCGCAGGCCCGACGAAGGCTGCCGGAGCGGACTGAGGCCCACCAGGGGCTCCACCAGCCGGGGGAGCAGCGGGCGGCGGTCCAGGCGGTGGATACTGATATATCGGCGGCGGCGGGGCAGCCGGTGTATCCGGCATGAATTTCGCTGTGGAAATTTAACGTACACGTTAGACAGTTCTTGTAACTCCTCGTACTTTGAGAAATAACAGATTGTACAAAAGGGCTTCACAAAGTACACACACGCGTATGCATATGCGATTAACTCAAATGTGCGCTTATTGATTCAGTTATTGAGCTTTTACTGTATGCGCATAGCAGCCCAGAATTACTCTATGCACCAATCTATATTCCTTGTGCTCCTATCGTCTTAACCCGTAACCACTGTCTATTCTCGATTGGCAATGTTTAGTTAATAATATTAATTTAGGGGTATGTTCCTAAAACTGCTCAATAACTGAAGCAATTCTTAAGAAATCTTTAAAATTTTCAAATGGAAACCCAATAAGAAAACGAACAGAAGGTAACATAGAAATATCTTTTCGGTAATGAATATCTATATATGGAATGAATATAATTGTAGGAATAAAAATAAATGTACAACGTTATATGGAACACATGTATAAAATAAAATATACAGGTATAACTCTGTTGGAAAATCTGTTAATATTGGTGTTATGAATTCTATTTTATACAGAGTATTTCCCTGCTATATGCGTGTAAACACCAAATAAAAAGCTAAACTTTACTCAGTCATATGAAATTAATTACGTCTAAAGTTTTGTAATATATGTATATATATACGTCAAAGCCTCCTGTATAGATATGTTATGTGCCTGTCGCAAACCTTTTTAAATTGTCGAATCCAACATATTACCGCGAGACTGAATAAATGAAAAAAAATCTTCATGTAGTATATATAAAAATTGTGAAAAGGATGTGTGCTTTTACTGAAAAGTGAATAGTATAGAGAGTGCGGCAAAAGAGAGGAAGAAATAGGAGCTCTTCCGATCTCGTGTGCTGCATAGCTTGTTGCACTGCAAACACTCTGATACAGCTCTATTGCAGAAAGGAATCTCGAGTTGGTGGCGCGCATAATGCTAAATATACGAGGTACGTATTGATTTCTGCGCTTGTCATGCCTGTAAAGCGGCACTGATTTTGATGCGTACTAAAAGTAATCGCTTCATTGTTGTATTGTACCAGGCTACGTATAAATAGATATTATGTATATAGCTAATATGGCTGCAAAGGTATAATAGATTATATGAGGAATGTTGGAGAAGTACAGTTAGAAAACATGCCCAAGAAGAAATGGAGTGTCGTGCACATTCATAAACGACGGTATTCTTACCTAATATCCGACGATTTTGACGTATAGTCAAAATATCTAGCTTTCGGATACAAATTATAGTCTGCATTATTCCTTCTTCTCGATCCACTTCGACTATCGATCAACTTATTTCTTTGGACAGAGTGCTCTTTCGAGACTTGGGAAAAATCGAAATGTTCAGGAAATAAAAAAAGTAATAATCTTCGATCTTTGAAATGTCGCAGCTACGTCGTTAAATTTTTATTTAATATATTTTTTCGAACACAGTATATTTGAGAACCATGGTAATGAATATAAAATAACAATAGCAATATCTTGTTCTATGAAAAAGGAGATCTATATGCAAAATTTCAAACGAAAAGCGCAAAATAATTGATTTCTCCTATAAATTATAAATTGCACACGTTTTACAGATTGCAATTCGCGCTTGAATAGCCCGTGAACAACAATATCAATCGTATCGCAATATTATATTATCTAGCCTGAAAGATTATTTTGCGCTCACATATTCGGCACTTAATCAATTTACCATTCAAGTAAATAGCGAGAATAGAACTTCGTACTAAACTACAACGGTAAAGAATAACTACACTGTAGCTGCTAATTTATTGTTGATGTGGTCCCGACTATAAACTTTAACATCGTCATGTAATTTTTTACATCAACTTGTATTATTATTATCAACATATTGAAAGAAGCATTGTAAAGCAAATTGAAATATAAGAAACAATTAATTAATCACTTGAAACTGATCGTAGTATAAGACTCGTTGTCGGAACTGATCAACCAATTAACGAATTTTCTTTCTTTTTTGCAATCGCGAATACTGTTAAAGTTATACAAGTATAGCGGGATACACTTCTCCAAATATTCTCTTTATTTCAACTTTACTCATTTAAATGCACACGGACTTCGCTTGCGTCTGGTTTATAATGAATATAATATACTATGCACATTGCACATACGAGTTTCTGACAAAAAAGGAAATGATGAAATACGTTGGTTTGTGTAAGCGCGATTATCGCACGAGAAAATCACTCCGAAAGGGAGTTCATCCGTAAACTATTATAAGTACTTCAGACAAATTTTTCTGATTTATTCTTTTTTTTTTCTTTTTTTTTCTTCCTAATGTACAGGTACATACTTAATATAGTCGAATGACCATTCGACCGCTTCAAGTTTGAACCAACGGCTCTGGTATATATATACTTGTCCATCGTCGCCGATTTTTCCACAACAATAATATGGTTCTAACATACTCTCGTTCTCGTACGTTCAGCAATTTGAAGCTCACCGTTTTTTAATATCATTATTATAGTTATATTTCTCATTTGTATTTGTAAGTCGCATTAACACATAAGCACGCCGCATATTCGCCCAAACAATGGACTCGACTGAGTGTAACAGAGGCATTTGTTTATAGTGTCCGATGACGCTTTCCACTGAAAATCCTTACAGAACTCGTATAAACGCATTAGCGTTTGCGGTCGTCTATTGTTTGCGTTTAATGGCGATGAGCGAGAGAATCCTTTATCTATTTCAATGTGACGTTTACTTTACTTGTTTTTCTTATAATTTACTGTCCGTTTCGACATTACAAGCGCGACTTATATTAAATAAGATATTCGATTGGAAATGAAAAAAACAGTATACCTCTGGACTCGATCGACGTGCCACACAAGGAAACATTATGCTTAGTTCTTAGCCTCATTTATACATTGAAAATGATGTCCGTTAAAACGCTGCGTTCATTTAATTTACTAATAATCATTATTTTTTATCAGTTATTGTGATTTCTGTTTCTCAAGGATATAATTAGCATCAATTTTTTCGTTTTATTATATTTATATGTATATTATTAACATGTATGTATATATTTAACATTGGTAGATAATATTGCGGATATGCATGGCAAACGAATTAGTCTCCTTTGACCGCGACGTTCCGTAAGCCGAGATACTCACTGAACATTGAATCGTAGTAGCACATGTGCTTACATTATTAGTTTTCTCGCCGTCCATCCAAGGAAACTAATTCACCGTTAAATCTTTGAAGATGGAAATAAACTTCAAAATATGTGCTCTTTTTAATCGTCAAAATGAGTTTAAAATATTTTTGTCTTTTATTTCCTCGCTGCTCCGTTTACCTTCTGTCGGCGACCGGAGGATCGCGAACGCGATGGACAACGCTGGAGCCGTGGAAGGATCGCGAGATCGAACGAGTTTTGCGAGAAAAACGAGTAGAAAGAGAGGGAGAGAGGGAAAGAGAAGGGGTGGGGGAGAGAGAAATAGATAGAGAGAGAGAGAGAGAGAGAGTGAGAGAGAGAGAGAGAGAGAGAGAGAGAGAGAGAGCCAAGAAGAGCGAGAGAAGAAAACGTCCAGCGAAGCATTAGACCTCGACAGAAGTCAGATCTCCCAGCTATACATGTGTCTGTGTACATTGAGTGTACCCGATGGTAGATCAATGGGGGAGTATCGGGCTTTGTCGTTGTAAAGCACGAGATCGAGATCTCGCTTCGCTCTCCAGCCTCTTCTACCTATTATTTAAAGCTCGATCTCTCCCTCAAACTCTCCGTCTCTTTCTCTGTACTTCTCTCCTTCTCGCTATCTCGCATTCTCTTTCTCAGCACGGGTACGTTCGTGTTTCGTGATTATTCCGAGTCGCTTCCCCCGGTGGTGCTCGCTGAAAATAACGCATTTCCACAGATTTTAGATATACTTATGTCAACAACCTGATGTCGCTGATGGACGTGTATGAGATTTTTTAATGGTCGGATTACAGCACGCTCCGAGCTTTCACTTCGTCGAGCCGCTATAAGACTCGAGCAAGTTCGAATTTCAATTTTAATGACGGCATGCGCTTAAAATTCGATATCGCGTTTGACTATATAAAAATGTTAAGTGAAAAAAACAAGTTGGCGAAACGCGAACAGCTATGTTTTAGACTTTGTTTTGTCCATCAGTTTGTAGCGGTCTTAACATACCAATAACATGCAAAGTAGGTCAACCAAGTTTGTGTGACTTGCAAACGGGTCGCGCCACGGAAGAATTACGCGACTTTTACCGTCGAAAATACCCATTACGTTAGAGAATGTTTTTAGAATGTTTTTTAAAGTTATTTTTTAAAGATTAGGCCAAGACTACAACGTAAAAGGTTATTCAATAAATATAATACGAAGAAGATTGAATTGAATTTCATTGCGTAAAAAGAAATTTTGATAAAATTTACTTTACAATCGTTTCATCATGAAATTCCGTGGCATTCCCGTTGATTTCACAGGTTAGTAACCTTAAAGCTAAATATTATAAACAATAAACATGCATCTGTATATTTCTACTTTGCAATTCAAAAGCCATGCATATTGATAGTATTTTCACGATGCTTCCATAGGCACTTGCAAACATTCATTACACATTGAAATACGTAACTTTACTTTAAGCGCGAAGATCGTCCCAGTAAATTGTATCAAAGTGTATGTATCATTATGTTTGAAAATTTCCATTTCTTTTATCAGTAAGTGAGATCAAAGTTATGCTTGTATTCGCAAGAATGGAAAAGACAATGTTATTAAAAGAATAGTCGAAGATCGCATGCTATATAAATGAGTAATAAAAAAATTGTTAGTTTCTAAACCGTTCCTTCTTTAATGAACAAATGACTTGTTGGAAAAATATTATTTCTGAACATATATTCATAATAGGCTAAATTTAAAGCGATACAAATAAAGTTTTCTATAAATTCTAATGGAATGCTTTTCATATGCTTAATTAAAATTTCATCAATTTAATATTAAAAGACACTGATTCAAATTGTATACATTCCGAGCTTTTACCATACATTGAGATTGTAGCAGCTGAGAAAACATATCTAGTTCGTCACGCAATAAATAGATATAAAAAACGATTAAGTTAAACATTTTCTTTCTTTGATCGATGTCCTAAGAGATTTCTATGAAGATGAATTGATAAATCTTGATTGCAAAGAGAGCAAGAGAGAGAGAGAGAGAGAGAGAGAGAGAGAGAGTGAAAAGAATGAAGAAAATAAATGAGAAGACTATTGGAGTATAAAAAAACGAATGTACATAGCTTACCGTATTGAGAAGAGTAGTCGAAGGTTTGGTAATGAGAATTAGAGTATTAGATTATTAAAAGAATATAAATATATCGGTGAAATCTTCTTGTCAGTCGTGTTGTGGGTTTTTTAAAAGTTCAGATTTTGTAGTGTTTTGACTTTTGCATTTCTAAACCTTCGAACTGCTGTAGAGCAATGTAAGTATTAAAGTTTAAAATTGTCGTGTAAAACAGTCTAAAAGCGTCAGAAATGCAACAACGTCTGGGACTCGCTTCGTAGAAAATACAGAGGGTGGGGATTGATTAGAAACAGACAGACACATAACAACATCGTAGGCAATATTAGAGACGGTATACGATATTTAATATATGTAGAATTTATTTTTATTCGATCAAATTACGATATTATGATAAAAAAGCATGGGAAATAAGAAAAGTCCGCGATTAATCGCAGACTTCTCGTATTACCATACCTTCCATTATATACATAAATATGTGGCATTTGATCGTCATTTTCAATGTTTGCGCATTTTGTTAGTACAGGAATGTGAGAAAGATTAATATATAAATGTAGTATAAACCCAAACGAATGTTGTAAAAACTCTGTAAAACTGCGTGATTTGTTAAGTTTTTACAGCATTGATTTTTATAGGTGGAAGCTCTCAACTGACAGTTCATAAAGAAGGCGAAGCTTTCAAAATTGGAGATTATCTTCAATTAAGCCAAACAAGCATGGCTTATAAATTGTAGATTTTACACTCTGAGAGGTCGTATATAACCATCTTTGAAAATTCCCAATTCAAAAACAAGAAAATCTAAATAAAAGTCTATTATAATTTTCACAAATCTAGGGGAAAAAATGATAAAATTTTTAATTACCATGCTATATGCTATACGAATGACCAAACCTCGTGAAAACAATGTTTCTTGCTAAATAACTGCGATGTATACTCGAAGAAACGAAAGAATGAAAACCGAGTGAAATGTATCGCAAAGTACACCCAAGACTAAGTTTCGAATGTAGGAATTTTCTTAATCAGAGTTTGTGTTCACAGATTCATAGAGAGACAGATAGCGACAGAGTACATCAGCAAATCTATGTATATGTATATAGAAACGATAGAGACAAAATATATAACGAAACATCGATCCAGTGATTCCTAAGGAATTCTGACCTTCAAAACAAGAGGTTAACAGAATAGAAAACTGTTTAAAGTAAAAGATACAGAATAAAAAAATTAATTGACAATATTTAACATCCAGTTTAATGGGATTTTAAAATACGGGTTAGGATTAACAACCTACACAGTAAAAAAAAGAGACACAATGTCGCGTTTTCTACCTGACTCACTCACAAACACAAATCTCTTCCACCAATCAGCGCGCCTACATGAAGTTTGCTAGACGGAAAAGAGAAACATACAAGTCACACGTTAGAGACGTTTTCATTTTCAATAAACAAGATTTTATACAGACAAAGTTGTTAAATTATCACTTTGAATGTGCAATTACAACCAAATTATCAAATATTTTTGTCATTCAAACATATATTATTCCAATTGAATTTGAACTTTCGCTGCTAAATTTCAATGGGAGAATATTCAATATTCAATAGTTGATGCGCCAGTAAATAGACTTTTCCGATTGTACGCGTATAAGACCAAAATAATGACAAAAATTTGACAAGTATTAGCGGCTAATACGTATTTCATTTTGAATTATTCGGATGTTCGATATAAAAAAAACTGATATAGAAAAGAGAAAACCAAATGATTGTAACGAAATGAAAAATATGGAATAAAGTCGCGTTAAGTTGAGTATACATAATATAGAAAACGAATAGAAATATTCGTCACGTAAGCAACATTGCTGAATAAAGGATCGAAATAAGTTAGTGAGATTTTACACTCTAGATACGCCTTTATCGTCTCTTTGTCAACTAGCTTGGAGGCGTGTATAAGAAGCAACGCCTGTTAATAATAATAATATTAAACAATAAATCATTTGTCAAACTCGAGCGAATGTCTGAATTCGTCGGTGGAGAGTACGGCGAGGTACATCGACGTACACATAACACTGAGTTTTCGACATTGAACAATTAAATGGCCAGTATATCAAAGGTAGCTCTTTCTCAACAATCACTAGAAAATAATGTTACTCACCGACAATGATGGCTAGCACGATTAGTCCAATGACGCCCATTATTATCATCATCTTTTAACGAACAACAATGCATTAGTTACAGAAATAAATGAATAATCACGGGGAATGCAAAAATAGCTGCGCATTACCTTTAAGTTTTGCAGCCAGAACTTCCTCTTTAGTTTCCCTGCTTGTTGTTCAAACTGTGACGCACCTTGTTGGAGTGCGTCTGTAAAGTAAAAGGATAAATATTAAATGATCTCGCTTTCAGAGCCAAATATTCACGATTTCAAATTCGAACTCTCTAATATCAATTGTAAGCGCCAAATACGTACTCGATTATCTTATAAATCATAATGAAATTTCATCGGCATTTGACAAAGTTAATATTTTAAATCAGCGCCTAAATCAGTAGCAGGCAGGTGTTTTTCTACTCGGCGTTACATCGATTATGGCCACGATCATCATTGTATTTCTCGAAAAATTACCAATATTATTCCATTATCGGGTTGAAAACAGTAGAACATAAGTACGATTCATATAAATTTCAATGAAATCGATCTGCCGTACAGCTTTTAAAATAGATACCGAGAGCTGGAAAATCCATATTCCCTCGTGAACTTTGACCTCGTTTCTTCAACATCCCCGCGGAACTTTATTTATCAAATAAGTCATTCTAGGAAGCTTAATTAGGCAGTGCGTTCAGGAAGCGATAGCCCTTTTGCTTGTATACTCAAAAAAAACAGAACGATTACGGACACAGGAAAATACATTGAGTTTGAAATGAAAATGTTCAAGCCAAGTAAGTCATTGTGAAATTACCAGCTCGATCGTCGAGCTCCGAGAGCTTTTGATCACGCTCGAGGACTTTCTCAACGTTCGTCTTCATGATGTCGACGACCTCGTCGACCTGAGCTTGCGTCTGCTGCAACCGTTTCTGGGCGGCAACCTGCTGGGGCGTCCGCGGGCCGCCGACGATACCGTCAGCTCCCGGGGCGCCCGGTGCCGCGCCACCGGCCGCATCAGGGGCGAGTCCGCCCTCGGTTGCCCTGCAAAAACCAAAGCATTTCATTCGTTAGTATTAGATATTTTTTTCCAGCTATTTATACAATAATAATGCTGTATCTTCACTTCACAAACTCGGTAAATTAATGAATTACTTGAAATGCACAGGAAAATCTTCAACCAAATTCTCACCAAAGATTCTTCATGATCCAATAAAAATATTGATCGAATCATCATAAGGAAATAAAATATGTAGATACTGCGCATTAAGCGCAGCTAACAATAAGTTCCGAGCTCGCCCGCTCGTGACTATGTACTGTACTATGTAACAAAACATTTTCAGTTCGTTTGCTCGACATTATAAAATACTGCGAGTGATTACCCGTGTATTATTATTGTTTTGCTTATAGCATACGTGTGGTTAGGGGAAAATAAAGTTGAGAAAATAAAAATACATGAGCCGAAAAAGAGAGAAAAGAGCGAACGAATGGTACTGTCCTATTCGGGCAAGGCTGCACTCCATTGAGGCCTGCATACTCCTACGCACGCGCCAATGAGGTAAATTTTATTTAGAGTTTAGATAGATAGTTTCTTTCGGGGACTCGAAAGGCTCTATGCAAGTAAACCCTCGACGCCCATACTTGCGCGAAAGCTCATTCGTTTCGCAGTTGAGCAATCTTCTAGTTGAACATTCTTCTAATTTCAAGTTAAACAAAAGTCGAATCTCTGTAAAACTATATACTAACATGTTAATGAGTGAATAAAATGCAACTGGAACATTTTTTACTTTTACGGACTTTAATTCTTCTTATTATTAATAAATTATCATTTATACCGTATACTAGTTTTAAATTACTCAAATGTTTTATCTAATTACACAGCCTTGTTTTTGTGACCGAACATATACAAATATCACATTTTAATGAAATTATGTACACGTATAATTTAATGAAAGTTCAAAGGTATTTACGAATTCACCGACCGACCACACAGTCAACAATCGCTAAAAGCCTGCTTACTCATTTTTATTACCTATTGATATATTGAGGATTGATTTACCTATTGTTTAGACAAGTATCGTTTGAATATTTATTTTCCGGACTTTGCGCGCTTTAACCGCAGATCTTTTCCCAACTTTCAATTCGAGGCACGTATGCGCTTATCTTGTCATGACGATTTGAGTCGAAATTTTGCTAAAAATAGATTCAAAAAGCATCTAAATCATTGTTGCAATACTTTCGGCGAGTCGACTCTTTTTATCACAATATTTTAAGAGTTTTTTCTTAGATGTCATCCGTCAATATTTTTTTATTATAATTCTTATCGAATGGCGAGCAAAAAAAATCAAAAGGACCTTTTGTGAATAATCTTGTAGGTAGTAGTTTATTGGTCGACTCCAATTACTTTTCCTTTTACAAAATTGTTACATTGTTCAATGATAAACAGATGTAAATAGAGGCTCTATTATACTATTATTATAAACTTACATCCAATATTCGATAGACTAACGTTTATGCATTGAGATATATTTGACATTCGCTGACTATGCAATTCGTTCAGAACCACAAACTCCGTATGATTCTAGCTGCACTGAATAGTTTTGAATTAATAATAAAATCATAATCGAAAAGCTCCTATAATACTAATAAAAATATCTTCCTGAAATTCGTTTGTAATCTTTAGAGTATATTTATATACGTACACTCCATTTGCATTTTGTTATTATTAAAAAACATAAATATATCTATCTAATACACGCTCATCTCTTCAATTCCGAAGCAAACATTATCGTCGTCGTTATCCTTCTCTAAAATATAGCTAAATTCATATCATCACTTCGATATACCATTGTACCAATGACAAATTACATACGAATCGGGAAAATGCAACTCTCATAGAAGCAAATTTCCGCGCTTCCTCACTACAGCGCATGTAGCTCTTTCTTCTGCTTTTTCTCTTTCTTTCTTTATCTTGCATTCCCCATTAGTTAGACGCGACTTACGACCAAAGAAAAAACGCTCGCGCGTAATACGGAAATTGCGCGTCATCATCGATTTTTTCCATTCCCTCTTGGTCTCTTCGGTTTACGCATGTTTACGTACGCCTGTAAATGCGGCGTATACACGCATCGACAGTTTAGAAAATTGAAGAGTCCTTCGATAAAAGACTACCGCGCAATATCAACGGCGACAATAAGATGCCGAGCTGCTAAAAGGAGACGAGTCGAGCTTGTTACGCTTTATTATTGGGAATTCAGTGACGCGCTGGTGCTACTGCTGCTGCTGCTGCCGCTGCTGCTGCCGCTGCTGCTGCTGCTGCGGCCGCGCACGAGGAGAAATCGATTGCCGCCCCGCGAGCGAACGCGAGGGAGAGAAAGAGACCGTGGGAGGTGGGGGGGGAGAATTGCGCCTTAAAATGCGTCGTCGTCGTCGTCGTCGTCTTCGATGTCGTCGTCTTCGTCATCGCCGTTATCTTCGCGAGGCTTACGGCAACTTTGCGGCCGATGATTTTTCCCGCGAGAAGCCCTAGAAGATTTTCGCAGCCGCCGCGCGCACGCCGTATTTATCGCTGTTGCGAGTATTCTCCCCTTCTTTGGAGAAAGCGAGCGGACCAACCCCCCGCCTATATTGATCTATCTGCGCTCCCTTGCCGTCGAGAGAAAGATACTTTTGAATTCCAACTGCGCTGGCGCCCTTCGATTTTTTCCCAAAATCCATTGTGCCCTCGAAATGACTAGACGTTTCGCTATCGACGTACGCTCTACATGTGCAGCTACTTAAACTTGTGCAGTTGCGCGAGCACGATTCGCGCCTCCAACGGGATACATATTTTATGTAATCGATTCACGCTTGCTTATTGTGCAACGCTTTTTTCTTCTTCTAGATAGTTTGGACAAATTTTCTAGCAGACCGTCAATCGACTGTAAGATTCGCAATATTGTCAGGGGAACATATTTGTATCGAAATGTAGAAGGTGAGACTATTTATGAAATGTATTTGCGACTGCCCGTTCTCGAATCTTCCGACGCGCATAAAGTATTATGACGTCAAAAGCTAGCTTGTAGATTTTCTTCGGAATTACAGATAGAGGAGATCGTAGCAGAGAACAACGTATTAGAGAATCGTTTCTGCGCGCGTCAATACTGCCTAGCTTCCTCGTGCGGTGACATACCCATGCGTAGTATATGTAGTATAGGAGGCTTATAATTTTTTACTTACATGATGAAAGGACTGTCGCGCCGCTGTTCGCGCTAATAAATTTTCCTCGTTAACTGATTAGTCCCAGCTGGAAAAGCTCCTGGATGCACACACGATCCAGCACTAGCAAGCAGCAGCACTTCCGGAGGAGCGATCCCGCCGCCTGCCACTACTAGGCGTGCGCTGGTATTGATAAATTTCTCCGAGAGCGCCACCAACCTTGCACACACTTTGTCCCTCCGCCCCTCTCTCGCTCTCTCTCTCTCTCTCTCTCTCTCTATTTCTCTCCTCGTTCCCTTTCTCCTCGGTATATCGTGCGATTCGAGCTTACGCGCAGATTCGAATCTCCCGCGCCAAAAGCGCGCGCTCTCACTCTCCGTCTCTCCGTCTCTCGTTCTGGAATCTCCGGTAACTGAAGACGATTTCGGAGTATAAAGGGCCGAGTACCACAGCGAATCCGTCGGAATGAGTTCGACGTAGCGCACCGACGGAAGCGCGAGAGAACGGAGAGTGAGAAAAATAGGAGAACGCGAACGAGTACTAGCGCGGTGTTTCGAGCGATCGAAGCGATACGTCGCATACGCGTCGCACCGCAGCTGCGCTATCTCCGTCTTTGTCGCGGCGGAACGAGGCTGTCGACTGCGCGCAGGCGTGTGCCACTGTTGTACCGGAGTCGGTTTATCGACGAACCGACTCCGGTCTCGCGGCATACGTCACGCCAGAGCCCCGCGCGACTCTCCGCCGCTTCCTCTCGCACCTATACGCTCGGAATACTGCTGCTGCTGCTGCTGCTGCTGCTGCTGCTGCTGCTGCTGCTGGCTGAGTCGAGGGATATTTGTCCCGTTCGCGTATTCGAAATAAAAAGTTCGACAGGCTCCGTGGTCATTTTTCAGTTCTCGTGCATCTAAGCGATAGGAGGCAAAGCGTGGGCCGAGAGCTTCGCGACTGCCGAGTTCGATCGGCCTCGGTGCGCCGGTGTCGAAGGACGGAGATGCCACGAGGTATTATCGATGCGGGGAGAGGAGAAGGGGTTCGCGCAACGATACAGCGAGTTATACGCGACGAGTGGCGCGACGAGTGGCGCGACGCGTTTTCTTCGGTCACCCGACGTCGACGAGCCCCAGGTCTATCGACAATGGACTTTGCTCATTCCCGAGATCGACTCAAACCCCGATGCCAAAGTCCGACGAGTCGCGCGAGCTCGAAAAGTGCTATGATCCAACTCGTGCAGAAATACGCCTATTGTCTTGCAGGGTATGCTCTCTATTGTATGCTATATATACTCCGATCGAATCGATGCACCGCATACATTTCTGCAGCGTATGCTCGTACACTTATTGTTATCTATTCGGTCTATATATATATATATACACACATATTTATGTATTTTCATGGGTCGTCGACGAGTACGACATGTGAAGATTCAGAGGCAATGTTGCGACCTCTCTTGTCGAATAAATAAGTCGATTGGTCCGAATTTCGCTTATAGATAACTTAATGTCCGAGCTCTGCATACGCACTGTGGAGGGGCGGATGTAATACCCTGTGTTATTTATATATCCAATGCGTTGATGCGGGCAAAATTGTACTTTTCAACGCAAACTATTGGTTTTTTTATTACTTTTTTATTTATATGTTCAAAATGTTCTTCCTTTGTACGAAGGAGAATTCTGGTCGTTCGAGCTTCTGCAGATTCGATATGTTCTAGACGAATTTCGTCGATAGAACATCAGTGGCCTGAAATCGATATTCAATGAAGAAAATTCCGAAGAACATGTATACTGGAACGTTAAAAAATTGACTGAAAATCACCATGACTCTTATACAGACTCCAAGATTTTACATTTTTTTAATAAGTTTACAGTAAAGAATCTAAAAAACCTATAAGTTGTATAGATTACACATACGCACAGAATATATTTTCAAATTAATCACTCATTGTGCAAATGAATATTATTGATTTGCGTAAAAAAGACACGATAAACGTCTTCCTATACTCCTATACTAGCTTTTACGTATATCCGGTAAAAATTTATAAATTGTAAAAAATTGAGTGAAACGTGTCAAGAACACTATAGATATATGATATATAGGTATAATTTGTATAACTATACTGCCGGGGAGTACTGCAAGAGCTTCCTACACTTTTCCTAATAGTATTATAATTAAATGCTTTCGTATGATTAATATGTTTATATTAAATAAATAAGAAAGCTTAGAATAGTTAATGGTTATGCTATTTTTTGTTATTCTTATGGGAAAAAAATGTTCGATAGAATTGTCTCTCATACCGACTGTTCCACTATTCGGTTACCGACTATAATTGTTTGATATTTTCTTATGATTTAGTTTGAGTAATTACCGTTAGATGGCAACTGAAAGAAATGTTGAATTTGGTTAGTCGACTCTCATTTCCGTTACAATATAACAATTGACGAATTTTTAATAGATTTAATTGACATTGATTGAATGATGCTAAATTAATTAGTTAAAATTGCAATATTTATCTACGTTATGAATTTATAAAAGTGCAGGCACAGTGTCGCAGTGAGCGGAGTGACGCTTGTTCTTGTCTTCTTGTCACTCTTGAGTCAAGAGTCTTGACAATGTTGACTACACCGTTGACCGTTGCGTGCAACGTACAGCCAGGTACCACAAGCCACAAGGGGTTTGTTGTTTTTGGAAAGCGTACGGTGTAGAGCCAGTGGAGCCAGTAGAGCTGTAGAGCTGTAGAGCTGTAGAGCTGTAGAGCTGTAGAGTGTCGCCATTTTAAAGTGTTGAAAACTGAAAATAAGAAAAATTCGAATTCGAGCATTCGAATTTTCGAATTTTCGAAAAATCGGAAAGATGACTGCGCTCTGCGCTTGAGCTAGTGGTCGCTAGTGTGGTAGCAACGAGACTAACGAGAGTGCCCGCTGGTGCCCAACACTCCCGACAGCGACAGCAGGAACAAGCGAATAGCCGTTCTATATTCTACGTCTATGTTAATAACGTTTTTATTATATCGTTCGCTCCGCATCCCGCTATCCCGCTATCCCGCAGCCCGCAGCTCCTCCGCAGCTCCTCCGCAGCTCCTCGCCTGAGTTTTATGAGCATTGCAGCAAATGCCATTGCTCATTGAGCAGTGTCAGTATTAGTGTGCTTATGCCTGTGTGCTTCGTCGTAACCTCGTAACTCGTAGCTCGTAGCCTGGT
Organism: Apocrypta bakeri; assembly: GCA_018906985.1. Lineage (NCBI taxonomy): Eukaryota > Metazoa > Arthropoda > Insecta > Hymenoptera > Pteromalidae > Apocrypta > Apocrypta bakeri. Next base: position 1,288,933 of record JACCIA010000019.1, on the reverse strand, counting down.
CTAGTGCCTGACAGCCTGAGTCTGAGTGACTCGTCATCGGTGATTCCAGTCCTGAAAATAAACTCACTTCGATTACGCACTATCCTCCTTCGAGTTTTCGTCAAATTTCTCCAAACTACTCGAACAATGTGAGTATTTTCTAGCTTTTCAAATATTCTTTCTTTCGATTGACATTCGTAACAGTGATGAGCCAGAGTGTTTGTAAGACCGTTATGAGAACGCATACATACATTGTTACCGACTGCTGTTGACTTTTTGCGCGTGGCAGCCGACATCTTACGTCTGTCATCTGTATTTTCGTCTGGGTTTCGTATGCAAGTTGTTCCGAAATTCACGTAGCCGTAAATCACAAAGTATATCGTATTTATTTAAGATTTTAAGGTTATGGGCGTGTTCTGTTGAATTCGTCATCACCTCAACGGTTTATTGAGCATCTTAAGAAAGTTGAGACAGAACAATCAAGGTCTAACTGTGATTCACATATTATTTTTCATGCTCGTTATTGACAATTTGCATTCAGCTCCTTTTAGAAAACTGCTTAACTGATTATCAACAAAGATTCAATAAACTTTTTCACGCTAATGTATGCATTGAAATTAGTCAAATAATTTATAAAACCCATTTGTACTTTGTTGTAAAATATTAAGATAATCTCTTAAGACTTGTGATAGTTGGTAATATTTGTATATTTGTTATTACAGTTATAACAAAATGGACAGTGGTAGCTATTCTGGTAGTGGAGACCTGGGAACCAAATCAAATGACCAGCCTTCGGTTTCCAACAAAAGGTTGCAACAGACACAAGCTAAGGTAAACGAAGTTGTTGGAATAATGAGGGTGAACGTGGATAAGGTCTTGGAGAGGGACCAGAAATTGTCAGAGCTTGACAATAGAGCTGATGCTCTGCAAATAGGAGCGGCACAATTTGAACAGCAAGCTGGGAAATTAAAACGCAAATACTGGTGGAAAAATTTAAAGATGATGATAATCATCGGAGTTATCTGTGCAATCATATTGATAATTATCATTGGTAGGTTCAGTCTTTGAATAAAATAGTAAAATTTGGTTCTGCCAAATGAATTTTATATATAATTATTATAATCTTCAGCTTCCACTGTGCCGAGTGGCAGCTCTGATGATACACCAACTGGAGCTAATTAATTTTGTTACATATACGGAAAGACTATAAAGGATGGGTTCAACGCACAATACGACAATATGTTACAATACTATTGGTTGACAATCTTTGGTAAAAACTTTCATATTTTTGAGACATGTTTTCTAACTAAAGTATAAAAATGTTAGAATAAGTACAGTATTAAGTAAAAGTGGCCTTCTTGTTAAAAAAATGTATATGTATATTGATATAGAACTGTCAGGCTTTTGTCTGAATCTCCACGGGTAAAAAATCAATTATTCCTGTCGATTTCGCACATTTCGACAAATTTTTGACGCCTTTTCTTGGCGTCGCATTTTCAATACTTGTATGGTTAATGATGATATTTAATATATAATATACTCTTTCTATTCATCGAAAAGATCAATGTATTTTGTACAACTTGTACATACGGCGAATTATTGCTTGTGTCATTCACAAAGTATATTGTATTTTCATAAAATCGATCTAATCAAATAATTTTTAAGATATATACACAAAAAAACTACTTTTGTGATGAATTAATTTTAATAAAAAGTATAACATTCTTAAAAAGTTCTTCTTTTAATTATTTAATCATGCTGTATACAGATTAGACATTTAATTAATTTATTTGAATAGAACATTTATTATTGTTTGTATTGTTCACTTGGGTAGTATATAAGAAATTTGAGGATTCAAACTGGTGGATATTGATTGATGAATATGTATTTCAATCTATACACGTAATAATTTTCTGCAATAAAATCTATATTTGATTTTTTATAGGAAAAATTATTTATTTAAGAATAAAAAATACTTATATTTAGATTATAAGATTGTTAATATAAAGATGAAAGATTGATCATCATTATTTTAAAATTATAAATTCAATCAATATTGCGTTACAGTTATTTTGAGAAACTAACTACTAGAGAAACTTTCTAGCACCGCAATATTCGTTGAATAGTCCCCTGTTTGTATGATTACTTAGACGTAAATTATCTGACTATTAAGTACCTCTTTGAACATCCAAGATTTTTTCAATTCCCTTATGCCAAGAGAAAATGATTGTCCTTTTTAAGTGCACAGAGTTGCTCGCATATATGGAATAGAAACCCTCAACCAATCTGAAAGTACATTGGCTGATATATCCGGGACTTTAATTCGATTGGCAGATTATAATGTTGACATTACCCTAGACAATAGGTATAATACATACGCATACGATTTCTCCTTAGCAGTACCGCAATCTATCGCGGTATATAAGCAATCGTCGGACACGTCGAATCGTTAATTGCCATATTAGGAATAACGTTTAGATTACACGTAAGATCACTCGAAGGAAGAAAAATATATAGACGAGAGTTGCAGACTTGGTGAAACGCAAGAGCATTCGACAATGATAGATACAGAAAGCACGAAGAGCGAGGATCCCTTTTATACCTTCTCACCCCCCTCGAGTGCAGATTCGATAAGCTCGGGATCTAGTGGAAATCCTTACAGTGATGTTGATAGAAATGAGTTGCAAATACATCAACAGGTACAAGGATCGCCTTACGCGCAAGAGTCCCTGCGTGCGGATATTCCAGACATAAATTTTCATTGTCAGTGGTTGAATAATAGTGTGATCGGCAGTCAATTGCAGAATTATTCGAAATTTATTGACGAGACTGAACCTCCTGGTGAAATACGCAGATTTCAACCTGACAATTATCGTTCTCATAAAGGTAAGTTTCTGATAAAGAAGTTTCGACAAAATCAACAGTTAACAGTTAAATTTCATATCCAGCACAGAATAATAGTTTCTACAATCATTCGCGCACCATTGCTAATCTTTCTACTGTTTGTAAACAAAACAAAGATTACACGGATATGTGTAGGAAAATAAGTAGATTCTCGACCAGAGAATAACAGCTCAGCAGCAGTTCGTTGATTAAACATTTGAATAAACGTGTATCTCAAATAATCAATAACTTCGATAAACATTCAGCATTTCTGTTTTACAGCTCCTTCGAAAAGAAAGCGTACTGTTTACTCGAGTACACAATTGTCGATATTGGAGGAAACGTTCATGAAAAAGAATTATCTGAACGGACCTATGCGCAAGTTGCTTTCTGAAACGCTCAACGTCTCTGAGCAGCACATCAAGGTCTGGTTCCAAAATCGACGCATGAAGAAAAAACGATCCGAGGCTCAAATCGAGAATAGCGCATTGCTCTGTTGTAACGACAGCAACGGAGCATCTGACATTTTTCAACCGCATACGTGCAATAACTCTCGAAGCGACTATACTTTACTACTTGATCAGCAAAAAAATCAAGAACGCGATATCTTTTCTGCATATGACGTTTGCAATGACGAAAGTAATGAAAGTAATAGCAGAAAGTTCATTCAAAATAATAAGAGTATTATTTCTAAAAGTAGCCAAGGCTTCGAGTCGCGTTACGATGAGCGCCAATGCCGTAATTCTTTAGTAACTCTCAAGTCCATTCAAGACACTAATGTAACTACTGACATTAACGATTACGGTAAAGTTTTTTTTAACGAAAACAGTGACGAAAGCCAAAACCTCGGACAGTGCTGCAATTATAATATTCCTCGAGTCGATAGCTTTTCGCAAATTCAACTGTACCACCAAAATAGTGGGACTACTTCTGCCAATGAGGTCGCGTGCAAAATCGAGGATAACGAGAGTTTCCCCGTCGAATGGAACATTCAAAATCAACGCGGTGGGCAGCATGACGTTTCTCAATTCTATAGCTCTTTGCAAATTCAGAAGTACAGCGAAGAACAACGGGTGCCATTCAATCCTGAATATATAGCTAATCAACTAGTCAATACCAATACATATGATTATCACACATACGGATATTACATTTCTCAAGCAAATCCGATTTTTAACCAAGTCTACACGCTCGGAGAAAAGTAAACTCATTCTTTAAATAGCGCTAAATTAGTTGCTGAATTACCTTCCGCTTATATTCTATTCTTTATTTCCATGCCTTTACAGAAATAACAGTGACTCTTTGTGGCAAATCAATGAAGAGAAAAGCCCTCGGCACAATCATCCACTGAACATTGATAATTTTGGCATCTCCACTACTACAGCTTCAGCAGATTTACAGTCCTCGGCCCAGCCGAACTATTCGCTCTCCAACTATCGATGAATATTTAGGCAATAGTCGATTCTACCAGCGAGCTACTTCGAACCGCTGGCCCTAATTTCGGCATTTCGGTATACGAATGCATTGGTCATTTAAGAGCACTGAAACATAATGTTGTGCTCAGTAGCTGTTGAAAATTGATAAGATCGGCTGATACTGACAATGTCATTTCGCTAGGTTTATTTATTCGGGACCTTGGGGTAGAACCCTATCAGGTCCTTTCTTAGGGACGTTATATATATATATATACATATCAATTTGTATTCTGACAATATTAAAATTATATTATTGCTCTTCGTTGATTTTTTCTTTTTACACCACTACTAACAAAATTGTACAGTTTTTTTTCCTTTAAAAGCAATAAAAAGTTACAATGGCGCGCCAGAGTTTTTGGTTCAAAGTTTTTTATTGACATTCAAGTCTCCTCACAGTATACACACTTCACTTCAAGTCAATGAGTCAACAGAATGTATAATACATAATGAATAGTTTTATTTGAAACTCCATGCTAATCTGTATATACCAGATTTTTATTTTAAATACGACGTTACTGAACATTAGTAATGTAATCAAAATAAGAGATTTATATACCATTTAAAGAACGCATTCTTTTCGATCCTGAAGTTTTTCCTAATCGGAAATTCCATCATTTGCTCTTTATCCTAATAAATAGGGTACATTCGTACAACATGTGTACAACTTTAAAAATCATTTTTCAATAATGTTTATTAGCGTGACTTAGAATAACGATTCATTGCCTGGTGTATGCAGTTGAAAGAGACCTGAAAACGATTATGTGAATGTGATAAAAAAGAATAAAAAAAGGTTAACCGTTGTTGTGTCATCGTGCATAGATATTGAATAATGGAGAATTATCGCTGTTGTAACAAACACAAATTACATCATATTTTTAACGAGATATAATAGGATTTTGAACTACCTGATATGTTGTTAAGTATTTTCTTGCCTGATTAAAAATGAATTTCAACGATAAATAATTTTACAACGTTCCATAGGAAAAATTGATTTCCGCGACGATAATTGCCGTATTGTTGACTTCCATGGAATTGCTTTTGAGAATAATGAATTAAAAAAAGGCTTAAATTAAAGAAATGCCAATGGAATCGTAGCAGGATGTAACGATGAGTTGCATGAAATAGTTAAATCATTGCTACGGAACGAAAATGAAAAAAGCTATGTGCGTCGAGTGTAGAAAGAATAATGTGTATAATGAATAGCGAGACCGAGCGCAAAGATCGGTAACGCGACATAATATCAGCCTCATCGAAGTTGCGCGGACCACTGGTCGACGCGTAGCTATGCACAATGGGCAATAAAAAGCAACTCGAATTTCCCGCAGAAAGCGCAAATATCTCGGAGACTACTCGTCCGATTGCCGATGCCGGTGGCAGTACGAGCGTCGGCTAGCACCTTGCCTCTGTATACTTATATATCAGTCTACTCACGAGCCTCGCACCGAACGGACACATCGTCGCGAGCACAGCTCTCGAGAGCTGCGAGCTCGCGCAGAGACGCCACGAGTCTCTCTCCGATCGAGTTTGCGAAGAACCGCGCTTACCGTTGTCCGACAACGCGCCGGAGCCTGGACGGATGCGCAACGAGCTTCCTCGTGGATTTTTTTTCCAATTTTTTGATCACACGGCTTTTCCGCCGCCGAGTGATTTACGTCAGATTTTTTTTCCTTTAGCAGAAGGTGTGGTATTTTTTTACAAATCTTCATCGGCTCTTACGTTTCATCCGCGAGGCTCGTAGTATTCTATTTCCGTATTATTTTCGGTTGGGCTTTAATTTTTACTTTACAATGTTAAGCATTTGTTGGATTTTCATATTTAGTATAGATTAGATTATTTTCAAAAGTTGAGCACGTGTAAACAAGTTAGCGAGCACGCCAGCTCGAGGCGACGCTCGAGTTTAGAAATTGTAAGCATTTGCCGCCTTGTATTAATTTAAAAAAAAAACTGATCCCGAAATAATCGGTAAGGTCAATATTGTCTTGTAATAGAGTTCGTCGCAACAAGTAGTTCTGTGCCGGAATAATTCGCAGCTTCCAATGTTGTCGGGAATTTGCGAAAACAATATTTGATCTTCGCGTTGGCCGTATCTCGCTAATATTTTATAGGAAAATTATCTCGAAAAATGGCCGCGACCGAGTCGGCGAAGCGGAAAAAAAGTTTTTAAGATCCGATCTTCCATTACATTAGTATTAGTATTATATCGATGTGGCATTGATTACTTTTTTAGTTTGTCATCTGCTTTTGAATGGAGTATACAGTGTTTGCTCAGTAGCGTACGGTAATTATCATTACACGATCGCGTGTACTTAATATTACGTAAAGATACAACAATTAAACATTAACATTGTTTTTAAGACACGCACCAGCCATGCGTATTATGTAAATAATTTGCTCGTAAAATATTTATAATTTTTAATATTCCAGCCAGCCTCCCTTTCTGTAATTCGTATCTTCCGAGCGAATTTTCACGAGCTGCATTTTTGAACGTGTATACCGACGGGTTTATCTTATCGCAAGTTCAAAAGCATCGTAATCATTGTATTTTTTATCAAATTAATATACTTAATAAATATACACTTACACACAGTTTAAATGCAGAAGGGACTACGGACAAAATGTCGGTGTAAACATTTTTGAAGATCGAATGCTTCTTTTTTTAAACGAAATATCTCACGGTCGGACGAAGAACAAAATTGCTGATCTTAGACAACGATTTTTATAGATTTTTCGAAGCGCTGCATAGGGAGCAGTCAGAAGCAAGCAAGGAGCAAGGCAGTTTTAGCAATGTCAACTCGGGCATTGAATTATCGGTAGCCGTTTTTTTCACGTCAAATTAGAATTTCCACATCGTTAAAAATACCAATGCCAAGAGCAAAGAAGCCACGAGAAGCATATTCAAATTTCTTTCTTACGGAGTCCGATGAATTGCCTTTTCTCGTCGAAGCAAAGAGAAAACAAGAGCACGAGTAGGCGAAAGGAGAGAAGAACTGCGGTAAACAAGGGAATCACGATCAACAAGTATGTACGCGCGCGAAATAAAATAAGAAAGAAAAAAGAACGACAAGTCGGCGGAGATTACGTGCCGCGGGAAGAAGAGGATAGAGCGAAGCGATAATCGCGTCGAGAAAAACCGGCGAAAAGAAGCTCTCGGGCAACAGCTGTTCGTCGAGTGGCTGGCCGAGAGCATCGTCGCGCTTAGATTCATCGGAGACAATACATTAATTCCGCTAAGAGTAACATTAGTTCGCGAAACACTGAAAATTTTAGTAAGAAAGCGGACTGAAGATCGAAAGTCTACAGAAGTCCAAAGTGATTTCGACACGCGTCGCAACGTGACGTTGGGTCTCCACTCTCTCTCTCTCTCTCTCTTGCTCTCTCTCTTGCTCTCTCTCGCTCTTCGAAACCGCGTGTTGTATACAGTACAGCGTATCGCAGAGTGCCTCGAGCCGCACATTCTCCGCACACGCTCTCGTGCGAGAAGAGGCCGTGGCGGATTTTCCGGGGCCACAATTTTCCCAGTCTCGACATTCGATTGCATATATTTTTTTGTACGTACTTATACGCGATATCGCGACGAGTGCGCGCGTACTGCCTGAAAAGATGTTAACGAGTAGCTGATGTATGTGCGAACCTACTAAAGTGACTTTTCGAGAACATTGCTGTGCTTTACTGTTTAGACTGACAAAGAAGAAGAAAGAATAATGCCGAGGAACAGCGAGGACGAAGATTTTGGTCTCGGATACCAGAACACTTTGGTGAGTAGAGATCATTATTATACCTCGTACCGGTAAATCGCTTGTAGATTTTTGATTTTTTCACGACGCGCGATAACTTTCGAGTACATACATTATCTTAACGACAATTATTCACCGCTATTATCGTCGCAAACATCGTAAATTTGATGCCTTCCATTTTTCAACGCTGACTATGCGAAATATTTAGAGGAAAGTTTATACTAGATGATTCTCTGATCCCTGCACACACGTACATTGAAAGCTCGTCTAATACTCGTAGCAGTCTACGAGTATTAGACTAACATGTTGAAATTTTCAAAGAGCGTGAAATACTTAGCGATTTATAGATAAGACGGGGATAAAGCGCAAAAGAAAGAAGAAGCGAGAAGCGCACGCGCATTAGCTCAGACTATATTTTTGACGAACGAGGCACACAGCGATAGAGCGAACGTTTAAAGCTCGCGCGATCCACTTGGCACTTTTGACAGCGAGAGTCCCTCCCCCGTAAGCTCGGATTTTTCACCATTATTTTTAGGCGACGTACACGCGCCGCAACTGCTACCCCAGTATATAACCAGCTGGTCAGCTGATCGGCGTCGACTCGTTGGGAAGCCGATGTGTCTCTTTCGCCGCGCCGGCAGGCGAGCTTCTACGTCTCATGTCTCTATGTGTATATATAATTTGTTCTCGCGCGCCGGGTCACTGGCGAATTCATGCGCCATACAATACCGAAACTCCGTGATCATTCTTACGCTTAATTATTTGCACTTAATTATTGTTCGTATATATATATATATATATATATATATACACGACCACTATACGATAACTATTTATTTGGTAGTTCACATAAATAACACAAGTTTTCTGAAATGAATAATATTATGAAACCTCGTCGAACTCACGTACACGATGAGTCTTAGCCAAAATGTCTTGCAACTAAACTAAGTTTAAAATATGCAATAAAACAATAATGAGCGAGAATCTCGTCATTATTCGTGGGATTGGATGAGGTCGAGAGTTATCATCGAAATAGTCAAGGTTGTGTTTCGTTGAGCAACAGCCTCATTTCATGCTCTTTCTTATTGGAAGCTCCGAATGAATTCACGATGATGTATCTCAGTTTGCACTCAAATAGTCGTGATAATGCAACAATTCGCTCTACGTTGCTTTCTATAGATCGTGAAATTGAAATCTGTTCTTCGGAGCGTTAAACCTCTTTAATCGCATCAACTACATCAATGTATATATACATATGGTTCAGATGACGGTAATCCATCGAAGGCTTGTTTTGAAAATAATGAATCGAATGCGATAATTAGTCGTAATGTATATTCTTCAACAGAGTTTATTGAGACTTGATTGCTTCGAAAGCGCGCTTTATGAACTATAAATGAGTGATTGTAGTGAACAAGTTAGCGTGTGGTAAAGCTCGACTGAAAAGCATTTATCAACTAAAAATTTATACTTTCAAACTACATAATAGTATGAAGCATTTCGTTGTAGTTGTATAAATTCCTCGCAATCACTTCTCAGCGTCATCTAGAAGTGCCAGGAAAACCGGACTATTCCTCGTAAAAAATCATATTACATACTTGGTTGGCATACCTGCAAGACAGCATCGAGCAAGACGCAAGTGTAAAACGAACTCCCTTTTGCCATAGCACGCACGGCTACCTTGAGAAATTTTTGCAAGACTAGACTCTTTTGATAACCATAGCGAGAGAGTACTGTGAGAGTACTGTGTGCATACCTATTATTGGCTCAGAGGCTTCTTTGAATAATATTAATTTTTTAATCTTCTTAGCGTAAGTTAGTTTTCATCATTCCTACGTGCAAGCAGCCTTTTCGCATACTGAGTGATAAGCATTAGCCGGAACTGACTATGTAAACAAGCTTTTTTTCCAAATAAAGATCACGCTGATGTAACGCTAAACATTATCATTTTGTGCGATTCGCAATTGACCACTTGTAAAGAATCTTTGGAATGCGGTGCGCTTTGTTCTACTCTACGCAACCTTCAGTAGTTTCCTATATGATTGCCAAGATTTAAATAATCAAAAGGTAGCAGGAAGTAATTCAATTATTTCCTTGTTATCGTCGTTACTGCCTGTATCGCTATCGTGTTTGATCGCAATAAATCTATCTCTCTCATGTATGAAAGACACTAATTTTTCAAATCAAATCAATCCGTTTGCATCCAAGACCTATAACATATGTCGAAGTGATTACTATCTAGCTATTCTTACAATTTTACCTAAAAATCAGCTGTATTCATACTCCCTTCATAACGTTCATAACGTACCTTTCTACACGTAAAAACATCGATTCATCCATATTTTTATTTCTATGATTTCATATTGTTTGCATTATTTAGTCTACGGCATGAATTATTGATTGATACGCAAATGGTATGGAGGAGGCTCTTCTTCGAGAACAACTTTGAGCAATAACACGATAACGCTGAACATATCGGCGAAAATAATCTTCCCTTGCTTTATTCACTTCGGTGTATTGACGTATTGACGTAATTTCTAACGTATTATACGCTTGTATAAGCGGCTGTACTGAAAAATTGAGTAAAGGAAAAACAGATTTAACGTATGATTTAGGCGACGAAATATAAGAAAAAAATGTAAAATTTATAATTTGAAATATTCCCTTAACCTAGTTATCTTATATTGAAAAAAGCCTGAATGGCTTCGTTTTCTCTTATCTTTGCCACACGTGCACTCTTATCGATCAAGGTTAATTCTATAATAAAAACATATTTTATAGTGGTTTCGCGTCTGTCGTAAATGTTCACTGGGAAGAGAATATGTATATATATATATTGTTGATATGGTATGACATATACGAGTAAAGTGTATTTACTTTTGTGAAATTTTGTTGCTACGAGTGAAATGATGACAATCAGTTACTAACATTAGTGAAACAAAGATTCTTTCTACTGATACGCAGTTGGTTTATATACATTTATTTATATAGAAAATGCTACTTTCGATGATAGTACGTGATAACAATTGCTGTTATCAAAATGTTTTCGAATTCCGACCGATACTACCTGCAGCTATTATAGTTGGAAAATCATTACAGTAGTTATTCTATGAGCAGTTCAGTGTAGATCAGTTCAGAGCATACACTGTTAGCATAAAGTATACGAAACAATGTTGTGTGAATTTTTCTGCAACGGTGATAAGCTGAAAAGTGGGTGATTGAGTAAGGATTTCCTTATTCAATGAAATTACGACCTTGCGTTGTCGTCACTCGAAACTACATTTTCGCGGTTTCTTCGGAAAGAGCGTATTTTATAACTAACTGGATGAGAAAAAAATAATTTTCTTTTAGTTACATGTGCTCGTTAGTGGGAGTGCATGAGATGCAAAAGATCAATTGTACTATACGTACTTTTCGAATTGCATGTAATACCGGATGATAATAATATTACAAAGGATATTGGGGATATAGAATTTTTATCGTTGAATGAAAATACGCAAAACTGCAAAGGTCATTGCAATTTTATTCATTAAATCTGCAAAATTAGCTTTGCAAAATTTGACTCATCTACTTTGCTGAATTATTGTCGTTTAATCTGTGTGTGTGTGTGTGTGTGTGTGTGTGTAATTGATTGTGACTCTAATAAAAACTAAATGTTGGATGCCTTTAATTTTGTAGAATTCTCTACCTCCTTAAACAGCATTGACTGAAATTTATAATATTGTTTTATCGCGCAAGTCTGCATGTAGCTCAACAGCTCATTTTATCATAATGAGACGATGCTTCATTAACTTGTCTTAATAAGTTTCGATTGTAATGGCAGCTCGTCAGTTCTCTCTCTCTCTCTCTCTCTCTCTCTCTCTCTGTCTCTCATTAACGAACAAATAAACTATATCAATATAATTACTTTTTTAGGTCATTATATACTGTAGTTTAATATTGTTATACGTGAAATAAGTTTTGGAACTGCTTAAAACGTAATTTTTTCCTTCAAATAAACATCAGTGAAATATAGAAACAGAGTAAATGGTGAGTGACATTTAATAGTTGGAGAATACGTGAAACTATAAATTTGACAAATATAAAAAATTGCAAGACACGTCATTCCGTTACCTTATAGTTTATGCGTAATTTATTGACTGAAAGCATGTATAGTATTCGATACTGCGGTTCAATTCGTGTTCGATAAAGCTCATTTCATCAAATGTTTTCGCGGACACATTTTTTATAATCCTGTGTATCTGTTCAACGCACCAATTATTTCGCTTCTGCTACGTACACCAAGCGCAATCTTATAAAAATAAGCGTTAAAATCGACGAACCCGTAGAATTAATCAAGTTAGTGATTTATATTGGCTTTGAAATTTAAATATTGATTATCAATACTCGGCACTGCCGAAAACGTATTGTTAAATAACTGTTTTGCAGTAAAAATTGCTGAAATCATTTGGAGGATGAACTTAAAATGTAAGATATATAATATATAAGAGATATGGAGAATTCGCTTTCTCATTATGATTAATTAGATAACGAAATTAAGATTAACAAAAGAGTCAAATCAGCCGAATTATCAGAACTATCTTTAAGATCAGCGCATGAGCGTTCGCGTGCGTAGTATTCCGTAGGCTCGTGCCGCGCACGTCCTGCACGAGCGAGATATCGTGACTCATCCATACGTCTAATCGGCTTATTATCGCTTTTAAACGTCGGCTTTCACCTGTAATGCGCTTTTTCCTATGTTGATGTACAATACGGTACATATATGGAATTCATAGAGTCGCGTTCGCGTTTCGCCGCGATTAATGCCAGCCTGTACATACACGCTTCACGTATACGTATACGAATCATATAAATAACCAAACACGAGGCTATTTTGAATGCGAGCAGCGCATGTCGCCGCGAAAAAGAAGATAAGAGAGAAACGCAAAGATATTATATGCGTGTACAAGTTTTGATCGAATTGTAGCCTACTCTGGGCGTATACACCTGCGCATATACACCTGCGCGTATCGCATGTAGTTACACAAGCTCAATGCGGTTGTAATGAGATAACTATGCATTGACGATTTTTTAATCGTTAATGTTTCGCAGAAGACCTTAATAAAGTTTGTCATTTTTAACCGGTAATAAAGGTAAGATCTATTTTGTAAAAATGCAATAAAATAAGTATAAGAACTAGTAAGCTATTCACTTGCGCACTACTTGCAAAAAGCAGAATGAAAAAAGCTCTTATAAAATCGTCATAATTATAAGATTGAGCAGTTGCAACTTGCTGGTTACTTAAGCATTCAAAATTACGAGGACTAAAAATGCGTATCTCTAATTAGCTGATCCTGTAATGTAGATTCGAAACTACGGTTCCTTGAACCTCTCAAGCGCTGCTATTATTCAAAACAATGCAATATGCTGTGCAGTCGCATATAAGTATTGCGTTACACTGGTTAAAAGTTTATTTTCGTATCCAGATCTCGCATCAACTGCACCCGGCTGACCTCGTCCGGCTGAAAACGGCAGCCCCGACGACGTCGACCGCTCAAGTCGACCGCCGACGAGGAAAACTCGCAGCGAAGGACGATCGCGTTCGCATACCTATAGTCTCGCTTCTCGCGGCTGTCTCAATATCTGCATGTGTACGCGCGACTTGCGACCAAGATTTACGTAATTATAAACAGCGCCATAGGCGGATGATCGAGAGCTCAAGCCAGAGCTCGTTTACGATAAACACACGCCGAAGCCGAGAGTATAGTATCGCGCCTTCGAGTCGTATTAAGTGAACCAGCATTTACGACGATTTTCAAGAGAAAAGAACTTTTAATTGAGATACGACTCTATAGTAACAGTCCTTTCTTCTAACGACGAGTGCAGTCGTTGAGCATGGGAACGTGACTTCAGGAGATCCGCCAGGAAACTCGTTACGAATATGTTTATTGTGTCTGTGGAAGAGTCTTTTGGTGTGTAATGAAAAGTGTTATATTTTTCTGCTTAAACTGTGATTACCCACGCTGCATAATTTATATTGCCGATAACCTGCTTTCGACGTGTCGATAGATGTCTCCGTGCAAAGCAAATATATCTGCTTCATTCATTTGCACATGTCCTCGTGGACGTGGTGAAACTGGTGAGGAAAAGATTATATAAACTCTCTCTGCACGAGTCTATATCTCATAAAACTCTATACCGATGCACATGTGCAAAGTGCAGCGAGGTTATATGCAGCTTTTTAATTGCGTACTTTGGATATCGTACTAATTAATGATATAGTATCAATCAACAATAAAGTAAGATTCTTATTGATGCTCGTATTATAAAAAGAAAATATTTAAATAAACACAATGACGCGATAAAAGAAGAACATTAACATCAGTACGAAAATTATCATCAGAGCTATAATTACGAAAATAGAAAATCTTATTAATAATTTATCGTTCAAAGTTCGTGGCGGGAAAATTTAAATTTCGTCTCACTGCACTGGACGCAATACAAGTCCCGTCGGTAAGTCAGATTTCATTCTACACTTGCTAGCGATAGTTGACGCTCAAGAGGTCAAATGTTTTAACACTTAATCAACATATCGCGGCCCGATAAACCACGAGCATCGTTGATCACCAACAGACGAAAATAATACCTAAGTAAGCGAGAAACTCTTCCACGTTATTAACTTCGTGGTATAGCCATGGTTGTTTTCCAGTAGCAACAGTAGCATGCTACGCGACGTATGTGCGACCGTGGCTCTATCCTCTGCGATAAGAGGCAGTCTTGAATCTTGATAAGAGCAAAAAACTTAACAAATAATTGAGCTCATCATAAAGAACAAAGAGTTAAGAGAGAGAGAGAGAGAGAGAGAGAAATTAATTAAGACGTCGCACAAAAAGGGGGAAAATGGCGCTGAGAACGAGATTATGTCTTTGGGTAAGCAGTAGGCGCAGCACAGCGATTTTACAGAGTCACGCAAACGCGTCGATCATTGCTACCACGGACTTTCGCAAGTTGCGGCTGTGCTTGCAGCACCAACAGGTGGCTAAAATGGCGAGCGGAAGCCTGGATTACAGCAAGCTGGTAGTATCGAAGGAAGAGGTTGTTAGATTCATTGCAGATTGCTTGACAAAGGCAGGAACCACCAGAGAAGATGCCGTAGTCGTCGGACAACATCTCATGACAGCTGATTATAGAGGACACTTCAGTCACGGAATGAACAGGATGCACATGTACGTCAAAGATATTCATAATAAACTCACCGATGCCACTGCCAAGCCCAAGATCATCAACGACTTTCAGGTTCGCATTACTGATTTTTTGTTCTTTCAGTCAAGTTGCAACAGTTCGTTTCTCACGTATAATCGAGGATTAATCGAGGATTAATCTATTTTATTGTCTCACGACGCGTGCTTTCTCGCAGATATTACTTGAAAAATCGAATTTCAAGTGAAGAAATGGAGCTTCGCGATTCGTCGAATAAGCATGCGCGAATGATCACGTGTATACGCAAGCGCTCCAAACGCGTCGAGCTATAGTATCGTTGTTGAATCAATGACCAGTCTCCGAGACCTGTTACATGTAAACAAGGTATTTTCAATTGGGATTTCGAAATACAATCTGGATCTAATCGTAAAAGTAAAATACTTTATTTGGCATTTTTATCGCTGTTGTCTTTTTTACTAAATTCTTTTAAATCTTAATAATGTATTTTTATATTCACACAAAAATGTTAAATTGCTAGGCGAACGAAAGATTGAACACGAATTACAATGATTTTCCTTTTTCTATACTCTACAGTTTCTTCTGTTGCGATAATGAGGCTGATAAATCAGATGAAAGCAAAACAAAATTAATTTTTCTTCGACAGGCAATAGCTCTGGTGGACGGCTGTAACGGCTTGGGCCAAGTAATCGGCAAGTACTGCATGGAGTTGGCGATCGAAAAAGCCCGAAAGTTCGGCATCGGATTAGTAAGCGCTCGCGGTTCCAATCACTATGGCATCAGCGGTTACTACAGTCTTTTGGCCATGGAGCAGGATATGATCGGCTTTAGTTGTACGAACACTAGTCCGCTCATGGCTCCAACGCGGAGTTCCAGCACTGCCTTAGGCACCAATCCTGTGTCTCTAGGTATGGCTGCTAGCGATGGTGACCAGTTCGTCCTCGATATGGCCACGACTGCTGTTGCTTTAGGTAAGATCGAACTGGCCAATAGAAAAGAGCAGCCAATCCCTGCAGGTTGGGCCATGGGTACCGATGGTAAAGTCACCACAGATTCCAAAAAAGCTCTCGAGGCTTATACCTTGATGCCGCTTGGTGGAGAAGAGAAAAACTCCGGCTATAAGGGTTACGGATTAGCTACGATGGTCGAAGTCCTCTGTGGAATACTCAGTGGTGCTAATTACGGACCTAATGTACGCAAATGGAAGAACGCTAATCGCGAGGCCAATCTTGGCCACTGCTTTATGGCTATCAATCCTGATGTGTTTGCTCCTGGATCGAAGGACAGATTAGCGCATCTCTTGCAACAGCTCAGGGAATTACCAACTGTTGGAGATAAGCCTGTGCTTGTTGCAGGCGATCCGGAACGCAATGCCATGGCGAAGGTTAACAGAGAGGGAGGAATTCTTTACCACGAGAATCAGATAAAAAATTCTGAAGAATTCGCCAGAGAAATGGGCGTTAAACCTATGAAACTTGTTAAAATGATTGAGTAGAAACGCTTGTCAAAACGTAGCTCACACATTTGTCGATATTTAACAATAATATTGTATAACACTGTACTCACGTTCAAGTTTTGTATTTACACTCTTTTTTAGTTTTATGCTATGACTTTAATACAATGTTTTATAGATACAGACTTTTTGAGCTTTTATTTTTATTAGACTTTTATGTTTTGTATCTGATTTGTAACGTGGAATGGAAACAATTTTTACGCGCGTCCAGCAAATTACTCTATTCGAAATTATTGTTGTCTATAAAAAACTTATCGCTTAATTACTTGGACTAGAATGTCCAAATGCTTACAACACTGAAGAATTGTATAAATGCGTTACAAGTAATACGATCATATATTTTGGATGATGACTGATCACTGTAACATTTGAACTATTTTATATCGCACAGGCTTCTCTCACAATCACAAAGTGTAATTTGTAAAAATAAAAATTCTGAAAAAAGTCTCCTAAGACAGAATAAAGTTTTTACAACATGATCAGTACTGTCCATACGTATTGTTCGTTCATTCGAGGAATTCCTACAAATCTAAGTGTATTTCTCATTTTTTTCAGCCAAATGCCATGTCGTAGTCATGCGTGAAATCTACTACGTCTCTTAGCATAAAGCAAACAAGTAGAGAAAGGTAAAAATTGTCGAAACCGAAGAATACAATGAAATCGAACATGTACGGTGTAGCTCAAACAGGTACACATATTGTGGACATGCGCTTGACGTCACTATCGCGTCAATATTTACCGCGAGCAACAGAAACAACACCTCAGTGTGTAATCTAATAATTTGATGAAAACAAGGCTCTCTGCCTGTGACGCAACTAATACGCGAGGAACCACATTGAATACCTCGTGCGTGCGCTTAATAGAGTAGCGCGCGAAGAAGCCGACCTTGGCTTTGCTCATCAAATCTCTGTTAAGTCACGTGAGTTCGATCCTATCGATATGTGACACCCACCAGCAGCAATGTATATTTTTATATGTATTAAATCTGTAAGCAAGCTTGCACCGAATAACCGATAGCTTAACCGATAGCTTAACCGAAGTATTATGACTTTGACCTGAATTTCGAAATGCGTGAAATGTGAACGCCCGGACAGATTAGTTTTGGATTAGAATACAAATTATATCAGTAGATTAGAAGCAAATCAAATGCGTAATTTTGTAAGAAAAACAAAAAGTATTAAAAAATTTGTAGAATTCATACGAATATCATTGACAGAAATATTATAATTAAACCTCATACATGCGATTGAGCTATTTGACTTGAGAAATTTATTGCCTTATATTATATATTGATTGATATGTATAAAAAAAATTTCATCATAATGTCTTGTCGGAAATGCTGATTAAACTTACAATAAAGAAGTCGAGTAAAAACGTTAGTTTGCGAAATGTCTTTTCATACTTCGAAGTACAGCAATGTGACTGAGGTTATCGTATTTTCGCTAGTGACCTCGTCATTGCTTTGTATTATCGACTATTGTGAAAGCCGTCCAATCCCAAATACTCTCAGAAGAGGTATAAAAAATAGCGCACTGTTTGTGTGTCATTATGTGTGGCGTATCACAGTTAGTGTATTGAGCAAAGACTGTAATGCGAGTTGCAACAATATGCTGTATCTGTCTATGATCCGTCTCCACTTAAGTTATAAAGTGGAACATGTGTATTAGAGTTACTTAACGCCTTATAGGTGATCTGCTGCACCCTAAAACATAAATCATGTCTTGTTCGCGTCTATTACGTATTAGCTTTTAAAACAAGTACTCACAGAGCTAATTGACACCGCTGATTATTCAAAGAGTGATAAAAAAAGTCACGCGGTAACTTATATTGAGTTTAAACTAGAAAATATTCAATTTAAAAGATCTAGGTAAATTATTTGTCATTTCGATCGATTGATTTTTTTATAGTATGATATAGTTAAAGTAAAGCAACATTATTTGACGATGATTGTCCTTATTTATCGATTCGATATTTTTCGATCTTACACCATTGCAATTAATGAATAAAGCAAGAACGCAGGACGAAGTTTCTTCTTAGAAGTGAGAAATTAAAGGGCAGCTAAAGCAATGTGTGATGTGTCGGTTATATAAAAAATGCGAAGAAACGGTATCATTATTCCGCCTTGTCGTATTCGCTTTAGTATGTCTGTCGTGAGGAACATGCAAACAAAATACTTATTTTTAAAATCAATAAACGTAGTTTTGGCTAAGTACTATCGATTAATGCCATTATTAATATTTGGCATTACAAGTATAAATATCTAAATTAAATATGAGTCAATTATATAAATTGCACAATGCCCTAAGGTAATTGTGACATTTTATCTCTTTTACACTGTTACTTAATAAATTGAACTATAACGGGAAATAATTGCTCTTGCACTTGAAGCAAATTAGCGACAAATGGAATGAGACAATATATTCCCCTGGTGTGTTAAATCTCAACATTCGTCACTACTCCTTTGCGCGGGAAGGCGATCTGCTGTTAAGCGTCTTGATAGGAAGTTCTCTAGGTAAGCCTCTGTCAGTGTCGTGTATTATAGATCTGCTGAAAAATAGATCTACCGCTGGGTTCGATGCGCTTGTCGATTAGCTATCACCGTCTAATGGAGTAAGCTACCCTTACTTTTAAATTGTCGCAAGTCAAGCAATATTAACTATTAGACTTAAAGTAGAGTTAATTGAATTTACACCTACAATTGAATCTTGAAATAGCTAAGTGTGACGTTTTCACGTGAATGATTAGCTTTTTATTATCCAGTCGTCGATCGTGAAAATTTCTACCAAGGAGGGATTGTCAAAGATTAAAATTGACAATATAATATGGTTGAGAGTAATTTATGGATCATTTAGTTTTTGCGTTAAGGTAAAAAATATGAATAATTTTGCTAAGAGAACTCATGCTAGAATGTAATGTACGTGCACTTGTATCTATATAATAACACGCATCAATGTCGGCTTTCCTCAAATTTATGGACTTTAAGATTTTTAAGGTTAACTACAATTACGTTATAAATCATTATGAGGATGATTCCGAAACGATTATAATAATGTTTCGTAATGCAATTCCTAAAATAATATCAAAATTACAAAACAACTATTACTCAATGATTTACATTATTTTCTCTTGGTTATTGTAATTAATGTAATAATAGTTTTTAAAAATACAAATTTCGCCAACCCAGTAGTTTTTCATTATTAAACGTAGCTCAAAATAATGAAGATAAACAAAAGATGTTTAGTACACAAACAAAAGTAACATTGGGAGGAAAGATAGCGAACTTGCCCTATATTGCGAAATTCATCGCAATAAATACACACGAGAAATGTCTCTAGATAATCGCTTGTGGGTGGCGGTAGCTTTGAATTCGTCGCGGAGCAACTGCTCACTCCCTGATTTTATTTGATCGGAAAACAATTGGGATGCGGCAATGTTAAGTAAACAGTGGATAAGCTAATTTATTGACTACACCATGCTAGAAATAACTCTACATCTTAATGCGCTTTCAGATAAACTTTCAGTACTTTTTTGCCTTCGGAGAAAGATTCATCTCAATCGATTGTGAGTTTTTTACTCTTTTGTTCGAGTCTCATACACTTTGTAACAAGGTAGGCAAATACTGAAAGCATACTCGATTTTTTAGCTAAACACATTCAGTATTTTAATTATCGACAGATAATTTACGATCGAATTTCCTACGACGGCGCGTGTGCACTACGCAATACGTTATGCATAAGGCGCTACTTTCTTGAAAATTCGCTCGATTAGAGCTCTAATAAAAATAGCTATTTTTATTCAAATTCATTCGTAGCTTAGTAATTTCCTATGAGTGTGCTTTTCGATTTATTTCCAAGTTCTGATTATAGCTTGAAAACATCATTTCTTTGAGTATTACTTAAATCTGGAACGCATGGAATTGCTATATAGAAAACATTTTGCAGTAAACTGCAAGTTCTGAGAGTAATCCTATTTTTCTGCAAAACGATCATTCATATTCCAAGATTGTTTAAAGAAACATATATTTAGTAATAATTTGGTAGTGACAAGTAAGTTGAGCAAAGTGCCAAGAAACGACATTTGCGGCGCCAGGTGGAATTTGCAGTATTTAGATTAAAATAAGTGACGCAAATATAATTTACGTAACGAAAAGACTTTCTATACAAGGAAAAATTCACGTATATAAGTGCTCAAAGACGAACAACAACTTAAGATAACGATTTTCGTATTTTATTGTAAACTGTTTCTTTAAAGCTGCAATAATATATGAAAAAGAAACTTCTCTAAGATTTCTACAAATATAAGTATCGTGCGGTAACTACTAAGACTGTAAAAATGAAAAATTTGAAAGTTCCGTTAAAATGTTCATCGAAAGGATATTTGGTCTCTCGATCTTGTCGCTCTTACTCGTTACTTAGTGCACTGGAAGACGGGTGGGCGCAAAATCGATCGCATGAGATATATGTATAGGCAGGACTCATTTGGTTTCGCTACTGATGGCTGTTGCCGCTAGCAAGCGAGGAGCAAGCGCAGCGCTTCGGCAAGACGAGTTGAATCATGAGGTAATTTTGGCCAATGATAACTCGTGACTTTGAAGTCAGCTTCCTACGATCTCTCGACGAGGGAAGTGTCCCATTACCCAACAGTTCTGTACAGTCACTACTATAAATTCTACTCGGTAATGAGATTATTTCGTATGGTTTAACACAGCTGGCTTCGCTTCGTTACTTATAGATAATTAAACAGTTTTTCTTCATGTATGCCTATAATTTAATGAAGCTTTCTTGTCTTTTTCTATTTTTCTATTCGTGACGTATTCTTCCTTTTGGTTCTTACGTATCGAACCTAATTCAAGGCAAAGATTTGAGCGATTTCCTTGAAGGTTGGATAAAGATAAAATGCAGCAATTCGCTATGTTAGGCTCCCCATTATCAGAAAGTTCGAGATTATTATCTGGTGCATATTGTCAAGGAATCGATCTTATAGTTCGTCCATTGAAAGGCAGCTGTCGAAGAGCAACAGTCGAAATCGTGGGAGTCGTATGAAAAGACGGTAGCGCATCCCATTGTCGCCAGCCAGGAAGAGTCTGCCTCGTCGTTTCCTGCATGATCACGAGTACATAGCACGAGCACAGCCAACAGTAGCAGTAGCAGGCGCAGACGCGCTCGCTTCTCTGCTCGGACTCACACATTGAAAAAACAGTGCGTGTGTTGAGGTGTTCGTAGAGTTTATATATCCCAGGGGGACAATTGATGCCGTAGGGGAAAATTAGCTGTATGCGTGTATGTCGACGACGTCGGCGGCGACGACGACGACGATGATGTGTGGCAAGAGACTAATGAGTTTATAAATTGAGCCGTGTGGAGCGGACGCTCTACGAGTTCCGCTGGACAACTCTACGCTCAGTTCGTGACTCGCGAAGCCAATGGAGTGTAGCTGATTTTCGAGGAACGCTCCTCGTTTTATCCTTCTATTTTGTCTCCGATAATCGACGTTTCGTGCGAAAACAGCTGTTTTTCACATAGATGTTTGCGCGAGTAGAACCGCAGCTGCGAAATGTCACCACCTGTGCTGCGATGCTTCGCCAGCCAAGAAATCTAATAAGACCTGCTGAGTCGCGTTCCTTCGATCTATCGCGAGCTACGCTCTCGCATTTCTGTTCATTAATCCAGTGCTTTTGGGATGGAAGTTCTAGCAAAGATTGCCATTAATTCCTGCTCGAACTAGTTATTGTGAACAAATATTCGCAATGGCGAAGAATCACGAGAAGATTGACATGAAGAGGATGGCTCATCATCACCACACATCGAACAAGAAGGAACCTCCAAAGGAGAGTCTCCTTCACTTACACCCGGATGGCACCGAGGAAGAGATCGACAAGGAATGGGAGGAGTTTTCGAAACTCATGGAGAAATTTAAGGAAAGCCGGAAACATCAGTCGCACAGGTACATTATCTGAAACTCAACTCTACGGTCAATTCTACGGCTTGAAAAAGAGAGTTAATGCCATTATTATCAGATTTTATCATAAAAATACACCATACATTTTAAGCACAATTCTGGTAAAATTGCGCTTAAACCTTCAATTGTAGAACTCAGCTCAAATTAATTCCACGCAATTAAATTTAGAAATATATTTCACGTTAGTAAAACTAAAGTATGTCTAAATTTGTTAGGCCGTCGCAAGCTTTCTACCCTTGCCCTCCATCTGTCATCGATGATGAACAACAGGAATTCGATCCTTTCGAGTATCTCAACACTTACGTAAGGGCCTTACTTGAAACAACTTTCAGAGATCGACATTTCTTTCATGCTTACTCTGAAAATTTATTAAAATGTACCCATGACACTTTCTTCCACGCTATATACTGTCGACATGAGTGAGACAAGTGTCGATCACAGCTTGAAAAAATTGTATATATGTAACTCTAAAAATGATAACATAATTAAATTAAATTACTGCTGCATTAAAAGCATGAGCATGTATAGACTTTTATTCTGTTTGAACACACTAAATAATCTACTTTTGTTTTGACAAATTTCTGCACTTTACAAATTCGTAGTTATTGGAAAATTCTCTTTACAAGCTTTAGAGCCGCAAAGCTACGCCAAATCCAAAGTGTTTATAGTAATAGTATTGGTAAACGGACAGACACTTGCCAGACGAAAGTTCAATATGTATTGCCAATATTAAGTTGATTCTCTTTCTGTACTCGTTGTGTGCTCATTCTTCCGTCAAAAAAAAACATTTATTATCTCTTATATTTTCTGGAAGCAAAAAACACGATTCAACACAGTACACGCTAAGAAATACTTAATATCATCAAATAAATGGTTAACTTTTTACAAATATAGTTGCAGACGGTTTGAGCAATAAACTATAAAATGACAATGATTCAATCATTTAAAATTGAATGTGCTATGTGCATGTTAGGAAGAGGGTTGATGAACTATCATTAATGTATTTATAGTCATGAGTTTATTTAAAATATTTGAGATAAAAATTGGTATTACTGTCATTGTAAGAGATGCCAATAAATCAATAGCTTAAGAATAATAATCGACAGTAAAAAACGTCGTATTATTTACAAATTTGACCACTATTAGACGTTGATAATCGCCATCCCATTACGACTAAAACCTTCCAACAGTGAGAAAGGCTATGTTATTAAAAAACATTTAAGACCACGCTTAAAAGTATATATTGCAAACACAATTTTTATGTAAAATAATTATGAGCAATTATCTTTTACGATTACTACACTTCTCACATACAAATATTTAACGACAAAAAGAAATACGAAAAAGAAATAATTTGCCATTTTAATTTCAATTTCAACAACTGAACTCGATCTTAACGGAAATGTCTATTTCTATCCGATCTACTCAATAAGATAATAAGAGAGAGTTTGAGAATAAAATTGTTTAATTGTAACTAGTATCCGAGCAAAAAACGCTTACGCGATAATACTCACGTCCGAGAAATTCGATTTGAATACAACCATGTATAGAGAAAATACGATCTACGTAGCTGGTTTTGGCGCAGTCTGATAAACCGGAAGCGTCGACGTTGCGTTTTCAAAAGTGCAACGTCTAAATTTTATGCTGGAAAAAAGAGGATAGAGTTGACATCGAAAACGGATCAGTCGAGTATCAAAAAGCGATTTAGTAGAAAAACATATTTCGCAGGTCATAAGAAGTGAGAAACTAGTAGCCGATATCTTGTTGACCTTTGGTAAGCCGCCAAACCTGTTCAAAGAAACATCACGTGCTCACAGACCGTTTCTCTTGGTTCTCTTTTTCTTTTTCTACGTATGCGTGCATGGGTGTGTGTGTGTGTGTGTGTGTGTGTGTGTGTGCGATGGTCATTCAGATTTGAACGGTTCAGCCGAGTGTCACGTGCGCTACGGGAAATAGCTTAGCTTTTGGCATTGTTATTATCGTTATTATATTGCATTTTAAGCCTAATTTTTTTATGACGTTTGAGATAATTTCAGTTATGAGAGACTTCGAGCACCCGTGCGCGTATCCCCTAATTATTAGACTGTCGGCACGAAATAACGTAAGCGAAGTCTTTATTCCTAGACAAGGACGCATAATAAGTACTAGAGTGAAGATAAAAGTGTGAAAATCCATTGAAAAAACAACATTTTTCATGTCAGACACGCTGTACGGGCACTCTGGGCAATAGTTGCGCTCACGCGTCTAAGTCAGCCTTGAGGTGCGCTTTGCACCGGTTAATAGACCTTGTCTATGCACATACTTACGGTTCTTACACCTAATAAAACTCTGCTAAACTCACCACCTGCATATTAAATGCGACCTGGGAATGCGTACTTTTGGAAAGCTATACGATCGAGTTTGCCTCGACTGTTTTATACCTACTTATTCGGAATGTAATCTGCCTAATGAATCGTTATATAATGCAGTTCAATAGAGTGCCTTAACTCATTCATTAACACTTTGTTTGCATTACAACAATGTTCATATTTCAACCAAGCAGAAAATCTATTACGATTTATTAGCTGTACGATTGAGGAACTTCGTGGGCATTTTCAGATTTCCGTTAAATCAATCGAAGTTTAGAGAAAACTTACAGAGGCGTTGTGAACAATTCCAATAACATGAATATGTAAATGAAAAAGAATACGCGCAGACTGTGCGGTCAGTTGACGTCAAAGTTGCTCAGAGAGTGAGAGAGAGAATGAGCATGTGACTACCGAAGTCACAAGACTCGACTTTTTCAAATCATTTACATAGCAAACAAATTCGACGATCTGTGAAAATGCAGCTAGTGAATATTGCTTCTAAATTGTCTGGCAAAAAAGGCGACACGAATGAAAGGAAGACGAATGAAAAAATTGATTTTTCAAACGAGTAAGTCCACAAGTCTATAAGGATGAAGTACATTTATAGCGCTCACAAATCAATTTGGAGATTGTAATCGTTGCGCTTCGTGATAATGTTTATATTCATCCGCATCCATGCGTGCAGTACTTATTCTGACTTAGCTTTCATACGTCTCAATGAAAGCTTTTGAGGACTCGTTAGAAGTACGTGAGCTGTATGGAAAACGGCGCACCGCATTCCCATGTGCGACAGCTCGCTCATGTGTACTTTGTTCTGATTAGGCTTTCTATCTCGACATCAATATTGTGTAGGTACGTCTGTGTTCACTGCCGGTTCTTACCGACAGCTTCGCGGTAAGCGTGTGCAATTGGATCGTACGCATTTAATGCCCGTTGCACTTGTCGTTTCGATGCAGGAAGTTGAACAACAAACAAATATTATTATTTGATGTGCTACAGTGTACAGTCGGAATCCACGTGAACAAAGTAAATTTCTTACCTAACTAATTAAAGAATAATACATATCAACTTCGGTTTTCGATTAATTGAAAGTAGTTTTTCAAATGTAGAAAAAAATCATCGATCATTTATAGTCTATAAATAATATGCACGTAGACTCGATACTATATTGAATTATGTATTGAAAACGTAAATCGCGATAAGATACGTTACTTGAAATTACAATAATATTCAAGTAGCAGGACGCATCTAATTCCCTCCTCAGTCTATTGAACGGGTTCGACGTGGATACAAGAGACGAAGCGTGTTTGTCACGCGAGTGATTTTTCGCTGCGCCCTTTTCTCTCCTTTTCTCTCCTTTCCACTCATTTATATTCGTAAACAAGTCGGGAGAAACATAGGAAGAGCTTCTATAAGTATATTTAACTCTGCTTGCTTCTCAAGAGGGTTAATTATGCAGGCCTAATTACTAAGATTGGATTTGCGGCCAACAGCCCAGTAGGACGTGGACGTTATTGACGTCAGTCACTGCCTGTGTACGTAGTCTGTGTCTCGTAGTCGAAAGCTACTTTGCTCCCAAGAGTTTCAAAATGTTCAGTCTAATGATTGTTTCCAACAAAGATAAACCGACGATCAACTGCCTCGACATAATCGGATTGATACTGTTCCTGACACTGGCTCTGACCCTCGTAATGATTAAACATTTATTCTGACCCTGCGTAGATGCATTATTCCATTAGAAAATTGCAGAATTAAATAATATAGGTACGTACAGGAATATGTAGAATTTGTCAGTGCAGAGTGATCAGCCGTCGATTAGAACAGAGAATCGCTTTCCGTTGTAATCTTTGTTAGGCGCATCGCAGGTCGTAGTGGATGCATCAAACGTCTGAGATGCTAGTTATAATTAGCTCCGCAGAGAATCAACTCCTTGAGAAATTATAGCTGAGATCGAAGCTGCCAAAGTAACTTATAAAAAGGCCTCCGCAGTCACAAACTGCATCTCCGATCAGTCTCTAATTACTTACAATATTTTACTTACTCGCTTACTCGCTTACTCGATGACGACTGTTAACTAAATCTCATTTCATAAACAATATGGATATCAAAAATATCGCATAATCAGTGATTCCATCAGTATCAGTTAATATACTCATGGAAATTAGCAAATTAGTTGAGTTCATTGATAATAGCGCGAGAATGCGCGTGTTTCAAAGTTCGAACGAACGAATAAACATTCAATTCCCTATTATTATAAGTATAATATGCTGCATTCGTGTTTTATATTCTGTATTCAGTAGATTTAAAAAATATTCAAATATAGTACAGCAACCGCAACTGTTACTAAATTACTACTACGCCGACTGGATTCGATGCACTCAGAAAAATCCCGACGGACTTACGTATCGTACGTCGTTTTTATTTGTTCTTACAAGTTTGGCTATCATACCTGTTTCTCTTTTACATTGTGTAGAGTATATCAACATTACTTTATAGCTCGTCTGTCGTCACAACGAACACAAGTTTCAAATTTCACTCGTCGAGAACTTTCACGAAACAGCATGGTATTTGATGGGAAGTAACTCTAAGCTTGAATTATTAAGGAAATTATTAAGCAGGCTCCTAATCTATAATGTGTGTTGTAGTATTTCCAAATCTTGACTAGTACATCATAACTCGCGACTAAATAAAAGTCGCAATTCACGATTATTTAACCGTAACAGTAAAAATTTCAACTTTGGCAAGTCACTCTTTTTCTTATTATGAATAATAATTGACCGTTCAATTTATCCGTGCAAAACCAGTTAAATCTAGCTGTTGTTCGGTGCCGATACTCACTAATATGAAGAACTATGATTGTGTTAGAATTCACCTGCAATGTTTCATTGACCGTAACCGTACATCAACCGTTGTCTCTGTTCAATCAAACAATAGCATAAGACGCACGCGCGCACAAAAACGAAAGACGCGTACAGAGAGAGAGAGAGAGAGAGAGAGAGAGAGAGAGACAGAGTGAGGGTGGGTGGGGGGAGGGCGTGCGATAGAAAGAGTATATAAGACAGAACGCGCGAGTAGATCTAAAAATAGGCAATTAGAGTCTTGCCAAATTTCGACAAATTCAAGTCCGAGAGCGTCGCCGAGGTGACAGCAGTTCGGTCAGTTAGATTTTCGTTTTCGCGGCTGCAGTCACCCCGCGCTAAACGTTTTTGTCTTAACTCCGATGAGCTTAGTTACGCGCTTTGACCGACCGCACATCTAGAGAGCAAGATTGACGATTGTCGGTGGAAGATGCAAATCCGCTACGTGCTGCTCGGATCGCCCGAGGGTATCGATTTCCTCACCTCGTCCGTGACTTAAGGGACGTAAGCACTGAGCGCTCCGACGGATTTGCGATACACCAGCTTCTCTTTAAAGGGCCTTTAAATATAACGTTTGACCGTGCGGGGCTCAACAACGATACACGATCGCATATATGCAGTCTGCTGTTTTACCGAACAGATCTTATTTCGTCTGTAACGATGACTACGTTGTAAGTGTAAGCCATCCGAGTCGAAATTCAACCTTGGTTATAACGATACGCGGCAGCGTGTCTTAGGTTTCGCTTCCGATGGATGCGGCAAAATCTATTAACCACATACGTCGTTATTAGTATGTATTTGAATAAAGTGCGCTTCTTTAATATCTTCTGACTTGTTTTATACTTAGTTAGTCGCAATTGACTCGTTCGTCATACCAGATTTATAATCAAACTTTGTATCTGAAGTGCAAATAATATATGATAGGTATTCCGCACTCTTGAATACTTTGATTAAAATTAATGAAATCAAGGATACATCTTGTCCTCAAATTAATGTTCACGCCTTTCAGAGGGTATAGGTTTGGAAGTGATGAGATTCGAGTATAAATTTGAAAAGTTAATAAGAGTTAACTGCCTTTGGTTGTCTTGCTCAGAATCCACGTCTAACTATTTATAATGAATAATAGCGCGACGACAGTTTACTGCTATTTGAAAATTTAGATCACGTTACAGCGTGAAAAGCGAGTCGCATGTGCGAGATAATAGGAATGCAATGCACATAAATAAACGTTAAAATCGCTGTGCTAAAAGTTTGACAATGATACGATGTGCACGATTGATGATTTATACTCGATTAAACTATTACATACGGTGTCATTACCTTTCGCCAAAGCTGCACATCTGTCAAGATCATCTCTTGTTTTCTGGCTTTACATCGTGAAATACATATATGGATAGTGTTATCCGTGCGTAGTTTATCCGTGATATTTTCTCATTCATTCGCAATCGTGCCGACGACCTTCGTTATCGCAATACGATAATGTCGAAATATCGATGGCGTACCGATTCACCAATTTTTTGCAAGACACGTCACAGTCGCATCTCTTCCGAAGCATCCATGTGAGCAGTTGCATGAGATTTGAAGTAGTTGGAGCCACTCGGGATGCCGATACAGTAACTAAGAGAAAATAATTCTCCTCTAGATACGCGCTATTGCGTTTACAGGTTTTCGTAATTTGTGCTACAAATTAGATTGGATTATCTTCAGCGCGAACTTTTCACGTCGCCGCGTCACGCGATTGTACGCGTCGTTTCCTGCTTTTCGAAACAAGCGCGCGCTATTACTTTGTAATGCTTTGCCAAATATGTTGGACGCTAAACAATACAATAGACGACGCCGCGTTTCACACGAGTTATAATTTCCGCTCGGCATGTATCGCATAAAGCTCTCAAAAATATATGATATATTGTAATTGTCGAGTGTAATGCAAGACTTTAAGACTAACATTCGTATTACTCGGCGATATAGATGTATGGCCGCTACACGAAGGACCTGGGTGAATATGCGAAAGAAGAAGCAAGGAGGCTGCGACACGACAAGTCGCGCAAGAAATTCGACAAGGTTCGCGCCGAGGAGTTTAGTAAGTCTCGACGCGGTCCGGTCTGCCGCAAGCTTCTTGCTTTGCTGGCCTTTGCTTGGAAGCACACGGGCGCAAGACTCGGCGAAGACTGGGTATTCCTTGCGCTACTGGGCATCATAATGGCCCTCATCAGCTACGCCATGGATCGCGGAATATCCATGTGCAATAACGGTCAGTTCTCTACTACATGTATAATGCTCCCCTTTTTTTTACCGATAACTTCTCCTATAACTCACGCGCTACGCTTTTAACGATCTTCGTCCGCATCCTTTGATAATGTCAGATTCTTTAATCCCCTAGTCCAGTCCCATCATCAAAAGGTCATAAATCTATTTGACGGCAACATCATGCGCGTTAAAAAGACGAGCGATTGCCTTGAATAATTTTGCTCTTTCCCCAGCCAGAATATGGTTGTATGAGGACCTCACGTCTCACCCAGCCCTTCAATACCTGGCGTGGGTGTCGCTACCGGTATGCCTTATTCTATTTAGCGCTGGTTTTGTCCACATTGTTGCACCACAAAGTATTGGCTCTGGAATACCGGAGATGAAAACGATACTGAGAGGCGTTGCGCTGAAGGAGTACCTGACATTTCGTACACTCGTCGCCAAAATCGTCGGTTTAACGGCTACGCTGGGATCGGGATTGCCGCTTGGAAAAGAAGGTATCAACATTTCTTTCTCATTTCAAACCAGTGTTACATTAAACAATTTAATTAAACCGATACGTCAACTTTTCAATTATTCATTGAAATGATTTTTCATTGAAAATTTCCAAATTACGAGCTTGTTTGATCGTAACTCTTAAGTATCGATCCGAATAACATATTGCGAGCTCGAAGTAAGAGTAATATATAATTATACGTTAATAGCAAGTTGTCTAAATCTAAACTTCAAGTTATGTCATAAGGAATTTAACGGAATCTTGAGAACGATTGACCTCTTGATCTATCAAGCGGTCAAGCCTGGATTAGTTCCTTGAAGTAATACACGACAATTTATTGCAGAGAACCAATTTTCACCTAATTATGCTTAAAATGTTTCGTTAAAGTATCGCCGTGGAATGATATAAAAGAGATATAAAAGTGATTGCAAAATGGTTGCAAAGTCATTGAATGATAGTGTTCCATATATTATATTATATATACTGAGATGACATTCTAAAGGAAGATTTGAGGTATCGTAGTCGGGTGAAAATTGTTTAACCACGTGGCACAATGCATGCAAAGACGATGCATTCTGCGTGTACTTGAGTAAATACATGACAAGTTTCGCCTACCATTTGATCAGCTGCAAATAATTAAGAATAACTAGTAGTATGAATTTGGTGGGAATTTCCAGGTCCATTCGTACACATAGCCAGTATCGTAGCAACGTTGCTATCGAAATTGGTGACAAGTTTTCAGGGCATTTACGAGAACGAGAGTCGAAACTGCGAAATGCTGGCAGCCGCTTGCGCGGTCGGCGTTGCCTCGTGTTTTGCAGCCCCAATCGGCGGCGTCCTTTTCAGCATCGAAGTAACGACCGTGTACTTCGCGGTGCGTAACTACTGGCGAGGCTTTTTCACCGCAGTGTGCGGCGCTACAATGTTTCGCTTGCTCGCCATTTGGTTCCAACGCGAGGAGACTATCACCGCCATGTTTATTACGAATTTCACTATGGACTTCCCCTTCGACCCTCAAGAACTTTTCATATTTGCCCTTATCGGGGTTGGTAGTGGACTTTGCGGATCGTTTTATGTCTGGCTGCATCGTCAATACGTGATATTCATGCGCAAAAACAAAAGCATGAACAGCTTTCTGCAGAAGAAGTAAGGATGACAATTGACGCTAGTTATTGCCATTACACGTTGAGCTTTAAATCTTGATGATATATTTCTTTTCTAGTCGCTTCTTGTATCCTGGCATTGTTTCGCTACTGGTGTCCTCAGTTTCGTTTCCTCTGGGTCTCGGCCAATTCATGGCCGGCGATTTGAATACCCACGATCAAGTACACGGGCTCTTTACCAACTTTACGTGGACCAAAGCAGATTTGAATGTGGAAGAGCAGAACGTTGTTAGGCACTGGTCTACCGAGCATTCCGATGTATTCGTTGGTCTTTTTAGTTTCATAGCATTCACGGTAAGATCGCTATGTCTAATGTCGTAGGCGCATGCTACTGTACGCATTACTGTAATGGATCAAATATAATAATTGTATTTCTAATGCATTTGCATTAATTTCCAGTTTTTATTTTCCATCATCAGTTCGACGGTACCGGTGCCATCGGGGATTTTCATTCCAGTTTTTAAAATCGGAGCTGCTCTTGGCAGAGCAGTTGGAGAAGCAATGGCCCTTCAATTTCCACATGGCGTTCGATATGGAGGTGTGGTAACGCCAATCGTTCCAGGTATATTTACATGTATTCTTTACAAACGTTGTAAACTATTTTAAATACATAGATAGCTCTTCCATGCAAATCGTGCATTTTTCGTTTAGAATTACAACAGTTTTTAATATACCGTATATAATAGTATAAACATGGCGGTACCGTTAAGAACGTTTCATGATGAGCTTGTCGAATTTCCAAGAACTTTCTATTTTATATTTTTTTATATTTTTATATTTTTTGAAACCACAGGTGGATACGCGACAGTTGGAGCCGCAGCTTTTTCCGGTGCAGTTACCCACACGATATCTGTAAGCGTTATAATATTCGAGATGACGGGACAGATCACGCATATCGTGCCGATGATGATAGCCGTACTGATTAGCAACGCCATTGCTGCTCTGCTTCAGCCAAGCATCTACGACAGCATTATACTAATTAAGAAGCTGCCTTA
This sequence comes from Apocrypta bakeri, assembly GCA_018906985.1. Taxonomy (NCBI): domain Eukaryota; kingdom Metazoa; phylum Arthropoda; class Insecta; order Hymenoptera; family Pteromalidae; genus Apocrypta; species Apocrypta bakeri. Next base: position 1,256,090 of record JACCIA010000019.1, on the reverse strand, counting down.
TTTGCCAGACCTACTGCCGTCGAGTTCCGGTATGTATTTTTCCTTCTGTCATCTAATAATCGCTTTGTCACTTTTCCAAATGTGCACTTTATTGATCGATCTGGTAATTTGACAATTTCAACAAATACATGTGTACACACGATGTGCATGCGTTTAATGATAAACGACTAAAAATAAAGATAATGACTTAATATGCCATTTTTTTGCAAAGCTTGCTAATGGAATTAGGTGCGGTAAGATGATGTAGAAAGTAACAATTATAAAGTACGTATGCCATTTCCTTATGAAAAAAATTCTTCTTCCAGGAATGTACAACATATACGTAGAAGACTTTATGGTACGAGAAGTAAAATATATTTGGCACGGGATAACGTATCAAAGACTAAAAGAAACTTTGAAGGAAAACAGAAAACTACGTGGGTTTCCGTTAGTCGATAATCCCGATAACATGATTTTATTAGGTTCCATTCAGAGGCTAGAGTTAATTAAACTAATCGAAAAGCACATCGGTAGAGAAAGGAGGTTGCAGGTAAAAACAAACATTCATTGTTAATAAACAGAAGCTTTAGATCATTTGAATTAAAGCTAACAATTTTTTATTTTTTTTTTTTTTTTGTTGAGAGAAAAATCGAAAATGTTTTTTTGAATGCTCAGGTTGCACAGAGATGGCACAAGGAAGCGGAAGAACGAGCTAAAGAAGAAATGGAAAGGCAATTACGAGAGCAAGAAAGATCGAGAAGACCATCAAGATTTGAAGTTATTCCAGCACCTGATATTCTGAAAATGCAAAGACAGAGTGTGAATGATTTAACTATGTCCGGTGGCAATGGAATGAGCTCCGACCACGTAAGTAAATTATTTTCTGCTCTGAGCTTGAAACTAACTTGTTGCTGAATTTGAAAATAAGTTATTCTAAATAAATCATTATTATTTTCTTAGCATACCTTCCACACTCCAGTTTTTGGATCACAACCGAAAAAATCAATACTCAAGAAGACCAATTCATTTACTCTCAAAGGTTTCAGTCCCCTTGTCAGTCCAGCCGTAACTCCGTACACTACTGTTACAGGAGCTGAAAGCAGGTAATATACTACTACTATTATGCCTGCCATTTTACCCTAACTGAATTGGTTCCTCATACCCATGAGGTACTAGCGTAAAATAACTGTGCGGATATTCGAAAAATTCCTATATTTAATATATTTTGATCTAGTTTCTAATAAGAACTTTTTTGATTTTATGACCATCCATCTTATCAATACATTATTCCACGTGTCAGAATCCCCTAATCCCTTCAGTTAGAGAAAATTTTTTAAATAATTTTCTTCAATTTACTTAGCAATCGAAATTCTGTTAAGTAACATTTGCTATTCGATTATTCGATTTATCCAACTCAGTTAAAATAGATTACTAAAATAATTTATGGCGAAATACAAATAATTGAATGATCACGGCAAAGATTTGATGTGTATATTATAATTGTAGTATTGGATGTCCACCACCTTCCGTATCCTTAAGTAATAATTACTATGAATAAATTGAATAAAATATTGACTCTGATCCAGAATAAGGTTAGCATTTGAAGCGATTTTCCGGAAGTCTGCAACCTTACAAGACGTCGATCCTGACCCTGAATTGGGATCCGGTACGATACCAAACGGACGTCGCGACAGTGTTGACGGTGGTGTTCATCAGCCAATGCTCACTCCGAGTCCGGCTACATCTAAAAAAGTTCAATTAGTGCGTAAAAAATGAATGAAAATAATATCAATTATCGGAATTTTCATTTGATACAGAAGTTAATAAATATTAATCACATGTCCATAATAGCCACGCGAGCGAGTAATAGACATGTCAGCGGAGGATCAGAAACAATGGGAAGAAAGCGAAATGGCACTGGAAGTTGACTTTTCTCGTTGTCATATCGATCCGGCTCCTTTCCAACTCGTCGAAAGAACATCCCTTCTAAAAGTTCACAGTATCTTTAGTATGGTTGGCGTAAATCACGCTTACGTCACGGCCATTGGCAGGCTAGTTGGGGTCGTTGGTTTGAAAGAGGTAAATTTTCCCACACAAATCTTATTTGTAATGAAAATTCTGCTAAGCTAAGTTAAAAATCAAATCGTCGTTTCTTTCATACAGCTTCGTAAAGCGATAGAGGATGCAAACGCCGGTGTGCTGCCAACGCAGTACGGTGGCGAAAACACGTACCCCACAGTGTCGGAGTCGAGTCTTGCTAAAGGCAGCGATGCCGATTTGAATGCCATTGACACGACCAAGAGTCCAGGCGAGAAAACTAACTTGGCCAATCAGCCGAATTCGATAAATTCCGACGACACAGAAAAGATTGACAAAATCTGAGTACCGTCGAAATATTTCAATGTCAATGGAATGCGCGAGTCTTTTAATTCCAACGTGTTGATAAAAGTCGATTGTGATAGGGTAGCGACGAAGCGACCCCGAACCTACTGCAGTCAGAGATTTCTCAGTTCCGTTTTTGATTTAATATGAATAGCGAGAATATTAAGGTATGGAAAATTAAGCTGAAGATGCGCAGAGCTCTGATGGCATAAGTATTTTGCATGCATTCGCTTTGTACGTCCCGTTGCGATGACTTTGTAACTGTTAAATAGTAGTAATTTTTCTTTTAACGGATGTATGCACAGTTTTATCACATAACAAAAGACAATAATTTGCGAACATTCGAAAATGAAACCCATTCTAAAATGTTTTTAAGGTTCTAATGTAATTTTGATTGCGCTTCGACAAATATGAAAAAAGAAAATATTACTGAACTGGATAATGACGCTACAGGATAGGTTATTTTTGTTTTTCCATGAACAGTAAAAGCCCACTGTTGGCTGTACTTAATTAACGAAAATAAGAGTAATGATTAAAAGTGAATTCACAAAGTTTATATAATTAATAGGATAAAATGAAATGCCATCAGTACTCTGTAGTCATCGTATATCGTTCAATTGCGATCAATATATATATATATATATATATATATATATATATATATTATATATATATATGGATTTTGCAAAAGAAAAATCGAATTTTCGCTTATGGTAAGAACAGTACCAATGATCGTAAGAAGTATTACTTGATCCTGGCAATCGAGTTACACAAAGAAACTTTATGCCTCCATACATAAACAAAGTACAATATTTGCGGTGTTTACCAAGTACACTTTAATCATTTATTTTGACGGTTGCAATCCTATTTGCGAGTAGATATATGCCACCCACAAATACGAGTGGGTACTGTGGGTAATTGTGAAGATATACCTGGTGTAACGATCACGAGCAATTCAAATATTTCCTCTATTAATTAAGCAACTTGTTGAATTAACAAATGAATATCAGCAATTGAACGTGATACCACTCGATTACTGTCTGCAGACAACCATTTTTTGGTAAACAACTTATAAATCATATTTGATTGCAATATGCTTTAGTTCATTACGTACTGAAAATTTGTCATAAATGTAAAGTGCACACAATTTGAGTCTTATTATTGAGTCGGTGGAAATACATGTACAAAAAGTCCTAGGTGAAAAAAATATTACTCTTAAAACAAGGATAAAAAATGAATTACAATTTCCTTCGATACATATGGAATCAAATAAAATACATTTTTTAATTGAAATACGACAATTAAAATTCCGTTTTATTTGAATTCATGTCGTACTATTATATTATTCTCTTTATCCAATAGTTACAATCCAATAATTTTCTCGTCGCTTGCATTGATCTCACGTAAAATTTTGTTATCATCCCGCACAATGATCATCCAAGTTAAATAATCTACTCCTAGATTTTTTTTAAAATATAGTTGTAACGTCGAAACTATTTTATACATCAAATACATTACCAAAAATGTTAATGTTTATGTCATACCACCAATATATACAGATATTGGAGATGCATGGAACTTTCATATCAATAAGCTTGCTGTAGAATGGCGTAATTCCTCGATCGTCTTTTTGTAAGAGACAACTGTCACGCGAGTACTCAGAAGAAATACAAAATGCTCTTACAAAAATTAAAATATTCCTATTTTATTAGTAATACTGTGCGACGCTGGTTTTCGTCGAACTGTAACTGTTATATGTAATTATAAGACACGTCGAATTGGATTTACTTTTGTATGTCTGTGCGAGTGCGTGTGCGACCTTACATTACACTCCAAACAATAAGGAATGAGTTCCACATGATTTGTAAATACTTTTGTTATAAGTTTTAAAATTATATATTTAAGAATTGAAAAAAAAACGCGATACTTTCCCTTGTTTGTCAATTACTTGTAAATAACGTTTGTTTCTTTTGCGAGAGAAAGAAAACCAGTAATTTATTATACTTCTTTAGTAATAAAATGCATTATATAAAAAGTTGTATACATTCCCCAGTACAGCGAATCAAATCCAATTATTGCCCTTAAGGATTACATACATTGATGAACATAAATATTAATTTTGATAATTTCTTTTTTAAGCATACAATACAGCTGTAAAGTTTCGCTTAAAGTATATACAGAAAAATGTGAATATTAAATATTTTATACTCGAGTGACAATAGTACACGCAGCGTTTACAATAGACTTTCATTTATTTAAAAAAATGTTTCTTGAAATAAATAAAAGTATATTTGAACGGACAAAAAGATTATTAAATTTTCACGTTATTGGTTTCTGGCATTTATTTATGCTTTATTAAATACAATAGAAAAACTATCCAGAATCCCGTGTAATTTACTCCTTCTCCATTATTCGATATATTATCCGATGATTAGCAAAAAATATGTGCATAAGAATATAATTTGTAACGTTGATCGCCTTTTAACGTACACCAATGAAAAGCCATATCAGAGGTATAATAAAAATAATCTGTAATAATAAATGCACTTTACTAAAGCATTCGTTTTTCTTGCGCACGAATTGATGAATTTGAATTAGAAAAAATATATCTTTTGGAAGTATCATAATGGAAATATTTGAAGCTTACTTGCTCTTTACCGAATAAGCAATAAACATGTATATAAAGAATCATATGCAAAACAAAAACATTAGTTCAGGAAACCACGTTAGTAAACCAGCCATGTAGACATTTTGGCACTGGACCAGGTGTATTAAAGATGACGCGAGCGATCTCCTCGGAGGTGGCTGCATTTAAAACTAAAAGTCCGACTTCAGTTTCGCGCTCTTGACCCCAGACAATCGCACTGAGGACAACACCGGCATCCTCGTCCTAAAAAAGCCACGTTTAAAATTCAATGTTCATTTAACGAAATCTTGCTGATTTACCTTTGCATTTGGTTCAGGTACAAAAATCGGCTCGCTAGGATATATTCCTTTTTCGTGCCATTCTTTTTTTGTCTTTTGTTTAGTGTCCACCTTTATTATCTGCAATTTAAAAAAAATTCTTTTCAATTTCTTCCGTATAAGCAATTGTTTAATGGACAATTACACGAAATTTACCGATCCTGGATATTCGATATCAACATCACTTGAAATGGCGTAAAAATATCGGTACTCCTTGCCAAGATTAGAATCATAATTTATACGAGGTGTTTCACATCCCAAATCGCAAAGTAATTCTGGCTTAACAAAAATATTGCCATTTGGCAGTCGAAATGCAGCTGCTTTTCTCTCAAGAAAATTTTCCTCCTTCTTGTTGATGTTGTCGATTCTATTATTGTTCTCGTCAAATGTTCTCTTTTTGTTCATTAACTTTTTGTTATCCAATCTATCATTAAAAGTATCTAATCTTTGATAGGCATTACCAATGTTTATTAAATTGGTGTCAGACGAAATATTCGATGCTGGCTTATTGAGAGGCAAAATGAAACGAAGCGGTCTCCCCCGGAAGAGTTTTGAGTAATCTGGATTTTTATGCACATTCTATAAAAATGTAAGCAAGCAATTAAAAAAATCAAGGTACTCGTTGAGGAAGTAGTAAATTTGAAAAAAACTTGAGAAGGAACTTTAAAAATGTACCTGCATAGCTTCAACGTACATACAGTCCAACATTTTAGCATCGCGGTAACAGCACAAGTCCAAAACAACGTAATCACCATCGCGAGTCTCATATTGGTTAATTATATGTAAATAAAAAAAGGCCTCGGCAACAAACGTTTTCTCCAGTTTTCCAGAGCCACGAGAAATAAGATGTATGTGAGTCTAAAAAAAGCAATAGTACGCTTACCAAAGTATGCACTGACTTCTTAAACGTAAATAAGTATGTGATTTATCAATTTATCATATTACGTTTTCATTTTCGTGCCACTTTAAACAGCTAGATGTAGGTTCGTTTTTTATGTGACAACTGACCATAGACATCAGTCCTACGGCTAACGGCTGTTCTACGATGATGAAATAATGTTCGGTAATGCCAAAAGTATGCATATACGAAGGATTCAAAATCCATCTCGATGGAATGGTTGCTACGATTTCGGCTTCTTCGAACGTTCCGAGCTTCTGACTTTGCTCTCTCTTATCTAAAATTCACGCAACTATATTTTACTTAACTCTCATTACGTTTTCAACATTACTGCAATCGAACAGAAAAAATAACTACCATCAGTTAACGATTTTGGAGAAAATTTCATAATACTATACGCTGGTCCTTTCTTCGTTATACTCATACCTATATTGTAAACCGTACCGTCACTCATTACGTGGGGATGAGAAGTATGACTTACAACGTTTACAAAGTCAGCAACATTAATCTAAAAGAAAACATCGGATATAGGATGAATGGTCAGTCGCCTGTAAGCAGATTAAAAAACTAGATTAGTACGCTAGTGGCTTAGATATCGAATTACCTTGCTTAGGGTTTCTAAGGATTTCGGATCAATGCGGTGAACAATAGGATATTCCGTAAATGTGTAATACTCATCACCCAATGGATAAACTGATATCATCGAATTGTCGGATACGTTTTTTGCTGGATTGAATATAGTTGATACCCTAAAATAGTTTTAATGAGTTTCGCTGATGTAACGAGCACCATCTTAGACCGATTTTATAATTTTACGCATTTTTCTGATAGCTTCAAACAAAATGCCTACCTTTCAAATATACTTTGACATGGATCAGGCACTGCTTTCGTACCGAATTCCGTGAGAACAATTCTTTTTGCTGATTGATTCCTCTTGTAAACGTCAGTCTGTATAAAACGGCTTTGATACGTCGCAGTGCCATTCTTTATCTCAAATCTATAGATTTATTTTTGTTTTGTGAATACAGATATATACGATATAACTTTATGTGCATACTAAGCCATATACAAGCGTACGTTATTGCTTCACGTATTTTACGTATATATCTGCTATTATAGAATATAAAAAGATAACAGCCAATTCCTATTCTACTCTATTTAGAAGCACAACAGCGAAACCAAAAATCTATCTTTTCCTCAATACCGATAAAAAAGCAAAAAATGCAAATGCAAACATTTTCTAAAATCGGAAATTCTTGAAATTGTTTATTATTATTATTATTATTATTATTATTATTATTATTATTATTATTATTTTAATAATATGTACACGTGAATTGTTTGACCTGTGAAGCAGAGCAGAACTATCGAACAGATGATCAAATCTGTACTGGCCGACTTTGAGACTTCCAGGACCATTTCGTAGAAGCGATCCTTGTAACCAGTGAGGGATACGGCCAAAAACTGTCCCAGTTATCGGTTCCAGCACTTCTTGCTCGCATGTACGCATCCATATTGATGTATCAATATTCGGATAATAGTAAGCGTTATCTTCAATTGTATCATGGCTATTGTTGCAAATGCTAGTCGACGATTTTGCATCTTCTTCTCCCTGTAATGAAATAATGCAATTTGTTAAAATATCCCATCATTCGTAGATGAATCCTCGTATTTGGAGTAATTGTGGACTCTCGATATGTTTTATACGCAACTCACTTGAGACCCGATAAGCGTTTTAGATGATTTTAGTTTCGGAACATTTTGATCCAATAAATTTTCGATGATATGTAAATTCGAAGTGTTAAGATTGTAACTTGAATATGATCTTTTGCGAATATTCATTTTCCTAGGCTCGTATCGACGTTTATGCAAAAAGGAATTCAATTGATTTAAGCCTTTGTTAAAATTGTTATTGTGCCAAGCTATGATGAGATGGAAGCGGAAAATCACCGACTGTAGAAATATAAAAAATGCACGTCTTCACTAGTTCTCGTCTGGTGGATTTTCGTCGTTCGATTCTATCTCGTCTTCGTCTTCGTCGAGTCTCAAAATTGCAATTAGTATTTGCTGCACTTCTTTGTACGTAAAATCCATCATTCATTGAACACTCTTGAAGTGCGAATGCCGTCTGACTGTCACACTTGACCTTAAAAAGTAAGGCTAGTAATCGCTTTAAAGGCGCATACGTTCTGCTGAAACCTTACTGAATCGCGAGCACATGAAATTTTGATAGGCTTCTTTTCTTTGGCACGTGCCAATGCAAATTGTCCTATACATAATTACCAGTGTCGTGTATAGAAATAAAGAATTTTTTCTAATCGTCTATTGCATTTGTGCAAGTTTTAATTAATCGATTAAAATACACAATTCAATGACGTTTTCTTCTTCATTAACAAAGAACTGAGAACGAAAAAGAAACAGTTAGAAACACTCTTCTAGCTGTATTTATATCTTCCCGGAAATACAATTTCAAGGTTGAAGTGGATCAGAATAAAAGTGACATTAAAACAATGCTATTTTTGTTTATTACTTTAAACTCCACATTATAATGTCAAATGGAAATTTCACTGAGTTTTAAGGAACAATCTTTCATTCACATTTATTCATCAAAACTGCAATATTCTTTACCACCTTATGCATATGTATGTATGTATTGTAAGCTTCATATTTCTTCCAGTTATTATTCTAGCAATCCAACATCGACCTAAAGCTGACTTGATAAGTATATTATATGTGTAAATATGTTATATATAGCCATGTATAGAATTCATAATTAACTGAAAAGTTTGTAAAATAAAAAACTAAAAATATAATGTTTACTTTGTCTAAACCATTGCGTTCATACTTGCAGTCAGACAGGATATCTTCCATGAGAAATTTTGCGAGTCGATATTGGAAATCACGTACAAACGATCACCTACATCATGGATTTTTTTTAATATTCATATATATTCCGGTTAACACGATCGGTTTAATTATTAGTACCAACGGAATTGCTTTTGTTTCTTGTTCGTGAAGAATATAAACATATGCTTAAGTGCATGTTTAAAAGGCCTTTAACTCACAAACTGAGCTTACAGCTCTGATATTCAAATAGATATTCAATGTAAGATTTACAGTTAATTCTGTTAATTGGCAATTATATAAAAATAGAAAATCTAATAGACGAGTTTTTAGGCTTTTTTTTATATCTAATTAATT